>OX424567.1:21076293-22309016 GCA_949152475.1 Terebella lapidaria
TTATAACATGCACACTTGCCTATAAAATATAGGTCTATATAGACTCTCTATAATTTTACAATAATTTTACAATCACAATAGTTTTTTTGTAAGACCTAGAAATGAATGTTTCGATGTTGGCCTCCTTTTTGCGTTCGCCGAATCCGGTATTTGTGCCGTTGTGATTTTTTCACATTTTCAAGCTCTGGGAGCCTCAGATTTTCCCATAGATCGTCCAAATGTTGTTGGCTTATCCCATGTTGAAACATCGAAATATCCATTCATAGGTATCACAGAGTATTTCGAAGTTTGCCTCCCTATTTTGTTGCAAAACCAGCAAGCCACGAGAAATACGGTATTTGGACCCTTCTGAAATGTTCTTTCCACATTCTCAAGCCCTGAAAGCCTCTGAAAACTCCATGGATCATCCAGAAGTCATTGGCTTCCGGGACACTAGGCGGACCCCAGACCCTAGGCGGACACTGGGCGGGCCCCAGACCCCACACCTAGTACTTGTTTCCCAAATATACCGAAAATAACCTGCCCATCTTTATATTTTCTCCATAAATCATTATCACACAGGTGGTGGGGGGGGGTATAATAAAGTGAACATAACGCCACAGATGCTATTAGAATGGATATAAGGGGAAAATCTGGAACATCTGGTAGGTCCGGAAATGTTCAATTGGATAGTATATGTGCATACATATATTTTGTATATTATATGGCAATAGAAAGTCATGACACAAGTTAATGTGTCAGGTATTATGAACTGACTTTTTTCACTTCAATGAACATTCAATATATGGTGATTGAAAAGTATGGTATTATATGCAAAATGTCTGCTTATCAGCAACACATTTTGGAGCTCCGAGAGCTCCAGAATCCACCACAGAGCATCTAGAGCACGTTGGCTTCTGGAGCCCTAGGCGTGCCCAAGACACCAGGCATGTTGGCTTGCTCAGTCTACCTAAATGCGCCTCCTCTTCTCGGAAATTCTGTCCCCGCACCCTAAGTCCCTTTCCCGGCCCAAGTATCATACACTGCGCCTTAATACTACTAGTCCACTAAATGAATGCCATTTAATCCGTCTGTCACCTTTTTAATCCTCATTGAATATAGAGGAAGGCGCAGTGTATGATACTTGGGCCCCTTTGCCTAACCTAAAGGGTGAGGACAAGCTATCGGAAGTTAAAAACATAACGGAGTTCCCAGGACCTCATTCCATGCTTTCCGTTAGTACGGTTTTCTCGTTTACAAAATGGCATCAGTGTGCTGATACGGTAATATTTTTTCCATTAGATTCAGTTACATCAGGTAACAGCTAATGTTACATTTAGGCCGGCCTCGTAAGGGTATTTTGTTGTGATATACTCACTTCATGAGTGCGCATTTGTTCGTTGAGACTTGTTTTGGAAGCGATATGTTGTAATTGAGTAGTAGGTCGGTCTCCGTTTTCTCAATAGATTCTGTTAATATTATGTCGGTATGCATGACGACATTACACACAAAAGAGGTACATTATAGTTCTCATTTACATTTCAAAACATGACTGGTCTTTAGTTTTGTGCCAGCCGCAACACTGATAGTGTGCAATGCAGATTCGTACATGTATGAGATAATATGACACTCTAACAAAAAACACGTTTTGCATGCACATTTTCTTTGAAAGCACATTCTCACATGAAAGCACTCAAAACATCCACGATGAGCCCCTCTGTGTTATCACTTTGAAGGTGGTCTGTATACTAGTACCAAGCTATGACGCGTTCTGACTGATTGCTGGATGTGGTCTGTTGACGACGGCCTTGTCTTGCATGGCTGATTTTAGGTTCGCCACCAAAACCACCACTGTAGCCTACTACTCCGCATATGAACTGAGGAATACTGTTAGTAGGTAGAGCCGACTAATGAGTTTACGCCAGTTCGTGCAAGTAATCATTATATGCTTACATCACGTACCTCGACCCACCGAAGCTGTAAGATGCAATATCTGCCCAAGGTTTTGCCTCTCTGGCAGGAAGCCATGCAATAGTTGGTAAGTGAAATGGTGAATGAGTACAATCATAATTTCCGTTATATTACCAATGACAATATGTGAAATGTTGTCATAACTGTAATGTTTGGGTGGTAATGTCAACAATACATATACATGCAATAAATGAATATGTACTTGTACCACATACCTCTCTATAGGGAATTTACCTCTGCAGGGGTTATATGGGTATTCATGTATCGATTGCTCGACTCATGGACAGAGAAAGTGTGTCAATGATTATTGCTTGTTGTTTACACCGGCATTGCTTCAGTTAAAATGGGACCTGACACCTGTATTTATGTAACGCCTTCATTTTCAAGGTGAATAGTGGCTAATAACATCATATCTGACGTTTCAAATATATGCTAGGCACATACGAATCAACAGCTGGGTCTAGCAGACTGGTGCCAGTATGTCCAAGGGTCGGGATGCGTACAAGTCCCGGACTGACGTGGATCAGGGCTGGGCTTGGGTCGTTCTCGTAGCCTCCAGCGTGGGACTCTCTCTGACCACGCTCTGCTACACGGGCGGCATCTTCAACATCATCTTCTTGGAGGAGTTTAAGATGAGCAAGCAGAAGACTGCCTGGCTGACAGCCTTGCCTGGTTGTCTCATCAGCCTCACTGGTTAGTAGCCCGGGGTCAGTAGGCCTACTGTTTCCTATGGAGCACCGCAAGGACATGAACAAATCGATCCTCTTGCATTCAATGGATTACTTTTTCATGTTCTAACGTTAGACATCTTGATTCAAGTTGAAGGTCACTGAAAACTACACCATGCATCAGATATCAAAATCACGTTTAAACGCCGAAAACTAAATTTGTGTGTGTTCCCTAAAATTGGTTTCCATAGTCTCGCACACGTGACACCATATAATGTTGTGACATCACTCGGATTGACAGGACCCCTGGCGAGTGCTATGATAGCGAGGATAGGCCACAGGAAGGCGTGTATGCTGGGCGGTCTGATTGGAGCATCCGGCTACTTCTTGACGTTCTTCGTCCGTGATTTTGTCACCTTGCTGCTATGCTTTGGGCTGGTAGTCGGTAAATTATTAATAATATGTCTCTGAAGTTGGTTTCCTTGTTCTTCTAAACCCTGAAGTTCTATCCAATATTAATTGTGTTTGGTTATGTTACACAACACACAGTACATAAATAAGTACATGATTATGTGTGTTTTATGTTTTCCTATTATTTTCAGGTTTGGGCATGGGAATTTGCTACGTGACTTGTATCGTCGTCTTGAGTGTGTACTTCGACAAGTATAGGAACCTTTCGACCGGGATAGCAATGGGTATATGTGCAATGGGAACAGTAGCACTACCCATCATCATAGTGAAGTCAGTGGAAGAGTACGGCTGGAGAGGTACAATGCTCATCTTGTCTGGCTTGTTTTTGCAGTTGATTGCATGTGGCGCTGCTTTTCGTCCTCTGCAACGAAGCAAAAACACCTTTGAAACCATTGAGATTGATGTCGATTGTAAATATTCCACGGATGGTGTTGAATTGAACGGTTCCGCTATGTGCAGTGATCATGAACACGAAGACCCGACTGTGGAATCTCAACGTCTGAGTGAGGCTCCACCTTTATTGACCGAAAATCATCTTGTAGATAGCAAAGACGACGGCCTACCTCGTGCTCAGTCGGTGAAAACTCGTCCAAGACATACAGGATGGGTGTCATTTGTCACCAAGCCGGATTACATCCTGCTCTGTTTGACTGTATCCTTCAATAATGCGGGTACGTTTATCACCTTCGTACACTACCCAGCCTATTTCGTACAACAAGGATCAACGGAATCAGACGTTGCCTTGTTCCTGATGTCCTTCGGGATAGCTAACGTCGTTTGCCGGTTGATGGGTGGAGTTGCCACTAGCAACAAGGAGTTTAACGTACTCCTGTTGTACATGTTCTCCTGTGGATTTGTGGGTGTGCTGCTCCTGCTATGTCCGCTGTTGTCCGGCAGCTACGCTGGGCAGTTGACATTCTCTGTGTTATTCGGTCTCTATGGCAACTGGGTCTACTCGCTCCACCCTACGGTAACTGTTCACGTATTGGGCGGAGAGAACTTGACCGCGGGGTTCGGCATTGGATGCTTCTTTGGTGGAGTGGGCGCCCTCATCGGGCCTCCTCTGGCAGGTGAGCAACTTATATGCAGTAATGACGTAATATACATGTAACTGTGCGTTATGTAGTTGTCGTTTATGTGAAGTTCATTATTCACCTCCTGTTATCTTGCCTTATGAGTATAGAAGTATAAAAAGTGAGTTTTTACCGCGCACTGCCATCGAGTACTATTACAAATTATTATCTGAATGTTAATAACCAAGCTTATCTTCACCGGCAGGTTGGATATTTGATATCACTAATAGCTACGTTTACAGTTTTGTGGCAGCAGGTAAAATACTCTATCATCTTCCTCTGTTACCTATCCCCATTAGCTGTATGTACAATCCTGCAGATGTTCCATATACTTTTCCCGGCGTTACAGGTGCATTCTACTCGTGCAGTACCATGATGACGATGATGATACCGATCTTGTCCAGGAAGAATTCCACTCCTGAAGCCATCTTGTGATGACTTTGAAAACATTTTGTGTTCGACCTCCTGCCATATACTCAGTTATGTGTACTGAATATGTGATATTAAATATATGATATAGAGTATATGTGATATTTATATAATAAATGTTGAATGCACGTTATACTGTGTGTGGTTTTGTTCCAAATGCATCTGAAGATACTGAATTTGAATCACAAGCTATACAAGAGGGCTGAAAAGGAGTAAAAGCCTCTTTCTCTAAATGACAGTTGCTGAATATATATACATATATTATTGACCAATGTCCACCTCAATAATATAAGACTTAATACTAAATTTCGGGTAATTATTACCTTACAAGATTTCCCTGCCAAAGGATTGTGAATGTGACTTCAGTATGAGAATATCGTGATATAATGGGGAAGACCCATCTGAGGTAGCAAGTTCTACATAAGTTCCGTAGACGTCATATCATCTAAAATTGACCTTTTTGCACACGTTATGATGGCTGAGAGTTTTCTGGCAGAACTTCGCCATCACCTAGATTCTTTACATACAAGTCCATGTGGTAAGAGCATAAGAAAAGTGAAAACTTTCTTTACAGACATCACGTAGGCTACAGACGAGTTAAATGCTAATTTACCGACCGGAATAATTTAATTGATTGAATTTTTGTCGACATTTTAAAGACACACACACATATACAATACAATTTGTGGTGTATAGGACTACGATGTTTTAACCAAATGTTTAGTGCCCAAATGTGTCAAACGTTTGTTTTTGTTCGAAAAAAAATAATGCATAGATCTTTTCAGTAACTGATGGCATATATTTGTTTTGTTTTTTTTGTTTTTTTTGTTTTTTTTGGGGGGGGGGGGGTTGCGGGGGGGGGGGGGTGAGGGCGTATGCATGTCCGTGTTCATACAAAAGTGTGATACATATGACAACAGTAACGTTGGCTCATTGCTCACAGCAGAGTATTGTTGTAAACAGCCATACAGAGCTTTGGAGGCACGGGTTTTACTAATCAAAATATTCGGTGTACATCGAAAGACCAATCGCGATAAATAATCGTCCAATTAAGAAAAACGCCATTGGCCTGGCTGATTTAAATTCATCAACTATACAAATTTTCAACAACAAAAGAAACGAATCATTTGTACATTTGTGTAATGCTACGAGCATGTGACGACACCAAACATCTAATCATGCTGAAAAAAATTGGGAACACTCAGCCGATATTTCGATATGATGGTTGGGTGCCGTTGATCCCATATAAGTATTTCTGATATGGAAATGGTAATATTTGTTGTTTGATTCTCCTTTTATGCGCAATGAGTTGTTAATAAGTACTCTAAATGAATGTCTGAATATTACCGGTGTATTACGATAGAAATGTTCTAACCTTATTGGAATGTGACGTTAACAAGAGGGTACAAATGTGTTGTTGCTCCGCCTTCAGCCCTACGGCAGGGCAACAGGTTTTATCTTCGTTATTTACATTATTTTGCCCTTTGTGAATTCCTAAACCCCAATCTCCAACAATACCAAGCATAGAAACCTATTGAAGCGGGTCTGAAATTGTTTTGCCACATCCCCACTCCATTCATTCCGGGCCGATGACTTCGCTACGAGGTGTCTTTTGTGTTGACTCCGCCCTCTACCTCTATATAACTATCTATATTTTGACCACTTATGTTGTACTCTCCGTTTTGACTTTGCTTTCTTTGGAAACCATACTGATTTTGATGACTCCAGGTCAGAACCAGTCGTATGTAAGTGTCACGCATTCAAAATGTTGATTTCATTTCAATTTGTATCCTAGTATATCTCAATATCCGTCAAAATGATTATTGTTAAGAACGAACGTATATTTTCTCTTAAGTTGTTGTCCATTTGAAAAATCCCTGGATCTGGCCCAAACACCGCTTCCAAAGTCTTCCTGGCCCAAATATTTCTGATCTGTATGTCCGCAGTTCTATCAATGTCTGTGTTCATGACTGGCAACATTATCAAGGAACAGACATTCGATTTATCGGCAAAACGTGATCGCGTGTATTGTTTTCAAGTTCCGCCCGTTCCGATCCAATGCGAGTGGCTTCTATTTACTCCCCAATGCTACCAGTCACAAAATCGGGATAGAGAATGATCGCGGTGAAGAGGAACTTCAGCTCACGTCTGCGCAGCTGGCATCCAAATCTCACACAAACGAGATTTCGCGCAACTGACAGACTTAAAAAGTCGCATCCCTGCATATAATCCAGAACAGCAATTAGTTTCTCTTGCCAAGAATATTCCGGATTCGCTACATGAACGGAATGAACAAAGAGATATGGATAGAATAGACCCAGAACGAATTTTGCAGATGGGAACACCAACACAACTAATTGATATATAGGTCAACAAACTTAGTCCACGTGGGCAAACTATACAAACTGTCTCTTACAAGCGCCTGTCAGTGATCAGTTAGCCAGACCCAACCGTGTGTGTATGCTAAAGTTATGTAAACTTAAGTCCCGTGTATACTTTTTACGCTTGTTTTTATTGTTTTAGATCTGTCTTTATTTCTTTGAGCAGCCGTGAAGCAATCACGGAACAGAAGAGAAGCAACAGAACCGACAGACAAACCAATCACTCATATTTCAAGTTAGAAACTAAATAGTGTGACTTCTTCAATTTTCAGACACTATATCGACCACCCCAGATCCTAGCCGCTGATATATCAAACACTGCTCGTCAGTAATTTGTTTGCATCGAGAACTGAGCAAAACACTTTCTTCAGAAAAGTATTCCCAACTTCTAGTAGTAAGCGAAATCGTTTTATATTTGACAATATTGCCAGACGATCGAAGAAAATAACCGGATGGGCTTTTCTTGATAATAATTAGCGCTCTTGTGAAGGTTTCTACCACTCGGACAATATGTTTTAAGTGGCTGCTGAGACATATGCTGAACAGCACCGAAAGATGTGTAAAGGCAACAAACTGGGCTATATCGAAGAGGCAATTGGCTGCAACCGAAAAGCCCCGAAGGGCTCGGAGTACATTTTGTATGAAAGAAAGTCTCGCTAGCACTCCATTAGTGTACATCTACAGCATTCTGATGTTAATTGAAATTGGGCAAAACGCTCAGCACCCCAGCGTAGCGTCCGACGGATGAGGGCATCACACATCTCGCGCTAAACCTGTTACTTTTTTCCACTCATAGAGACGACGGAGGGCGCCCTTATTCTCGTAGATTGCGGAGTCTGAGTCTGGCCGCATCTTGCAGCCTGCTTTGCTTTGGTGTTGCCGTTTCGTTGTTAGAGCGAGAGCCAATCATCACGTTCTTCACTCGTTCAGAGATATGGTTCTCCAGTGAGGCTGGACACTTAAAGACGGACAGGTGCGAGGTCGCCTCTCTTCTATGATAATACAAGTTCGGGGAAAAAGTTTGTTACAGTGGGGAGTACGTACCTTCCACGTTCTGAATGTCAGTGGATAATCGGACATAATTTTTTGTTGCTCTTCTCGCGAATAATTTTACATCATACGTGAAATATTTGGCAGGGATTCGCGCAGGTTTGGGCGAATTGACGGAGCGAAGTTGTCCGCCGCAGGAGTCACTTGGCAGTGATAAATAGTTGACGTCCACAAAAGGATAACGGTCCGCAAATATAGTAAATCCACTCTTGGAAAAGGTGAGGAGAATCGAGTCGTATAGCCAGTGTAAATATGGCATTAAAATGTTTGCCTTTTTAAAGTAAAAATACAGAAACATATTTGCTTCTGCTTTAACGAATTCTCATGAAAAATGCTTGAAAAGAGTTGTGTTTAAAATGTGAGTTGTGTTTCGTGTATATGTAACAAACTTGCAGCTTTCAGCATTCCATTATCGTTTGAACTATTTAATGTATATTTTATAAATGTAAGTAGTTTATGAATTGATGACAGATTCCAGTGTTTTATTATTTATGAAGTGAATAATAGCGAACAAGGTATTTCAATTTGCATCAATCTCAAGAATAAACAGGACAGTTTCGAAGCGGATGTGGAACTGTATAATTCAAGAACTTAAGTGCTGAGTTCATTCTGTCCGACGTTCACAAGAACATTTTGTGGTCTGGATAACTTTGTGATTAATAGGTCCATAAATCACGAGATCAAAAATATATGTATCACCTACTTACAACAAACTACAAATGAATTTCCGAGGCGCCTTTATAGATTTCACTACCACCGCCGGTCTTCTACGATGTGTAATTACACATAACCTAGGTGACTTGGGAATTAATTCGGGCGCTAACTTTTCAAAAGCATTGAGGAGAAAGTTGTTTACCTCGTGTATCTTTTATGTGGAATAGGCTCGGAATTTCGGAGGTACGATCTCACGTATCAGATTTCAATTCCCAGGCCTATACTCGTGTGATTTATGGCTCCATTACGTTCAATAGCTAAGTACAAGGCAGCGACTGCGCGACAGAAAGAGACAGAACTGTGTGCATTTCGGAATTTTTAACCTTTGTATCAACATACGATCGCAAATATTTTGATATTTGACCCAACAAAAGCTTCCTAATTAATGATGATATCAATATTTAGACACGTCTACTGTAGAAAATCGTCTTAATAGACATTTTTATAACAGCGAAGAATAATTATGTTCTCTAAGATTCAGGCACATGCATACTTTCGAAAATTTTCCCGATGTTCTTAAACGTCTTTCACGCATTCCATATAATAATAAGAGGAATGAATATTCAAAGATGCCTATCCTTGGTAAAGTCCACACGCTCGCATTCTTGGGATTGATCTGGTGAAATAAAAAATTCATGTACAACGTACTGTCTGCACCAGGACACAGATCATAGGGCATAGTGCAGGTGGCAAAATTACATGTATCAGCGCTTAGGTTTTCCCAAATAACAAGAAACAGGTCTCGGTTTATGTTTTCTTACAATTATTGTCGGAGTTTCCTTTGCCTCAGCGTCGGCAATAATGGTGATTAGTTTCGAACGTTCTTGTGAAACCAAAGATGAATTATTTGCAATTTGGGTGGTTTCTGACTTCATAATTTCGAAGCTCTACGTGAATTTATGTACTTATATAATGGGGTCGATTACTGATATACATTTTACCCGATAATTTCGTCAGCTGAATTAGACTTAGTATCAAATGTTTGTATCGTTAGCAGAACAGGCATGATTGTACAATACATCATTTTAAAAAAAACACACACACATTTCATTCATATCGAGATTCACATTATGATATGCCATTATAAACATGGCCACTATTCATTGAGTTTTATGGTATTCTGTCTTTGCGAACATGATTGACACGTGGCCTTCATATTTTGTACGTATACCCCTAATTGACTATTCACTTGTAGCTTTGGATATTCATATAAACCACAGACGGGCACCTGTCTCATACATCCATATTCCTTGACCCCAGGCCGTGGGCACAACTTTGTCACTCCCACTTTCCAAAAAAAACAACATTGAAACTAAGTTGACAATAAGTATTATGTCCTTTGAAATGTATGGTCAACTTATTCCTGCTAATGAGAAACACATTAATCATTAACAACTGAATGGAAATTAGTGGCTTGTCACTGGCTACCACGTTTGCTTTCTCCTACTCGATTGGCCAAAGTAACGGGCCAGGGAGGGGGAAAACTGAACGTACATGTACCATACAGGCGGAGGTCATACTGGGATGCCCCAATGTCACGGATGAGGGCTCGACGGGGCCCAGTCAGAGCTTCTTGGCTGGGTAATGACCAGTCACCGATTACACGGAGATAATTCGAGACTTGGCGTCCAGTTCGCCTCACTCGGAGATTGGCCGATGTCTGCCAATTCTCAGGGCAGCTTTGCTTTGATCTTTGCCGTGGAAGATCGACGCTCGGGAACTACTCGCGTGCCCGGTGTGGAAACGTGCTCTCCAAAGTGGCAAACGTACCTCTCACTCTGAAATTATTAGGGGATCCAGGAAAAAGAAATATTCGGGAAGAGGCGAGAGGTAGTGTGAACAAAAAACAAGAAACAGGCATTCCATGACCTGACTAGAAGTAATTATTTGTTGAACATATAACTAATTTCACTGCGAAGTGCTTGGCCTTTGGGCTTGATTTTTGGTGAACTTGAGGCTCTCGGTGAAAACGACTGAAGCTGTTTAAACATACCATGCTGCTTATTGTACATTGAAATGTTATTTGGCGTGCTATTAGTCTGAGGGCCTTCAAGATGCCATGCAATATTTTCATCGGAACCAGCCAAGCAAGATAATAACCAAGTTGCTTCTGAAGTTGATATTGATGTCTCGAACTATGACGTAAATTTTGAAAGGGGGAAAAGAAGACGGTGTCATTGATGCACCCCTAATAAGCCCGAACAGTGGTGCTTAGTACGAAACAGAATTTGTTCGAAACACATTTGTGTTGTTTCGAGGATTCCCAAGCAAATCGAACTTTTAGATATTCGTGTAAAAACCGTTGTAACTCTAGAACCATACTCTACATTACGTCATGAAGTTTTTGGAAGTAAAATTCGTAACTCAAGATGTCTCCTGTATTGAAGCTATCGTGTTCGCTCTTAACTTGTGGTCATGCAGTGCAATTTGTGAATCAAATTTTACTGTCATTTGGTAAAAGCTGTCCCGCTGGTTTAACACTCACGCGTGAGCAGTTCAACATTTATGGGAGGACAACACGCAGGAATACATTTTTTATAAACCACAACATCCCAAGACCTACTAACATAGTATAACTCCAGAAAACACACTTTTTTGTTCAACAATTTATGTCAAAATCCACACCCAACTCTACCAAATCTGGAAGATGAGTTGAATGGACCCCGTGTGGGATTATATCTCTGACTTTGATATTTCCCAGCATCCATGGCATGCACATGTATTTGTATACCGAATCTCTGTTACGGGTAACTATTATGTTATGCAAAGCACGTGCCTTCCATTATAGAAGTATATATTCCATAATGTAAGAGATAACAGACCACGCTTTGTGTTTGCTGTGAAAATAGATTTTGTTTTTATGATGCCATGGCAGCACCAAAATAGAAAGTTTTCAGGGAATTGTACTCGATATACCGTTCCGTTCACCACAATTTGTTTGTCAGTTGTGAATCGGAATAATTCAAAATTTGCTTTTTTTAGCGTGATATTTTATGATTCCATCCATACAATACACAAAAAACTGCACCATACTTTATATAAACGCTAACTACCTCAAAAATGGCGCGAGCAATGCAACGCAATAGGCAAAATTCAGACCCGTGTCTTAATTTACCCGCGTTCTTGACTTACCAGCCCCTTAAAAATACAATAATAATAAGCTCTTTCTGTATGGACAAGAACATAACTGACATCAATGCAATGTATCCACAAAACCTCAAAGTTGATGACTCTACGTAAATGTTCCACAATCACGCAGATCTCGCATTTGTCGCGTGCGGAGAAGATCCCCCTGAAAAGAGTGATTTATAGCACCACTGGCGATTTGAAAGAAGCCATTGGATAAAGTGAATACAATTAGGCCGTGACCCGTAGCGACATCATTTAACATTTCCCGTTCGCTAGCTCTGACATAACCCATACAGTGAGCAAAAATCTTCGGTAATCCTAAACGTCATCGTAAACTGTACCACTAGGCAGGGGGTATAAGTCTCAGGTTAGGCGGGGTATTCGTCTGTATACCCTATGCATACAGAGGTATGCATATATATGATCAATCCTTCGGATTGTACGTGACCGTTAGTGCCTCGTTCTGCCACTTTGTACGTCCATTTCGTGAAATTTGAGACATAAGGTGCGACAATATAAGTTTTGAGGAATTTAGGATTTTTTCTAAGTTTACAACCTTCAACTAGTCTAGTTGTCTGTCGAAACTTTTGAAGGGGGTTTGTTGTTTAAAAGTGGAACAGAAACAAACATGGTTGTTTTGACACGAACACCCAGTGTCCAATCTTTTTGGAAATGTTCACTAAATGAGCTAATTTTTCGAGGAATGCTTTTGCGCTTTTTGAGATGAACAATCTCGATGCTCTAACGAATCCGTACACAGGCCTGATTATATATAAAACATTTTCCTCGAAAATGGTGAATCGTTGGTAGTTGTTGACCAAAGTTCAAACGCTAATTCTAGACCAATCAACCGGTTCTCTTCGGTGTATATTAGTGTCGTACTTGGATACGTGCGCCCAAGTTATTACCTTTCGAAATAAAAATAATAACATACGGGCGCCATTTGATATTTCCCGTTGTTGTGGAACAAGGCCACGGGTGGTATTCACAAGTTCTTTCTGGACAATTCCTAAGAGTGAAAAATGGACATTGTTCCATGAACAAAATGTCGCGCGTCTTAGAAAACTTACAGTCACGACCTATTGTATTGGTCACACCTCTCAATTGTCTGATGGGAAGAGACTCACACCTCCCTGTCATTCAAGAGTATTCAATTTACTCCGTAAGGTGCGTCGAAATTAGGAAAACAGACTCGCAAGTTGCCAAGTTGACGGTGATTTTACCGAGTGCCACCCACCGATCGAGCACCAACATCTTCAACCAAGAGAGTCTCAAGATAACAAATACAGACTCCATAGAGACAGAGAGTGCATCGCATGGGCAGACTTTCCCACTGCAAATAAGTGTTGGCATTGTTTGACTAAAAGTAAAAGTGCATTCCGTAATGTCTGCCCGATGTGCTAAATAGATTGGATGAAGTAGCTGTTTGAAAGGACTTTTTATTATGGGCAATGCGATTTTTCACCTCGACCAATTGCCTATTTACTTATAATTTTCAAAGGCGCGTTAAGTAGCCTAATAATGGTCATGTCCGTGGCTTCGATATCGTCAAACACCTGGTTAGGCGCTGTTGTTTTGTGCTTTTTTCCGAGGCAAAACACCGAACAAAATGCTACACAGCCAACTTCTCAAGCACCCCTGCTCTGAACGTGTCGTGCACGGTCAAATAAAACACGAATAAATTATGTCGTCGGTGTTGAGAAATAAAGCCATCCATTATGCCCGCGAAGCCACACAGGGAGTTTTAGTCATTATCTTCGTATTTGTCTGCTTTTCCACAAAATAGGATGGACATGTATCTTGAAGAAAGTGCAATGATAATTGACCTTGCTTGAATGTATATGTATATCGCTAAATACAGCACCCATTTTGCCATCGAATGGAATTAAATCTGCACTTACACATCGAAAAGCAGTCTTTGTATTTCGACTAACAATTTGAACACTCTGAAATAAAGCCCCGCTCACTGTGCCTCATGTGACAATTATTGAGCCACTGATTTTACTACATGACTTCTCTCTACGCACCTACGAACTCTAGAAATGCGTCCAGCCGTAGGGCAACTTGCATCAGCAATCTGCACAATTAATTAAATGATCCATTCGACGACCATCAAAATTCACTTAGGGACAGATAATTAAACAATCATTTGTAGGAGAAACACTTCCCTTTGATGTCACTGTCTTTGAAAATTTATGGCCGAACGGTATTATAAAGCTGCCATATATAATGAACATTATATTCTGAGAATGAACCTTACCACACACAGGCATTCAAAGGCAATGACAGATCATTCGAACGTTGTTTTGGACACAATTGAGCTGGGAATGGAATGTTCATACTTGGATCAATCTTACTGGTAATGAATAGGTCTTCATGTATACGTTTGACAATTTTGATTTCAATAATTTCTTTCTATGATAGATATATGGAGCTGGACCAATAGCAGTAGGCAATGGCTCGGCTCCAGTAGTAGGGTAATCGGCCGCCCGGTCAAATGGCAAATCCAAGTGAGCTGAACATGTTGCCCCGTTCGATACAACTGGAGATCGATCAGGAATTAAGCAAACCTTGCCGATATTATTGACCTATCCATTGGGAGGAGAAATAGATACCGCTAACACTCCATGGCTGTGGGGTTGTCACACACATAGAGGCACATCTTGAGGCAGTCTCTTTAGCTTCCTTGACTTGAATGCCTCTGGTACGTAGGGCAAAGCAGCGACAGAAAGTCGCAATGCACACAAAAACCAAAGACGACAGGTCAAAGATGCTTTTATCCGTTGACTGTCAAGATTACTGGAGTAGCTCAATTGAGATTTTGACAGACATACTGATACAGAAATCTTAAAGATAGAAAAAAGGTAGCAATGCATAAATTCTCAAGGACACGCCAAAACAAAATGATATGACCATGTGCTGTATTTTTGTACGTTGCTCAACAGAGCACCGGCTCGAGCAGCCAGAACTCCATTTAACCTTCTGTACCTGTATCTCTAGGTCGTGTTTTATAATTGCAGTATTGCGTAACACTCATCCGGAAGTCCCACGATTCAAAACACCGACCGAAACCCATAAATCATTGCGGCGACTAGACTTGCTCTTGGGCCGTGTGCTTGCGTATATCATATCCAGACTCCTATGAACAAATAAACACATTATTGTACCCTTTTACCTCACATACCAACGCGTTGTAAATCATGTGGGAACTCGGGGAAAGTGACATTTCGCCTTTGAAGCAGGCGTGAACTTGGTTACGAAACCAATGAAGACGTCGATAAAACGAACGCGTTCACAGATTAAGATGCTACCTTGTTGATGACGTGACGCTGGCAATTAGCTGCGAGGAAACGAGGGGCTCTAATGAAGGAGGAACGAAAGTTGTGTTGTATTTGAGTGGAGGAAAATGACTTTTACCAACGATCTTTCTGGTGCAGTATAAAATGGAGTACAAAGTAAAAATCACATTGCCTGGTTTGTGATCTTTACTTGGAACATTTTATGACAAATATTCTATATTTAGATATGAAAGGTGCTTTCCTTTCAAGGTTACAATGCATTCCACAATGAAATAGCACAGAAAAAAGCTCGACTTAAAATATGTAGATGTCCGTCGAACCCATGCGTGGGAGATCAAAAAGATACAACTTGGAAAACGAGCGCTAGTCATTATCGACTGACATACGACT
Organism: Terebella lapidaria; assembly: GCA_949152475.1. Taxonomy (NCBI): domain Eukaryota; kingdom Metazoa; phylum Annelida; class Polychaeta; order Terebellida; family Terebellidae; genus Terebella; species Terebella lapidaria. The sequence goes on from OX424567.1 coordinate 21,091,848, forward strand.
TTGCTTATGAGGCGTCTGCAAGCCTGCTGATGGCTATCTGCACGATATGAAAACCTGATATCGACGGGCAACATGTCCTTATGTGCTAATTAATAGTGTAAGGTCACGGCGCTTGGACGGTCGAGGCACGAGCGCATGGGTCAGGCTGAGGTGCCAATGTATGCTTCTATGGGGACACGCCGCTACTTGGGTGAACTGGCAAACTGGTGGAGAAAACGTTGACCCAACGTGACATGTAACGTCAAAATCTGGCGGAAGGTGTGGTGCGATGTTTATCAACTTTTTTGGTGTTTTACCGCATTTTTAAGCTGTTCGTTTTTGGATGGAATGGAGGGTGGGGCGGTGTTCCAGCATATCGGTCAATGGTTATAAATAATATGGTTGTATCAGTGTCTCATACTCGTTTTTTATCAACATCATGGCGTTGGTCAGTATGTTTGTATATCCAATATTTATTCCAATATAAGTAACCTTTCGTGAAGATTCGCCAATATTGCTTTTCAATCTCGCCCAAAATCGTCTAAAAACATACTGGAAAAATGGTTGAAGTATCGATAGCATATTGCAATATATGTATCAATCTTGAACAATTTTAAACGTCCTGGTAGACAACTTCAAGCGATATAAAGTCATAGAACCAAAGTAATTTCCCGCAACTGTAGTGAAATATTCGCAACTCAAGTGCGACTCGTCCGAAATATTTCCACTAAACGTAAAGTTCACGAGGGTATTAATGGCTTCTGAGTTTGGCGAGAACAGACAAATAATGGTCCTATTCTGCCGCTCGTGGATATTCTCGATAGTTTCAAGTTTCACGACATTATGTATTCTGTTCATTTTGTTTACTTTGGAGAAAGAGCCATGATGACTCGGTCATTCAGCATACCATGGCGGCTATTTGAATGGAGGTGTGACGTACCTACATTTAACAGACCGCATCCCAAAGCAAGCCATTATGGGCCTAATGATCATCGTCAGAGATGTCTACATTTCTTATATGTATTTTGTCCAGGGCGACACCGAGGACAGAAAGCAGAGAGAGCGAGAGAAGAAAAAAAACCCAACAAACTTCGCGCACACGTTGAGGAGGCAAAAAAAATCTTTGATATAAATATTAATGGGTAGCAAGGAATTAGACGTTAATGACGAATCGCGACGTTTTACAACATACCATATCTTTGTACGGGTAACTTCACTTTATTTTGCACTTGTGAACGTGTAATTGACATTTATGTGGACATCACAACGGTGATTTTTCGCATGTGTTGTGTTTGACAAAGAGAGGCGTGAATTATACCACAGAGCCGATCTGAAGAAATTCTTTACTACCTTGTGCACACAAAATGCTAACCCTGGAATTCGCCTCGGGTGTCGTGAATAAATGTGGATTTTTGTATAGTGTGACTTAATTGTATGGCCCTCATCTGCTTTAAATACCTGCATTTTGGAATTGGTTTGTGTTGAGTTCAAGTGATATGGGAATCCTGGATAAGTGGCCAAAGAAAACATAAACATGTAAACATGCGTACAAAAACGTCGGAATTATGCTGAACATCCAGATGTTTCAAACCTTTTTATGATGTGCATATCCAGGCCATATATAGCGTGTCAAAACCGACAACATCTCTAACGTTTCTAATGTACAGTAGTTATACAATAACCTGGAACACCTACATAAAATATCTTATGAAATTGCTACAGGTAGCGTACATGTTGTGGGTGTAGCTCATTGGAACTACCTGAGAAATCTACCGGCCAGTTGATTTCAAATCATACTTCCGAGTTCAGAAGTGCCGCATTATTGTAGTTTAGGCTCTTTGGGCTATAGTAGTGATTACAACAAATTCGAATGTTTACTTATGGAATGTTGCTCGTTCTCCAGAAATCATACTGGTATTGAAATGGTGGATGAAATGTAGGCCAGAAATATTTTCGAATATTGAGTGCATTTCATTTTATACAATGTGGATATATGGGTCTTGTTTTGTTATATATCGCTACCAATTTATACAGTTCACGAGAAAAAAACTTCATTCCTTCATTCGATGCAAAAACTGTATGATAAATATACATCTTACACATCGCGATGTGTCATATTCACTTCACAACTATCGCAATATGGGAATGTATTTCTTGCACTAAATGAAAGTTCGCGTGTTAGGTACAGGTTTTTCCACAATTAATTTTGCACTCCCACTGAGAATATTGAACTATAAATGTCTCAAAACTGTGCTCCTATTTAAACCTAGATACGCTTCAGAGAAACGAGTAGTTCTCAATTGTTTTTGAGAAGGGGCAGACGTTTTCAAATTTTGCCCGAATTACCGACACAAGTGTATTGTTTTGTCGGTACAACTGATTTCACACACGGCCTGCCCCTGGTGACACCAGTGTGGTTTGGGATGAAAATATTTTATTATCGGGCTTTGTTTCTGTTTCATGATTGTTTCATTTTGGGGGTTTAATTGATTTCATTCAAAATTTGTTGTACCAATCAGTAGTGTGCATTATATTTGTTGAGTATTATTAGCTGAGATGTTAAGGACGTCATCCAGATCTTAATACTTGATATCATACGTTTCTAGCATTGTGGAAATGATTATATCATATGAGAGTAACATTCGGGGAACATGTAGTTTTGGCGATATGGGACCCTGAAAACTTACATACATATTCTTAATCCTCGAAGATGTTGAAAAATATGTTCAACCGAACTTCACCTCGACCCTGGGTTGCCAGTTCGAACAACATACATCTATGCCTGTACGGAAGCGTAGAAGGGCCACCCAGTAAAATTATTTTTTTTAAATTCCCGACTTAGTAACTCGATAATATCGACTTAGTATCTCGACTTAAATCCCAGCACATGGTGTATAGTCTGCCTGTGCATATACATAATGAGAAAACAAATAAACATTACTGATTTTATATGAGAGTCAAATACTCTTAGAACTCTAATATGTAATTAATGTAATTGATATTTACATCAGAGGGGAAAGTTTTCATTTTAGATATCATTTATTCCAATGTTCACACGGGGACATATACGCCAATTGACACAGTCGTTATTGGTTACCCACGTACATTATACATTCATGTACACATGGGCTGGACAACCCTGATATATTAAGTCGATATTATCGAGTTACTAAGTCGATATTATCAAGTTACTAACTCGATATTATCGAGATACTAAGTCGATATTATCGAGTTACTAACTCGGGAATTTAAAAAAAATAAATCCTTCCTGTGCCTGTTCCACGTTTAAGTCGATATTATCGAGATACTAACTCGATATTATCGAGTTATAAGTCGATATTATCGAGATACTAAGATGATATTATCGAGCTACTAAGTCGGGAATTATAAAAAAAAAAAAATTTCCTTGGTGGCCCTTCTACGCTTCCGTAATGCCTGTGCCTGTCCGCTGACCTAATCAGTAGAGTTACATCATATGGACTTAACTATCTTCTTGCATTTTTGTAATGTTCATACGTCCACGAGCCACTTATCACATTTGAGTTTTCCTTCTTCTTCTCTCTTCTTGTTGAAGTTAGACCAGGGACTGATTCATCGTTTTCACAAAAGTTTTCCCCTTTGAAGCAGACATTAAATTCCAGGGAAGGCCTGACGCCACTTTCTCCCCATAAAATACATCGCCATGTTTAGATCTCGGAACATCGTGCACAAATTCAACACTCACAAACTTTTCCAATTTTTTTTCGAATCTTCGCACAGAAAATATTGCCCTGCAAACCCACAAGATATAAGTCAGGTCTAGGTGTTTCTTTTGGAAAGAGTAGTTCAAAATGGAAAAAAAAATCATGATAGTTTTACTGCGATTTTCCATGTCATAGCATGCTCGAAACGCTTCGCAATGATTATCCCTGACAGACCTGTTGCACAGGGGGAACTGTTATATGTCATATGTAAACATATGACCTGGTGTCATACATGTATCATTCATATTCATAATGGGTATGTTCGGTTGAATACGAAACGCTGCATTTTAGGCTGAATGAGGGGGCATTCGAAATATTGTACCTTATCATTAAAATTTCTTATCGATTTAAAATTTTACAGAACATTCAACATTTTGCCCAATATTCCCAACTTCAATCAAATTGATATTGATTAGAATGATCAAAATATTGGTAATGGATTGAAATACTGAATAGTATCGAAGAAATTATGTTCATCGCGATATGAACGTCTCCGTGTCACGTGACGGTTCCTCAACTCCACAACGATTCCTGGAGAAAATCAGCATATTGTCTTCGTGATTCCAGATATTGTCTGTTCCTTTTAGTTCTGCGGAACGTCCGATATGTATCGTGCATATCTTCTTGCAGATCAGCGACAGTTTTGAATAACTTAACATGCGACTGTCAGAGAAGCCGCGGTTTTACCAAGAATCCGCCATGAAATCGAAACAATCATTTATCATGGACTTAGATAGAGAATGCTAAATGTAATATTATATTGACATAGCCAAGATTATCAGATAATTATGTCCAGAAGAATATGTCATAAATACTTAATTAGGCCTGGTTAATGTACTTGTACCTTGGTGTAATGTTCAACAAATTTCTTCCGTCGCAAGTAATTTTTAGATATCTTCATTATCTGAAGATATCTGTATCAGTGAATACAGCCTCTTGTATGGCATCAATGTTGTGCTGCCCAACCGTGCTTTGACACAACACTTAGGTAACTTGTTGCATTCGGTTGATATCAAGATTAACTCTGTTGATGGTATCATGGGATCTAAAAGGTGTGATCTCACTCTACCGCCTTCACGCCTTGACTTTGAAAGGTATGCCAGAGAGAATGCGTTCGCTTATTGAACAGGCGAAAAGAATATGTTGGGATAAGAGTTTTGGCTGCCGATCAGAAGCAAATTAGAAGTCGTTGGCGAAACACGCGCCAATTGAGGGTCGTTGTGAACAACGCTCCGCGACAGGGAATCGATTGCCAACAGTGGTATCTTGTTACCACCGTAGGTAACAAGTCAAGTGTGAGACGTGTCAAACGTGATGATTTATCACCAATGCTCTTTCCTTCACAGTGGCTTGCCAAAGATGGATTGATTCTTTGTGGTTTTCCCCCAGGTTTTGACCACACATTACGATATAGTAACGTGTAGGCATGCCGTCAAATTGCCGTTAGCACAACATCGGATAAGCAGAGTGTATTCTATTCTCTTTAGGGTCTTTGCTGATCTCAAAATCCCAGAGAGGAAAATTGACTTCTTGCAAGTCTATCTGTATTTGTGAGCTTTACAAACTAGGAGAATTTTCGCTCATCGTGTTCTCCTTTTATGAATGATTACAATTGATGCCCTAAAGGTCCTAATACTCGAAGGACAGGCAATGTGACGTATGTCAATCCGAATGGAACGATTTTGGGACAGGCAATTTATATTTTATGCAAATAGTGTCGTGTTCCCATCATACATATATGCGAAGATCTTCATACAATTCACATAAATATGGACTCTTCCGTTGTGTTTCTCAAATAGTCCTCATCGCTTTAAACATCTGGTAACAAAACGCTGCTATACCCTCCAATAAGTATTTCAAAAAGTATAATAGCAATGTTCTGTCCTGGTATTTTTCAAAGTAAAACTATGATAGCAATATTCTTTATGTGCCATAAGAGGAATTTTCCATCCATGTCTCTCTTTTCTCTTTCAGAAGACCACGGACGAGAAAGTATCTGATTCAGCACAGATTGTCATGTGCAAAGCCCTACGGTATCAAAACATCATAACCAACTCTATCCCGTATTATCGGATATCTCATGGTAAAAACACAAATACCAAAAATGGATTAGGGGTTCGTTCTCACCAAGTGATGGGCTTATCAATGGAGTGCAAATCCTAGAAGCTCCATCGGGGCAGATTTCGTGGTCGGCTCGAGGAAGATCGAGGTGGATTCCGATCAATAACTTGGGAAGGAATCGATAGCAAATAGCATCTCTCAGAGCTGCTGACGACAGATCACAGAACGTGGGTGCAAAGCTGGATTAGGACAAACGGGCAGGAGGCTAGAAGAGGAGACAGACTCTGAACGCACTGCCTGTGCATTGCATCGCAACTCCTTCGCGACCATGGGACTTCACGTGGGCTGACTGGTGCTTTGACCGGTGGGAAAGTGCTTCAGATTCAATTAAAGTGTGGAGTAGAAACCGAAATAAAGTGAAAGATTGTTTGCAGAAATTTGTCGTGCAAAACCAGGCACGGAAATCTTACTAGCGTTTTATTTATAATAGCAAGCTTGCTTAGGGCAGAAAAAAGGACAAGTATGGATAACCTGTATGCTGTGTTGATCGTGATGGCCCTTGGCTGTTGTTCCACTCTCACAACCGCGGACTCCGAAAATACATCTCCCTTTAAGGAGAACCGTAAGTCTCGGAACAGGCGAAACGATTACTGCGAGCTGGAGATACACTGCCATGGACAGCCTGAGGTGGAAGTTGGACAAGTGCGCACGAGTGGGGGCCAGAACGAAGCGACTGAGGTGATGGGGCCGGTCACGCTGCCCATACGGGGACCTCGTGGTCGACAGGGTCCTCCCGGCGAGAAGGGGGAGCGGGGCAGTGATGGTATCTCCGGACAACCCGGCTTGCCAGGTGAGACAATTGAATAAAACCGGTGCTTCTCTGATGGGATTCAGTTTTCTTGTCAAATGCACGGTATTGTTATGCCATATGACTTGTATCACAATCACATGTGTAAAGTCTGATATATGACCTAATGTGAAAGACATGCGCCTATGAAATTTCACCCCGCAATACCAGTGAGATTTCAATATACATGTGTTATGCGAGTTACTTACCGTATAAAGATATAGAACTCGCAAGACTTGGTTGTAACTATAATGTCTTTATTGTTACTAGAAATATTATCTTTGTTTCAGAACATTTTGAGCTTTGTTAGCTTCCAATAAAGCACATGGATTTATCAAAGCAATTTGACATGAATTATACCGCTTTACAGTTCAAAACCTATGGTATTTCGTACTGTACGAAATATTGTACTTGGTTTGATCTCGATAATATTCTCTCCGAGTAGTTCAGAACAGCAGCGCAACACAAAAATAGTATATCAATAACGAAGCTGGTTAACCGATGTGTTTATACTTGTTAATTAAAGGTTATACAAACACAGAATGATGCAACATGCGATCTGTTTCCAATAGTCTACTTAGCACGCAATTATGAAATCCAAACAAAATTGCGCGCTCTTGAAAATGTTTGCATTTCTCGCCAAAACATGAATTTTTTTGTGATCGATTTCTTTCTACTGGCCTCTGAGAGCGGTGAAATGCCAGAGGGGATTTTGTGTTTCATCTTTCGATACACAACTGCCGGCAATTAAAGACTAGTGTTCCCCCAATGTGGAATCTATTAGGTTCATTTGTTAAAGCTTAAACCGGTTTGTTTTAACTCTACATACTAGAAAACACCGTAGACCCAATATGTACCAACTGCTTGTTTTTATAGATCTTTTTGGCTAAAGAGGGACTGATTTGCAACACAATTGTGATATTTCCTTTTTCATAACAACCTTCAGAAATTACAGTGGTATTTTAGACATCTAATTACGCAACGCCATCACATTATATTCAAAACTGCAGATACGTTCCGAATGCTGTAATTCCGTGGAATGATTCCCAACCAATGTGTTTTAAGTTGATTAATTTCCCGTCATAAATCAAACGGGAAGGCGGCATAAATTGTCTTTTGGTACCAAAATGCTTGGAGACAATGAGCCTTTCTCCCCATTATGGAAATATACGATTTAATTAATTTGACCTCAGGTGACCTTCATTGACTTTTATGTCAAGGTTATATCCACATTACGAGGCATGTATTGACCATAGGGGCAAATTGGGAAAGCGTAAGTTTGTATTATGAGCGTATATAAAAGAATTGCGTTCATTTGGTGCCATTTTCATTACCTTTATCGAACTTTACCTTAGACAACACTGAGTGTTCAATGTGAATGCGTTTTTGGAAATGAAAAATGGAGGTTCAACTGGGACAAAAAAATATTTTTGGAAGACATATAGATAAGATTTTGTTTATACTTTCTATGGCTGTGACTCCAGGGATTTATACATCCATTTCTTCAAGCCGTTCATAGTTCATAGTCCCGTTCCTAGCCATTCATAGCCCCCTGCGTCCCAGCCATAACCGAACTGGCTTGTTGGTGAGGGAACCGACCAAAGATGCACCTCAGATTAACCGATACTCATGTAATATGTGAATAATTGTATGGTTTTGCCTGGTTTTTCGTTGTTAAATTATTTTAATTTACAATTTCGATAAGAGTGTAATTCTACAGTAAGTAATGATGATATACATCATAACCTACATTGTAACTATTTCGAAGAAACATTGCTGATTTGAAGAGTTCAATGCTCGTCATACGAGCCCACATGTATATTGTTTCACTATTGTTCTCCCATTTCATGAAATTTTTCGCCATTCAAACTGAAATACTGAGTGCGATATTGGCCGTTTGATACTACGCGACTAGCCTGATATTCAAAAGCCTATGGCACATGCTCACTGCAGAAGGGTGATTTATTTTCGCGAATTCACAAAGTGCAAATTATATCGTCCCATATTTCTAAACAATCGTTCGGTAGATGTGTCATTTGCGTGAAAGTTCACGAGGTACCAGAATTCAATTTCACCCTGCGTAGATCGTCCGTTCAATCAATCTTGCTCGAACAACCCCGTAATTTCAAGCAGTGTGTCTTCAGAGAAATACACATGTTTACAAAACAGCAGCCTTGAGAGTAGTGTTTATTTTTGACGGGTATTGTCACTGCTTGGTCAGGACTGGTGTCATCTTGGTTAATTTGTCGTTTCGTGGGTCACGGCAAGGCACGGGTGGTTTTTGCCCCATAGGGTGAAAGTCGGATGAACGATGTCAAATTCTTGTAGATTTTCGAACGAGAAAATAGTGTTGCATGTAGGACGCAAGTTGCTTTAGAGTTTCACACATGATTCGCTCTTTACTGGACAGTAGCTATACAGGCGTGTATATAGGATCTCATAAATATGTCCTAGCACATTTCATATCAATAAATATCAACATATTCGTTGGTGATTCGTAGATACATTAAAAGCAGTATCACTATTATAGTGTGAGCAGTAACCACTGACGGATGCGTGGTCATTTTTTGCCGTCGGGTGTGATCCGAAAAACGGTAGCACATTGTCCATACACTCTGAATTGATTAGGGTTCTGACTCCACGGATGAAGTGAATGTTTCCATAGACAAGAATTAAAACATCACCCGTTTGGCATTTAGTACATGTAAACCAGGCGCTTCCAGTGTTTGTTTGCAATTGATTTGCAAAGCTGGTGATTTGTGTTGAAGTATTTTACTCGGCAATGAAGTGGAAGAAACATATGCCCGGTTTTGCATGCATGGGGGATCGAGATGTTTTCTCTGCACAGGGACACGTCTTAAACCTTGGCAGAAGAAAGATGTTTCAACAGCAACCGAAGTAAATTATTCGTCGGGATTCGCTTTGTTTTTCAGGTTTTGTGCCTGAATTAGCCGTTGAAATCCGTTGTGATGGCAGTTGATATTAGCGTAGCGCGCGTCCTGAATTGTCTCGGACGAGGTTGAACTGTCGGGAAAACTTCAGAACGATTGCTCTCGAGGCATCTGTCTAGCTTTGGTTCAGACGTTCATGACGTTGACTGTGCCTTGCTATCGGGCACCGGGCTGGGAAGAAGATGGGCGGTGTTTGGTGGGAGCTTGTCCGGCTGTGAAATAGCGATCTCTTGATCGTGTTTTTCACAATTGCAAGGGGATTTCCAAGGCCAGTGATATTTACCAAGCGTTTTATTGGCTGCGGAAGAAGCTATGTATCAGATGGTTTGATACTGTCGATGTCAATGGAATTGATGGTCTTTTGTGCAATACAAGTGGGGATATTTACTCACTGCAGTCTCTACTTTAGTATTGGGCAAGTAATTTATGTAACAGTCTGTCGTTGATATTTAAGATGATGAAAAACAAGCACATTATGCAGTCGATCATTGATTGAGCTTAATAATTTCTCACTTTGGTTGAAGGTCAAAATTTCCAACTGTTACGTCTGTTAAAGGTCTCGTATAAGGGAACTTTAAACGTTAAAGTTTAGAAGGGCGGCTACAATTATATTATCATGTATACAATGTAAACAACTATAACAATGATGCAATAACATATAACAACAATAAATATACACGTGAGGGATTAGTTTCTCGGAATTTTTTTCACCATGTCTATCCGGATATGTTGTGATACAACCTATCAGACAACATTATTCCCAGATGTTCCCATGTAAGCAAATGGTATACAATGATTGATGATGCTGCGGTCTGTAGAGTTGAGATTCTCTCGGTTTTAGCCTCTGCACTGGTCATCAGCTTGAGTCGTAAGCGGTGCACATTTTGTTGTTCCCCACTCGCTTGATTGCGAAGATACCTGCCCGTCGCTCGGTCTTAGGCATTGGGGAATTGCTGAACAACTGTGTACCTCCTTCGTTTGTAATCTATCACCATCAATCCAGGGGAGAAAAATTAACTTTATTGATTGATTTACTATTCACAAACTTGTGATAACAGCTGTGGGGAAAAACGAGAACATATGTTTAAAACATAAAGGATTTTCACACTTTTTTTTCCATTTTGGTATGTGAGCAATGGTTGACTATATCGATAATATTCACTCGGGTTTTTGCTTCTTCCTAAATATATCAATACAACATAAAGATGAAATGTAGCCTACTTCCACGAATACCCAGGTCATGCGAATTTACAATGTTTTCCCACGTGTCTTCTATATGGTCCTTGGACGATTTCAAAGCAAATCACTGAGAAAATATGCAAAATTTTCCCATTGATCATTAGAACCATACACACGTAGGATATACAACGAAAACATCCATTCGATTTGAATTTTTTACCGTTTCAAACATGATACTAATTCGAGTAAGCCTATTTGCAAGAGTGATATATGCCCAATATAAAGAAAATATGGTGTAAGAGGTTAAATTTTGCTGTAAAAACTCAAGTCTCAAAAATACCCATTGTGGACACGAGCTATTACATTTTTGGAAGTTTCATATTTATGATACATTTCTGTACAAATGCTCCCATGTTTGTATGTTTTTGCAATGGAACGTTACAATATAAACGAATGATAAACTAATGTCGGGGTTAAGAAACACGTACATAAGGACATAAAGTATTATATACCTATCCAAAACCAAACTTCAGAAAGCGGGGCAAATAGCCTACATGTACCTATTTTGTGTAGAAAAACCTCATGAAATTACAATGTAATAGTGCAACAAAACTGCCAACAGCCGATTGCAACAATTCTGAAATACAGACAAAAATCCTCGTTTATTATGTGAGTTATTGAATCAATCTCGACGATGCAGCCCCTGGACAAATCAGAATGTATCAAACAACTATCATCATCCACATTTATTACTACACACATGAACACTGGCAGGTTTGATGAGCATCTTGGGATAGCTGTTTGCCACACTAATGACAAACGACCCGCCCCATCACCCCAAAAAATTTCCATCCCCTCTATGGCATTCCATCATCCCTTCAGCCCCTCACAAACTTTCCCATGCAGTCTTTGCCCCCTTAAGATGTCGTAACGTTCTTACGACAACAACTGCTCATGACCTGGCATCCAAACTTGGCTGATTTCTGCTCGCTTGCCATCCATTCCCCGCGAAGTTTGAGTCATGTAAGGCCAAGCCTGGATGTAGCCTGATAATAGCGAGGTATCATCCCCCAAAGACAGATAAACGATTCGCCGATATCGATTGGTTCTAATAGTCTGTTATCACCCTTGTTTCAGCGGGGATGAAGGGCATGTAATACTTGGCGCTTTTTGAGTTTAGCCATCACTCACTCACAAGGAAAGAGAAATAGCTCGAACCCTGTTTTTATCTTATTTTGACTGCGAGCAAAACTAGCTAACACGAATGATTTGAATGTTTAATGCAAAGGAAATTTGTGCCATAAAAAGGACGCATTGAACATCTATAATAAAGTATGCCAATTATGTGTTTATGACCTTGTCGATTATTTCTCAAGCAATGAAAGACAATTGATAATTGCCACGTCCAGGGAATGTCAAAAATTAGGAATAATGATTGTATATAATTGTATTCTTCATATTCCTTCATGTTTTACGAGATTATTGGGAATTTGGTAATATTGTAAATACCTTAATGGTAGTTATTTCAATATATTTATATAGGAAATTATTCATATCATCTGTTTTACATTTACGTATATGGATACATGTAGTTGGTTTTCATCGCTTCGAAGCATGAAACTTCGTGAATACTGTTGGTGAAAGATCGATTTGAAACCTTGTCGAAACATGAATGACAGATTGGGCCCAAGTATCATATCCTGCGCCTTCCTCTATATTCAATAAGGATTAAAAATGTGACAGACAGATTAAATGGCTTTCATTTAGTTGACGAGTAGTATTAAGGCGCAGCGTATGATACTTGGGCCACAGGCGGTATTATAAAGCGTCTATAAATAATAATTCACCACACCCTAGCGGAATTCAGCGAAACAAATATTTGTGACTATGAACGAATGCGTCCAAGTGAAAAAGAACAAGAAAAAAAATGTTAAAAGAAAAACATTTTGGGTCCTGTCCTTGACTCGAGTTTCATTCTTTGAAAAACTATAAGGATCTTTGACGGTGGTGTTCTGCATTCAAATCAAATAGAATTTTACATACATTTATTCATTTCCCACACGCTTTAGAAAACGGTGTACAAATGATAAACGCCATGAGGGTGTACTGTTCCTTCTGTATGCACCGAATGGGTTATAATATTACACGGTGTGGGTTCAACCCCGCAGAAAATGTGGAAGTTCGGATATCGGGTATATAATTTATCGTCTGTACATAATTTATCGTCTGTACATGTTTTACACGCTGTGCTAAATGTAATGAACTTTGTTGTATTTCACTGTCTGCATTTTTAGGGACAATTATTCGAACCGTGACTTGACAAATTTGGCTATATATATATATTTGTTTAGATTTTTTACACACACTTTTTATGGTCCTATGTGTATATTATATTCTCATCGCATGCAATAATAACACGTGCACATAGTTTTGTAACGAAATGAGAAAACATGCATATACAGTATTGAATGCCGGTCAAAATATAGTAATTTTAGGCCTATATCATTTTTAATGAGTTCCTCTATTCTATTTTTACAGGGCTGTCGGCCCCAGCGCCTAAGAAGATCGCCTTCTTCGTTGGTTTATCTAACAACATGGGCCCTGTGACGGACCACACGGATATTGTGTTCGATCAGATCATTACGAACATCGGAGCAGCCTACGATGAACAGTCCGGTCGATTCACAGCCCCTGTGGCTGGGACATACCAGTTCAACGTTGTCGTCTCGGCGCAGGGCCGGCAAAAGGTCCGGTAGCGAATACTCAAAGCTGGAATATAATGATAAAAAGGACAGCTTCGATTTTGAAAAATCCCAGACAGAAACACAATGCTGTGCTTACTTGTGTTCCTTTGGTAGTAGGCCCTATTTCGTCTCCAATCACGTTTGATGTGGCAGAGCATTGTGCTCCCTGTTGTTTTCTTTTATTCCTTCGAATCGCGTTTTGTCGTATTTGTCCAGCTTTAATAGTTACAATAGTTACATATTGCACATCCTAACTGAAAAATTTATGCAGTGTTTGGTATGGACCCTCATTCACTGCCAGAGGCTACTGCAGTCGAAAATAATTCGGTGAAATAGAATATGGTATCTCTAATGAAAGTGACATATACACTTAATGTGTGCTATATTAGTCATACCCTGTTGAAATTCATAATTTATATTTAAATACAAACCTATGTAGCAACGCTAAACATTTCAAATGTTTAGCGTATCTGTACAGTATATAAAAGAGTGACAAGTGCTCGTATTTTGTAGAGCCTCTCCAGAAAAAAAATGAAGTGAAAAATATCCCGATAGAACGTCATATAATTGCTAGATAAGGACACCCCTAAGAAGTTGTGTTTATTTATCGGCATCTTGACGTGAAAAATCGGATCTTCATTCTTATTGGAAACACATATTTGCACTTCAAAAGCTGAAGAGGTCGATGTTTCCTATCACGAGCCTACTCGAATATGCCATCAAACTTCGCTAGAGGCTCATTCACTGATCGTAGATGGTCATTGTGAACGACCAAAGGGTTTCATTCACTACATGGATTGGGGGGAAAAGCGGGCTATGGGATTAGATTCGAGTTGTTGATTTGGAGTTATTTATCCGCGGATGAAAAGCATGTTTTTATGTTAGGAAGGCTGGCAACTCCCAAAGGGATAGAGGAGAGTTGGAAAAGTCACTTACGAAAAATCACTGCAGATCTGCATGGTTTAAATGGGTGGATCACACGTATCAAAATGTAGACTCTTTCCATATCATAACACTTCACAGAATTTGTTCGCTGTGAGAGGAATGTTTTGCATTGTGGGATGTTTTGCATTGCATTGTTTTCTGCATGTTATAATAAAGTAAACCTGTAATATAGACCACCTGTCACGGGGACCATCCTCAGTTTTGAGGCCACCTTCTGAAATCCAAAAGATCTCGAATTCCACCTTTGACTTAGTTATATTTTTTGGTGCTCTTTTCCTTTACTGCATACAATTATGTCCTTCTGAAATATGTTTCAGCAACATATACAAGTTTCCTTACGAGTAAAACTCCATCATCAATTACGTGATTACAATGTTTCTACAGGCGGCAGTGATGATCTTGAAGAACGGCGGAATGGTTGCGACAGTTTGGGCAGAGAGTATACCGTACTGGGCCACTGCGTCCAACATCGCCGTGCTGTCTTTGGAGAAAGGCGACCAGGTTGGTAACTCCCCAAACTGTATTCCTACTGAAAATACATGTACACACACAATTGATCACTCCGGCCTGAAAAGTGACCAGTAATTGAATTTTTTTACTTTTTAATTATTTTGGGGGCATATCTTCAACGTTTTGTGTGTTATGCACCGAAAATATATAGTTTGGTGTCAGGTCCGCCCTTACTACTAGGGAATTTTTTTCTTCTGAAAAATCAACTCCATATTCCGGGGTCCCACCTCGAATTTTGAGATAGAAATTCTCCAGCCCATTTCTGTGATACAATGTAATGATTCTAGATCATTTCGTATTATCGAATTTCAGGTTTGGTTATTGCTGCTGAACAGAGCCTCATATCTCCATGGTTACATGTACTCAACGTTCTCTGGGTTCATGATCTTCGAAAACTGAACTCCAGCCAAAATGCGTTTTTTGTTGTTGTTGAAGGGAAAGACACTAAAATTATTCCTAGTTGAACGTTGTAAATGTTTAAGTGTTTGTTGTATTGTACATATTTAGCCTATACATATGATATCGAGATGTACATGTAATATATAGGCAGGAAGTATGGAGCGGTAAATTGTGCTGTTGTAAATATTATGTGTTGAAAGTGTTTGTGCATTTAGCTGCTACATATAATTATGGTAGATTTATTTAATTTTCACATACAGTGGTGTTATCAATATTATCACTAAAAATGTACCTACGTATTTGAATATGCACAATATGAACTGTTTTTACAAATGTACTGTGGTTTTCCATTCTAAACAAGTTTATTCTTATGAACTGGCGACAATTCACGTCTGTGTGTGATGCGATTTACTCAATAGTGCGCAGAATATTATCGATATACAACATCATAACGTTTGCCGACTAACGCAAAATGAAAATGCATTGGAGACCCGTCACTGTATAATGAGATATGTGATATATATATATACACCAAGGCTTGTGTTCTGATAGGGTTGCTAGATCGACTTCTGCAATAAACCAAGTGACATATTTTTTTGCTCATATCGTTTGTACATGAACGATATTGTGCATAACTTATGACAATTGTTGTATATAATCGGTATACACATAGATCAGCTTCGCTTGATTGTGAGTTTATTCAATGTTTTCACCGTGCACAAAGAAGGCGTTACGTGTTTCATTATAACTGACATAATGTAATGTAGGCTACCTCTGTGCATTTGTAAACAAGCACAATCATTTAATTATTATGTTGGTATATTACATCGTACAAGGTGAATTCAGAACATGCATTTGGCGACAATTCACTCCTGTATAATGTGATGCAATTTATCATTAAGACATCCATTTAAATTCAGTTAAGGAGATCATCTTGTATTTCAGCATTACGTTAGAAAATGAACTGCATGTGTGTGTTCAGTATACATATATAATATAAGTTTACCATATTTAGTAAAATTCAGTAACACAAAAATCAGACCAAATTCTTCAATATTGCGATTAAAGTTCAATTATGAACCAAGATACGAGTATATTTTGATTTTTGAAAACAAATATATCCCCAATTGACCCTAATATGACCTCGTGGCAAAATTAGAGGAGAATTCCGATTCTGGTAATAGTGTCACAGATCACAAAGCATGTACTTTATCATTTTATGTCATAGAAATGCTGGCTCTGGTCCTATGAAATAAAATCAGTAACAAGTTTTATATACGCGTTATTTGTATCAGACTTGTGGGCCATATATTTTTGCATGGTAATGTTCAGACTAGATTTTTATGTTTCGGTGAATTAATCGTATTTTCGGCTGGTCCAAAATTTTCCATAACTATTTTTGGAACTGATAACCGATACTGTAAACCTATAGAACATTGAAGCAAACAAAGCCAGTCAAAATGGCATGCAATTATATAAAAAGAAAACTTTTTTGCTTCTCCATATTACGGAAAGCACCATACCAAATTTATCACCACACAAAAATTTCCAATCGGGCCGACTCGTCGCCAACATGGCTTATCATAACGTCACACAGTATGCAAGAAAAGTGAATTTCGCGGTGAACGTTATGACGAAATGTTCAACTGAATGACTGTTCATGGCTTTACGAATCATTTTAAAAATTCCAAGGCCAAAATTTTTTTCAAAGGGTGAAAAAAAAAAAATTCCCTAGAAATGGCCTAAATGGATTGTGGTGCGATTTGGGGGGGGGGGGGGGGGGCAATTTCACCGACTCAAAATGGCCGCCACGCCCATACCGACGATTTATGAACAATCAAACTTATACACATTACAGAGGTATATGAGGAGAATCTTTCGAAACAAAAATCTCAAAACTGTCTGAACAGTTTTTGAGAAATTGGCCGTCAAAGTCCAAAATTGGCTATTTTTTCATCGGAAATGGCTGTCATTTTTTTTAAACATTATAAAAAACCTTTCCTGGGAATATTTTAGGAATTTTGTGAAAAATTTCAGAAAGATTCGACCGCAAAATGTCGCGAGTAGTGTATTCGCTCTACAGTGAACCCACTTGATGGGGTTCAAAACCAAGTAATATTTTATGCCATATTTTATTTCAACTACAGTGATCACCGATCGTGCAATAATGGGTGTAAAGTAATGCTTCATAATTTGACCCAGGAGAGCTCTGGAATGCTGTATTAAGCACGCGGAAATCCTCCACGGACGGAGAAGCCACCGAAGGAGGCTAAAAACACTGAACATAAGGCACATTGGGTGGCTTCTGAGCAAAAAGCCGCTCCAGTCGCCGCATGAAGTGGCCTGCATTTCGGCGTGAAACTCTCCCTGCAACAGGAAAAAGGACCAAACTTCCGTAATCACACTCAGCGAAGTTCGGAAGGGGGCGGAAGACGGTGAGAGCCCAGAGGCACCGCCCTCGAAATCCTCTGCAACCTGCGGAGTAAAATATACATTAGAATCGAACGATACTGACTTCTTGACGCAATGTGAATATAAGCAGTAACGTACGTGAGTCTTGAACGCCATTACTGCAGGTGGTCGGTTAATAACCCCAAGAGACAGTGGATACCAAGACACAGGCCCTAAATCCGTATCAACGCCCCAAGAAAGAGCCGAGGAGTCCATAACACCGGCCGCTGGTTACTGGGAACAAAGCCCCAGTTCCAAGCCCCAGGTAACAGTCAACGGGAACCGGCCCATGGCTCCCGGTAAATGGATCCCGGGCACCGATTCAATGGAATGGAAGCCGTAAGCCCAACAGACGCAGCCATAGGCGCCTGGCTTTCAGGGCCAAACCCGAGCAGACTGAATGGCCCACAGGGTTCTCGGGATCTGTGGCACTGACAGGCCGCAGTTCACTGATTGAAATGTTATTGGTCTTGAACTCTCGAGTAGGGGACATGAGAGCCGCCTCCAACCGGAGCTCAATGTTGAATAACCGGGGTCTATGGGCATGTTACTGCCCCTCACCCAGGTATCCAATAGTGGAACTCGGTCAGAGTTAACCGACGCCATTGTTTACAGCCTGCACACTTCATAATGGAGGGAGCTAACTATCCATTGAGGAATTTATTAATTTCTCATTAAAACTGAACTGAAACTACTCTAAACTACTATAGCTGTACAAAGTGCACTAAACAGTGAAGAGAATCCGATGGAGAACGATTGTTATCAACAAACATGAAGGCAAGCTCCAATTTGAAAGCCTAGCAGTGAGATCCTTTGTCTTGCTGCCACAAGTAAAGAGAAAGGTAATGGCAGGTTCGGGGGAACAATTTTGTCAAGAAACATTTCTCAGAGACCATTGACTCAGTCTAGTTTCATCAAAAAACTTTTATGAATGACAAGATTCTGAGAGGTATACATGTAGAACAACCAGTTTGAGAGTTTGCCATTACATAATTTAATGGCATGATTACCCTCTTATTTGAAAGCCAGGTAAGATCACCCAAAAGTATTTATTATAGAGGTTAGAGTGTGGACATGAATACTGACATATCTCCATAACTGATTGACATATTGACATGCTGTAGAAACTACAATAATCCATGAAATTAAATTTATCATCCCATCAAAAATGAGTACCCTACGGAGCCCCTGAAGTGACATACCAGATATATTTATTAATCCGTGCGCACGAATTAGTAAACTGTATGCACGAATGACTAAACCGTGCGCACAAATTAGTAAACCGTCGCCACGAATTGGTAAACCGTGCGCACGAATTAGTAAACCGTGGCCACGAATTGGTAAACTGTGCCCACGGATTACCTTAACTAATCTGTGGGCATGATTTAACAATCTGTGGGCACCATTTAATACTTCGTGGGCACGATTTAACAATTCGTGCGCACGATTTAACAATTCGTGCGTACAAATTATTATTTCATGGCCACGGATTGGTATAACTAATCCGTGGCATGATTTACCAATTCGTGGGCACGAATTAGTATTTCGTGCCCACGAATTAGTAAATCGTGCCCACAGATTAACTCGGGGCCACGAATTGTTAAATTGTGCGCACGATTTGGTAATTCATGCGCACGGATTGGTAAACCGTGCGCACGAATTAATATTTTCGGTATGTCACCTCAGGGGCTCCGTAGTATCCTGGCTTTAATTGGACTTTAATTATTCAGTGGCCAAAAAGTAATTGATGCGTAAATCAGCATATTTCTTTATTGACAACATACATTCAATACATGTACTACATTGTGCCTGGACGGAATCACGCAGAAATTTCAAATGTCATACAGTTTTGGTCCCAAATATATAATATATATATATAACCAGTCACAACAGTGTAAACAATGGAACAGTGTAAATAAATAAATAAACAACACTAAATATCCTAGGCTTGATGGTCCATTAAATAACTAGACGTCAAGGCCTAAAGATGCCTTGGAGGCATTTCGGTGTGATGATTAATTTATAATATATACTAGATATCGACGAAAATGAAAAATGTCGACTCCGCGAAAAAATTTACCATTAAAATTAGACACGTTTGTCTAGGGCGACGAGTCTAGGGCGACGAAAATAACGTCCGTTTCGCTCTACGACACACCGTTCCCGAGATATCGACGAAAACGAAAAATGCCGGCTCGGCAAAAAAATTTCGGGTCAAGGTCAAAGTTCATCCATAATACCCCTTAGACATGTTTGTCTAGGGCGATGAGTCCGAAAATAATGTCCGTTTCGCTCTACGACGCACCGTTTCCGAGATATCGACGAAAACGAAAAATGCCGACTCGGCAAAAAAATTTCGGGTCAAGGTCAAAGTTCATCCATAATACCCCTTAGACATGTTTGTCTAGGGCGACGAGTCCGAAAATAACGTCCGTTTCGCGGGTCAAGGTCAAAGTTCATCCATAATACCCCTTAGACATGTTTGTCTAGGGCGACGAGTCCGAAAATAACGTCCGTTTCGCTCTACGACACACCGTTTCCGAGATATGCAGGATGCCTTAAGGATGACTCAGCAAAAAATTATTTCGACCTCTAGGTCAAAGGTCGTTTGACGTATCGATCCCAAAATCAATAGGGTTCTTCCCTGTTGATATATAAACCTCCGTGCAAAATTCTGCAACTATTGCCTGAATATTTTTCGTCCGGAGTTATCGTCCGGAAACCAAGTTTCAAGATCAGCCTCGATTTCATCCTCAAGGACCTCACGGACCTCGGAGCCGGATCAAAAAAAATAATACACCCTAGAGATGTTTGTCTAGGGCGACGAGTCCGAAAATAACGTCCGTTTCGCTCTACGATGCACGGCTTCTGAGATATGCAGGAAGCCTCAAGGATGAATCAGCAAAAAATTATTTCGACCTCTAGGTCAAAGGTCGTTTGACGGATCGATCCCAAAATCAATAGGGTTCTTCCCTGGTGGCATATGAACCTCCATGCAGAGTTCTGCAACTATTGCGTAAATATTTTTCCAGTTATCGTCCGGAAACCAAGTCTCAAAATTAGCCTTGATTTCATCCTCACGGACCTCGGATCCGGCTCAAAAAGAATAGGGTTCTTCCACATATCATTTCTGACTTGTGGTGAAAATTTGACGAGGATCCGTCAAGGCAATCTAAAGTTATCGTCCGGAAACCAAAAGTGGCGGAAGAAGAAGAAAAAGAAAAAAAAAAAAAAAAAATTCTGCTAAAACCATAAGGCAGAAATGCCTTAATAACTATATACCGGTATAGATGTATATCTTCGCTACTCAGTAAAGAATCTTTGATCACAGAAAGAAATATATATTTCATACTCTACTAAATATTTCATTCTGTTCAATAATATCACCAGTAACATACATTTAGGTTCTGGATCGATTTCGTACTATCAAATTTTCCTAAATTTTCCATCATTACTAGGAAAGTGAAGTATCTACTGCTTCTATGTGTATAATAACATGACATGTACTCCTACCATGAAAACTGATCATACAATATAGCAATATTTACCAATTATAAACTGATCATACAATATAGCAATATTTACCAATAAGCAGTATTTTAAGGTGAATTATCTTTTGCATAGCTGTGCTTTGTTCAGTGTATACAATAAAGAAACATAAACAGAAATAAACCTATGGAAAGCCGGTACGACATGCGAGAAGTGAACTATAAACTATGACTTATTCCATAGTAAACCATAGTTTAATATGAAAAAAATGTGTATACCAATATTCAAGCTGCATTGCGTTGCACACAAGTCGCAAAGTTAACTGGCGTGCCGCAGTTTATAACTCGCATGTAGCAGTTTATAGGCTAACTCACAGGTCACATGTCCATGTAAGAAATATTTCTCGCTTCTCGCATGTCACATGTCGCTTCTCGCACTGGCTTTCCATATGAACCACTAACAACATACATTACAGATATGATAGCATTGATGAACCAGGTCAAATGTCATGACAATGTATAATGCTTGTGTAAAGTAGCTACCCGGTATTACATATCTTATTTTAAAATATAGAATTGCAAATTATAAATACAAAATCACCACCAGACACGCACATATACCATAATTTAGAAAATATTGAATACTGAACTGTATATTCCTTGTTCGATCGTGCAACATTCCCATTATTATTTAATCATTTAATGACATTTCGGAAATATTTATTATACTAGTATTTAGAGAAGATTATTCAATTCGATGTGAAATAAGCACTTTAACTTACAAGACAAGCTTTACTTAGGGAGCCACCGCAAAGGGCTAAAATTTGAAATTTCCTTTAACCCCTAGGATAAGGTCGCTCACTAGAGCTCAATTTTATAAACTATAAAGTTTCTACTTCTATGTACTAAATAAATGATAATCCCTGATATCTTATATTCATTCATTTCAATAACTTCACCACATGTACATGGGCAGAAAAAGAGTGGAACACCTTCGTAATATAGTTGCAATTTCAAGCAAAGCTTAATGTTTATCACTAGCAAAAAAACATAGTTGAGAAACTGCCAGAGTATACAATGAACAATGATTGTATATTACATGAAAACATTACTCCTCTGTTGCCTTCGTGGACACCGAAACCCACATCACAGTTTAGAAAAAGCCGGAGATTACAGATATCTTTGTCTTGAAGAGTCTTTAAGAGTTTCAGTTAGTCGTCAAGTGACTCGTATCTGGAACAGAAGAAAGACATTCGCATCTTCAGACACACACGATAATATCCGACTTCTGTAGATTACGATACATTAGTGTGAAATAAGAACACTGCAAATTTCTAATTTTAGTGGTATCACTCCATGCATATTAGGGCCAATAAATTGAAATTACCAAAATTTTCATACTTCATTGAATTTCCCATAATGCACAATACCACAAAACAAACAGGACTGTTGCTACTGTACATGAATATCCCTACTTTGATAGCCGTCGACGTAGGTCTTTTATCTGTTCGTTCTTCTTTTGCAACATCTGCTTCAAATTTCTGAAGGGCGCTGTCTGACTGACTTTCTTCTCCAGTTCCTAACAGTGAAACAAGTTGCAGATAAAAACATTAAATTAATATTTTCGCAAAATGATTTTACTTCTTTCCTCATTAAGTATGTGTAAGTTTCCCGACCTTTTCCGCCATTTCCAGCATCTCTCTGATCTTGAGGAGTTCGTGTTTTGTCCCCGAGAGTTCCTGTTCCATGTGCTTAGAGGCAGCGCGACCCGACATCTCGTTCTGTCGGGAAAGTCGGAAAAAACGTCTACATGTATATCATTATACAGTAAAACCTCTGCTAAAGACCAACTTTCACAAAAGACCACCATCAGGTTCAAGAACATCTACAAAGACCGGAAGGATCAACTTATAATGACCAACTGAGACTGTAAATTGTTGTATGTATATCTATGTAGATGCACCGAATGTGGAAAGCAGGAGACCAGTCGAGGTCATTTTATCGTAGAACAGTTACAGACCTGGTCCATGGTGGCTTTAAGACCTGACATCTGTTGCCTGAGTTCATCCACATCACCAGTAGCACCTACGGGCTGAAGGAAGCAAAAAAAATACATATTCTTTTTCTTTTTACAGATTTCCATGCGTTTATTCAATATGTTTGTTAGTAGGTTGCAAACCTTTCTTCCTCGTTCATTCTCCAAGTCTGCTGCAGCACGCTCTAACTGCATCTGGGCTTGCTTCCGCTCCTTCTGGGCTGATAGCGCCTATATCAAGTGATAATATACGTTTATATCTGACATGAAAACTAATTGTAAAATTTGATTCTGTGCAAAGTGAAAAGACATTTTTTCTTCAAATCAATCGATGACCTATAAATCAATAAATTTCTTGCAAAAGAAAGAACGAAACACATGTAGGTATCAGAAAATTTTGACTCAAAAGAAATCTTAGGAATACGTTTGCTGATATGGCCAATGTATTGAGAGAGCCCATGTATGTTGCATGTCTCTCTCTCTCTAAGCACCAGTGACTACATCAGTCTGTACAGTACCTGTGACTCTAGGTGCTTCATTCGTCCTTGCAACATCTCATTCTCGTCTTTGAGTCGCTCGATCTCCTGCAAGACATGAGAACCATAATGTACTTGAAGACTTCATCCATCTCGAGTTGATCTCAAGGGGATTCAACCAATCTATTCTCACATGTACAATGATTGACACATTCACTCATTTACTTTGATGCCACAAGACCTTGGAACTAGAGTTTAACAATTCGCTTGCAGATTACAACTGGAAAACAATCACTGAAAAACTGACAAACAAATACATTTCAATTGCCCCATATCCATATATGCAAGCAACCATAGAAACCAGAGGACCTGCATATTATATACATGATATGTCTCCCATTTCATACCATATTTAGCAATGCAGTTCCACCTCCTTCATTCAGAGGCTGGAGTTTACTAAACGATGTTGAGCTGTCCTTCTTCGCCCCAGCGAACTCCTGCTCTTCAAAATCTTTGATCTTTTCTAAGAGTTCTCTGCGTTCGAAACAAAATGAAAACAGAAAGTTAGACCAAAATAATTGTAGCTTGTCAACATCTTTCTTCCGACTCGAACAAATTGTCAAAAAGAAACTTGGTCAAAATTCTTCGGTAATACATGTATTGTACTTGTACATATACCCAGTATTGTGAACGATTCAACATAATGCAAGTCATTCAGGAAATGCTCTGTATCACCTATTTTCTAGTTCTGAGATGTCAGCTTGAAGTTTGAGGTGCCATTTTTCCGCTTGTTGAAAGAGTTGCCGCAGTAGAAGGATGTTCGTGTGAGAAGTGTTAATGAGTTCTGACTCCACCTCACTGCGTACAACCGCCAACAATCCATCCAACATCTCGGTAACCTCGTCTATGGTGAATGTGTCCTCTATCAACCTGTGAAATCATTTCATAATTTTTTAATTGGTGCGGATTACTTAAATGTAAAAATATCACAGATATGCATGCCAGTGATTGATCACAAATAAATTCATATGATAATATTCCAGCAGGCATTTCTTCTTACAATAAAATTACGACATTCATAATTGTGATTCAACAGCACATAAAAATGAAAAAGCGATATTGTCCGACACACTTTGGTAATTTCAATGACAGCAAATCATGACACAGAAAAAGCAGATACTAGTACATTTGTATATCGTACCTGCTATCCTTCAGCTCTCGAAAGCACAAGTCGACAGCTTTGAGTCGCTGGCCTCGCTGGTAGCGCGCGAACCGCATGTAGTTAACAACTGTTCCCTGGTGGTGTTCATTGAGACCCAACGCCTGTAACACATAATACAGTATACTGTGGTCACTGTACGATAAAATTCCCTCCAAAATAAGAATTCCCTGTCTTAAGCTGTCTATAACAACTTATTATGTATCCCTCAAAATTCAGTTCAGTATGAAAATGAACCAGTGAAATAAGGCTTTCGTTAAGATAAGACCTGATTTTCTCGGCAAAGAATTAGTCTTATCTGACTGCAAATCTTACGTTCATATTGAATCGATATGTGCTAGGGCCTGCACGAGTACTCGTGTACCCGATATCGGGTTCGTTACGAGACAAAAACTGGTTTCAGAATGGAGAAACCGATACTCGTTATACTGCATATAAGCACCATTTTTACAAAAAAAACTGTAGATCACTTTCCTTGTTACAAGAAGAGTGTATTTATGTGTTAGATGCTTGGCAAATCGTATTTATTGTTGTTTTCATTGCACTAATTGGTGGCTTCCCTAAATCTGCTTCCAAATGCTAAGGAATTCTTCACAGCTTTGGTTCGTGTATAGTCTTTGGGTTGGATGTACAATGACGTGGGTTATCTGAGACATAGGCTGTGATGGTAAAACTTGCACATGGTGCGACAGCATGGAGCTGATAGATCACACCCACAATAGCCCAGAGTGGCACTTTATCCTACACGTGCTCCTAGTCTTTTATAGTAGGCATCATATATGGCTTCCTACTTGATCACCACTAATCAAGTTGATGGCACTTGTAAAGTGGTAATCTGCTTCAAAGCCGATGGTTTACTTTTTCGTAGTCACACCTTTTTCACCTGCACGACAGCAGCGATGTCGCTGCACGGTAGCTGGAACAGACCGCACAGTTTTTGGAATGCACTGCACAATAATTATGCCTCAAATACAATTTGATCAAGATTTTCAATTTTCCCGGCCATGCGCAAGCCATTGGCGCGGCACAGCAATGTATATACAGTCAATACAGCGATGTACACAGTAAGTCGGGCTGGCATATGATCAGTCAGTGTCTGAATAGACAAACAATTAGCGTCAGAGTACATAATCATCGACCATCTCCCTAATGCTCGACCCCTGCAAACGGCTGGGCAAAACTAGATTAAACTAAAATGTGAAATCTGCTGAAATGTGTATTAGAAGTACTTTCAATGTTGTTTTTGTCAGATATCTGTTTTGCACAGTCAGTGTTCGCAAAAAACATTTAGCCACATCAGACAAAATGTCTGATGTAAATCTGCTTAACATCAGACATTTCCCTTTCACATCAGACCATGAAAGGGGCAATTGAAAATTAACGGGAACAACAAAATCTGATCGATTTTTAACCGCAATATGCAATGATGCCATCTGGAGCAATCATCAGACATTTGGCATTCTCGTGAAATAGGTCCCGCTACATTATGACAAGGCTTATTCCGTTAAAACAGTAACACCATAGAGCAAAAAAACATAGAGGCGGGACTGGTGACGTTTTGCGTGATTTGCTCTATCTGCGCGCCACCTGTCGGGCACAGTGTTAAAAAAGTAAACATAGACACGTGTTTGACGTCCGTTCGTACGACAAGGGCCGGTACCCTTTGATTTACACGAACATAATCTGATAATCGAGAATGAATTTCACAAAAATTACTATACCATATACCAAGTATGAATATTTTAAGTTAAGCATTATATTATGTGTTTCATAATGTTCAAAACAACAATGTAAACTGTAGGTTCTCGGGAATAGGTTGGTGAAATCCATCGGTATTTCCCTTGCGCAACAACCTCGGCCTACCACGCCACGCCCTGTCTCGGGCCCGATTCTGCTTTCAATAGAGGGAAGGGGGTGGGGGTGGTTGTTGCCATGGTCACAGAACAGCTTACAGGTTGATAAAAAAAAATAGGCGGTAGTTATTGGCTATCTCTCGTGTAATAATCAGTAGGCTATCGCATTATACAAACGGCGTGACAATTTTAGCCTTTCAGTATGACAGTCCCTCCCACCCCCCAACCCCACGCCCTTGTCTCTTCTGAGACAAATGCCTGCGTTATTTCATTCCCATTTGATAACTATGCTCTTATTCTTTAATGAATAGTAGGCCTTGTGATAAATGAAGATGGTATTTTGGATGTACTTGATTCAGATGTATGTAGAATGTACCTGATTCAGATTCAGAAAGCACTGTTTTATCCTCAATAGGCAGATCCCATGAAGTTTAATATATTCATTCGATTGGCTGGCTAAGCATGGCTGGCTAATATTGGCTGGCTGGCCACTATTTTGTATTGTCCAAATGTATGAATATACTCATTAGACTATAATTAGACTTTGTGTATGGCTTTTGCTTGAATAAGGAGACTTGGAATTGAGACTTGGAAATGAAAATACCAAGGAAAAATCCATGTAAATTTCATAAATTTTATTCAATTTGTTACTCCAGCACAGAAACCCACGCATTCACACACACACACACACACACACACACACACACACACACACACACACACACACACACACACACACGCATCAATGCAAGTGACTTCAGAAGTATGATTATTAGATATTCAATTCATTTGTCAACAACCATTTTTGTTCTGTAGCAAATACATGCATATTATAGCATACAGTATAAATATGAAGACATGAGATGTGATACTTAACTATATTGTTAACATAGTCAAATTTGTATCATCTATATCTAGTAATTTCCTAGGCCATTTATCATGTCATAACACATGTAAATTTTACCCTTCCACATCTACTGATCTACAAATATATTCAAATTTTATTGTGAAGTGCTTCAATACTTACACAAAAGGTGCTATATAAATACTGGTCAATAAATAATAAATAAATAAACATTCACAACAAATGATCAGCATGATGCCCCATTCATTCAAAAATCTATTCAAATGTGCAAAAGAATATAATAAATCTGTCGAACAACGACAACAATACAGTATAATTGAAATATTAGAGATTGTATTACCTACATACATAGAATAACTCAATTTATGAAATGTATAACCTGCTTGAAGTTGGGATCTATCAAAAAATATAGAAAATATTTGGTGCATTGATTTTTACCTCGCATGTTCAACAATCAACATTAATTCAGGTTTGACATTCATTGAGTTAGAGCACAAATTTTCACATAAACAGTACGAATAAGCTTGTCACAGTCACAACTTTAAAAGTGGCTAAATTTCAGTGTTTTCCTGTTTTTCCGCTCTTTCTTGTCACTGAGCATGCGGTTACTTTGCCTAATGGTGTGGTGAAGTCTGATGTTTATCATGAGATGAAGGATCAACAAATGAATGTTACATGATGTGCAGGTCAAGTCCTCTGGGATGAGATCCACGAGTGCTTGAGAAAGGGATGACTTGACATGAGGGGCACATATCAGCTGGTCAATCACTTCTCTGTACTTGGTCTCCATCTTCTCGAGAGTAGTCGTCAGTGATGTACTGGGAGCCAGCAGACCTTCCTTCGCACCAGCGTAGTTCTTGGTTGAGATGAAGGCGTGTTTGGGATCCTCCTGGTTGATCGAAGCACTGATGTTTCCTCGGCATGGGTCACATATCTTGTCTCTGATCTTGCGGACGATGTATCCACCGATGTAGGCTACAACGTTTGACTCTTGTAACGAGAGTTCCTCAGACTTGGCTGATGTTGAGGCCTTGGAGTGCTCTGCGTCTACTTTCTGTTGGGCCAGCACTGGGGATTCGATGACTGGGTCAGGTGGAGCCACAACCAGAGATGATACACTCGAAGGCAGGGTGTCCTGAAAGCCGGTTGATGGCCTGGGAACTGTGGCCTGCCAAAACAAATATTACAGCATTATATCAACAATGGATCGTACACTACAATAATATCAAATCAGGATTCATTACATTTAGTCTTAGAAGAAGGCCATCATGGGTTAGGGAGATTTGACCATAAATACCATACATTGTATACATTAGTAATTCACACCTTTGCAGATTCAGGGGCTTGCTTCAAGGTGAAGACAAAGTCATCTAGATCTTCTTCACAGTTACCAAACTTACTCTGTTCCATCACTGAATCCACCATGATCTACAATTTTGTTCAAACACATCATGTGAACATGGAACAGATTTATTTTCACAATATACTATTATAATACATGTACATATATGGAATTTTGTACTGAAGCCTATGGTTATTGCAAATATTTCATGTTTTTCTAAATTTGTGATTACATTTTACAATGCTAACGATATGCAAATATATCATGAGATAAATTGCGATCAATAAAATATACAATACATCAATAAATACCTGACGAAGAGCTGCTCTGAATTGGGAAGCGTTAGGGTTGTCACGTGCTGCTCCTTTGGCTCGCACAACAGAGAACAAGTTCTCGACACAGTCCTGGTTCAGACGTCTTGTGAAGAGGAATGTGAAGTGGTGAACCTTGTGCAAGAAGTCCCACAGCTGCAGGAGTGCGTTGATAGCGATCAACCAACCATTCAGACATGGCAATTTGCGCGAACCTATTTTAAGATGAAAAAAGAACCTCAGGCTATTATAACCTCAACCTATTTCAAGATGGAAAAACATTAGGCCAACAGGTAATTGCCCCAAAATTATAACATCACAAAAGATTACTGAAACACACTTTTTGTTTGTATGGACTGAATCCATGTCTTCTTGGCTTCCAGGAACTCTAAGTGTCCAGATTTGTTGGAGAGGGCGTGTCGCATCATGGCTGTACTGGTCAGGGAACTGCTATTGAAGCAGTTGAATAGCTGATCCATGTCCTCGATGAAATCTGCGGTTGGTCCTGCGTCCTCATCCAAGATGTTCCACTGGATCATCACTTTCATGCCGGATGCCACCGAATGACTCAGAAGTTGTGTTGCTAACTTCACTCTCAGCTGGCTGAAGGGGGGCAGTTTGATGTGTCTGAGTGTGAGTCTTGGTGCCAAACGGAGGGGTTTACTTGCATCTTTGTGATAGAAATCAACAACATCTTGCCACTCAATGGTCTTCCCATCAATAGTGAAGCCACTCTTCTTGAAATTGTTCCTAACATTTTTCACTAGGTGCGGAGGATCAAACATGACGAAGATCTTGTCCTGGCCTCTGAAGAAGAATGGCTCCTCAGCAGTGATCTTGAGGTGTGTTTTGAAAGTGCTGATGTTATTCGGACCCTGGTCGCTAACTACAACAATCACTGTTAGTCCAACTGCTTTGAGTTCATCAATTGCTTGGAACAACAGGTCTTTCAGTCGAGTGGCATTGATCGTGCTGTTTGACAAGAAGAAACCAAATGGCTGCTTCCACCGTTGTTTGATCCCTCGAGCAACGAAAACTAAAGTGTGGTTGGCCATTTCACCTCCATCGAGCCCTTCTACGATGTCCTGCTTCGGGTCATATTCCAGTCCTTCCTTTATAGCCATTTCATCTAACGCCAAGCAGACTAGCTTGTCAGGATCAGGTAGGTTGCTGGCTTTACACTTGAGTGCTGAAAGGATAACCTCACTGAATCCTGGGTAGATTTCCAGATTACTCATGGCTTGTCTCAAGGTTCTTACGGATGGCAGGAAGAAGATTTTCCTCAACAACTTGTAGTTCTTGGGACTGGAGTGAAAGAGAGACAGTGCGAGAGCTTTGTCATCTGTCGTCCACCTTCTACCTCTCAAACGTCGCTGGGAAGCTCTGACTTGAGACATCACAAATGTCAACTGAGGACCTGTAAATGGAAACATTTAAGCTATAAGTTTGTATCTGTGTACTGTAACACATGCATAAATATCAAATTCACCCCTACTTGGTATTAAAGAAACTTGCCTATGGGTTTGGGTACTAGCAAATTGGAACTCCTTGTATATCCCCCATACATAATAATTCCCCATCAATTACTGCATGTGTATGCTTTCCAGCAATGTACCTTCAAAAAATTCACCCAGCAGCTTCTCCAGCTCCAACATCTTGGATTTTTTGGCTAGTTTGTGGAGCTGTTTGATGCTACTGGACTTCTTTTTCAGGCGAAATACCTAAAATTTAGATTGGATGTACTTAGTACTTAGCATAACATACATTCGCTTTATTAATTTTTAAAACAAATACAATCAACAAGTTTGACTTGAAAACTATGTGAATGTATGACTTGCATGTGTGTACACTAGAAGCAGTGTCAAACTTGAATATTTTCTCATTTGTGCAACATACCAAAAATGAAAATTGTGCTAGTTTAAATGAGGGAACCAAACCTAGTTATAACACCTATGCTTACTTGCATCCGTAGCGCTTGATTTCTCAGTTTCAGTATTCGCACTTCATCATCTGAAGACTTCCTGGAGACAGTGGGAGTGGCAGGAGCCGAGCCTTGGGTGTGTGATAGAGCTCCTAAAAACAATCAGTTTATTTTTACTTCTCGGCACACCACATTTATGTTTAAGCTATAGTTATTTGATCTTCAACACAATACTACAGTACGTAAACACTAATGTCAGGTGTCAATGTACCTTACCTCTCTATGTAGTCTACATCCAGTAACACCTTAACTATTGGTTACAGTTCTGAAAGGAAAGTTTCAAAAAAATATAACAAGTAACGTGAATGCAAAAAAGCAACACTCAACCTAATAAACTTATTATCCTTATAATATAATATGATAGTATAGATGTTTACCTTGTCTACGTCTCTTTGGGGGTACAGGAGTGGTGTCACTCCGATCCCGCGGAGCCGGCCTCTTGATGGTCACTGACTGGGGGTGGGTTCGGAACCGTGAATACAGTAGGAACAGCATTCCATACCAACTTGGCACGTGTTTGATTCATGAATTGCGAATCCTGTATGAATAATAAAGCGATACGGGAAGTTAGAGATCAAATTTAAGACTCGCAGAAATTATGTAGAAATCTACCAGCTGTAGGCCTATTGATTTTTAATCTGTGCAATTTTCATTATATTGACCAGTGGCCAGCAAAGGTCAATATGGCTCAATTAAAATTTTTATATATATTTGTTGAATGGCATACATGTAGAATAGAATCAGCAGTGCTCAGTACTAGTTTCTACTTTCAACTATTAGACAGTTACCTCAAAATGTTCTGAACACAGCACACAGTTTTTCGACAGATATTCTGTTGGCTTGCACAGAAGATCTGCTCTCCGTGTATTCTGGACCCATTTCTTAGATCTGCAAATAAGAATACCAGATGTAAACAATTCAGTCAAGATTACCTGTAACCAAATATGCTACATCGATCTACGGGCAAACATTCCCCTTTGGTGGAGAGTCAATCATGAGAACCGTATGTTGTTTTCAAGAATGCCCCCTAGAAACCCCAATTATCGCTCAATGATTTACACGATGACTTGCATATCATGGAGACAAATTAGCAGATCTAGTTCATATTTACCTTTCTTCGTTTGGTGGGAATCTGAAAAATGACAAATCCCGTCTATTTTTCCTGTTGTTCGTGCAATTTATCGCTGCACAGTGTTGTCCATTGCTGGAGCACAACCACTTTTGTTTTTCCATCGCACCAACACTGTGCCCGCTAGGCGGCGCTGCGTAGCGTGTATCACCACGGGGGTGAATCGGAGTCCCGCCTCTATGTTTTTTTGCTCTATGGTAACACCATTTTAATGTTTTCAGTCAACTTCTATATCTTGGAGAATCCTGGAGGGAGGTGGTGGGGGTGGATGGAGGTACACACTAAAATCATAACGTACGAAATAAGCGGGACCTATTTCACGATAAGGCCAGACATTTTGACTGATGTTGGGTCACGAAACACCGGACATTAGGAATTTACATCAGACATGTCTGATGTAAATGGTGTTTTTCGCGAACACTGCTGCACAGTTATTTGGCAGTGTTCGCAGGGGTCGATGATTAAGGACAAGGTCGATGATTAGGTACCCTGACGATAATAGAGTCTAGATCTAGATCTATCGTCTTCTCTGAGGGACGCCTCAGAGAAGACGATATAGATTCTAGATCCAGGTAATTGTTTGTCTACGGGACTGAATGTCTGACACAGTGATCGAGTGACAGTGAGTGAGTGACAGTGGCAATGCAGAAAAATTAGATTCTACCATGTTTGATGAATGACGAAACGTGCCAATCTCTCTAAAAATCAAACAATAAGCTGTAAAGTCCGCGCGTAGATCTAGATCTATGTTGTAAACCAATAATTTCGATAAACCGATCTTTTCTACACTTTCGCGTTCGCGAATGACGCGGAATCCACAGTGATGACAACATCCGCTTCCGCTATCAAATTTGAGGTTGCACACCCGAGATTCACGGAAATTTCCGATTTGAACTCTGACAGGAGGGAGTGCACGGGCGGCTCTCGAATTTTAGGTTACCATACCTTGGTGCGATAACCTATTGGCATGGTGTTGCGTCCGTCCGTTCGTCCGGACCAACATCCTAGGGGTTAAAATAAGTCCGTTCCGTTCACCCAGTAAAAAAAACGAGGGCTTAGATGTAGGGGCTGCAAAAGTCCCCAACCCTGTGTCAGACTTGCCCCAAAAGTGGCTCTTCTTGATCGATATGGGCGGTTGATGGTTGATGGTCCATCAACCGCCCATATCGATCACCAGGTTGAAGAGCCACTCTTGGGGCTAGTGTCAGACCAACATGTTGCTTTATAGGAACTATTTTAGCTGTTTTAGGGGCTAATTTCGGATAATTAGATAGGAATTACCATGGGAAAAGCCCCTAACGCTGAAATGTTGAGACGTCCGTCCACTTCACTGTAACAAGTCTAAGCCAGCAATACGTCCACACGCTCATGTTCCAGGATGAAACTCTTATGTAGAATATTTACGACTGTTATGGCCCGAAACCCGCCCCTGACACATTCTCCCACTCGACATACACGGCACAGATTCATCACATGACTTCATACTTACTTACCTTACGTCACCGGGCATGCACCGTCCTCGCACCACATCTACATGTAAACAACACTGCTCACATTAACACTTCCTACAATCCCACCAATCACCACATTCCCAGACACATGACTCCGCCCACACAGACATGACATCACTTTCCCGCCATTTCACATGAACACCTGCCACATTACGCGGGAAAACCCACACACATCATGGACTTAGCCCCGCGCTTTCCCACGGACATAGTAGTAGTTGAGAAATCTGTTGAAGAGAGAAGTTGTATTGAGAGGTACTAAGCCAAAAGATTGTGATTAGAGGATATCAAATTTATACAGGACTATTAATACTTCGGACTATTGTGGGGATTACGATTGTGTGAGTGACAGTGATCGTACATCGGACTTAATCATCCAAATAAACATCGGATATTGTTGCAATTGACGTCGGACTTCCTGTTGGTGTGTTCACGCACAACATACATCGTACTATTCGATCAGTGGGCGTAATAGCCGCCCGAAGAACTCCGCTATTCCGTCACATTGGTGCCGTGACCAGGATAGCGAAGGCCAGTTCTCGGCTTACGAACTATCCCGACGTACGAACTTTTGATGAATACCCGATCTACGACTCGGAACCCGATCGGACCAAGCCCGGAAGATGAGGTGACGATGAATCCGGTCCCAGCGAACCAGCGAACTGCACGACCAAGGTCAGTGGCGATGAGCGATACTATTACGCTATCGCAAGTACAACCGCCAAACGAACTGTACGAACTATCGTCGGCGGCATCCGTAGAGTACATGCCGGACTGGATGCGAGCCGATAGTAACCTCGAAGAACTGTTGGACGGTGACCCGTACCAGCCGTCGCGCACGGTGACAGAAATCCTTGACGCGCATGCGCGGTCATACCACGCGACACCCGCCGGACCGCCAAGGTCGCGACCAAGCGACGGAAGTGAAACGGACTATGCGCGCTTCCAGCGCCAACCCAATACCGACCCGCTACCTAAGTCGGTGAGTGTACGACCAATGAACTATGACAATTCCATGTTAACGCACCCGCCGAGTCGGTCGCGTGTCCAACAATGGTCGCATGAATCGGATACGCGTGCTGAACTGTATCCGCGACACGACAATGTAATGTCGCGCCCACCGGTAACAATCCACACACTGATGCGACCCGACCGAACCCTGCCGGTGTACTCCAGAGTACCGGCCGACCCAGTCGTCACGGGAGAGCTGCCGGATGTCCACCTGCCGAACCGGAGAAGAGCCGCCACCGAGAGTACCCCCGCGGCCGACCCCAGGTTCAACGCCGCCCAGACGAACGACCCGCCGACACGATTCTACGCACCCGCGCCGAGATCGGAGGTCCGATACACCAGCGACACCATCGATCGCCGACCGCGCAACATCGGAGTACCGATCTCCGACACCAGCGAAAACACGCACCCCGCGCATCTACCACCACCGGTAGTCAACATCGGACCATCGCACGGCGAATCGTCGCTACCAGCGGAACATTCCGCCTCACACGGCTACGTGCCCAACCATGGAAATGCGGTGCCCATGCACAATCATGGGGGAGTAGCAGTATCGAACTATGGAAATGCGGTGCCCATGCACAATCATGGGGGAATAGCTGTATCAAACCATGGAGTACCAGCGTACGGTGTTGCCGCGTACAATCACGGAATAGTGCCCAATTTGGGAATTGTGCCGCAAAACAATGGAGTAGCAGTTCCAAGTGTGTACGCTCCTGGTTCGGGATACCAGTTCCCACAAATGCCACACCCAACTCCGTCATACGGAATGCCGGAAATGTCGCCGCCATACGGACCGGTCTCCCAAACCGCGCCGTTGTCAAATCACGCTGGCTACCCGCCCGCACCCGACGCCACGCCATACGTCGTACCGGTCACCATGACCACTGCCGCACCGACCACGGAGGTCGCGCCGCCAACTCCCGCCGTTTCTGCGACGACTGCCCACGCTACGACAGCGGCATCACAAGCGCCCATCATCCCGACGCTAGCGCTGAGTACTGCCAAACCAGCACAGTGGCGAGCCACGTTTAAGGAGGGTAATCTAAATCAGTACATCCGCAGCTTCGAACAGTTTACGGCTGCATTCACGTACACGGACCTGAACAAAACTACGACATTCCGTAGTACGTTACGCGGACGAGCGGAAGCAATCGCTCTGAACATTCCGTTCAACACGCCTTGGGATGAATTCAGGCGTCGTCTCCTGGAAGGATGGGAACCCGCCGCCCGCCGGCAATCGAAACGAGACGACTTCCCGTTCTTGAAGCGTGAACGGAAAGAAGATGCCGAACATTTCCTTGAACGGCTACAAGCCATAGCAGAACAGGTGTTCGATGACGTCACACCTGAGTTTCTCCAACGAACTGTTATTTCGCAATTTGTCAATGGTCAGCCTGACCATATTGCGGATAGACTTTGTGTAATGACATTCACTTCGTACAGCGACGCACTCACGGCTGTACTGAAAGCAGAGAGTCGCCAGCAGCGGACCAAGAGAGATCGTCCCCACGGTACCCGCCGAGCGGACGCCACCTACCACGGGTATGCCGACGACACGGAAGCGAACGACGAACTTTCATGTGCGATCGGACAGTTGCATCATTGGGATACACCGACTTCCGATCAGATCGCTGCGTACTACGACCCTGCAGATAGCGACACGACCGGACTGCAAGGGTGTGAAGAACATTCCGTCCCTTCCTGCTTCCGCGAATGGGTCGCGGAAGCGTTCCAGTGTGTTGTTAGTGATGAGTGCGGACAATATGGTGAGGACGCACTATACTCTGTTCTACGGGCTATCGCTCAGGCTCGTGGCGACCGTCCTACGCCTCAAGGTCGAACTGAAATATGTTTCTTCTGCAAGAAACCGGGACACAGGTGGATACGGTGTTACCGTTTGAAGGACATATTGGTACGAAACGGAATGAAACCGTTCCCGCCACGCCCTGGCGCAAATCGGAATAACGGACAGATCGGTATACCGAACTCGAACTCTCAGCCAATGGCTACGACACCACCGGCTCAGCCACCACCACAGGCCAGGCCGTCAAACTAAGGGAGGAAGGAACTGTGGAGCAAGAACCTTCCGTTAAACCGAGCTACGCTCAAAGCTCCAAACCAGTGGTTGTGTCCACAGCTACGAACACGACGCCAACCAAGCTGGCGCCGACACCACGGGCCCTTCCGCTCCGCGAAGGGGTGTGCGCCAAGTGTGCTTCGTCGACGTCAGGTACGGAATCCCTCCACGAAGGGGTGTCGGAACCATTGCCACGCAGGCCATCACGGACTAATCGTCACGAAGGGGTGTCGTCACGCACCGTCAGACGGATTAAGGTGGTTCCCGTCGGACCCGAGAAATACTCCCTGGACAGTGATACCATGACATCACCGGTCTTATCTCGGATGATCTCCATACGCCAAGCTGCATGTGTGCGAGCATTGGATGTGAAATTGAACGGACAGGAATGGCTGTCGGACTATTCCAGCGCCGATATCGTTGCCGCACAGCAAGCCGACCCGAGCGTCGGATTCGTACGACAGTGGGTATTGAACGGAACGAAACCCACGTCAAAGGAAGTCGCCCGCTACGGTGAGGAAGTGAAAACTTTGGTTTCACGATGGACTTTGTTGGCGCTACAGGATGGAGTCCTCATACGTACTACCAAGCCGGACCCAGCTGGTCGGACTGTTGTACAAACTGTGTTACCAGCGGCATTACGAACGGTGGTTCTACACCAACTCCACGACCTCAAGGTCGTAGGCCACCTCGGAATACAACGGACTGTTGAGAGAGTAAAGCGCCGGTTTTACTGGCCAGGTCTCGCCTTGGATGTTGCCCGCTGGTGCGCCCGCTGCCCGCAGTGTGTGTCACGAAAAGGAAAACCAGCGCCCAAGAAATCACCTCTAACGCAACTACCAACTGGGGCGCCATTTGATCGTATTGCCATGGATATCTTAGATACCCATAAAGTTACCGGACGAGGTCACAGGTACATTCTTGTCATATCGGACTACTTTTCAAAGTACACGGACGCATTCCCGCTCCGCCGCCATACGGCTAAAAATGTCGCCGATGTTCTGGTGAATCGTTGGATCGTGTACCACGGAGTACCGAAAGCCATACACAGCGACCAAGGAACGGAATTTGAGTCGTCGTTATTTCGGAGCGTTGTACGCCTTCTGGGCGCCAAGAAAATTCGGACCACGCCCTACCGCCCACAAAGTGACGGTCAAGTCGAACGATTCAATCGGACTTTGTTGAATATGTTGAGTGCATTCGTCAGTGATCGAAAGAATGACTGGGATCTGCACTTACCATATGTACTCATGGCGTACCGCACCTCGGTGCACTCTTCTACCGGGTGTACACCACACCTGATGGTATACGGACATGAATGCAATTTGCCTGTTGACTTGATGTTTCCTTCGTATGACCCAGAACCGCTACCTCCATGCGGACCTGAATACGTCGAGTATCTCCGAACCGCCATCAGAGCTGCCCATGGGTTTGCGCAAGACCATCTGCAAAAAGCTGCAACCCGCCAGAAAATGGGGTATGACGCACATGCGAAATCTCGCCCTCAGTTCCAGCCGGGAGAATTGGTACGGTACTACTACCTGCCCCTCACCCAGAACAACAAATTCGCCCGACCCTGGACCGGACCCTGGAGAGTCCTGGAACGCGTAACTGAGGTAGACTATCGAATTGCTCTAGTCTCCAATCCACGAAATACTAGAGTCGTCCATCTGGACGTCATTAAACCATACGAAGGCGACGCACAGTTGCTGAACCTTCAACCTCAAGTCGGATCGCCACCTGAGTTGTCAAGTAGCACAGACTCCAAGACCGAACCATCGAACGATCCCTTGGAGCTCCTCAAGGAATTCCTCTATCCTTGGGACGTCATCGTACAAGACAAGTCGTCGGACACAGATCGGACTACCGAGACTGATACTTCGTCATCACCCGCCAGTCGGAGAAGTCCCGCAATCGGACCGCGACGCCGTCACCAGAAGCGAAAATCGCGCAAGACGAACTCTAGCGCTTCACAGAGAGCGCCAAAACCCCGCGGACCCAAACCCGCGATTGTTACGGACTCATCAACAAGCGAGGCTACGCCCCAGCCTGCTCCGTACCATCGACCCAGACGCACGATTCGCCGCCCAGCCCGGTTCAGATAACCACGGCTGTGCCAAGGGACTGATCTCAATGATGATGAATAAATGCCTGTCTATTGGACTATAATGTCATATCACCCCAAAATATATTTATAATATAATAATATTATGTACATATTCATTTCAATAACCATTTTTATGTACTGATGTCAGTGAGGCAATTTTCATATATAATATTGATATGACGTTATAATGTTGATGCTGGTTACGATACTATAATGTGGTATATGTGTGTTATGCATTGCATATAACTTCGTACTTCTCCATACCATCTCGCGCCTGTTGCGCACTACCTAAATATTGCATGACTAACAATTCCACCCATGTGTCAGCCGTCATGTCCTGCCGTGAGTAAGATCACTTTGTCGCGGACGAGGTGAGAGGATAGCCGTCTTCCGAGCAAGCGTCTGATAAGAGCCTCTGCTCCCCCTACGTACAATTCAGGGGAATGCCCTCAGGAGCAGAATTCAGCTATGAACAAACCTCTGCATTCCAACGCGCGATCTGTCATCACATTCATTGAAAATTATGCAACGCGCCACGGCAGGGCCGCCCAGATCACCCCATCACCCCTCATGATAATTTTAGCGGTTCCATTATCTACGGCACTAGATGACAATGAACGGACTGAGCAAACTTCTGTGAGCTTGGTATTTATACCTCAGCATACGTACGGACAGTGATCATCTGTTTAAACAAGTTGGTCAAAAGTTTATTGTGTGCTAATTGTGCAGATAAGGAACGGACTAATTGTGAGAGTTCACACGGAAAAGCATGAAGCACAAATAAACACTGAAGCCGCCTGCGGCACCTCCATATAAACATTCCCAGTTAAC
The DNA here is from genome assembly GCA_949152475.1 of Terebella lapidaria. Classification (NCBI taxonomy): domain Eukaryota; kingdom Metazoa; phylum Annelida; class Polychaeta; order Terebellida; family Terebellidae; genus Terebella; species Terebella lapidaria. The sequence continues at coordinate 21,131,893 of OX424567.1, forward strand.
TTCAATAGAGAGTGGAAGCACGTAAAAGGTGCAGTAATTTTGACTGTATGCTAGACGGACAGTGAAATGATTGGATTGCGTTATCCAGAAGTTTGTGTCGGACTATGGGAAAATAGAGCAGCTGTGTGCTAACCTACTGCCCCGCCTGACTGGTGTGATGAACCAGAGCTTTGATGTACACGCGTTGCCTAGGTGATGGACCGCCCCCTCTTCGCACGACTGAGAGCCGAGATGGATCAAGCGAACGTAAAAAGACGTATAAGACAATAAGACAGAGCGCACCCCCCGATTGTGGAAAACCGCAAAAGACACTGTCAGCACTTTGTGTGTGTACGGATGCCAGATAAGCAGGAAAGTTTTGGAAGTGGGTCCTTCTGGCTGCGGACACTGGAGAGTTAACATCTAGCGGAAAAGTGTTGAATATCAACAGTGTTCTTATAAGACAATTGACTATATCTTGTGGATATTTCGTACGGCAATTGCACGGACTTTTGCCTAGTATTTCACGGACTGTGTGAATAATCCTGATACGCACCTTGTATTAGGATAAAAGTCGGACTAGCGAGTGTGGGCTCACGCCAGTGAGCGAAGTCGAACCATGTCGTCTTCCGACAAGGAGAGAGACAAGCCACCGGACAAGAAGACGGCATCTGATGCCGATAATAACGAACTGCCACTTGCCGTGAGGATAGTGGAGGCTGGGGATGAGCCGGAACATCCCATCGTACTTGGAGAATCGGCGACAGCCGACAGCGCACCGGGAACAGTTTCCCCTACCTCGGACCCAATCACGATATCGGATACAGAAACGGCCTCTGGGGCCGAAACGGACATTCGAAAGAAAGTAATGGCGAAACTCGCTCAACGTGGAGAGCGTCATACGCCGAGTCCATCATCGGACTCTATGTCGGACTTGAGTGCGCCTGACTTCCAGCGCCTGGAAGAAGGCGGGAAAATTGTCGAACAAGCCATGGCTGCTAGAGACGCAGCTAAAGCCACGGCTGGTGTTACTTCGGACTCCGGACCAAAACAAATGATGGCTACTCCGCCAGTGACAGCCGCACGACCGACCGCCGTGTCGGCTACTTCGCCTGTTTCAGCCACACCGGCCAAACCCGTACGACCCCTCGCGTTGCTCCCGCACGCGACGACATCGCGAGGATATTCCTCGGCATACACGGACTTATTCCGGACTCAGGGAAATCATGAGTCACGGGATCTACGACAACGGACTTATCGCCGTCAAGTTGACGAGTTGATGGAGCTCGTACCTCGTCCCCCCACACCCCACGGGACGAGTCCAATCGACTGGAACGCGGTTCCACTTTACGACCGGAACCGGCACGCAGGATATGGCCATGTCCATGATTTCTCCGTACCGTCGACACTGACAGAGAGTCAGTACTTGACTCTGATGCCGCTACGCCTCGGAACAGGAGGATTCGACTGCCCCTTCTGTACCAGTGAGGAGGAGTCGGAACGTGAACGGACCTGGCCCACGGTGCCTCGCCGGGCCCCACTTCGGACCCCACAGGAGCTGGATGCTCATGTTCTGGCGTATCATATGCCATTTGTACGTTTCTTTGTGTGCCCCGCACGGGACGGGTACATGACCCTAACGCTTTCGGACATGATACAACATATCTCGATGCCCACGGCGAGTCACACGGACCGATTCCCCATTTTCCAACGGGGATCACTAATGGCCACCGAGAATATGGTAACTCGTTTCGCCAAGCGATGTGGGGTTGACATGCAACCCAATCCGAACTATCGACCACCGCGCGTACCATCGCACGTACCCATCTTCCGACGGACGCCGGAATCGGTACTCACTTTCGGCATCTGGGCGATGGCGCCCGCGGTGATGTCACAGTACCCGCCGAATACCGCACCGGAGGTCCAACTGGTACTGGATCGTATCGAGTTTGCCCAACTGAAAACGAGGGCCGACGAAGCCAAGGTCGAACGGATGGTACGGGACATCCAACTGATTAATCGTCACGTCCGCTACCGGAAGCCTGGGGCTTTCTATTTCGACCGCCCTGTTGTATATCGGACCTCGGCCATGAAGGCCGCTGAATCTCGGACCTCGGCCATGAAGACCGCCGAACCTCGGACCTCGGCTTCGCCAGCCACAGGAGTTTCAACTCCCGCACGGAGTTCGCCCTCGGGGGCGATACCCAAGAGTCGGACTGTTGAGAGGCCTACAGCGCCTAACGTTACGGACTATAGAGTTCGGGAGGGACTTGTGCCACCCCCGGACGAATATCCGCCCCTGCCAAGTCGACCTACGGTCGAGACAGACGCAGCTGAATCCTCGGACTCAGTTAAGACTTCGGACCCAGCCGAACCTATGGAAACGGCTAAGACTACGGACTCTGTGGATAGGGAGCCTTCCCCCAAGACGGCTTTTCAAGCCCCAACTACGGACACTGAGTCGCCGATGGAGTGCGACCAGCCGCCACCACTTCGGACTATCGAGGATGAACCAGAACCTCGACAACGTCAGACACCCGACAGCAGGCCGGACTCTCCCATGGAGCCGTCTCGCGGCCTGATCGCTTTCGGACCACCTCCTCCGTACCTGGATTATGAGGAGGAGTTGTTGCCCCCAACGACCACCTTGGTTACACGAGCCAACGACCCGGACAGGCCTCGGCTAAGGATGGAAGTCCTGGAGGACCAGGATCCATTACCTCGCGACCTGGAGGTCAATTTCGGACTTCACGGATCTGGTGAGTTCGGTGCGGACTACCAGCTACTTCGCCAGCACGGGCAAAGGTTGCTCGAACGGACTTTACCCGGACTACAAGTCCTCCCCGGAATTAACCCGGATTTCGCCGAACTCTACCAGGACGACAACACACGTCGTCTTCCTGCCGGACTCGGACCGCATCAGTCGTACTGGATGGAGCAAATCACCCAGGCTGCCACGGATGCGGACCCTCTATTACTAGCGGAAGATGCTGAGCATCACCTCCCGTCGTTGGCACTGGCCAGCGCGGACGACCTGGCACTTCAACATCTGCGAGCTATCCGCCGCGGATACGTACTCGCCATGGACGCGCACATCCGCCAGGCGGAGTATAACGCCATGTCCCTAGGATTCGGGATGGGATCGCTACACGAGCGACAGACCCCGACAGCCCCGCACCCTCTCCTGGAGGAGAATCGACGACTCCGGGAGGAACTTCGTACTGCGGAGCAAAATAATTCGAACTTACGAGAAGAGGTACGGGAGCTTAGAGCCCGCCTCTCTAATACTTCGTCCTCGTCTTCGTCGCCAGAACCTCAGGGAATCCCTGACGAACTTTGGACGACGATTGTGGCGGTTCTACCGCACTTGCCGGCCGACGACCAGAGGCGGTTGATGCAACAGGCATCGCCAGCCGCCCGGCCTCCCGCGTCACGGAGACGCGACCGTCAGTCGGACTAAATTTCGGACCCCAGGGCACAGCACCAGGATAGCTGTGTCCTGTACATATCGTACTAATCATACCATATATATATATGTGTGTAATTCGAACCAATTAATCCTGGTCATTTTCAGGTGTTTCGGACTTTAAAGTGTTTCCGTTCCGCTAGGGAGCGTCGAGGAGTATTTTCACATTCCAATGATATAATATGTATATACATTTGTGATTCTTTTAACTGTGATTTATGTGTTGATTTATGTGTTTCATCGTCACCTGTCGTTGTTTTAAATGTATTTGTCAAATGTGTTCATATCATCTTAGTGACTGTGGACTGACCGACCAATGACTTTATTTTGACAGTTACAATTTTTATTGTATCCATTGCTTTATCATTGTCTCGCGCGGTGAATGTGTTTCCCTTTAGGACTTCTAGCTTATCATGTTTAGATTTTTGGACAGTTAGGTTTCGGGGAGGGTAAATTCCCAGGGGGTAATTTGACGAAGGGGTGTTTTGTAGAATATTTACGACTGTTATGGCCCGAAACCCGCCCCTGACACATTCTCCCACTCGACATACACGGCACAGATTCATCACATGACTTCATACTTACTTACCTTACGTCACCGGGCATGCACCGTCCTCGCACCACATCTACATGTAAACAACACTGCTCACGTTAACACTTCCTACAATCCCACCAATCACCACATTCCCAGACACATGACTCCGCCCACACAGACATGACATCACTTTCCCGCCATTTCACATGAACACCTGCCACATTACGCGGGAAAACCCACACACATCATGGACTTAGCCCCGCGCTTTCCCACGGACATAGTAGTAGTTGAGAAATCTGTTGAAGAGAGAAGTTGTATTGAGAGGTACTAAGCCAAAAGATTGTGATTAGAGGATATCAAATTTATACAGGACTATTAATACTTCGGACTATTGTGGGGATTACGATTGTGTGAGTGACCGTGATCGTACATCGGACTTAATCATCCAAATAAACATCGGATATTGTTGCAATTGACGTCGGACTTCCTGTTGGTGTGTTCACGCACAACATACATCGTACTATTCGATCAGTGGGCGTAATAGCCGCCCGAAGAACTCCGCTATTCCGTCACACTTATGATATTGGGTTCGACACACCAAGCTACAAAACCATAATGATATATTTCTGAGTTGTGTATTAGTCGGATCTCTCCCAGCAGACTACTGCCTGGTTGAGATATGGTGCCTGCAGTAAACATGCCGCAAGGCAGGGCATTTGCGCCCTAGTAGCAGACGCCAAACGTGAGAACTGCCTCCTCCAGTGTCGGTGGCACGCGTGGTAGGCCTCCCTAAAAAAAAAAACACCACATCCATGAGCATTAATTTATGTCCGGGCCCGACCCATAATCTCTGCTGCTTGCTGTTCCCTCTGCTGCACGACCGCCACCTCTTACGAGGTCGGCGTCCATCTCCTCTGTTCTGCCAGATGACGCGTCTGCGCGGACCTAGAGCTTCTGAGCCTAGAGCGCCCTGGACCTAGAGCTTCTGAGCCTGGTAGAGGAAGAACTCAGGCAGTACAGTTCCGACGCCGCCAGAGCCTATGCCAGTCTGTAGGCCAGGCGGTGGACCATCGACGAGATGTTCAGGAATGTGTACCATCTGATGCAAAGCTGGTCAATCTCCTGGTGCCCCAGGCCATTCATGACCTGAGGATGGAACTCTTTATGGCAGGCATTGGGGGAGGAGTACCCTTGGGATCACCCCCAACAAGGCACCTGCACTGTGGTGTATCTCGTGGTAGAGATGGACCGCTCTCTGGACCGGATGCACTGGTACCATGCTGAGGCCTCTCGTGTTGCATGCAATCTTGCACACGACCAGGGTCTGATGGAGGGTACCTGCCAAGATCTTACCACAGCACGCGAGCAGCTGGCATTCCATGAAGGAAAGGCCACAGCTCGTAAAGTGGCAGATAAATGTAAAGAGTTTGACTCCCACGAGGTACAGGGGGACGTCCAGTGAATGCATACTGAGAACGAGGCGCTACGGCATTATTCGCGTTTTTGTGCAGCCGGGTGTTGATGACCCCTTGTCCGCCCTGAACCGGATTGTTGAAAACTGCTCCTACGTAGCCCTGGAGCTCGCACTCTACCCCATTTTAGTTCAGGAATGGGGAGAGTGCGCTGGGCCTATGCGTAAACAGGACAAGGTGGAGATGTTCAGTGCCATAGTCAACCTTGGCACTGAAGGACTCCCACCCTTAAGCCAGCTCCGGACTTTCCCCTGCCACACCCAAGAAGGATAGGGGACCCCCTTCTTTGGGTCCCCCTCTCATGGAGGAGGGAGAATAACCTGTCCTCGTCCCCTCGTGTCCTGCAAGGGTAGATGTGCTGGAGTTGCTCCTAGTGGTCCACCCTGCCCGGATCCTCGCGAATCTGCTGGCGCCGGCTGGCGAGGGCACCTTGGAACCTGCATAGAGGTACTTTCACAAAATTTCTAAATTTAAAGGTTAATCGGATTCGAAATACTCAGGAAAGTCCCTTTCAGCGGATGACTTTCCCAGGTCATCATCCTTTCTGGAGCACCTTGTTCAAAATTTCAGCTTGTTCATCAGGGTTTATTCAAAAAGCTACTTGTAGGAGCGCGCTACAGTGCAGTCCGTTAAGTCCAGGAGTCGTTCCACATTCTTGCAAAACAGGCCCTTAAGGTCTTTCTGCGTCGCGACTTTGAGTGCAGCTTAACTTGCTTCCTTCTTGTTCCGCCATGTGAAACTTCTGGTCGTGTTGGCCAAGGTGGAATATGTTGGGGACCAACATTGTAAGAAAGGGGGAAAGTGGCAATTTTGCCAAAAGATCGTGAATTCGTGATAGGCTTCTGGTCACGGTAGGGCACCGTATTTTGGCCACTTCGCATTTGAAGCTCACGTCTGCTTGGAGACGCTTTTCATTCATCAATCCACTTGATTATAACAAGTCTGTAAATATCACACCCTCGCTCTCGTTCGCTGGCTGTTATAAATACAGCCAACCCGTCTTGGTTTCTTTGAGTTGTCTCAGAGCTGTCAAGGCGAGAGCGTGGCTATGTGCTCCTGTCCAGGGACAATTCCAATGGGGTCCCAGAAGGGGGGCTACTGTTTACGCACCTGGATTGGTGGTCTCTCGCCCTGGGATGGTTCTGACAGACTGTTGGGCTATCCGGGGCTCTATATCCCCGTGATAAAAAGTGATGAGTTCTGTATCAGTCGGATCGGAGCCAACAAACTACTACCTGGTTGAGATGTGGCGCCTGCAGTGACTGTGCCGCAGGGTTGGGGGGCTTGAGCCCTAGTTGCGGGTGCCAAACGTTACTGTTCAGAAAGTTTTGAGTTTTCGTTTCAGAAGATTCCCATGATACCTTTGTGACGATTCAAGTTTCGTAATTGACTCTCGGATTCATCACTCAAGGTCATCTCAAGGACCACCAAAAGATCCACTATATATGACTTCCTATATGCTCATAATACAAATATATGATTCATTAGCATTCGTATAAGCACAAAAGATAACTGCTCTATTACTGCTTAATCAGGTAACTGCTGCCTTTCAAGTGATTCAAAGATTCCAGTCCCTAATGTCATGCACACGTACGTGTATTAAATTAAAAAGAACGTTTTCGCCTTTTTGGGCCTACATTTCGGGGACTTTCGAGCTATTCAAGGCATTCCATCTCGAAACACCTTTTAGATGCCCTGAAAGGTCATACTGGTGGGGAACTAGAAAAAGTCGCCTAAAAGTTAGGAAAGGTTGCCGGCAAAAATTACAATATCCAGCCTCAGAGTTTAAGAAATGGTAGTTTTTCGACTGAAATGGCCGTTTTGACCTTTCAAGGTCATCGGATGTCAAATTGAAGGCTTATATGCATCAATCAAAAAACTAGACGCTTCCGGTCGCCTACGACCGCTTGGGTGTATCCCCCGTAGCACTATCATTCCTCTTGCCCAAAATATATTACTAATAAGTGTGAAAAACTAGAACAAGGGATAGAGAAGATTACCAGAGAAATGTAAAATCTTAGGCCACAACTGTTTTTTTTTTCCCACCAAAATTGCTGCATCAATCTTTCAAGGTTATTGAAGGGTGAATTCAGGATCACCACTGAAACCACTGCATATGAATGTCCATTTCGTCATGTTCGATAAGAAAAACCAAATCACAGCCAGATCAAACTTTTCACCTAAAGTTATATTTCAACTCAGGATTTTTGACATACTTGGTTCCAAGTTGCAATTCAAAGTAAAAATTGACCAAAACTGCATTTCAAGATAACGAAATTGGAGCCAGATCGAACTTTTCACCATAAGTTATATATCAACTCATAGTATGTGACAAACTTGTTTCCAAGTTGAAATTCAGAGTAAAAGTTGACCAAAACTGCATTTCAAGATGATGAAATTCGAGCCAGATCAATATTTTAGTAAAAATAATGTTAACTTATTCAGTTACAGCCAAATATCTCTACTGAACAAAACCTTTACCTTGTTGAGCTCAATAATAAATGTTTCTCGTCTTAACTATTATTATTGAGGTCAATGATAGATTTAACTAGCAAAAATAATGTTAACTTATTTTGTTACAGCCATAAAATCTCTACTGGACAGAACCTTTACCTTGTTGAGCCCAATAATAAATATTTCTCGTCTTAACTATTTTTATTGTGGTCAATAATAGACTTAACTAGTAATAATAATGTTAAATTATTCGGTTACACTCATGAAATCTGTACTGGACAAAACCTTCACCTTGTTGAGCTTAATAATAAATGTTTCTCATCTTAACTATTTTAATTGTGGTCTATAATAGACTTAACTAGTAAAATTAAGGTTAACTTATTTGATTATATCGATTTGTTTTCACTAAAAACATCAGTTCTCTATTCTGAACAAGAATCCAGCGCTATTTGTTTTCATAGTACAGGGTATTGGATTGATCACAGATGTTCAAGTCGGTATTTTAGTGGTCGTAATAAGTTAGTCCGTTAACTAATTAATATTTATTCGGTCATTCTGAAAAACGATAGGTTTCGTGTGAGGGTCTTTCTCTCCGAGTCTGTGCGATTTCATCATCATTCATTGAAAACTCCCACTTGTAGAGCGTTCACAAGCCATGTGTGTTAAACAGGCTAATTTGAGCACAAAATGTGTCGCTAATCGGCCAATTTGGTTGCTATGGCAACCAAAATCGATAGGTGTCGTGATCTCACCATAGGACATGTCCATATAAAATATTATCAAAATCGGTTCAGATTTGCAAGCTGTAGCGCGTTCACAAGAAAGTGTCTGCGGACGCGGACGCGGCGGCGGCGGCGCGACGATCGTAAATCCATAGTATCCTCCGGGGGATACAATAATTATCTGACAGATTTTGGAAATAGTTGGGAATGTCCAAAAATGATAATTTTTCAACAAAAAATCGTCGTTGTAACTAACATTCAAGTGTTTGGTTCAAATGTTTTTTTTTCTGCCGAGGCCAATATTTCAGATCAACTGTGACCACAAGTGATTTACCACTTACGGTCTTCTAAGGTCAACGCCCAAGATCATCAAAAGTCCAAAACGTTAGGATGGATGATGGCACTGCGCCGTGCCAATTGGTTATCAGTCAATAGGTTTAATGGCAAATAGTTTTTGAGGCCCGGTTGCCTAAGTTATAATGCATATTTCAAGAAAAACATACGTTTACATTTGGAATTTGTATCAGATTGGCCATTTATGGCACTTCTTTAGATATTGGGCCAATGAATGGTCTGGCAAAATGGTCAGGAAAATTTAATCTTGTCAAATGAATATTACAGTACAGTCCCAGATGGACGACTGACACAAAAACATGGCCCATATGGGCTGTTAAGCTGAAAATTTGTTCAGAGTTGTATACAAGACTATTGAACAATACTGGCTAATCTGAATGTTGAAGACGACACTCTTCTTCAGGCGTATAAAAAGTATTTTATTCAGTGCCATGTACATACAGTATACCATCTGTCACTCTCCACAAACAAATTACATATTCACACTTGTACTCATACCATACAGGCTATATATAGATCAAACATGGTACATGTACATTAATTTCACTTTTCACCAAGGGGTGATTTTGCGGTGGAATTCAAGGGAATAATTAGTGGTGTGGAATTATATGTTTTGGAATGAGACTGAAGAATTAAAATCCACTGTATACATTGTGGCTATGAATGTTGATGATATATAAGTTATGGTATACCTGTACAATAATGACAGTAACTGTTTACAATTTCTAACAAACTTCAACAAAAAACCTATTCAGTATGTGCTTTTAAATGTAATTCACCATATGTACAAATTGAAACTTCCAGCTGTGAATTTCCAGCTCGATTAGCAAATACTGCACAATTGCACGCGTGATCCATATTCAACATAATACAACAAATTTAATTTTGAAGTAAATGAGATTATTTTCTTATCCAGCAAAGCTCATACTTTTGAGATTTTATGTAAACACAAATCAGAACTGATGATCCGTACAATCACTAGAAATTCAACTATTTCTATAATAATATATAGATCTATAAAATATATATATATACACATAATAATTTATCAGATATGTGAATATTTGCAGCTGATATCAAAAAGTGATAAAAATTTGTCCAAAATATTTTTCATTCGCCAATCGGACACATTTTTTCTACATCGTGCCTGTCATAAAGTACATGCACATTGTGTTCATAACACCAGAGCAAGATATAATTTTGTACTTATCTACCGTATGCCACTATATCATATAGTCCAACATCTATGCATTCATACCATACACATTGAAAACGCACCTGCAGAAACTTTCATACTTTTCACAAAACATACCATAACTCAGCTAATAGCACTGCTTTTGACATAATGAATATGCGAATTACATACACACAAAATGCTGGATGAACAATAATGAATGTTTGACATGGAAGGACAACACACTTCAATGGACACTTCGGCAAAACCAGGTGTATTTAGCTCATCAAAACAGAAAGATCATTGTGAATAAAATCAAACAGATAGAAACATATATCAATATCTGAATATATATTCAGGTCCTCATTAAACTCTTTGAGACAATTATTAGCTCAATAAAACAAATACAGCTTACAAATCATGACAAAACATTTTGATCCACTTTCAAGTTTTTGTACACTCCCCATGATTCTTTTACACATTTGAAATGTCACAATATAATTTCCAAATGACCTAAATTTTCACCAGAAGTGCCCTTCAAAGTTAACAACTATATGAACCACTCCTTCTTTTTCTGTACATCTGGCTGTCCGGCCGAGCCCGACGCGATAGCGAAGTCTGGGTTGTCATAGTATTGCGAGTCCTTTGCCTCGTGTGTTTTGTATGTTCCCTTGTTGGCTGTGAAATGTCGGCCGATAATTACAGCCAATCCGAGCAGCAGCAGTATAGCAATCGCCAGCACAACTACAAGAGAAAATATTTAACAATTTGTTTGAAAATAGGGATATAGCTCCGCCGAAATTTCCGCCGAAAACAAAACAATATCACACATGGCAGCCAAAGCCGCAATCAAGTCTGTGTCATCCGTTTTGTATGTACTTACCTCCGAGTAGGATCTGGTCGGATGGATCCATCTTGGTCTCCCAGGAGCCCTGCCAGGCCGGGGTCGTCATGTTGGGGGTCAGCGGCGGGGTCGGTCGGAACTCCGGGTCGGCAGGGGCGTGTGTCACTTCCTCATAGCCGCACATATCCTCACGAATCTTACCTGTTTACAAGGGGAAAAGTTGCTTTAAATTGACCAAACTCAAGCAGAGAGAAACTTAGTGAAATTGTGCAGTCCATTTCTCCTGCAAGTTAATTTTCTGTTACAGTGTTTATATAGAGTGGTAGACCAGCTAGGCAAGTAACAAACCTTCTGGTTCAACGTAGATGTAGTCCGGACGTGGATCTTGGAAGACACGTTTCAGTGGGTAGATATTGTCAAACTGGGTACGGAAAATACAGCCTTTGAAGCCGTCACCAGGCTGTGTGGTTTCTATAAAATAAATCACATCGCATATTATGTTGAGGAAATAGCTAAGCTGATGGAGCATCAAACAAGGTAATATAGAACGAAAATGGTGAACAGATATGGGTAAATGTTACATATTTTGTAGATTGTTCATTCAGTTATTTTACCATTTCGACCGAAGTAGATGAACTTGGGTTTATCAAGTCGTGTATCCGTACTGTCCGGAACATCCCAGTGTTTCTGGGCAATTGGGTAATCGTCCACCTAAAGACATCAGAATCAAGAGTACAGTCATACGATAAAGCAATAAATATTTAGAACTAGTCTGGCACTTTTTAGTCGCGCATTCAATACATATACATAGGTACTGAACTCAACCTATATAGCTACCCTCCCTTTGTAAATGCTACTTACAGAGATAGTCAAGGTGCGACCTTTGTCAGTTCTCGTAACTACTGCGACGTGTTGTTGACCATTCGCCAAGTCCACATTCTGAATGTCTGTGTTGACTTCATCTCGCTCGAAACCCACATCTAGAGCGGCCTTCACTCCACCTAAAGTACAAATACAGCCATGCATGATAAACACCTTATCGTATCACTGTAGACCAACGACGGTGGCACAAAAAGCAGTGAATCGAACAAACTAAGTTGTGTGAAACTGGAAACCAGTAGCCAAGATACCATTGTTGTTCATTTCGATGGAGATGTATTCCGGCTTATCCTGGTCGTCATTACGGATGTACATGAGTGTTCCCTTCTTCTCCTGTGTGGAGAACCCGATGATCATTGTCTCCTCATCCGTGGAGATGTCCCCACTCTCCTCATCAAACTCATAGCGGATCATGTAGTCCGGCTGCATGTTCGCACCGACCTCCCGACCACAGTCCCAGCCTCGGTAAGGGGTATAGGCGCAGTCGCAGGTGTAATGTGAGTACCATTCAAGACAGATGCCCTCGTTGAAGCAAGGGTTGCTAGCGCATTTCGGATGACAACCTGCGGAGACGCCATACGTGACATCGCCTCTCTCCACTTGGCCGCGCATGTCCATCACGGCACCGTTCACCATCAACTCTCGCATACAGCCAACAAAACCGTCCTTGTAGTCGATGGATGCACCTGAAACCATGGGAACAACATCCGTGAATATTCATTCCATCCAGATTTGGTGATAAGAAGTCGCTACGATATAACATACAGTTGTATTGGTCCTACATGTCAAGGTGACGTTACCTAATAATGCAAGGATTGTGAATATCATCACTTTTCTTCTCGCTGACAATATTACTACATATTGTAGGGCCACTTCACATGTGTGTATGCAGAAACTTTACTATGATTCTCTGATGCATCTATAAGGTTCTTTGATTCGCCAAAATTTTTCTATGATGAAATTGCTAGGATGCCACATACCTATAACAAGTTTGCTGTCCAGGTTGAGAGTTCGGAAGCCCTGGTCTGTGGGTTCATTGAGCGTAATGGGAGCTTGCTGGTCGACTTTGAGCATGGCCTGTTTGCGATTACGCTCCAAGTGGACGGTGTGCCACTGGTCATCATTCAGTGGATACGCTGTCGTTTTCTCCAATGTCTGGATACCATTACCCACATCAAACCGGAAGTGAATCGCATTTCCAACTGAAAGATAGGAAGGATGAATATCATCAGAAGATTTTTTCATGAGGAGGATTCCCGATAGGGAGGACATCTGAGTAGGTTGTTAAGAGTGACTCATTTACTATTATAGTGGTGATGTATAGGGAAATAATTGTTATTTTGGGGTAGAGCATATACATATATGCAAACAGGTGCAGCAGTGATCTTGTGAGGTTTTTGTGAACTTACAGACAAGTTTGCACTCGATGAAGTCGTGCGCGCCTGTGTTGTGGAGGAAGATACCGTCAGTGACCGTCGTCTTAAACTGGAAGCGGATGTCTCCCGACGTGGCAGCGTCAAAGGTGGGGAACTCAATCGTGGCATCCATCTTGCGGAAAGTCACAATGTTCTCGAAGATGTCTGGAAATGAACACAAAACCGGAGTTGAACAATAGATAGTCTTTCCTGATCATCTAAAAACATACAAAGGTAATTGTGAACATACTGATTTCAATCGATTATTTTTTAAAATCATATTTATTGTGGTAGTGGCCAATATACTCACTGTCTCCATAGCAACGGAGTGGCCCAAGGGTGTGCTCCCCCCAGCGAGTGTCCCCGATGGTTCCAGTGTCGCCAAATCTTAGCTCCATAACAGGAAGGTGCTCTTTGTGACGCAAGTAACCATCATCAAAAACATCATCTTCCGCGATCCCAGCATCACAGTTACATGGGTTATTGCTAACCTCCGTGCTAGACGTGCGGCATTCATTCTTTAGCGCACATGAACACTTCCCGGAACCGGGCGAAGAGCCGCCCCAGTAGCGCATGTTGAGGTTCGTGCGCCCAATCCACCAGCCCCAACTGGGGATATTCGGATCAGTCGATCCTGGATGCGAGAGGAGTTTCGACTGGTAACAGCGGTATTTGATATACTGCTCGCACATCTCAGATCGTAGAACTAACTCATCGAACTCTTCCTTCTCAGTGTCGTAAATGATTGGTCGCACGTAGGACCCCGGCTCCTGGTAACCGTCCACTTTGATAGGATCCATCGACTGGTGCCTAACTTCTGTGATAGCCTGCTCTGTGTCATCTGTGGAGAGGTATTTTTATGAATATTTATTAGTTTCTGATAATATCAGAACATTTCAGCACATACTTCCTCTGTAAGGCATTACAGTCCTATTCTTGTGTGTGCAATTCCAGAAGTTTAATGGTTATGTGTACTTAGTAGTAGGCTGGCTAATTACAAAAGAAAAACTGCAACTCACGTAGGAATTCACACTTGACCGGAAAATGTTGGAGAGGTCCCGAGTCATCAATGTCGATGGATACTTCAACGCTTGGCAGAGTAGGGTTCAACATCCGAGCTTCTTCACAGGATATCAAATATCGGGCTGGAAAGTGAGGGAAGAACATGTCATATACTTTCAGGACAGCCGATATAAACATTTTAATCTAGCAATGCTCCCTTGACAAAATGTGGCGATAGTCATCGAATAACAGCACTACAGTGATTATCAAAAGCAAGTAGAGGATATCTGTTCATCGAGGCATGCTTTTCATACTTCCATAAGATTCATAATTTTTCTGTCCGTAACTTACACTTATGACACACCGCCCCTTCATATCCAGTGGCGTCGCAGTCACACTCGAACGAGTTGTAGTTCTGGGAACAGATCCCACCGTGTTCACAGGGGTTTGGATCACATCTGTAACACAGAGTATTTATGAAATTAAATACCATGATATCAACCAGTTCAATATTCAATGGACTAGGGATTCCATTGCTTTTCAGTTGAGAAGTTTTCAGTTGTTTTCACCTGTCCTGTATGGCACAAGAGCCGTTGATGACATCATGATTTCCTCCGATCGGGATTTCTTCGAGCATCTCGTTGGCGATCTCAATGTTCCTCATGCAGCCAATGAAGCCAGTCTCCCCGCCGTTCTCATCACCACCTGGAGCGAATAATTCAGTTGTAAACACCCAATACTCCAGCTAAAACTTCATGACCATTCTGGCTTATATTACAATTGCTCACTCTAATAGATATGACATTTGAGAATATATATATTTACGGACCAATAAACATGTATAAAGAATAGAATCAAACACGAGACCTACACAATTTAGGACATTAAAAAAGAACATTCCTGAACCTCTTCAGACTCAGATTTCGAAGTCATGCTCAAGGTCATTAATTTATTGCTTCAATCTTTTTCCTTAAATTATTATTGTGACAATTTTTCTCTTTGATAACATTACCTCCGATGAAGTAGTCGTTACTAGTGGTGAAGGATAGCTGTCGATTGGACACGTCCGGCCGTCCGTCTACCGTGAAGTTGACTCGGCCGATTCTGTCTGGGCCGCCGGACTCGATATCCACAATAACCTTGTGCCACAGACCATCCGTGAAATAGTCAGTCTCCGCCATTGTATCGCCTATTGAGTTTGAGATATTAGAATTGCAGTAGAACATCCTATCATCATGTAAAACCAGCTTAGGGGGGCATGGAAAATATTGAACTTTTTTTTATATGCATGTATATTGAAATAGGAGACTTACGGTTGCGTATTACGTTGGTTACTTCTGGATCGTTGGGTGTTTGCACGCTGTAAAAGAGGTATCCATCACTGTCGATTTTCATCTGAAAGCGAATAGGAAGTTTTAACTTGTTTAAAACCAGTATTTATTACATACCTACCTCTATAATAAACTCTTTGGGTAATCTTACCTTGGCATTCAAAGAAGAGGAGAGAGAAATGAATGTCACAAGAATTTTCTCAAAATTCCTGACATCCATCTCGAACTCGAAATTGAAAGAAATTACTCTCACACATCTCAGATTCCCCGCGGTGTAGATGTGACGTCACACCGGTCATATGATTGACCTTAGCCGCCATTAATTTGCCCACCTGGTTAAGGCAGGGGAGGCGGGAGGGAGAATAATCGTGTTTATTATAGAGGTAGGTATGTAATAAATACTGGTTTTAAACAAGTTAAAACTTCCTATTTATTGCCATACCACTACCTCTATAATAAACTCTTTGGGTTATATCAGAATAACCAAAGGAGGTGGGTTTAACCCTCTCCCGGGAATTTCATCACCGATGTGTGAGAGTAGGAAATATCCATTGAAGGTAGTAAATATTGTGTTTTACTTTGAAATTATAATTTTAAGTCGAAAATACATATTTACAGGATATTTACAACCATACCATAATACACGCCTGAATTACCTTCAGATGCATGGAGACGAGCAGGGGCTCTGCAGAGGTGACTTTCCTCTTGCAGATGAACAAAAATTTCCCTCGCCAAAGAAGAGGAGCAACTCCCCTGGGAGTCGACCTCAGGTGCATCTGTACAGAGGCGTGTTGAGCTATCTACAGGTATTTACAGCTGGACTATACTCTCCGCCGCCACCAGTCGTCCAAGCTGGAGGCCGGAGTCATCCTCCCAAGCTAACTCCCTGAGATAGAAAGAAGTGAATGTGTTATGAGATTTCCAGGTACAGGCAGACATGACATCATTCAGAGACACTTTATTCGTAAAGGCAAGTGAAGCCGCGAGAGCCCTCACATCATGCGCTTTGACTCTGAAACCTGTGGATTTTTTGGCCTGTGACTTTTCATAGCAAAATCTAACACACTTCTTGATCCACGATGAGATCGTAGCAGGACGGATATCATTTGGAAAATCCTTAAGATAGGACACGAAAAGCAAACGCTTGCCGAGATGCAGCTCACGCGTACGATTAACGTAGATGCGGAGGGCTCGCACGGGACAAAGCTTCGCGTCTTCCTCCAGGCCCGGCCCCAGAGAAGGAGTCAGGGCGGGAATGGAAAAGCTCAATAATGGCGTACCTGCTAATTGAGTTTTGGCCAGAAAGGAGGGAATGACTCCGAGGAGAACCGAGGAGCCATCCGACTTCCACTTAACTTTGGAAAAGGACAGGGCGTGGAGCTCACTCCGTCGCTTCCCGGAAGCCAGAGCCAAAAGGAAGACCGTCTTAAACGTCAGAAACTTTAGGGAGGCCCGCTCAAGGGGTTCGAACGGATCTTTTCTTAAGACGTTGAGAACAAGCGATAGATCCCACTCAGGAACCGGGTTCCTAGCTTTCGGTCTTTCGATCTCGAAACTATTAATCAACGCAGTCAAACCTTGATCATGACCAAAATCGATCCCAAGTTTGGGTTTTAGAGTCTTCGCGATAGCCGTACGGTAACCTGCGATCGTGGATGGAGCTCGCCCTTCATTGAACTTTTCGAGAAGAAATTCGGAAATTAGGGGAGCATCGACTCTGAAAGGACTAACCTTCCGGCGACGACACCAAGCACAGAAGGAAGTCCACTTCGATTGGTAGACTGCCAAAGAAGATTTTCGATTTGATCGGGCGATCCTTGCGGACACCTTCCTTGAAAATCCCTTCTTTCGGAAACATCGCTCGACAATATCCAGGCATGAAGTTTCAGACTTGCGGGAGCCTGATGAAACATGCTGGAGCGAGGTTGTTTGAGGAGGTCCCACCGATCCGGAAGCTGACGAGGGAAGTCTACTATCAACTCCAGAAGGTCCGGGAACCACAACCTCTGCGGCAGACACGGAGCAATCAGCAGGAGGCGACACTGGTGAGTCCGAAACTTGGCGATCACCTTGTCCAACAACACCGCTGGGGGGTAAGCATACGCGTACATGCCCTCCCAGGACGTCGACATCGCATCCACTGACATGGCCGTGGGATCGGGAATGGGAGACACAAACGAAGGAAGTTTGTGGTTCCACCGGGTCGCAAACAAATCGACCATCGGCGTGCCCCATAGGCCGCAGAGAGATTGGAATACCCTGGGGGAAAGACTCCACTCCATGGCCTGGACCTGGCCCCTCCGGGAGAGGCGGTCCGCCCAAACATTCATATGACCAGGGATATGCCTCGCGAAAAGCGAGATACCCCGGTCGTGACACCAGAGCAGGAGGTCGATAGCGGCTTGGCACAGCGACTGGGACTTCGTACCGCCCTGCTTGTTGATGTAGGCGACAACCGTGGAGTTGTCGGTGGCCACCAACACAGCCTGATTGAGGAAATGTGTTTCCCAATGCCTGAGAGCCAAGAACACGGCCTCCAGTTCCAACAGGTTTATGTGCCATTCCTGCTGAGACGAAGACCAGGTGCCCGAGACCTCGCTGTCGTCCCAGTGAGCGCCCCAGCCGTCCATACTGGCATCCGTAAATACGTGCCTGGATGGAGGCGGCCGGCGGAATGACGACCCTCGGAGCAGATTGACGGGATCCAGCCACCATTGCAGATGGGAAACGACTTCCGGAGAGACCTGCACGAGCTGGGATCTGTCTCCCGTGACCTGGGACCATTGGGAGTGTAGATGCCGCTGAATAGGCCGCATGTGCAGGCGGCCCAACGGAACTAACTTTTCCGTGGAAGCTAGCATCCCGAGAAGGGACTGCCAGCGTCTGGCCGTCTGTGGAATGCGACGAAGGAACCCTTCTGACAGCACGGATAATTTTGACTGACGATCCAGCGTCGGCAAAACAGTCTCTGAGGTAGTCTGATAACGATACCCCAAGAAGACGAAGTCCCGACGCGGTGACAAGTCGGACTTTTTTTGGTTGATTTTGAACCCCATCCGTGAGCATAGATTTACCACAAACTGTGCTTGGACGATCAGCGTTTCGCGACAATGGTGCCGGATTAGCCAATCGTCGAGATACTGGTGGATGAAAATCCCCTGCTTGTGGGCGAGAATCTGGACTTCCCGAGCCACCATGGTGAAAATCCACGGCGCTGTCGATAATCCGAACGGGAGCGCCCTAAACTGTTGATAGAGAAATCTCAGGTATTTGCGAACTGCAGGTTTCATTGGAATATGGAAATAGGCATCTTTGAGATCTATCGTTACCACCCACGAATCGCGAGGCATGACTGAACGAACTTGCTCCGGCGTTTCCATGGAAAACGTCGGCACGATTAAGAACTTGTTCAACGGAGAAAGATCTATCACTGGTCTCCAACCCCCCGACGCTTTGGGAACCACAAACAACACGCTGTAGAACCCGGGAGTGTCCCCGGGAGCAGGTTCTATCGCTTGTTTCTCGATCATCGCCGTTATCTCCTCGTGGAGAACACGGCGGCGTTCTGGATCGTTTGGAAGAGTGAAACCCCTTGGGACGGGCGATAACGGTGGCAATTTCTCGAATTTCAGGCCGAATCCTCGACGGAGCGTCGAGACGACCCAGGGGCAAGCCCCGAGCCGCTCCCACTCTTTCCAAAACATAGTTAAACGAGCTCCTACGGGCTCGTCTGAGGAAGGAATATCGACCGAAACGAGCTGACCATGCAGCTCTCCTCGACACTCGAGCAAAGGATCCGGCCCGGAATCCGAAGCTATACGTACCCGGTTTCTTTTCCCCTGCGGGCTTGGGAGCCTCTCCGCGTCCTCGGCCTCGGCCACGACCACGGTCTCCTCGGGTGCTGCCGGCAGGGGCCCCGCGAAAGGGCAGCCCTGAGGCCCTGCCTCTAGCTCTCCCATGGCCACGAGTCGGCTGCTGCTGAGGCTGAGACTGCTGAACTGAAGACTGGGGCTTCTTAAAGGCCGAAACCATCTGTTGCGTCAGACGTTCCAGAGACTTTGACTGGCTCAGGAGGGCATTGGAAGTAGAAGACTTCGCGGCCTTCTCGTCGGCCTCCTTCTTCACCTCCCGCAACTCCGCAGAACGGTCAGGGAGTAGAAGTGAAGTAGGGGCTCCAGAAGAGGGGATCACAGGGTGGAGAACTCTCATGTCCGTCATGAGCTGGTCCGGAACCTCGAACTTGAGGGACGAGAGGAAAGCGTCACGCCGCCACAACTCGGACACCCAGAGTGAGTGGGAGTCCAGGGCCACCTTGTCACCCACACCTTTACCAATGGAGGTGACCAACGAAGCGCAGCTCAATAAGGCTTCTGCCAAATCATCTCGGTCAACATCAGGGTTGTCCAGGACCTGGTCACGGCACTGAAGAATGGCCCGTCTCGTAGCCATCGACAGCCAATCCATGGCCGAATCCGTGGCCAGCCCCACTCGAAACGTGTGCTGCAGCTCCGCCAAGGCCGCCCATGGAATCTCCACGGCCTTAGGCTCCTTGAAAAAGGCGTAATGGGGGTGATGCCTCCTCAAAGCTGTAGGCTTGTCATCCAGCTCCGACGACGTATAGTAGTCGTTGACAGACGGGCGAGCAGGATACGCGCCAATCGCCGACTTGTTGGACCTGATGGTCTCGTCCATGCGCTCTTGCATGGAGCCGCGAACTCCCTGCGACAGAGGGAATCGTAGGGCGTCCTTCGACGGCCGGGGGTGCTCCAACTCAGAAGATATCATCGACCGAGCTACCTTCTTGACTGGGGCCGGAGCGTGCTCTTCGGGCCACAAACCCGGGAGGACCCTCTTCACAAAGTCCAACTTCTCCCCCCAAGAGAGAGGGTCGTCGGACTCGGGCTGGTCCGCCTCCTGGTCCGGGTCCGCCTTACGCTTTCGCGGAAGCGTGAGGCCTGACGGGCCAGGTAACGGCTGGTCAGCCGACTGAGAGCCCTGTAGGGAAGGCTCCTCATCCGAAGACGGCTCGTCCCTAGGCAGAGGGGAAGATGGGGGCGGTGGCGGCTGTGGAGGCGGGAACCTCGCCAGAAACTGCTGCCACTGGCCTAACATCTCCGCCCGAAAAGACTCAAGCTCGCCCCTAAGGCGCTGCTCTGACGTCGGGAGAGAGCTCCCCTGGGTAGGAACACCGGACGGCTCCGACGCACAGGAAGACCCTTGGTCCGCCAACTGGGCGAAAGACAGCATACCCTGGCTGGAGGCGACGAAACCGGAGGGCAGGGCCGTAAGAGGGGAATCGTCCTTGATATCCTCGGCGATCTGAAACACACAGGGCGAATCAGAAAAAGGAAACACTGGAAACCGTGGAGACATGGAAACTCCAGGAACCCATGGGTTTGGACGGCTCATGGCCCTTGGCTCCCGGCCCCTACTGGCCACGGCTCCGGTAGCCACGGCCTGGGGTCCAGTAACCGACGAGAAATCGGGTGCCGGCGGCCGTATCACTGGCGACACGGGCCCGGACCGAAATCCGCCCTGGCTATGGGGTTGAAACCCAGCTCCGGGGGCAGGCGCCCGACCCGGAGGGGGAAACAACACTCTCTGTCCAGAGGGATCCCGGGCGCAGGGAACCGTCGTGAGCCCGACGGAACCGGCAGACCCCGAAACCACACTCGGACACTGAAACCCAGGTCGTTCAGCCAGAGAAGCATGAGAACGAGGGGCCAGTAGAGAGGGAGCCAAAAGTGAGCCACACAAACCCGTAGGTTGTGGGGAAGTTAGGGAGCCGAGAGCCGAACGCGCGGCTCCCGGGACCCGTACCTGGCTGAAAGAAAATGACAATGATAAATCAAAACTTACAGCACAAACAGCATTGGATAACTGCAAATCTAATCGCCGCTTGCGTTCCTCAGACGCCTTGGGACGCGGCCTGGCGCTATCAGAATCTGACGGGGAAGGGGGAGTAGGGCAACCAGCAAACCTGCGGGCCTGAATCTCCCGTAAGCCTTGCAGACAAAGTTTCCACTCGTCGATGGACCAATCCGCGCACAACTCACAGGTGGCTGAAGGACGGCAATAGACAGTGTCCCTACACTGCCAGCAGGCGTTATGAACCTCCCACTTAGGAAGGTAGTGTTTGCACACGATGCACTTCATATCTGAAACATATCAAATATCGAAGTACAAACGGGCGATAATGGGGGAAGGAAAGGGGCCTGGGGAGGCTTTACCATTTCCTCCCAAAAAAAATCGCAAATCACTAACTCTAAGCTAGCTAACAACGAAAGAACGATCTACTGAAGAAAAAGCTGTGCAAAGAACAGCCTAAAGACGATCGTAGACGTGAAGAAAATCGACTTTGAATGCCGAAAGCAAGACTTGCTGCACATCCAACAATGGAGGAGCAAATTAATGGCGGCTAAGGTCAATCATATGACCGGTGTGACGTCACATCTACACCGCGGGGAATCTGAGATGTGTGAGAGTAATTTCTTTCAATTTCGAGTTCGAGATGGATGTCAGGAATTTTGAGAAAATTCTTGTGACATTCATTTCTCTCTCCCCTTCTTTGAATGCCAAGGTAAGATTACTCAAAGAGTTTATTATAGAGGTAGTGGTATGGCAATAAATATATATTTTTTCGTCATTGTTGGGATTTGTGAAATACACTCAGCCAAATAATTCAGTGAAACCTAGCGAACATTTTATCCTCATTTGTTCATATTTATGACGTACATATAGGTGAACCAGTCAGTAAAACCAAAAGTAACTGAGTAAGTGACTTACATAGACTCTGCCACCCTGCGCAAGGTTGTTGACGAAGAGAAGGCCATCCTTATTATACGTTCGGAAATCAAGGCCTACGCGGAACCGCTGATCAGCTGGCCCCGTCAATTTCAGATGTGACTCCACCGTGGGAAAAGTGTACGGGACAACAGGATCAACCTATGATCAAACATGAACAATGGAGCTTAGTGGAAACATTGTGGTACATAGTTTAGTAGAGCACACACTGGTATCTAATGGTGAGTTCACAGATAGCAAATGGGCCATGGTTCACAGATTCAGTCGTATTACTTGAAGTTGAAAGCAAAATATTTCCCAAAACAATTGTTTGTTTTTTTCAGATATGTTGAAGATTCATTACAGAAAAGACATATTTTGCTTACATTATACATGTAAACGTAACTGACGGCATACATTTTAGCAATAGGAATTTTGAAAAGTGAAAATAAAAGACCTCAGCAAACCAGATGACCCTGACTGTGATGACCAATCACTGACCTGACAAAAGCCGAGCATGATTGAGCCGTGTTTCTGGAATCTCGGCTGCTCTAGTCGAGTATCTTTGATCATGTTCATGTAGTTGAACCAGACATTCTCCATGCATCCCGTAAAGTTCACTCTCGAGTAGATCCGATCTCCGGGAATTAGGAAGTTGTCGATGCCACCGAGGTGTACCTGGAAATTGCAGCAAAACATATTTAAGTAGTTTATTGGTGCAAATTGATGTCATCATCACAGATGATGAGCTCTGAATAATCAATGACCATGATTCAAATCTGTAGATTTTTTTTTTTGGCAATAAAACAAAACAACACAAATCAAATTAAATTTTGTCGATACGCAACATGCACACGTACATATCTGTCCAGGTCAAGCTGGTAAAAGTCTCCGTTTGTCATGTTTGTGATTGTCAGTCGGTCCACGGTGAAGTTGACCTCTCGACCTCGCCGGACAAACTCCACATCGTGCCACTGATTGTCATCCAGCAGACTGCCCGCCTTTAGTGAGGTCTCGCCATTCGAGGTTGCGGTTGATCCTGCGATAGCCAACGAGATTTCAGGCTGAGTTTGCGAGATTTTTCGTATATACAGTTCAAATGCAACTGAGAAGGCAAAATGTTAGCCTACACTTATATAAAAGATGCTGAAGTTTACATGAGTACCGGTATGAGTTTACAAGGAAACAAGGCGAATAAAGCAGAACAAACATGCACCTAAATGATCAATGGCCAAAACCAAGTTTTACAATTCAACATTTTTACCAATTACCAATATGTCCAGGCTAAAGAATGGCATAATATGAATATTGATGAGTTTTGAAACATACAGAAATGTTTCATATCTTACCCAAATCAATGTGCAGGTAGAGTCTTCCTCGCATCAACTCCATTGCAAAGTAATCGCCTTGGTTACCATCTGCATACAACAGCAAGCCGTCCGCTCGGTTGGTGCGGAATCGCATCGTGATATGATCGTCTCTCGTCTGTACGTATTGACTCTGGCCGCTAATGTCGTATGTGATTCGACTTGCTCCATCGAATGTAGCGCCTTCCCCACCTAAACATTTATCGCAGTTGGTTATCATGAAAAAAAAAGTCATGCGAAAAATCATGGACATGCAAATTGCATAAATGTAATTCTAAATTTGGATATATGTAGATTAAAACACAAACAAACATTCATCACACTAATATGGATAAATTACGAGTAAACTTACCAAATAAGCATCCATATATTTCTATTCTCATGGAGATAAATTCATGCCACCGCTGGGGATTTATTCGGATGTAGCGCGCCACGACGGCGTATTCAAAATTGTTTCTTTTCACCGTGTCGTCATCCTCATTGGCCGGGAACATCTGTAACATAGAGACACATGACCATTAGGCCAAAAAAAATAAATGTTTTGGTTTGCGTTCCCGCGCGCGTCGTCCCAAACCTCCCGCGTCAGATTTTTTTTTTTTTGCCAGGATGGTATTTCACAAGCAGCGACCATATTTCAATTCTGTGCAAGTCGATGAGCTTCCCCAAAGTGGCTGTATTAGTGACTGTCGAGGATTGCAATCTTGCAGGAACCAATCAGGCGTTTAACTGTAAAAGCTACAAACCAAACAATTAGCAAACCCAATACTTTACAGATTCGTTTTTAAGATAATTGTTGGTCGTTATATTAACACTGGCTGATAACAAGGAGAGAAGGAGAGTCGTCCGGTAAATGATTTTTCAAATTCCGACACTAGCATAATCCCTTGCCGCGGAAGTAATGACACCTAATATTCCATACGAGCCCCTTCCACTTGTCATTGATTAAAACAGCAGATCACCCCAGTGAACCGCTTCGTGAGAAACTTGTTTCATACAGACATAGGGAGTTGCATGCATGGCAATCTAGACACTCTTGCTTACAAACAATACGAGTTTATATCGTGGATATATTTTGTAGCGAAAATTTGCTAAAGTTTTCAAAGTAAACATTTACTTTTGTATTTTGTTAGTTGTTTTATTATTTTTTTTATTGCATGACTATTTTTATTGATTCTGTTATAAATTACTATTTTCCACTCGTTATTTGATCCACACTGTGACTGATTTGGGACGTGCAAAAATTTGTTTTATCTTGTTATTATGAGATAATTATATAGGAAACCAAAAAAAATATTTGTTTTTTATCTCGTTATTTCGAGACAGTTATTTCGAGAGTAATCTCGTTATTTCGAGATAACGAGGTAACTATCTCAAAATAACGAAAAAAAAACACCAGTATTTTTTGAAGTCTTGTGTAACTATACTATCTCAATGTAATGACATAACCATCTCGAAATAATGAGATACTGTCTCGAGTTAACCGGATGACTCAACCATCTCGAAATAACGACATAATTATCTTGAAATAACGAGATATTTAACTGGAAATGACGAGATAAAAAACAATACTACTGTCGTAAATTTTCTCGAAATGACGGCAAATTCATTTTTGGGGTGTCCTAAATCAGCCATCGTAGGTCCAATAGGCTTTGAATAAATCTATACTTTAACTATTCCAGAAAAAAAATATGGTACAAAATACATAAACCGGTACTCAAAAAAAAAAAAAAAAAAAAAACCTCAGCGCCATAGCACCGATTTCGGAGCATCACCGGGACGCAAACCAAAACATTTTTTTTTTTTGGCCTTACAGTAAACGTCTTGAATTTGGCGGCCTTCGATACTGCATTTTCAACAAATGAGTGTCCTTCTAATTTAACTGTGTCAAAGCATGATATAAACACACAAATTTACAATACAAATTTAGCACGCATAAATATTTGCACTTCAATTTCACCGATTGCATGTACATTGACAAGGCCCTGCCATAATTAAGATAGGTTCACATTTATTGGTAAATTTCGGCCATTG
This sequence comes from Terebella lapidaria, assembly GCA_949152475.1. Classification (NCBI taxonomy): domain Eukaryota; kingdom Metazoa; phylum Annelida; class Polychaeta; order Terebellida; family Terebellidae; genus Terebella; species Terebella lapidaria. The sequence goes on from OX424567.1 coordinate 21,157,701, forward strand.
GTGATCATATGAATATGCATTCATACTGAATGAGCGAAAGGCATTTATGATTCGTAATACATCAGTACACCAAGCCATCAAAATTTAATATCTTAATTCAAAAACATAGCACTCACATATGGTGTCCCATATTTGTTGGTGTATATGCTCCAGGTTTTGTTGTCGGAAGAGAACTCGACATAATACTCAAGCACATACTCGTTACTACCGCGGCGCCCCTGTGTGGCCACCCCGGACACCACGTGTCGACTGCCAAGGTCGACGCCGATGTGCTGGAGGTTATTAGGTGTGCCCGCCGTCCATGCACCGCCACCTGGTGGGGAATAAGGGAAACAGTCATGCAATTGTTTACCATGGTGCGTGCAATGCACGGGTTTGATCTTTAACACAAGGATCCCATAGTTCCATAGTATATTTTTATATATTGCAAAATAGCCATTGTTTTAGAAAACAGCTAACATAAGCTTGCGTAACTATTACAAGTTGTACTGAAACCCAGGGTGGTTTTGAATACTGTGCGTAGTGAAAGTTTCATCAGCATAGATGTCGTTAAAATAGTGACCTTAAAATCAAAACAATCAAACATTTCATTACAGTGACTGTCAGTTACCAGTGAACCTGATTGTCGCTATGATTCCTCAGGTGGGAACATAACTGACCTTTCCACCCCCGGAGGCGACCATACTTTGCCGCCCGGGCGTTGTTCGTCCAAGACGTAGCCCACATGTTGACATCCGGGATGTATTCCTTCTCAATGCCGACCGCCACAGGGAAGCGGCACGGCTCCGTGATGTCGATTACATCGTCTGCACAGCACAGTCAGCGAGAAACACACAAGTAGTAGTTTACTCCCTGATACAGGGGCAGCTATATCAGTATTTAGAAACATATCCACATGGGATTTCACATCTAAGGTGTCTTATTCTGATCACAATAATTTGGTGTATTGTGATGGAAAAAAAACATTTCAGATAACAGAATCATGATTCACGAAGGGCTTGTATATTAATTTATATCTTGCAAACTACATGTATATCTGAAACAAATGCTCTGACTTTTGGATAAAGGTATCAGAAAGTATTCCAAGTATAGACCATGATCCTATCGCAGCTGTCCAACCCCCATCATATCCAATCAACACTAACATCTCTTCCTCTCTCCTTCCCACTTCAATAAATGATACATTTGCTCTGATATCATGTGACCTTACACCTTATGCCCCATGACAACACCAATAAACTAACAGAATCCCAGCAGGTATTTCTGCAATTAAATGCATGCTGGGTGGGAAGAGCATGTTTGCAATGACAGCTGTTTGAGAGTGGAGTTTATTTTTATGACGAAAGGAGTTGTGTCTTCCGACAGTAAATAAACTACGGTGTATCCGTGTTTCAGTCCTGTAAAACTGCTCAGCATGCCACAGATGTGAGGAAGTATCAGGTTACCATGGTTACTGGAAGCACCTGTCGTTTCTATGCATTACGCAGCTTGAAAATCAACACAGAGAAAAAAGCGTGCGTTTCCAAACTGGAACAGCTCTTTGGAATGAATAAACAAATCTCTGCCAGCTTAAACAATCAGACCCACATTCATATTTCATTCTTCAAAGTTTCCATTTTCATATTCTTGATTATGTTTCTGCAATTTGACATACACGCTGAGTGTGTAAAGTGCCAGCGTCTCTATAAGAGCTTAAAATTGCATGGTTTCTGTAATAGACCAAGCCAGTAGCCTACCATCTAAGGTATCTTATATTTTAACGTTTTAATTGTGACTGTTTGCATATTGTAATACTTATTCAGAAATTTGTCCATTATATTTTTGATCATATTATATTGATGTATATGTATTACGTATATCAATATGTGATGTTAGCAATACTCAATTATTCTACATAAAAAATTTTATCACAAGTTTTAATATTATCTACCATTTCACCATTAACATGAACTGACATATTTACACAAAAATAAACACACCTGTAGGCTTATGTATTGTTATGACAATATAAGTGGTACTTTCAGGTATACGTACGAAATGATATAAATTTGTGGTGACCAAACAGTTAAAATTTAGTAAATCACGAGTATATATCCATGTCTTCATTTTATACCATATTCTTTTCAAATGAACCAAGGATATGTCGTATTGAATGGTGAAATAAGTGTATACAATAAACAATAATAATGGCTTATACTCTGATTTTTATAACTCGTTTACACAGTTTTTCGTGGATATTTTTGTGATGCTACCCGGTATCGTTCTATACCTTGGCATACTTTACCTGGGAGTCAAACGGCAATTATTTACTGAATTTCAGACTTCTGTCACGAAAATTGAAGAAGTTGGCAATCTACCCCTGTGTTAAATTTAGCCCTGTCATTTAATTTTTGGGTCCGCACACAATTTCGTGCATTTGCTCGGTTTTGTAGTGGTGCAATCTTTCAGAATCAACATGTTTGTGTAGAATACACCCCAATGTGTCATCTGGTCTGAAAATTACAACACTGCTTCAAATCCTGGTGGATGTTAACAGGATCAAATCCTCGAATAAGCTCAGATTCTCGAGATCCCGTTTTTGGCTGAAATTTAACATTGGGGTAGATTGCCAACTTCTTCAATTATTGCGATAGAAGTCTGAAATTTGGTAGAAAATTGCCGTTTGTCTCCGAGGTGAAGTATGCCAAATTATAGAACGATACCATTTAGCATCGCAAAGATATCGTCAAAAACCGGTGTAAACAAGTTAGAAAAATCAGAGTATACACCAATTATCCAATATGTATATTGTGTGAATTTCGTTCATTGATATATTCAAGATTAATTTCTCTGTATTTTATTATTATGTACCTATATATATATCTGCTATACAGTGTTACTGAAAAAAGACGTTAGACAAATGTGTTAGATCTAGTACGTTTTCGGTTTTTAACACCTGAAAACCAATCAACATGATCAAGGTAAACTTTGACCCAGATGCAGCACACCTGTATGTCTTCACATACGCCGCTTCAATTGCGAATTTACTCGAAACAAACACATTTTACATGGCTCAATTGAAAAGTAGACGTTAAATTATAATTCTGTCTCACCTTGAGCATCAATGACAACGAAAAGGCACATAAAACAAAGTAATTCAATTCCTAAGGTGGACATCTCCGCTCAACTTTCGAGCCGACGATTTTAGTTTGCGAGTGATGAGGTCACGTGACTTGCTGGGAATCCCGCGAAGGTGCTGCCACCTGCTGGTGTATGCCGTGGTCAGACGGGTACATTATGAATGAACATTATGATATTAAATTGATCATTTCAGAATGCCTGGGTATATTAATTTAATCTCACAGTCGCAATAAATTATGCACATGTAAAATTATATTACAGTAACGCTGTATCATACTTGAAGAAGTGGGCCAATGATAAAATTTTAGAAGTTAAAGCAAAAATATTACACTTGAGTGTAATATTTTTGGTTAAAGTACTAGTATAGTGAAAATATGATATGAACTTATATGAAAGATCTCATTGATCTGAGCAAAATGTTTTTTACGGCATGTAAATATCACAATCCGTTCAAAAGTTATAACACTTTAAAAACTGAAATCGGCAAATTTTCTTTTTCAAACCAATTTAATTGATTAATTTGCAAATGAGATATTCATGACGTCATCGGGGGAAGCTATTTTAATTAGGTACTTTGATATGTATCATTTATTCATTTAATGTTATTTTCATTCATCAAAACTTATTTTATACAGATTTTAATATGAATAATCAGTGTTTTCACTTTTTCTGTTGTTGTCAAGGTAACCAGTGACCTGGTATGACCCATAGCAACCATGGTTGCTAGGGCCAGAAACCCACTTAGAACAGGGTATGCACAAATAAAAATGGTGCCAACTTGAGCTCTATAATAATTTATTTCATCAATAATCGACAGAAAGTTTGTGGATAGACTGACTTGGCAGTTAATGGCCATGGCAACCATGGGTAACTAAGGCTATAGGGAACAACTGGTAACCATAGCAACATTACAATTTGTGTGGATATTGACTATGTATGGTAATAATAATATGCACTAGTCAGATAGTCATAACCTTCAATAAGAATCATTATACATGTATCATGGCTTGAAATATCCTAATTAAAATTTGTTCCCCTTGTGATGTCATGAATTCTCATTAGCATCTAATTTGTATGTTAATGAGTTACTAAAACTTTTCAAGTGGCTTCTGTAATGTAGTGCCAGAATGGCAGTTTCAAATGGCTGTAACTTTTGAACGGATAGAGATATTGATATATCGCAGACCATTTTGCTCAGATCAATGAGATCTTTCATATAACAAAACATGATGTTTTCACTTTACTAGTACTTTAAATTGTGAGTAAATCTTCAAATCAATACACAAGACCCAGTGTCACGCAGGTTAGGCCAAAAAATGTTTCAAGTTTCTCCAGACTTCACGCAAAAACAAATACTGAACATGCACACATTCTGTCTGTGATGATTATTGAAATATCAAACATTCGTTCTGGTTTTATTGGTGAACTCAAGGAATCAAGGTTATCCAAGGTCAAGGCTACTAGAAGATGTAACATCAAAACCTATTTACTTAATATAAACCGATTATGCCTTTCGACTCCAAATCAACGCAATAGGTTCATTGTGAGCATATATTTGTTGGAATTTATTGGATTCCATTTTGGACTGAAATTTAACATGGAGTTAGATTGCGAACTTTTTCACCTTTTGAGATTGAATTCTGAAATTTGGTGAAAAATTGCAACTTGATGCTCAATTATGAATTTGACACACAAAACTTTGAGTTGATCCATTGATCCAAAACGAAACTACAGCCAAAAAGTGTGTTTCGCTGATACATGAACTTGACTTTACCATTCTATAAGATAGTTTGCTCCAAAAATGAACTTGTACAATTATTGACGACACAGAAAAAAAATAAAATCCAGTAGGTAATGTTTAAATCTGGGAATATGCAAAATTGACTAGTTTTATATAATATTGTGATAATTTAAAGAGAAATCGTTAGGCCAGACAAGATATATTCGTCGTATGAATGATGTTTATGGGCAGGTGTGAAATAGTCAAAGAAAGACAAACTCGGTGACAACATTGACAACGTTTCGTTTATAATACATACACCCCAGGTCTTGAAAATAGCTTGCATTTTATACTCAACATATAGAGAAATAGGCTGCAAAGTAGTGTACAAGTCGATAGTATCACAGGAAGTGGGCGTGTCCTCTCATCGCCCAATAGTTGTACAGTAAAAACATGCCACACATATAGGACATACACATCACACCGTATACTAGATAAGAAAGGATATACAAAAACAACGCAGTATACACAAACATGATCGATGTAGCAAAAAGGATACAATGTATACCTCCTACCAACAACACATCTATAAAGTGGTAACTGTTTTTTCCATAGCTCTAGTGTTTGGTTTTACTTTGTTTATAAGTGGCAACAGTCGCAAAATTCAGTCACCACAGACGGAAAGCATTGATATATAGTACACGCTTCCACGAAATTTCACTATACTTTCATCTATATTTTGTACTCTTCTATTACTTCACTGTAAGTTCTAGAACCCTGAAAGTTGTGATTAATACAGATTTTATCCGAGTATTGTAAACTTGTTTTCGGCATTGCGCCAACTACTTACTTGACTCTAAGTAAGTTTATAACTTGATTAAAATACTGCTTACACCACTGTCTATCCGATAACTATTGCTATATCATTGCGAAATCTACAAATCTTCGACATTATTGCAACTTTAAATGCAGATAACAATTGTTGGCAATTGATAAAACAGCAGTTTTTCCCCGTCTCCACATCATAGAATCATACTGGTCAACATGAGATCATCAGAGGTCCATTCAAAATATCGCTATACTGGTGATTCTTTGCTGAAATTTTTACACATACGATACATAAACTATTTAAACGATGCCTGTGCTTCTTCAAGGCAGCGTGGATGATATGACAAATTGATTCAATTTCCACATCGTACAAAAAAGCGAACGCAAACATTTTGTACCAAAATACATAAATGGTAGACATAATACCCTTAGTTATCTAAAAATCTTGTCTTGTAAAAAATTCTCACATTTATCCTAACTGATTTATAAAATCTTTTATTTGGAAAACAGCTCTTAGGATTTGGTACCTTATTGACAAAAATCATTGACACAACATTTATAATACAGTATATGATCTAAATTACATGTCAAATGATTGCATGTTTTCATTATTATTAATAATAATCTTCACAACAATATCAGATCCGTGACAATTAAATGGCCTAAAGTATAAGTATCTTCACATGGACCATACAGGTTTTTTTATTTTGAAGCTTTTACAATGATGCGTCCATTTTTACAGCCTGCATCCATTTCTCATTTGTATAAAACCTATGGACATAGAATCATTTGTGACAATCTTGGATAAGCAAAGATAGTTCCAGAATAGAAAAATTTTCCCAACAGATTATTTGTTGCAAGCTGATATGTGACTTGATGCTCAACATCAATGACATATTATATCTCTGCACTGTTCGACCCGAGAACAATCTCGGAACATTTTAGTCAAAGCCGACAACAACAGGTAGTTTGCACCCCCAGGTACTTATAGTAACTGAATACCGATCCAGTGGACACAAACATACATATTTCCTAGCTAAACATCGCCACCCGTGTATACACCAACACGTGCATATAGTTCTTTCCTGGAGATTTGAGACAAGGAACCGTAGAAGATAAGCATTGACAGCGGCGTACATCCAACAAATGGAATAGCCACAGCACTGCATCGACAGAGGGAGGAGACTCAATAGACACAACCACCACATTTTGCCATTACTCTTCATGAACACAGTATGGCTCAAATTTTCGAATCCTGGAACGAAAACATTGTGACAGGGCTCAGCAGACAAAACTGTTCGCTGATTGGTTGATTGTTTCCATCATTGAAGCAATTTGACATTTTCACAAAAGCACTACAACGAAAGTTTGCTTCTCGCTTGATACAAACGCCTATTTACCTGTGACCTCGACAGTATCCAGAGTAACATAGAACATGGCTGGAACAACATTAGTTTTGATTGGTTAACAACCTAAGACATAAATAAGCACTATCTTGGTATAACTCAAGCAAACAACACACAATAGAAAGAGTTAGACACCATCCGACAAAAATCATGACAAGATCTGCTGCGCGGATCATCACCATGACAACCTCAGAGATCAATGTGGGGGGGGGGGGGGGTGATGCACTCTCACATAGCCGTAACCATGGTAACTGCTCAAAGCCTCAACAAACGACACTATAACAACGAGACAACAGCTTCATACATCTCTATCAATGAAAAAAGCAAACAAACATGTTAACTAACTATTAGCATCACTCGGCTTAACAATTCCCCTATGATTTGTCTTGAAACTTCAACCGAACAAACCAGTCTGCTAATTTGACAGTGTGTACTTGCAAACACTATTCCCTACAAATCTGTATTGAAATTTTCAATGGGGTCAGTCCTGAACATTAATTGATAAAACATCAGTCACAATAGCATTTCTATAGACTCTCTTGTGACTCTCAGAGATTTCAACATGTGAATGAACCCCTGTAGGTAAGAAACTCTCTCAGATAAGACCTTGTGGTCTTCAAACACAGGTCTATCGGAAGTAGAGAACTTCACATGATCATCTGAAACATGTAGACTTGAATTATATGACATCCCGGTAATCAACTGAGCCATTGATATGCTGGAAAATGTACAAATGTACTCTTGATATTTTTGATCTGCTTTAAAAGATATGACAAAACGTACACAGAACGTACATGTACACAAATACTTTGAATGCTTTTGTGATTATTCATACCATTGCAGGCAATATCAAATGTTTAATATCTAAAATCCTACAGTTTTTATCGTACAAGGCCAGAGCTTCACAATTCAAGTAATTATCCATAACAAAATACACAATGTATGTATGAAGATTGCACAGCAAAAATGACAAAAACATATCTCTCTAATATGAACAGACTAAAGATGGCATATACAGCTCCCCACTTCTGTTTGAAGGTAAACAAGTGCATGGGTTGGGGTTGATGTGCACACGGTATATAATAATATGTTACCTAACAAGCAAAATAACAAACGGCTACTCAATCAAGTTACATGGGATAAATTTTGGCTAGAGAACAATATGTTCAGCTGGTTTGCTGCTCGGTTATTGTATCGAGATCCTGCACTTGATCGGGGCCTCTAGCGGACACCGGTCGAAGCTGGTACATTGAGTTTTTATGGGTGTGGAGTGCCTGGTTGCGGGAACTCTCCGAGTCGTACAGAGCTAGGATGGTGAACTGTGAAGCGAGCGTGGGAGCTGATGCAGCCTCCTGACTGAGGGGCTGGCATTGGATCGATGCTCCGCCATTGGCTAGTTCTCCAAGGTATCTTTCCAGCTCATCGAGCCTCAAGGTCGCGGGAAGGTCGCACACCTCCAGCGCGGGTTTGCTGACCACTGTAAGAGGAATAGACGACAATGTAGCAATAGGCACAGATCAGTGTATCAGCGATTATACATGTGATGGAAGGGGGTGGGGGGGGGGGGTTGAGGGCCACACCACAAGACAACACAACAAATCCTTATCTACTGCTACTAATCTGCCACCTATTTCTCTTACAATATTGACAAAACACTGCTCACGAACACAATGAAAATACGCAACTGAAAACTCCTAAAAACAAACTCTTAACTACTTAGTAACAAAACATAATTTTCGGGATGAAAATGAGAGAAACCAACCTGGAGAATTTCAAGAACCCTACCAAATTTATCCTGTTATGATTATTCACACTAAGATTCTGGTTGGAAACTTCTGAGCACCAAGCTTCTGAATGGGAATAGGTCTGTTGATAAACACACAGCCAAGCATCACTACAGCAGACTAAATTGGCCACAAGATCAGAAAACGAATAAATCTGTTTACTTTCAAAAATTATCTAGTTGAACTGAATATTATTGAGTTTATCATTATCAGGAATTTGATACATTTTCGATAGTACTGCACTACATGAATGCACAAGTGCAAGCCTACAACATCTGGCTAAATGTTATCAAAACTGTTGTCAAGTGCATAAATATTGTAAAACATTAATTCACACATGAGAATCATTATCTGTTAACGTTAACATTAACGTTATTAGTATTATCAGTTAAATTCTGTTACTTATTGTCAAAGTGCAAAGTACATAAAACAAATACACTTAAATAATACTTATATCTACAAAATGGAACCGAGAAATAAACGAAATGAAAGAACAGAAAGGCGCTTCACCACCGAGGCCACACATACACGATTCTTCATTACTTTCCGTACTTTCCCCTGTACTAAGGGGCGAGGAGCTGCCCTGTTCTCGACCCGTTTTAGAGCCGAGCTTACGACTTTTGTTTGAGTTTGGGATTGCGGCACCACGAGGTCCACTAGTGTGACCGGGAGGCGTTGGTAACCTGCGGACAGCAGTCACAAGCTTTGTATGAACACCTTATGATTTTTCAAGACAACATTCATTGGCAGGTGCTTTTGGTAACTTTAAGATTCCCACAGTCTTGGATAATTTCAAGCTGACCTTGTTCTTTGTGCTGAGAACAATGGTTGGATCTGAGGTCGCGTGCCGACTTGTAAAGGCTGCCCGATATACCGTGAGTCTCCTAAAGCATGCAAAAAGTCTCCATTACAATTCACAAGAATTGATGCCTAGATGAGGTCATATTGCGTAGAGGAGTATGAAATACTGTACACTCACCAATCTGAACTGCAGGAGCACGAAGCACAGGCACCTGTGTGGCCGCCCCAGGGCCCATCGCCTGGGCGTTGATTGGGCTCCACATGGGTGGAACCCGCGGCCCGGTGACACAACCTGCCTGGGGGGTGGGAGCCGGCTGATTGCCCTGGGGCACTCGAGGCCCTGATGCCTGCCCTTGGGCACCTGTGTAGCTAAAAGACACATACTGCTGCGGGTTAACTGCGGCTACACTGGGCACATGCTGTCCTAGATGCTGTCCGACAGTGTTGAGGCTGGGCTGGTTGTGAGGAATTCCTGCGCTGAGACTAGATGTAGTGCCTTGGGTAGGAGGGGACTTGGGTCGGTATGGACCCTGCGAGGCCTGGTAGTGTCCTTGACTGGGCGTCCCGCTCACGAAAGCGCCCGCCACAAGGCGAGGGCCACTGTTACCATGGTTACTATTCACCGGCACAAAGCCCTGCACCTGTCCATATGAGGCAGGGTTGTCAACGACACCCCCTTGCGCTCCCGTGTAGCCACTATAGCCCCCCTGACTGGAGCCCAACTCAGAGGCTGGGTACTGCTGGGGGAGGTCTCCAGCGAAGGTCCCTTGGGCGCCAAGAACGGCCGTCTGAGATGGGAACTGTTGTTGCTGGTATTCCACTGACTGTACCGTTAGGTGTGACAGCTGCGACTGATATGTGCTTGGTCCTGTAGCACCATACTGTCCTTGGGCTGAGCCGCCAGCACCGCCACCTTCCAGCTGCTGTTGACCCTGGGACTGTGTGTAAGGCTGATACATGATCCGAATGGGACCGCCACTAGACGATGGGTTAAATGGCACCTACGGAACAGAATCAATGCAGGATTTTTGTTAGTCACAAACATCGAGCCAAACACAGTTTTATCTCTTAAACAACAACTGTTAAACAGAATCACTGAAAATTTGCAGGACTCTTAGTTCTTTCTTTTATACATTTGTTTGTTAAAAACCACTGGAACTGCACAGATGACTGTTGCAAAAATGAAGAGTTTGTACTGCAGACCTGTGGGTGAGGAGGCTGAAGGAAGGGCGGCTGGCCCATGTGTTGCTGCTGGTTGCTAGGAGGCACCCCATAGACCTGGTTAGGAGCCTGCTCTGAGCTCCCGTAGAGACCCTGGGGCGGAGGCTGGGGCTGTGCGGGAGCTTCATACATGGTCTGGGCCGCCGGGGGGTCAGGAGGTAAGCTTTCTGTGGAGTGCTGCGGGGTCAACACTACTGACCCGTGTGTGGGGACACCTTCTGACTCCTGCTCATGAGTAAATGAAGTCTTGTGATACAAAACGACACACACACTTGTAATAGTTGACTGGAACTTTTGGGAGCATTTATTTAAATTCTTCGCGGGTGACAAATACGCCTAGGAATTTAAGAAAGCAACATGACTTCTAATTATAAATCTATTTTAATGTATTCTAATCATATTTTTGTGACATCACTTCCCGTTAGCACGCCTCCATTCACTACTAAAACTGTTACATTCCAAACCGTGCGACTCACAAAGCTGTGCTGTTGCGGTATGTTGACAATGGGTGGTGCCATCTGTGGCTGTGGGGCAGGCTGATCTGTGTAGGAAGCAGTGAAGTTTGTGGGGGGTTGGGCGCGCGGCCGGGAACCCTGAGGGAACTGGCCCCCAACACCCTGTTGTCCTGGCAAACCTGATCCCCATCGAAATAGACTCCCATCCTTGTTGACATATGGTTCTTCTGTAAAATATCAGGACAGATTTCAAACATGTGATGCTAAGCACTAAAACATGCTAAAACCCAGAATGACTCTAGAAGCTAATTCGGTTGGGCTGTCTCGTAAGATTCCTGAACATTGTTTCCATGCATTTGATTTCTAATTTGTCAAATCACGATGACGAATGTGTTATCCAAAATATGTTAACACACGTGTTCGCTTGTTGATTAAGAGGCTGCCATCAGGAATTTTATCCACGGAGGAAGCCACCCAGAAGAAGAGTGGCTGCCCATCTTCATCAAACATCGAGGGAGAGATTGTCAGGGGTGAGTGGCCATCTGCTGGAATACACCACAGTAGTCGACATATATGCAATAATAAAAGTTTCTTGTCTTTGGATATTGAGAAAGAGTTGCTTTAAAAAGTGAGGCCAGATTGGCGTATGTATGCAATATCAAAGTGGGTGAAACAAGAAAGAATACATGAATAGACAAGATACAGTATATTCAGGTTCTGGAATGCAAAGTTACTCTGATAGAACACAAAACATTTTAATTAACAGCCACTGAACACATCTGGAGGTCAAGCCGGGATTGAGGTACATGTATGTGAAAGTTAGTGTACCTGAATGCGCCTGTATGTGGATGCCAGGGCTGGCTGCTGATTGGTTGCTGCCACTGGATTCCTCTGACGGCGGAGATGACGGGATTGTCGCGGGTCGCGCCATCGGACTACTCAGTCCAGATGTCCCACTACTTGTTGAATCTGCCAATGACATATCCATTTTCCCACCTGTTAAACATTGCTCACACATAGCTAATTTGTTTCAGAGAAGTAAACGGCGGATTGAACGTCAACGTACCACCCTTGGAGAGCCTATTACTACTGGCACTACTGCTGCTAGTGTGGCTGTCAGCCTTGCAATGGGCGTAGCCTGGGAAGCTGCTAGCTTTGGTTATGCGGCTCGTCGCCTTCAAGCTGTTGTCCGTGCCGTAACCACTGGACTGGCCGGAGTCGGCACTGCTCCACTTATGTCCAGTGTCTTGAAGCGAAGGCATGTCCTCCTTGGCCTGACCCCGGAGCTTGTGTTGGGACCCACGCCTGGCAACGAACAGGTTATCTCACTTTGTGACAGGGACTTTCATTAGTTTGTACTTGTTTTATCACTGAACATTTTTTTTAATTATATGTCAATTTTGTTTTATGTGACATACCCTGATCTTGGTGCTTCTTCCTGAGAATTCTGTTCAGAAAAAAATTGTCACATGATTATTGCTTTAAATATACTTCAACGGAAACTGATTAGTGTAGTTGAGTACTAAACAATATGCTAAATTGCTAAGTACATGAAGTCTGCTGACAAAATGAATTTCAAACTAACTGACCCCATTGAAGATTTTGCTTTTAATTTTGTCGTAAGAATATTGGCGCTCCTCGAGTGACTGGCTTTTCTTCCCGGACATTGATGCCCTCTCAGAACTGCGCGCCTGTCGTCAAAACACAAAAGCTTCGAATGAGCAAAGTATTATTTGCCATTAAAAGGCATATGGCTACAAAATTCTTTGCAATATACTAGTACATGGTATAGCTGGTGCATGCCTTCACTTATGAATATATAAACCTTAACTTCGATGTAAAGGTATATGTGCACTGAGAAATTAACCTATCATCAACCTATATTCTATCAACAGCATGGCCAGAATGCAAATTTTACATCATCAAAGCTGGCACTGGAGCGAACGTCCCGCTGTAAGATCTGCTTTTGCGGCTGTTCGTCCGTCATGTCGTCTGTGATGTGATCAGAGAAGTTGAAGTCTGGGCTGCAATCGTGGAAAGGCATACACATGGTGAAAAAATACAGCAAGCATTCTCGGAATGCCTAGTAGTAGTAGTAGTACAAGTCATCACAGAGTATTTTCAAGTTTTTCAACCCAAAACTAGACGCTTCCGGTCGCCTACGACCGCTTGGGTGTATCCCCCGTAGCCCTATCATCTCTGTTGCCCCAAATATATCACTGTCAAGTGTGAAAAACTAGAGCAAGGGCTAAAAAAGATTACCAGAGAAATGTTAAATCTCAAGTCACAACTGTTTTCTTTTCCCCACCAAAATTGCTGCACTGATTTTCCGAGGTTATTGAAGGTCGAATTCAAAATTACCACTGAAATCTCTTGATATGAATTTCCATTTCGACATGTTTGAAAAAATAACTGAAAACACAGATAGATCAATCTTTTCACCTATTTATATTTCAACTCAGAGTTCTTACAAACTTGGTTCCAAGTTGAAATTCAAAGTAAAATTTGACCAAAAATGCATTTCAAGATGACTAAATTGGAGCCAGATCGAACTTCTCACCATAAGTTATATTTCGACTCATAATACATGTACATGTATGTGCCAAACATGGTTTCAAGTTGAAATTCAAAGTAAAAGTTGACCAAAACTGCATTTCAAGATGACGAAATTGGAGCCAAATCAAACTTTTCGCCATGAGTTATATTTCAACTCATAATATGTGCCAAACTTGGTATTAAGTTGAAATTCAATGTAAAAGTTGACCAAAACTGCATTTCAAGATGACGAAATTGGAGCCAGATCGAACTTTTCATCATAAGTTATATTTTAACTCATAATATGTGCCAAACATGGTTTCAAGTTGAAATTCAAACTAAAAAATGACCAAAACTGCATTTCAAGATGACGAAAATGGAGCCAGATCGAACTTTTCACCATAAGTTATATTTCGACCTTTAATATGTGCCAAACATGCTTTCAAGTTGAAATTCGAAGTAAAGTTGACCAAAACTGCATTTCAAGATGAAGATATTGGAGTCAGATCGAATTTTTCACCATAAGTTATATTTTAACTCATATTTTGTGCCAAACATGGTCTCAAGTTGAAATTCAAAGTAAAAGTTGATCAATGTTTTCATGAAAAGCTATTGTGATCAATAATAGACTTAACTAGCAAGAAATAATGTTAACTTATTTGGTCACAGCCATAAAATCTCTACTGGACAAAGCCTTCACCTTGTTGAGCCCAATAATAAATATTTCTTGTCTTAACTATTTTCATTGTGGTCAATAATAAACTTAACATGTAAAAATAATGTTAACATATTCGGTTACACCCAGAAATTACTACCGGACAAAACCTTAACCTTGTTGAGCTCAATAATAATTGTTTCTCATCTTAACTATTTTTATTGAGGTCAATAATAGACTTAACTAGCAAAAAAAATGTTAACTTATTTGGTTACAGACATAAAATGTCTACTGGACAGAATCTTTACCTTGTTGAGCTTTCCATTGTACAGGCTATTGGAATGATCTCACATGTCAAAATGGATATTTCAAAATTCTGTAATAAGTTAGGCTGTTAACATAATAATATTTATATGATCATTCTAAAAAACGATTGGTTTCGTGTGACAGACCTTCCCAACAAAACTTCCAAATATTATCTAGATTCGTCAAAAATTGCCATCAGTAGAGCGTTCACAAGCCATGTGTCTCAAACAGGCTGTTTTCAACGCAAAATGTGTCCCCAAACGACCAATTCAGTTGCCACGGCAACCAAAATCGATTGGTGTCGGGATCTTACCATAATATATGTGCCTGTAAAAAATAATGGTGATCGGGTGAGAATTGCGGCCTGTAGCGCGTTCACAAGCCATGTGTCTCAAACAGGCTGTTTTCAATGCAAAATGTGTCCCCAAACGACCAATTCAGTTGCCACGGCAACCAAAATCGATTGGTGTCGGGATCTTACCATTATATATGTGCCTGCAAAAAATAATGGTGATCGGGTGAGAATTGCGGCCTGTAGCGCGTTCACAAGAAAATCTCTGCGGACGCGGACGCGGACGACGAAGCCAAATCCATAGTATCCGCCGAACTTTGTTCGGGGGATACAATGATCGAACGATTCGAAAAAGAGAGTAAAGTAGTTGAGAAATGCAAGCAAATCAAAGTTATTCAACCCAAAATGATCCAATGGTTCGAAAAGAAAGTATAATAGTTGAGAATTAAATCAAAGTGTGGACTGTGGAATGAACAGCTTCCCGGATTTGATCCATACTGATTACTCACAGACGAGTGTTGCCGGTCCGGTTGACGACCACACACTTGCCACTCTGGTCCACATTGTGATCCAGACCGAAAAACGCGGCGACTCGATGTACCAACATCCGGTGATAGGAGGACATATGGGGGAACTTGAAATACTGCTGTCTGGGGACACAATTCGAAAATCCAATCAAAGTTAGTATTGCAATGAACAATGGAAATAGGATTTACTGATCATAAGTTTCAACAAAATTTAGTTATTATGAAATTGTGATCGGAAAAACAATCAAATTCAAATGTATTCATCATTCGGTACATTCCCATTTGCCCAAGACTGATTTGGCAATCGCTCACGAATAAACACTTTCTTGTCTGGGAAATCCCTCAGAAACTTACTTGGAATCTTTGATGAATTTTGACATTTTTGTTTCGAGGTCCAGTAGTGTCATGCGATCAGTGCGATTTTTGTTCAGTGTCTTTTTGATGAAGGTTTCTAGGTCGGTTCCGGTGGAGTCCGTGTATTCCATGCTCGAATCTGAAGCATTACAATGAATGTTAGAGTTTCACCATGTATTTTTCACCATATTTACACTGGGTAGTATACTTTAACTTTTACATAATATTCCTCGGTAATTGATAATAATTTCACTCGCCCCTAGATAGCATGGGAGAGTTGCTGGTGTCGGACACTGAACCCTGCGACCCATCCTTCTCCAACTTCCGACGATGCTGAAAGAGAGACATGCCCAGTAAACATCACATGGTGTGAACAATTTTTCTGCCATTGACTTAACAGGATATGAAAAGTTCAAGGTCTTAGTTTGTACTTTAAAAGAATATATGGCCTCTTAGAATTCCATTATCATGTGTATGCTGCAAGTCTGTAACTGACAATGCCATTCTTCTTGATGATGAACTCTCCACGAAGCAAGTCAGATTTTAACCATTCCCTACCCTTTAGAGAATACCAGTGGTCACCCAAATTGGTTTTGTGGTGGCGCTCCAATTTATCACATACACGTATCTACTACCGTATTTATTCAATTAGTTCGAACAGCTAAAAATAATTAAATTTTGAAATGTTCGAATTATTAGATTCACGATAAAATCGTCCGTCGAAACGAAAAAAAATCCCAAACCCAGATCGATCATGCCATGGCAGATAGGCCTACGCGAGTTGACAGATGCCGCTCATGCTGGCTGGTTAGGGCCTGTACGATTGATAGGTTAACTGCAGACAACTAGCATTTAAAAAAAAAACTTGAATAACTGGCTGCTAAATCGCCGGGTAACTGTAATTTATAATCTCGCATTGATGCTAGATTCTTGTCATATTGCAAGTGCATTCGAGTCACTCGACTCGGAAATCTTCAATGGCCCGCAAAACGCCTGGCACTATGAGGTCCGCGCTTTCTGTCACATACCCTAGCATTGGAAGACCTAATCGCGATCACTGCCACCTGGCGAATATATCGCTGATTACTCATTTCGTAGTGCTGCCACCTGGCGAGTTGTAAGTTTTGGCAGCTGACAAGTTGATTTCGTTCGTTGTTTCAATCGAAATTTCGATCGTAAATTTGACTGTTCGAACTAAACGAGTCAATTTGAAAATTATTTCCTAGAATAATTTTTGGTGTTCGAATTATTAGAGTGTTCGAACTAATTGAATAAATACGGTAGTATATTAAAATATCATTCTGAAAAATAGCATTTTCTATTTCTGCTTTCCAAAATGCCTACTGATGCAATATTACTGTCATTGCAAACTGCCACCCGGGAGATTTTCATATCCATAGCACTAATTTTAGTGCGAAAAATGTTGCCAGTTTTATTATTATCGGATGACACTGAGGGTACAAGACTATAACCATGCTGTGAACGTGAAGGAATCAAAATCTTGTGGCCAATAAAACGCGCAAAGGGAATTATGTGGTTGCGGGCAGCATAGCTGTCATGATTGCCGATGATTTACCTGTATTTCAAGGATAGAAGTCAAAATTTTATAGGATTCTTATGAAAAACTGGTAGATCCAGCATATACAGATTTAGGTGTCTCAGTCAATGTTTGGAATAGAGCTGCTAAGTCACAAGATGATAGACCAAGATTCTGGGTTAAAGCGAATATATTACGTTCATCCATTATTTTCATCATATTCATCATGATTGATTTTATTCATGCCGAACTGTTCAAGTCGTATAATCACTCAAGGTAAACAAAATGTTATTTGTTTGTCTCCAGAATCTCACCAACTCGCCACATTATCTGTCAGAATATCGAAATGTTTTTATTCTGTTATGCATCATCACTCAAAATATTATCAAGTTAGCATGTTGCAAGTCCACTTTTGGAAATCCCAATCGCCCAGTCACATTACACGGGTGAACATGGTGAAGTGAGCAAACACGCAGTCACTGGTCCGCTACTGTACCGCAACAATCAATACATGCACGGAAAGGGCCAAATACTTAAAACACACAGGAGAAGCCTCCAACAGCTCCCCTCCCCCCCCCCCCCCTCCCTCTGTGCCACCCAACCAAGTTTCCAACCCACCCCCTCTCCCCCTTTCCCCAGTGGCATGTCCCAAACACGATCAACCCCTTCACCTTCCCCCCAAGTCCCAAGATCCCTCTACGTCCTTCAGACGGAAATCTGGCTGGAAAACAGCCAACCGAGCCTCACATGAAATGGGTTGGTGCTTCGTATTGAAGAGACATCAAACCCCCGTCGGACCGAAACAATAGCATGCCACGCCATAACTGTAATTGTCATGGCCGGGGCCACTTTCAACGCTGATCCCATCGCTGGGAATTCAGCGCAAGGCACCGTCGTCGTTTTGCATGTGCAATATGCCACCTTAGCGGACGAGAGAAGGGTCAGCTTTATCGTCTGTCAGATAAAAGATATGCCGCCCACGCATCATATAGAGAAGTGCTGCAAGACGGGGTTAGTTTGGACGACTTGTAGGTAACCCTTGCCTGGTTACCTAGGGTTACAGCATGTACAGTCGACATTTAGAGGCAACTTTTGGGGCAAAGTAAAGATCAAGCCAAGTGCCTACCCCACAGACCAAACAATTTACAAATTTACGACAAGAGCACATTGGAACTAACAGTATGACAAACACTGTCAGGTACATTAACTGAACATTCAACGTTAATAAGAATCACTAGGGGATATTGAAGGACATGCTTGATTTAAATGTTACAATTTCCCCGCATTTTTCCGCAAAAAAAACCACCATCTTTGTCAGTACATGTACTACATAATTTCCCTGACATTATTTTCCTTGCTAAGTAACCAAGTATGGCACCACCAAAATCATTCCCGATATTGACGATAAATCACGTAAAACCAGACATATAACCTACCGGTGTGGGGGACACGCTAAGTGTTGCCATGGTAACAGTTCCCGGGCTGATGGAGCCACTGTTGGTTGTCGTGGTCGCTGCATATTGTGCTGAGCCGGACGAATCATCAGGGGGAGGGGATGTGTCATCGCACACAGCTTTACTCCGAACCAAGGTCTTGGCTTTGGGATTCCCCTGGGAAAAACCATTGAACTTTCAGCATCACTTTTCTGCTTCTGATTGAATCTTTTCCCAACAATCATACTTACTAAACATATGATATTGCTTACTTCATTTTTGAATAGAATTTTATCAAATGTTCAATATACTCAGTATTGTGGAACCCATGATTAATTTTCACCAATCAATACGCAAAATATAATTCTGATAATTTGACATTCTGCTTAGTCGTGGACATTAAATTCTGCGAACTAGAAGTTCAGGTCCAACACTATTCCATTGACATTCAATTTTTTTTTTTTCCAATATTGATAGTGTTCAAAATTTAATGTCTGCAATATATCAAGTGCAATCGGCCCCATAATTACCTGCGTGGGACTGCTTTTGTCTGATTCGACGCTTTGCTGACTTTGGAGCTGTTGATCCTCCGGAGAATTGGACTCGGGCGAGCCACCAGGTGTCCTCACTACCGGGGTGTCTGCAAGTCATAGCACAGATACAACACAGTCACAGTGACCATGGCAACAAGGCTACCACACGGATGTCTGCAATGCACAAATGCAACACAACACAATAACCGTGGCAACAGAATTCTACCCCAAAGTCTGCTGTGTTTATGGCATAGGTGAACCAAACTTTTAAAATTTACTGAAGGGCTCAATTTTTCAAAAAGCTTTCTAAGTATATGCTAGATTGATAATGTATCGGTTGTAGCTCTGAAATCTGATTGAAAACTTTCAAGAACAACTGCTTTGTGGCACTTGACCAAACACTGAAATTGATTACTTTGGAGAGGTTCTTAGCTACTACTTGTGGATCTGAGGGTTATCAGTGGTTACTATGGGTACTCGATAAAATGACATAATGAGTGAACTGTTGGTATGAGGGTTGGTATGGTTACTTGTGCCAACAGGGCCTACAAGGTAGGTTTATTAGGTTAAACATAGGTTGCCATGGTAACATGTGGTCACAAGGTAGCTTTCTATGGTTACAACAATGTTGCTATGATTACTTATGCCTACAAGTATGGTTGCTATAGCTACAGGACTGGTTGTCAAGGTTACTCGTGGGTAATTGGTAGGTTTATTAGGTTGAACAAAGGTTGCCAAGGTTACATGTGGTCATGAGGTAGCTTACTGTGATTAGAACAATGTTGCTATAGTTATCTATGCCAACACGTTTGGTTGCTATAGCTACAGGAATCATGGTTGTCAAGATTACTTGTGGGTACAGGGTAGGTTTATTAGGTTAAACATAGGTTGTCATGATTACATGTGGTCACATGATTGTATAACAATGTTGCTATGGTTACCTATGCCTACAAGTTCGGTTGCTATAGCTACAGGACTGGTTGTCAAGGTTACCTGTAGGTACAAGGGTGGTATCAGAGGCTTCACTCCCCGGACTGTGGTCCTCGTCCTCCACCTCCTCCTGCTTGGAGAGCCGGGACTTGGACGTGCGTCGCTCGAGGGGGTGGTCCTTACGGGCCGCAGCCTCACGATCCTCAGACATGCCTGTCACCATGGCAACACAACACGCTCACAGTTTAACAGCAAATGCCAGGGCAAACATAGTGTTTGGTCGAACACTGTTTTAACCGACACAATGTTATGTGTGTGCCTATAAGCAGAAATTTCATCAGAAGCCCCAGTACCTAACAGTTATATCACATTTAACATCAAAATGGCTATAGGCTACATACATGTTGTAGAAATATACATTTTGGTCACAGATTACATCAGTACATAAATCGATGTAAAACCTTGATAGTGACTTATCATGCTTATATCGCCCCCCGGGCCTATGAGCTATTTAAAAGCACACAGACACATTTTACATAATGTCATAAACATTGCTGATCCCTAACGTACTGTACCTGACTCAGTAGGGTTGCAGTCCACCAGTTTTCAATGTCCGTGGGACTCACAAACCTCGCTGCTCGGTCAACATGCTGGCGATTTCCCTCCGCACTGACTGTTCTACTGCCGATCTTGTCGTCGTCGCACAAAACTCACTGTAATATTCCATGCCAAATATCCATTGTGCAATGTTTGGTAATCCGGCAACCCCAGAAAGAGCCGAGAGCTTTATCCCGCTATGTTTAATCCAAATGGCTGGGCGATTTGAATACAAATGAGTGACCTAGAAGTGGCGTTGCGGTGTGCGGTGTGTGTCCGCCCGTCGGTCCGTCCGTCCGTTCGTCTGCTAGTGTGGCTGCTCTCTGCTTCCTGACATCCTGCCATGAGATATGTGACTTGCTTCACATCGCGAAGTGTTTGGAATTAATCTGGCGAAGGCCAGTGATGATCTGCTGATTTCGGCTGACGCTTGGATGCATACGGCTTAGATTAATATCCCGATAGGTCCTGGAAAAGATAGATGATAGAAGTAAATCAATTGAAAATATTCCCTCACTGTTTCAAATGGCACCATTAGAAAACTCACCAGTGAGACAGTAAAAAGTGCAAATTCCATTTCAGCCATCTAACGTGACATTTGCTCTGCCTACATTTAGATCATTCGTAGGTTCATAAACATGATGAAGAACATGTACTAGTATGGTATACATAACACATACATTTTTCATCAAACCGAAGATACTAATCAAGTACCATACAGTGAGACATTTGTCACACATTAATTTGGCATTCGAATGGCTCAATCAACAATGTCCAAATACTGAACTTCCACACATTATTTACACTTGTGTGATTATACATGCATGTATGTAAACAACATGTCAACCAAATCCATTTCTAGATGATAATACTGAGCTTGGCAATGACTCATCCATTTTAAAGATATCCGTAACATTGGCTGTTGGAGGGGCACAATACATATACCATCTAGCAAAGATCGAAGAGCGTCGTCCCAAACATTCCACTCGATATTCCACAGGTTGGGCTCCTGATATCTACAAACATGTAGGGTGATGAGAACTATAGGAACCTATATCGGCAGTAGGCTGTGGAATCACATTCTTGTCGAAGGAGGAAGACGGGTAGAAGCCACTGTCCGAGCGAGCAAGTAAGGGAGTGTGTAGGAGGGAGCGATGGGTGAGGGGGGGGGGGAGGGAAGGGGGTGAGGGAGTGAGGGATTGAAAGGGCAAGGTGGTGGATGTTGACAAACAGTGACAGGAAGGTGTAGGAGGGGTTCGGGAATTGGTAAGCTGCAAAATTTGTTAGCCCCATCCCACTCATTCATGATAAAATGACAAAATCAAAAGTCATGGAAAATTTTAGCAGCTGCACATATTAGCACAAGTAGTAATCAATTGGTAGAACGGACACTACAATGACCTTTGGAGTAATAGTAACATTTTACAAACTAATAATGTGAAATTTCTAATCTCTACAATAGTTCTGTTCTCCAGAAAGGGCACTGCCAAAACTCACCATCGAACAAACAAACCACAACAACTTGGTTTAAGTATCCAGCGGATATTCCAAAGTTGCGAAATACATGTAAACAAGTGTAAGAAAACACAGGCTATTACCATCTTGACAATAAAAGTCTGACAGAGATATCCGCGCGATCGCTTGCAACACAACATGAGCATCAACGTCAGTCAGACTCTTGACTGGATGCCAAATTCCCAGTCTTCCCGGGATTCACCCAGTAAACCGTCCGGTTGCAGTTGGTATTATTACAGCGCGAGGAAGACTAAAGATTGCAGCTATAGTGCTATACGTATAGACCATGGGGTGGGACAGAGCCAAGAACAGCATGGAAGCCGTACGCACCATGTAAACAAACCATTATTGCTGGGGGAAACTGCTACGTGGCAACCGGCAAACCCATTGGGAGAGCATTACATACTCAAAGGATGGACCAGCAAAACTTACCGTTGTTCTTGGAATTGCAATGCAAGTATTTCGGAAGTCCCACTGGAAAATAGACATGGTATCCCTTGTGAACTTAGGTACTGTTACTTTTATTTGTCACGAAAGGGGTATTTTCGGCACTCAGGAACAAAGTTTCACGGTTCAGTTCAAGTCAAACCCATACTAAATACATGTACCAGCAAGTATAGGTACGTTTCAGCAAAAAATTTTATAATGGCAAAAACTCTTCTACATTTTGTGAACTCCACCCAAATCTGCAAGGAAGACTAGAAAAAAACATGAACAACACCTGAACAACTTTTCAACATTGCCTCACACATACAAAGTATGCGATAATTGATATCGCGAAATCTACATTGGAGGGGACCTGGTGAAAAAATACTTGTAATGGGTTGATAAACGACTAGGGGGGACTTACCGAAGTATAGAGGAGGTAATGGCCTAGAAAGGTTTCTTGTACTTCCTGTAGTGTTGGGTGGATCTATATTTGTATACTGGGCTGGTCCCCACTGATTAGTACAAGGTACAGTGATAGATACTGACCAGGCCAGAGATACCTCCCCCCCCCCCCCCCCCACCTTCACATCACACATATACATGTACCAAAACACACAGCTTTCCACAAACATCCTTGAGATCAGACCAAGGCAAGTCCGCGATCTGTTAGCCGCCGCCAGCAATATTGGTTTCAGGGTTTGCTGAACTTTCGCAAGTCTACAAGTCGCCCCTGATAGCTTCGCTAATGGCCATTTACCATATGTACCAAATTATGTGTATTCGTTTCGAACTGCATCCATACTGACCGTATATTCTAATACTTAATTGATAACAGTTGGTGTTAACGTAGCATGTTTATTGAAAAGGAAACATAAATTTATTTGAATGTTTGGAGTGTGCACAAGGAACTGACTTTGAATGGCCTATGGGAACGACCACTAAGCTACTGCCCATTGTCGGGCGTGGCAAAACACCTATAGCTAAAGGTCAACCACACTACATGTATGTTACTAACACAAATCAAAGGTTTTCTATACATGTAGATGCAGTAACACTCGTCAATGAAAAGTCACTTAAGTGGAAGATCACCCTGTATTTTGAGACCATTCACTGATACATGTATATAAAATGTCAAATTCATTGCAAACTGTCATCAGAAGTTGCATTTTGGAATTTTGGAATTTCTGAAGATTTGTCGAGAATAAATCAATGCAAATGCAACTTCAATCCACAAGAAAATACATGTACAGTACCGATTACACAAATCTTCACCGGAATGCTATCACATCATGTTGAGGCGCACATTTGGCACGTGCTAGCCTTGCTTCAATGACCTGGCACAATGCGACTTGATGTTAGACCAGAATGTGTGAACACAGCCCAATGCTAGCATTGCTTCTGGCCAAAGTGGCACACTAACGCATTTCGCATTTGTCTGGTGAAGGCGATCAAATTTTCCCATGCATTTTCAAGCACATGGTGATTGGTTTATATCATGCGTATCGCATGCGCAAAAACAGTGTTGAGTTCAGTTCATATCAGAGAATTTTTGAATTGCATACAAAATCAAAGGAGCATGCATCTCCATGGAACAATGCTCGCCTGTTCGACTAAGACAGCTGCCTGATGCGGTGGCATCGCACAAGCTCCTCGCATCATGTGAGTTGAGGCTTGCCTGATATCGCCAGTAATCGCACTAGCTAGCACTTCTAAGCAACTAGACGCTTTCGGTCGCCTACGACCGCTTGGGTGTATCCCCCGTAGCACTATCATTCCTCATGCCCCAAATATATTACTAATAAGTGTGAAAAACTAGAACAAGGGATAGAGGAGATTACCAGAGAAATGTAAAATCTTAGGCCACAACCGTTTTTTTTTTCCCACCAAAATTGCTAAATTAATCTTTCAAGGTTATTGAAGGGCGAATTCAAGATCACCACTGAAACCACTGCATATGAATGTCCATTTCGACATGTTCGATAACAAAAACAAAATCACAGCCAGATCATACTTTTCACGTAAAGTTATAATTCACCTCAGAATTTTTGACATACTTGGTTCCAAGTTGAAATTCAAAGTAAAAACTGACCAAAACTGCATTTCAAGACCACAAAATTGGAGCCAGATCGAACTTTTCACCATAAGTTATATATCAACTCATAATATGTGACAAACTTGTTTCCAAGTTGAAATTCAAAGTAAAAGTTGACCAAAACTGCATTTCAAGATGACAAAATTGGAGACAGATCGAACTTTTCGCCATAAGTTATATTTTAACTCATAATATGTGTCAAACGTGGTTTCAAGTTGAAATTCAGAGTAAAAGTTGACCAAAACTGCATTTCAAGATGATGAAATTCGAGCCAGATCAATGTTTTAGTAAAAATAATGTTAACTTATCCAGTTACACCCAGATATCTCTACTGGATAAAACTTTTACCTTGTTGAGCTCAATAATAAATGTTTCTCGTCTTAACTATTATTATTGAGGTCAATGATAGATTTAACTAGCAAAAATAATGTTAACTTATTTGGTTACAGCCATAAAATCTCTACTGGACAGAACCTTTACCTTGTTGAGCCCAATAATAAATATTTCTTGTCTTAACTATTTTTATTGTGGTCAATAATAGACTTAACTAGTAATATTAAGGTTAACTTATTCGGTTACACTCATGAAATCTGTACTGGACAAAACCTTCACCTTGTTGAGCTTAATAATAAATGTTTCTCATCTTAACTATTTTAATTGTGGTCAATAATAGACTTAACTAGTAAAATTGAGGTTAACTTATTCGATAATATCGATCTGTTTTCACTAAAAACATCAGTCCTCTATTCTGAACAAGAATCCAGTGCTATTTGTTTTCATAGTACAGGGTATTGGATTGATCACAGATGTTCAAGTCGGTATTTTAACGGTCGTAATAAGTTAGTCCGTTAACTAATTGATATTTATTCGATCATTCTGAAAAACGATAGGCTTCGTGTGAGGGTCGTTCTCTCCGAGTCTATGCGATTTCATCATCATTCATTGAAAACTCCCACTCGTAGAGCGTTCACAAGCCATGTGTGTCAAACAGGCTAATTTGAGCACAAAATGTGTCGCCAATCGGCCAATTTGGTTGCTATGGCAACCAAAATCGATTGGTGTCGGGATCTTACCATAAGATGTGTCTGTATAAAAAATTATTAGAATCGGTTAAGATTTGCAACCTGTAGCGCGTTCACAAGAAAGTGTCTGCGGACGCGGACGCGGGCGCGGACGCGGCGCGACGAAGACAAATCCATAGTATCCGCCGAACTTCGTTCGGGGGATACAATTAGCATAGCCCTCGCATCACAGTGAATATTTGGGAAATCGGTACTGTACATGTACATAATTTTTCATATATGTACGAGAAGGTTGAAAAAGGTTATGAATCATTCACTTACATGTACGAAATCCAAACCCCCAGACTATCTAAAAGTACAGTTCAGTATGGTATGACCTTCCGTTCTTTCTGCATATAATAACCATTCTGACAATCCTGCAGTCCACCGTAAAACTCTTTGTTTGCATCCAGAATTTTTCCACATTTTTTACAGTCATTTTGTGGTTCACTGCCAGCAAGTATCTACATTCTAGGTTAGTTACCCATACTACAATGAAGGCATGAATTGTTTTGCATCCATTTACTAGTAATTGTATCCCCCGAACAAAGTTCGGCGGATACTATGGATTTGGCTTCGTCGTCCGCGTCCGCGTCCGCGTCCGCAGAGATTTTCTTGTGAACGCGCTACAGGCCGCAATTCTCACCCGATCACCATTATTTTTTGCAGGCACATATATAATGGTAAGATCCCGACACCAATCGATTTTGGTTGCCGTGGCAACTGAATTGGTCGTTTGGGGACACATTTTGCATTGAAAACAGCCTGTTTGAGACACATGGCTTGTGAACGCGCTACAGGCCGCAATTCTCACCCGATCACCATTATTTTTTGCAGGCACATATATTGTGGTAAGATCCCGACACCAATCGATTTTGGTTGCCGTGGCAACTGAATTGGTCGTTTGGGGACACATTTTGCATTGAAAACAGCCTGTTTGAGACACATGGCTTGTGAACGCTCTACAGATGGCAATTTTTGACGAATCTCGATAATATGTGGAAGTGTTGTTGGGAAGGGCTGTCACACGAAACCAATCGTTTTTTAGAATGATCATATAAATATTAATATGCTAACAGCCTAACTTATTACAGAATTTTGAAATATCCATTTTGACATGTACGATCATTCCAATAGCCTGTACAGTGGAAGGTAATGACACTGGTTTCTTGTTCAGAATGGAGAACTGAAGTTTTCAGTGAAAACAGGACAATATTACTGAATAAGTTAACATTAGTTTTATTAGTTAAGTCTATTATTGTCCACAATAAAAATAGTTAAGATGAGAAACGTTTATTATTAAGCTCAACAAGGTAAAGGTTTTGTCCAGTACAAATTTCATGGGTGTAACTGAATAAGTTAACATTATTTTTAATAGTTAAGTCTATTATTGACCACAATAAAAATAGTTAAGACAAGAAATATTTATTATTAACCTCAACAAGGTAAATGTTTTGTCCAGTACAAATTTCATTGGTGTAACCGAATAA
This sequence comes from Terebella lapidaria, assembly GCA_949152475.1. Classification (NCBI taxonomy): domain Eukaryota; kingdom Metazoa; phylum Annelida; class Polychaeta; order Terebellida; family Terebellidae; genus Terebella; species Terebella lapidaria. The sequence continues at coordinate 21,185,322 of OX424567.1, forward strand.
GTTAACATTATTTTCACTAGTTAAGTCTATTATTGACCACAATAAAAATAGTTAAGTCTATTATTGACCACAATAAAAATAGTTAAGATGAGAAATATTTATTATTAAGCTCAACAAGGTGAAAGTATGTCCAGTACAGATTTCATGGGTGTACTGAATAAGTTAACATTATTTTTACTAGTTTAGTCTATTATTGACCACAATAAAAATAGTTAAGACAAGAAATATTTATTATTGGGCTCAACAAGGTAAAGATTCTGTCCAGTAGACATTTTATGTCTGTAACCAAATAAGTTAACATTTTTTTTGCTAGTTAAGTCTATTATTGACCTCAATAAAAATAGTTAAGATGAGAAACAGTTATTATTGAGCTCAACAAGGTTAAGGTTTTGTCTGGTAGAAATTTCTGGGTGTAACCGAATAAGTTAACTTTATTTTTACATGTTAAGTCTATTATTGACCACAATGAAAATAGTTAAGACAAGAAATATTTATTATTGGGCTCAACAAGGTGAAGGCTTTGTCCAGTAGAGATTTTATGTTTGTGACCAAATAAGTTAACATTATTTTTTTGCTAGTTAAGTCTATTATTGATCACAATAGCTTTTTATGAAAACATTGATCAACTTTTACTTTGAATTTCAACTTGAGACCATGTTTGGCACAAATTATGAGTTGAAATATAACTTATGGTGAAAAATTCGATCTGGCTCCAATTTCGTCATCTTGAAATGCAGTTTTGGTCAACTTTTACTTTGAATTTCAACTTGAAAGCATGTTTGGCACATATTATAAGTCGAAATATAACTTATGGCGAAAAGTTCTATCTGGCTCCAATTTCGTCATCTTGAAATGCAGTTTTGGTCAACTTTTACATTGAATTTCAACTTAATACCAAGTTCGGCACATATTATGAGTTGAAATATAACTCATGGCGAAAAGTTTGATCTGGGTCCAATTTCGTCATCTTGAAATGCAGTTTTGGTCAACTTTTACTTTGAATTTCAACTTGAAAGCATATTTGGCACATATTATGAGTCGAAATATAACTTATGGTGAAAAGTTCGATCTGGCTCCAATTTCGCCATCTTGAAATGCAGTTTTGGTCAACTTTTAGTTTGAATTTCAATTTGAAACCAAGTTGGGCAGGTATTATGAGTTAAAATATAACTTATGACGAAAAGTTTGATCTGGCTCCAATTTTGTCATCTTGAAATGCAGTTTTGATTAACTTTTACTTTGAATTTCAACTTGAAACCATGTTTAGCCCATACATGTATTATGAATCGAAATATGGCTTATGGTGAGAAGTTCAATCTATCTCCAATTTCGTCATCTTGAAATGCATTTTTGGTCAAATTTTACTTTGAATTTCAACTTGGAACCAAGTTTGTAAAATATTCTGAGTTGAAATATAAATAGGTGAAAAGATTGATCTATCTGTATTTTCGTTATTTTATCAAACATGTCGAATGGAAATTCATATAAAGAGATTTCAGTGGTGATTTTGAATTCGACCTTCAATAACCTCGGAAAATCAGTGCAGCAGTTTTGGTGGGGAAAAGAAAACAGTTGTGACTTGGGATTTAACATTTCTCTGGTAATCTTTTTTAGCCCTTGCTCTAGTTTTTTACACTTGACAGTGATATATTTGGGGCAACAGAGATGATAGGGCTACGGGGGATACACCCAAGCGGTCGTAGGCGACCGGAAGCGTCTAGTTATGAGTCATTTTATCTCCTTACCACAACTCACTATTAAAGGGAGTTCCCCTCTACTAAAGAAGGAACACTTGCCTTTATCAGCGATCAGTGCATCGTAACAGCCGCAAGAATTACGCAAGAACATAGACAATATGTATATTAAGCAGGAAAACAAAAGTACATAATGACAGTGATCAATAGACTATATAGATCTATCAATCAATAATGCTCTATGATGATAATTTGATTGATTTAGTTAAGTGGTTTTACTTCCTGAATCTTGATGCACCAACATCAGATTAGCTAGCTTTTCAGTTTTTGTTTGTTTTTTTTGTTCAATTGCATAAATTCCAACCAACAAAACATTGCATAACCTGAGAGAATACTTGAATTTATTACCCCATAACTAACACGATCCCTTCCACCTCGAACCTCTGTATATCCCTTCACAAGATGACATCATCAGGGAACCAACCACACACAGCAGCAAAGACAACCTGTCATCTCAAAATTGAAAACATGTGTTTCCCTTCCCCACCTTCCATTAAACATTTTTTCAATGCCTTGGAAACTGCGGAATATTTATGTATATGTACATGCAGAAGAGAAAAGCAGCCTTGCTCTTCCTTGTATATATATATACAGATTACAATCAATGTTGCTCCAACCTTCTTCACCCGTTCTGCCCTTTTCCACCCAACTTATTCCCTAATCATAAAACACACGGAACAAAGATCACCAATCCCATCATTTTCCTTCCTACACATGACTCGCCCTTTAAATCTGTGTCGACCATGCCCTTAACAGTCCAAGCCTATTTCCAGACGGTCCCCGTTGTTATTGTTGCAATGGCAAATGGGACATTTTACCACAAGTGGCTGCCCACTGGCACAACAACTTGACTCTCTGGGGAGATGCCCCCATATCATTTATACCGACATTAGCGGCATATAAACGTCATCATCTGCATGAAATCTCAGCTCTGCTCATTTCCAGTTAACTTCCCCCAACACTTTTTATATCGTAAATAATTGTGTAAATCACTCGTAAACTGCCCGGGACGTTAACATTGTTTATTTGCGATACATTGTACCACATTGTAAATACAGTTCTGGTAGCTGTATTTATCCTTGATATCCTTGGATTTGACATGTCACGAATCTATCAAGACTCTGATAATCCACAGGTCAATGAAAATATACTTAATGTATAGTATTTCTTTGATTGATAATCACTTGCAAGTCATATCAAGGGGGTTTTACAAGGAAAAGTCACCAACTTTGGGGGAGGGGGGGGGGGGGGGGGGGGGGGGAATCGACAAATCCCCCCATCGAGCTGTAACAGTGCTCGTATAAGCACCTCTTTCCAGGGGTGGTCTGTCGTCACAATCAAGATGTACAACTGAAAATCTCAAACAACTTTCACAATAATCTACGGCACATACATCAACATGATCACGTGTCAAGAATCAAGATAAACCGAAAATGCCCATAAGGACCGTGCCATTTCCTGCAGAACATGTGCCTTTAATAAACAATGATAAGTGGCCATATACATATAACAACGTCTATTGTCGACCCTTCCAATGATGTGCACCCTACAAGTCATGGCTGGCACTTGCACCTACACCTACGCCCAGTTCGTGATTGTTGATATCAGCGCCTCAATGGCTCAAACGTAGGACAACAATACATCGGAGCTGTCCGCCCAACTGGCAAGCAAGCAAAGCAAACCAATCATAAATCTTGTAGCCTGGCCACACGGAGTTTGCTGACGTTAGTTATTTATACTAATCTACATACGCTAGTTGAGTGCAGCCCTAGCCATAGCTTATATATGTGACACCTTAACATTGTCCCACTCGTCACATGGACTCGCCCAGCACTGAGGCCTCAGACAATTCCTTATTCATTACTGGTATATTTAGTGTTAGTGGGAGGCATGGTCTACAGTGAAAGGTCAAGTATTATTGTCCCCCCCACACCCCTCCCCCTTGCCCCCCACCCTGCTACTGTCATCAACCACTGTGCAGCAGCTCGGCAAATTGTTACAATGTAGCTCTATCAAGTTGAAAGCACTGGCTTTAACTACAGTATGGTTAATTCATGAAACTCAATGATTCAATCCTTGTTACATTTATTGGTGGCCACAATTAAACTGTGACCACAATTTGTAAAGGAGTAAAGTGGTTTACATAGATCTACTCACTAAACAATTGTCTTCTCTCACGATTGAAACATAAATTTGAAATGTTTCGATCATCAGGACTATTTTAGTAACATCGGTGACCGACAGCAAGTGGTAATTTTCACAAGTTCGACTACTAATTTAGATTTGTGATCCTGCGGTTAGAGTTGTCATCGATGGTGTTTCTATTTAGAAATCACCACTCCATAAGTGGTAAATAACCCGTAATGCACTCGTCTGTTGAGACCCGATGACATCGAGCCATCAAACTCTGTCCACTCAACTCAAAACACTGTCCATCACCGACCCGGCCACTAACAAAGCCCTGCCAATTAGTCCGCCCAACAATTGATCACATGTTCATATTTAGATAACACGGGTAATGGAGTGGCTGGGAGGAGGGGGGGGGGGGGGGCGGCTTGTGTGGCGTACCACCGCGTGGTTACTCAGGCAATAACGATGTGAAAACGGGCCAGGAAATCGTGAAGAATACCGTAAGAAGGATGACGGTGGGACCGACGTCAGCGCGATGACGCGTTGTGGCTGCAACAGGAAGGGAGCTAAGCAGTTGGCAGTCAAGTTTCACTGCCGGATGACGACAACTATTGACCTGACACCCGTAATTAGACACTCGTTTGTGGGCCTGCACTTTTGGTCACAACATCCACACACACAAATCGCACCCATCGAGCTGTAACAGTGCTCGTATAAGGCATTACTTTACCACTCTCCGTCTAAAAATGAACTTGCATCGGTGGAGCAAGTGAGGTTTTATGAATCATGACTGGCTTTGCCACAGAAAAAAACCCTGGTGTACTGGAGAGCGGAAATGCGCGTGGATCACTGATCAGTGGCTTGGATGGGGGTGGATGGAAGGGGGGGGGGGGGGGGGGGGGGGGGGGTTTGGGGGGGGGGGGGCATTGTGTTAACACTCAACTCTTGGTTTCAGTCCACACTTTCATTTCACCAATGGTCAAAACCTACCAAACTTGCCTAACTAAGGTAAATCCTCTACCATGGGAAAGATAGGCATACATACGTGTACATATTGGCTTTAATAAACCCCCCCTAATAAGATTTCCCCTAAAGGTGTAAATTTTGTAGGTCTTATCTGAGGGGAACCAGGATCACTGTATAATACTAGTATATCACCCTCCTACACTCTGGTCTGTATCTAGTAAAAACCTCAGATATCCAAGTATTGCATGGTATTGTTGAACGTTCAATTGATACTATTTGAAGGATTCGTGAGCTGGCATTCTGTTAATGCCGTGTATTTTTTGTCCCAAGAACAACTGAACATTTGGTCTAATCCACATAGTTTTCACCATGCTTATAAATGTCACCAACCACATGCAGTATCCACTATCCACAATATAATGTCAGTAATGAATAGCTATGACTAATATTGATGGGGCATACTAGTACATGAACATTCACTGGTAATTCATTCAGGAGGCAGTATTCATTACGTACAACGTAGTTGGTTAGTTTTGTTGCTAAATCACTAAACAAGTCATCTAATTGTTGACTTGATATTTCTGTGATAAAGCCATGAGGACATAGAAAACAATGCATGATTGCTCTTTACTACCAGTTGACAAATATATGCCCTCTGAACCCCTTTCAGTTTAATAGTACTGGGTAAATGAGATCGTATAGTTCTATATTAAGCAGACATCGAAATTTTGTACAGAAACGAGTTAAAATCGAATTGGTTAAAGTGAACTAATCCCTCCACAGTCTTTACAGTCACATATTGCATGTGGGTGTATATATATACCCTCATGCCTATTATTCAATCGAAATAATGTATGTTTCTTGCACAGCCAGTGTTTTTTTTTAGCATTATATTTTAGTATAAAACCTTCCTAAATGTTCATCAGCGAGTACTGATTATTTCAAAATCCACAGTTGCCAATACAGTTGAGCCGCTCATTAGCGAACGTTCAAGGGACCAGGCCAAAATGATCACTATTAAATTGGAGGCGTTCACTAATCGGAAGGATGGGTCTGGGGAAGGTACACAGGATCTTGTCAAAAATGTCAGCAATTTGTCAAAACAGTCAGTTTATCAAACAATGTCAATATCCTTCTCATGGTAGATATTGATTAAATGCAGATTGCGGAATTTCCTTACAAATCTCTCGAAATAAGTTGGAACAGACCGGCACATTTGATTTTTTTCATTATTTTATGTACCAGGAGGTTTTTCCATTGTTGATGCAATATGCTCAATTTAATCCACTTGTGTGTACATACTTTCATTTTGGCTGCAATTGTATACTTAAGGGGAATGGCTTCCTCTGGGTATGCTTCCATTCTGTGTGTGCATGTGTGTGTGTGTGTGTGTGTGCACTGAATAAGTTATAATTGTTGCTTTCAGTTAGCAACAAACTCAATATTATTACTGCAGCCACAAAAGCACTACTGGACAAAACCTTCATAATAAACATATTTTCGACCCGACTAGTTTTCTGACACCAGATGCCTTGCTACTGCATGTACTAGAAAATTGTCAAGAGAACATATTTCATCTTGAAACTATTCACGTCGAACACCTGTCATATATAATCGCTCATCTCGCAATGGATTCCAAACATTATGAATATGAACCATGTTACCATGAGCAATCTTTGGCTGTGACTGGCCAAAAACAAGTCACATTTTGCTGATCTATAGCATGAGGCTGATTGCTGCCAATAATTGACCATAGTAATATTTTATTCGTATTCTTAGTTGGTCAGACGATCCAAGCCAAAGTTTTCCCTGTAAGACATGACCTCACCGAAATAAGACTTCCTATTTAAAGTCTATTTAAAGACTTTTTGGTATGCCCCAAAAATCAATTAAGCATGTAAATGAGCCTGTGAAATAAAACTTCCTGTCAGACAAGACCTCATTGCCTATGCAAAAAGTGAAGTCTTATCTCACAGGGTCCACTCTATTTCACGAACAATCAATGACTTCACCTCTGAATATTCCCAACTTGACACTCAAAGTATAATTTCAAAAGATCATCGGGGTTCGCTTGGTGGTCCTTAGCCTCATCATTTCGTATCTAGTCGTGGAGCCACAGTGGGCAAAATAATGTCATTACTGTTGACAAAATGAACACACCCATGATTGGGTCATGAACTTTTCCTTTCATTCGGAACTATTCAGTGCAAAGTTCCCCAAACGATGTCCGTCCCGAGGGTGAATGACAGCCATCTCAAATGCTCCCCGTCACTCAGGGCTGCTGCTAATGAACAGGAATCGGCAAATTCTTGTCAAATATGTCCGACTACATTATGACGAGGCTTATTCAGTTGAAATAGTGCGAAAATTATTGTCGAATTTTCCGTCATCTCTGGTTGACCCCCAGATCCGTTACAATATTCTGAACCTTTCCTTTCATTCGGCTTAACACCCACACCTGACAATTAGTTGACGCGATCACCCTCCGCAATGTTATAGTGGATTATGCTTTTCACCGGTAACCCCTGCAAGGAAACATTGTTCGTGTGGTTTAATATAATGGACATCTAAATCCTTCATATGATTGTTATCATTAAGCCTAACTATTGCTCACAGACCTAGCTATTTATGATGTAAGGGAGCGGAAGAATTTGATAATCCATTCAGTCACACCACCATCAGGGGTTCGCTTGGTGGTCCTTAGCCTCATCATTTCATATCTAGTCGTGGAGCCACGGTGGGCAAAATAAATGTCATTACTGTTGACAAAATGAACACACCCATGATCCAGTCATGAACTTGTGTACCAGTAATTTATTCAGTGCAAAGTTCCCCAAACGATTTCCGTCCCGAGGGTGAGTGATGGCCATCTCAAATGCTCCCCGTCGCTCAGGGCTGCTGCTAATAAACAGGAATCGGCAAATTCTCGTCAAATATATCCCACTACATTATGACAAGGCTTATTCAGTGGAAACAATGCGTGTACCGTATTCGCGCGCATACAGTCGCATGTGCGTATAGTCGAAGGTGTGCGTATATTTCGAATATACGCACATGTGCTTGTGATTGAAGAAAAAATCAAAATCAAGAATGACAGTAAAAAAATTTTGATCGTAAGATCATCGGTTCCATGTCATGTGCTTGACTAATTTCATGCAATCGTGACTTCGTCAGTTCGTGTCAATCGCGGCTGTGTTTGCGGTCAATGGATTGCAAACTGTCAAAAAAGTTGTGATGTTGATTTCCTAATTACGGTGAGTGTAATTGACACTTGTGATTTCCTTTGACATCTTATGATCGGGATGTGTCATTTCTGTTCATGAGTGTGAAATAAATATCTTGAAAAGCCCTTGTTTCGTTTGTGTTTGTGATGTTTGCCGCCCAGCAGGAAGTTGCCATTTTTCTAGCATGTACTCATTATTATTCATGAGCTGATTCACATTCCAACCAATCCAAAGTAACCTTTCAAAACGAATCAGCCAATGGTGAAAAGCCAGATATGACGTCATAAAAAACCCCACCAATCAGGCTGCTTGTTTCACTTTCTTCTTCCAAGTGACATGTGGATTTGTTTTGAAATAGCAATGACCCAAACAACAAATTTTATTTGTTTCCCGAAGTCCCAACAGCTTCACACAACAATAGATTATACATCCCGCACATACACCAACACAAGTACCGATGTCTGAATTCATTCGTGCACCAAACCATGAAATTGCAATTGACGAGTTGGGCGGTTTTGACAGTCGTGTCGGCCTCTTATAACTGTCAAACTATCTGAGCCTGATCAAAGGGATTTGCAGTCAACCCCTTATCGAAAACGATCGCACATGTGCGTATGTACGAAATATTTTCCAAATTATAAGTGGCCCAAAACAAGCAAATTTCGGATAAACGCACATGCGACTGTATGCGCGCGAATACGGTACTAGTAACACCATTTTCATGATTTCAGTCAGCTTCCGTATCTTCGAGAATCCTAAAGGGTGGTGGCGGGTGGATGGACACATTAAAATCAAACAAACTAAAATGATAACGGCCTACTAGTAAATAAGTGGGATTTACATCACAATATGGCCGAGAAATATCCAAGAAATACATGCATATCTATGTTTGACTGAAATTAATATACCACTGCACCAGCATCCCCAGGGCCAGAATTTCACTGAATTTTCCGAGATTCAACATACAATACAGTGTATGTTATTAAATTTAGAATAATCATTATAATCAAAACTGATCTTTAGTGATGGGAGTTGGTTTGAATTTCACAATCGATCATTGGTTCATAATAGTGATCTGTCAAGCGAGCAGAACTCGAGCACTCGCTCGGAATTTTGCGAATTTCGAGCGCTCAAGCCTGAATTTGAATGATCGAGTATTTCAACTCATCCATTGTGCATGGATTTTCAGAGCAATCGTGAAATTTAGGCCATATTTCGCACCAACAAGACGCAAACACAATTTATTTTATTTACCAAATTTGCGATATCACACTTTCGGTTACAATCTTGGATGGTGTGGTGACACCCAGTAGGTTAAAATCATCGAGGGATTGTTTATTTTCACCAGCATCTGTGGTTGTAAAGCTCGATGATCGCTCGATTTTTACAACAATTAATCGAGCTTGAAATTCCAAATGATTCCGATCACTAGTTCATAATCCGTTTGACAAACCGACTTTCGATTATTAATCGGTTTACTAGTAACCGTGATATCATATTAAATCAAGTGTTGCAGAGTCTTTACTGGCACAATATATATTAAGGGGAAATTGATACATGGTATCAAAAGTAAATACTGTGCATATAATTCAGTTTACATCTTCACATTTCTCAAATTTGCAATTAAAAATTGGTATAAACTTATGAAATACAGAATCTTTGTGGACTTTTCATGGATTACAACTTATGTCACTTTTAAATAATCCATTATACATGTTATAGGAGTCCATAATCGATCATCGAAATCGGTTTGACAAACCAACTGACTTTCGAAAATAATCAATCATTGGCCCATCAGTGCTGATTTTGTGAAAATCATGGCGAAAATTGATTTTCGGTTTCTCGCTGAAATTCTGGCTATGAATTTCTCATTGTACGAATCCAGATCCAGTTGGCAAACATCCAATCATGCATTTTCGACGACAGGAGCTGAAGAGGCTGAATAACTTGTACAATGACTGTCTGAGTTTGCTTGTAGAAATACCCGAGTTCAGAAATGTTTTTAGGTCAGGTCAAGTGGTATAAACAAAGCCAACCCATGTTGTCAGGCCACCAATGTACCATTGTCGAGTCACTGCCACTAACATTACGAGCCATCCGTCCTAAATTCGCCGCATTCCCAAATTTGCCAACAGGGTTTTCAGACATTTGCAATGCAGATGAAACCAACCAGTTCTAATCGAGACTCCGATAATCAATCTTGTACCAGCAGTTTGTTCTCCATAAAACGAGTTTCTGAGCTCTGATAATATTGAATTGGCGCATTTGGGGATGCTGCGAATTTAGGACGGATGGCTCGTACTTGGTTTTGCGTGTACGATACTAAATACTTTCACTTCGAGTTGACCGCGTAACTCTCGTTTGAACATGGTGTGTACAAACGATTTGTTAATACCACTTGACCTGACTTACAGTTAGAAACATTTCCGAACTGGCTTATTTGAAATAATACGAGCCATCCGTCCTAAATTCGCCGTATCCCTGAGTTCGCCAACTGCATATTAGCGACGCATGATAGGAGCTGTCTTTGTGAAAAACAAAATGGTGGTAAATATTCCTGATACCGGACTATCGAATAACAATTTTAATGGGTGTTTTGAAGGACATAAAAGAGCCCAAAAATGCTGTTGGCGAATTTGGGAATGCGGCGAATTTTAGGACGGATGGCTCGTAGTCTCGACGTAGAATCTATAATCAAATGAATCAATTTCAGTGACAAAACACTGTCAGTTTGACCCTTGACCGTCCAACTAACCGAGACTGTAAATATTTCGTACTTCCCAGATTTATGCTCAAACTCACCAGGTCCATACAGGGCATCTGAACTGTCTGACACTCCAACTGTCAAAAATTCCATGTGTGAAAAGGCTGACAGAAAATGAAAATGTCATAAAGGCCGGTCAAACTTGTACCAATTAGCTGTCATTTGCTGGGAAAATCTCACTACGAACTTCACAATACTTACCGCTCTACATAGTCGAATAAATCAGTGACGTATTGAATCGGTTTGTGCCTAGGAAAAGGTGTGATAATCACATTTTGTGCAGAAAATGTCATAAGCCTTCCAGCAAAAAAGCAGAAAGATGGCGAGCACCTTGAGGCGCATGAGCAAAGTGACGTCACCGGAAATTGGCCCCGATTTGGGGGAATTCCATTTGAAGCTGTCAAAATTGTAAACAAATGCACGTGTTGTGTACTGTTTGTGCGAGGTTTGTGGCATGTACTTTCTCTGAGATAATTTGTGGTGTTATAACTTAGACTAACAAATGTCGACACTTTACTTTTATGGTGACCGGGATGGTGGCGATATTTTAAACTTCTTCTCTTTTTTTGCCTACTACGGTGGCCTATTTCTTCCATAGCACAATTTTGCTGTCTAGACCATATAGCAGCAGTAGGTCTCATGGGTTTCTGGTACAGCATATCAAAAGCAAGCCCATAAATAAATGTTAAATATCCACATTTCAGTTCATATCATTTTATTTGACAAAACATTGCTTAATTAATACCCTGAAGTCTTTCATATGAAGAAATCCAGTTCCATAGTATTTCTCTGAGAAGAGAAAATTAAGTGCTGAAGAAATAAATCCAAAGACAAATCGTTGTATCACCAATATACAACGATAAAATAGTCACTTACAAAATATATAAAATATCCTCTGAATACACAGTGACCAGTGTAAAGTTCGGCGACCCCACGATATATTAGAGAGGAATACCCCTTTACTGGAAAGTCACCAAATGTCTTAACCTGCCCGCACTGCAGCACTATAACCGTGGTGTCACATACTACTCGCGCACACCACGTCATAATGCTACGTCCTTCCCTGTTTCGAAGTGACCTCGCCCCTGAGGTCAACTATATCCCACTGCCCAGTCACGTCACAGCACTATGAAGCTCTAGGGCCGCCACAACGCACCCGATATGTACACATACTTGGCTGCGATGTGAATCACAGTGAAGGGCCGACCCGAGAGCGACGCCGATGTAAAGTTCGGCGACCCCACGAAAAAGAGGTATACCCCATTACTCGAATGTCATTGGATGTCTTGTTAACCCACCCGCACTGCAGCACCATAACCGTGGTGTCACTACTCGCGCACACCACGTCATAATGCTACACCAGGCTTAGACTAAGTCATTAAGTTATACAATGTTTGAAAGGTTATACAGGGTCCACGCGGAGGTGAATCGTCCAAGACTTCACATCTCTTCCATGGCTGGCTGCTGCGAAGTCAAATTGCTGCTGTTTACTCTTCAGAAGTGCATCATGTGTAGAGGTCCTCATCTCTGCAGAGGTCCTCGTCACTGCGGGGGTTCCACATCTCTGCAGAGGTCATTACGAGGTCCTACCTCTCTGCAAAGGGTCCTTGTCACTGTGGAGGGTCCTCCGCACGTCTGCCGCACTTCCCTCATCCGCGGATGTGGAGGTATATCACCTCTGGAGACTGTAGGTCTCCGCACTTCAGTGGACTTCCCTCTATACTCCGCGGATGCAGACTTTGTGTCAGGGTCTTGCTTTACCTCCCATTGCACTCCTGTGAAAGAAGAGGCAGCCGCCTTGCCATCAGCAGTAAGTCAACAGGGCCGGGGTTCATAAAATTGTAGGGCCATGGACCAGATTCATGATACTGTAGGGCCATGGACCGGATTCATATTATTGGACTGGAGGTCACATCGTACAAAGGTAGAAAACATATAAGTCCTTCCCTCGCACAATCTAAAAAAAACCAGACCGGCTCAGGGTGATCCATTGTCTGTGGTATCTCATTCAGACTGAGCTCCCAGAGAGCTGTGGCTGCCTGCTTTTGTAGTGGTTTTGCAGAGGTTCGGGGTTTTCACGGCTCTCTATACTATGTTGATTTCACCTCTATCAATAAGACTAGCTTGTTGCCTTGAACAGACATGACATTTTAGTCTACGAGTTATCTTTGACCTGAACATGACTATGTTCAGCACATTTAGCTGAAATGGTCTGTGATACAGTCACATAAGTACTCCAAAGACAACAACTACGACAAACAGCTCCGAGAGATACAGCTTACCATGGCGATGGACATTCGGTCAGAAAGACGATGCCGATATGCAGAGTACATCATCGGCTTGGAACGATATGTGGAAGCGACACAGTGGACTGACCAGGAGAAAGTAGTTTCATTCCCTGCATGAACACACCCGTCGACTCATGCTATCCAAGCTGGCTGTACTCGACAGTGAGGAAAACAGACGATACGAAAAAAGAAAATCTTTACACTGTCCCCCGTTTGACCATGAACACTATTATCAGAAAGTGTATCAAAGTGCTTCTTCTGCAAACGTGCCGGTCAATTCTTGGCCAAGGGCTCCAACTACAAGACATCTTCATCGAAAACAGGATGAGTGCCACACCATGACGGTTCAACACTAACGACTGTGAAAACAAGAATTTACGGCCACCCAAAAATAAACCACAAAAACCAGCACAACGCATACCAAAATTCTACTTTCAAACCGGTAGATGAAGGTGCTGAAGGGCTGGGATCTTTGGAGGATGATGCCGCTAACAATGATGAGGTAGTTCCATGCATGGGCCTTCAGTGGATGACTTCGCTAGTGAGGACAGGATATGTTCCATGCCAACGCGAAACACATTCACCGACCACAGGTTGACCACAGAACCCACCAACGCAAAACCGGCACCACTACCAACCACTCGGTGTACGATTACAGCACCATAAGGACAGAGAAACAAAACCTGCAACAAACGTCACCAAGGCTGACAGGATGGCCATCTTCACACCAAAAGATCTGGGCCACTCACTCTTTGGGACGGATGCCATACAAACTAGACATTGAACTAGACAGCGATATACTAAGAAGGCATAATTTATACACCGGCCACGCGAACCAGCCTGTTAGCATCTACTGATCACAATTGGTAGAAAGCAAGTACCAACAATTTTAGATAGTGACACCCAACTGCCAGTGATCCACCAAAAATTTGGTGCAACAAGCATGAACTCCCTGTACAACAACACAAACTCTGACCCAGCAGCATCTGCATCCACTACGTCAACGGCAAAACTTCACCAGTCGAAGGAGAGATCAATGTACAAATATGAGTCAGCGCTGATTCCTGACAACATCGTTATGAGAATGAACTTCATGGTGGCATTGCAAGTTACAGTCAACTTTGTGAAAGGAACGATCAAGATGGGAGATAAAATCATCTTCATGTCAGAGGAAATGTCCATGAACTCTGTCTGTATGGCTATACGATGCACAATCATAATACCTCCCTACAGAAAGGTGATAACAGAACTGTTCCCAAACTCCTGTGTGAAAAGCAGGAGGATGCTCATGAATGTGGACCACTCGACTGACTGACGTCCAGACTGACCTGTTCCTGGTCTGGAGCCTCAATGACCTCAAGCCAAAATGCATCCCTATCGCAGTCATGAACCAGCAACAACCCTAACTCGAAATGTAGCCATTGCGATCACGACCCCTTTCAATAGCATGGTCATGGAGCAAACCAATGCAAGAGACTATTACAGTGCCGTTCCTGCATACCTCCGAGAAATGATAGACCACACTGGTCTAGCCAATGAGCAAAAAGTTTGGTGCTCCGAACTCATCCATAGGTATCAAGCCTGCTCCATTTTCCCAGATGGACCCTGCTGCCACACGACAGTCGTACAACACTGGAGCAACACCAGATCATCCGCACCCATCAAGCAGCGACAACACCAGGTCCCATAGTCAAACAACATATCATCGATGAGAAACTTGACAAAGTACTCTGCCTTAACATCCCCGAGCCACCCACCTCTCCATATTGTTCACAGATCGTCCTTGTACACAAAAAGAATGGCCATGTATGTTTCTGCATCGACCATAGGCTCCTCAATGATGATACGTGAAAAGCTTTCAGGATAGGTACGACTCACTCGTGGGATCAGAGTACTTCTTGGCAGTGGACCTAAATACTGACAGGTCGAAGTGGAACCAGAAGGCCGGCCAGAGAGGGCTGTACCAGTTCAAAGTCATGCCGTTTGAACTGAATAGCGTACCCTCGACCTTCAAGCGTCTCATGGAGACCATACTGCATGACTATTTATGGCAGTGCTGAATGTGTTATCTTGAAGATATCATCATGTATTCTGGACAATGCCTTACAAGCCCGCAAAATTAATGTGAGCTCTTCAAACGGGAGGTCCTCTTCCTTGGATTCATCATGAATGGACAGGGAATCAGAGTGGGCCCAAACAAAGAATGCTCCATCTGTGCTCAACACCGTGTAGCATCTCCAACGTCCAGTCATTCCTTGGTTTCAGGAACTATCATCATCGATTCATGGAGGACTATGTGGAAATTGCTGAGCCAACATAGAGCTGACAACAAGGCAATCGCGTTTTCGTGTGGGAAGAGCGTCAATAATGCTCTTTCGAACGACTCTGGAGTACCCTCATACGAGCGCCGAAACTTTTACACTTCAACCTGGGCAAGAGTGACATATTCGTCCTGGGCACTGTCTCAGAGAATCTACGGACAAGAACAGCCCATAAGATTCGCCAGTAATACATTGTCCCAAACTTAAGATAACTTCTTTATGACATACTGCAAACTAGCTATCGTCAAGATGATCCTACAATTACGATACTGTTTGTGGGGAGAAAAGCATCCACACTGACCACAGTTCATTACGGTGGTTGAAAAATGTTCATGACACAGATGTCATGCTTGCCAGGTGGTAAGCAGAACTGCAGCAGTATGACTTCACAACCTAACATCGAACCAGAAAGTTGCATGGAAACAATGACGGACTATCACATTGCCACTCATACAAAAAAGAGAACTGCCATGGCTGGCTGATCGCGTCACCAACAGAGTTAGAAACTAGACGTCAAGGCCTAAAGATGCCTTGGAGGCATTTCGGTGTTAGGACTAATTCGTAATATTTAAAACATGTTAGCCATGGGCTCTACGACACATCGTTTCCTAGATATGGATGAAAATGAAAAATGTCGACTCAGCAAAAAAACATTTCAGGTCAAGGTCAAAGTTCATCTGTTATACCCTTTAGACATGTTTGTCTAGAGCCACGAGTCCGAAAATAACGTCCGTTTCGCTCTACGACGCACCGTTTCCGAGATATCGACGAAAACGAAAAATGTCGACTCGGCAAGAAAATTTCGGGTCAAGGTCAAAGTTCATCCATAATACCCCTTAGACATGTTTGTCTAGGGCGGCGAATCCGAAAATAACGTCCGTTTTGCTCTACGACGCACCGTTTCCGAGATATCGACGAAAACGAAAAATGTCGACTCGGCAAGAAAAATTCGGGTCAAGGTCAAAGTTCATCAATAATACCCCTTAGACATGTTTGTCTAGGGCGGCGAGTCCGAAAATAACGTCCGTTTCGCTCTACGACGCACCGTTTCCGAGATATCGACGAAAACCAAAAATGCCGACTCGGCAAAAAAATTTCGAATCAAGGTCAAAGTTCATCCATAATACCCATTAGACATGTTTGTCTAGGGCGACGAGTCCGAAAATAACGTCCGTTTTGATCTACGACGCACCGTTTCCGAGATATGCAGGATGCCTCAAGGATGACTCAGCAAAAAATTATTTCGACCTCTAGGTCAAAGGTCGTTTGCGGTATCGATCCCAAAATCAATAGGGTTCTTCCCTGGTGATATATAAACCTCCGTGCAAAATTCTGCAACTATTGCCTGTTTATTTTTCGAGTTATCGTCCGGAAACCAAGTTTCAAGATCAGCCTCGATTTCATCCTCACGGACCTCACGGACCTCGGAGCCGGATCAAAAAAAAATTTTCCCCTTAGAGATGTTTGTCTAGGGCGACGAGTCCGAGAATAACGTCCGTTTCGCTCTACGACGCACGGTTTCCGAGATATGCAGGAAGCCTCAAGGATGAACCAGCAAAAAATTATTTTGACCTCTAGGTCAAAGGTCGTATGACGGATCGATCCCAAAATCAATAGGGTTCTTCCCTGGTGGCATATGAACCTCCATGCAGAGTTCTGCAACTATTGCGTAAATATTTTTCCAGTTATCGTCCGGAAACCAAGTCTCAAAATTAGCCTTGATTTCATCCTCACGGACCTCACGGACCTCGGATCCGGCTCAAAAAGAATAGGGTTCTTCCACATATCATTTCTGACTTGTGGTGAAAATTTGACGAGGATCCGTCAAGGCAATCTAAAGTTATCGTCCGGAAACCAAAAGTGGCGAAAGAAGAAAAAAAAGAAGAAAAAAAAAAAAAAATTCTGCTAAAACCATAAAGGCATTTCTGCCGAAATGCCTTAAATAGTACATAAGAATTCCCGGTACAATGTATACATCTTGCCACCAGTCACCATATAAGAACCATGGTTGGACAACAAAACCATCCTGACAAGACCTCGACGATGACACCCTATTCTCAGACTATGTTGTCCAACATCCACCCATGAGTCATCGCACTATGTTCAAGCATCAAGTCACTGGAGTATGACGACTAAACAAAGGAGAGAAATGACTACTGGACAGTCAAAAAAGTGACTGATGCAGGCTACAAGATCGCGCTAGTCTCAAACGCGCAAAAACAGCAAATAGTACACATTGATGTACATGTACTCAAATTGTAAGGAAAGACATCCTGCAATAGTACTCTCCTCTGGGAAGTGCAACATGCCCCAGCTGACAGATATATCAGCTCCAAACATTCATCTTTATTTGGAACAGCAAACCTGTGAGTTTCGTCTTAGGCTGTTTGACATCGCTAGGCAGTTTGACGACTCAAAAGATGCTGCGTCAAACTGCCTAGTGAGAAATCGAGCACCGGGCAGACCAGCCACGTGGCGCACCCAACCACAAGTAAAAAGAATACCAACCACAAACCAGCTATGAGACTCAGATGAGAGATCTGCTTCCCTGTTTACTGTAAAATTTTGGCGGCAATCAACTTTGACGGTTGTTACTCCCACGTCATTTGGCGGTTTCAAAACCACACATATTTCTTGACCTATATCTAGTTAATTTGGCGGATGATTTTATTTGGCGTTTTTTTTTGACGTTGTCAGTGAAAATCTCAGTTTTGATTGGTTGGTGAGATTCCGATTTCAACCGAAAAGTTACTTATGCTCCCTAGGAGCGGATACAATTGACATTAGTCCTTTTGATGTACATGTATTCACAACCTTTCAACCGAATGTAGACTTACCAATAAACTTTGAAGTTCAGCCAAGAGTTGTTTCTTTAGTTGGTTCAACTGACTTGGTGTTCGGGAAACAGGTTGAAAGCAATCGAAACAGAACCTAAAAGTAATTTAGGAAAAAAGATAGAGTCTAAAGATAGAGAGCTGAGATCGTGTGAGATAGCAGAAGAACCCAGGCTATCAACCGACAAATAAAACCACCAAGAAGAAGACAATAAGAGATCGACCACATCAACTCCATCCTGGATCGATGATCGGAGATCATAACTGCTGGCGGATAAGCGAAGATTGGAGGTATGGCCACGCTACCAACCAAGACAACCTGTAGATAACAGAGGAAGCGCTGTCGAAACACCGACCTTAGCTGGAACTGAGAAGCTGACTTCAGCTGAAGCCGAGCAACCGATCATAGCTGAAGAGCTCCCCTTATCTCAGGCTGAGGAGCCGACTCCAGCTGGAGCCAAGGAGCCAACCTCAACTGAGGCCAAGGAGCCAACTTCAGCCAAAACCGATGAACCAATCCCAGCCAAGGAACCAAGGGACTGATCCCAGCCGAGGAGCCGAGCTCTGCTAATGTCTAGGAGCCTACTACAGCCAATAAGCTGACACTAGACGTTACAATATATACAATCAGTATTGTTGTTTTCGTATAATACTAACATCATTCCATTGGGACAATAGGTCACTTATGATCTTAGCTTCGTGTGAATGTTTGGAAATAGCTTAGCTGGACTTTAGCTTGTTAGATCCTTTTATTGTGATGTAGGTTCGTCAGGTGGTTGGCACTGAGGGCAGCACTTGAAGGAAGGGATGTTTTGTAGCGATTGTAGATGGACGAAAGCGATTCATAAATATATAATTCACCCCAGGACTCGTAGGGGGGGGGGGGGGCATTCTCCTTCCCCACAGCACAAGCAGACCAAGTTTGACATTAACTGGCAGCCAATGTGACATGTGCCCATGACGAATATGTAATGGACGGACATAAGGACTGATGGAGCTTGCATTATGAGAATACATGCACCCTGTGAACCTGGCCTGACCACCCTGACTAATCAGAACCCCTAGAACTAGAACGAGATGACGCCATGACACTTTGGGCCTGCAGTTGGAAGAAGTATCTTGAAGTGAAAACATGCATTATGATATTCAGAAGAAATAGAACGATATGCAGGGAAGTTAAAAACAGTAACCCTCATTGTGACTGGCCTTAGCAAAGGATTATTGGGATATTAGAGAACTCATATATTGGATTATATAAGTGATCTGTATGGACATTGATAACGTCATCATCAAGAATTTATGCTTGTTTATCCTGAATAATAAATCCAGAGACATGAAATCCAGTCGTGATCCTTTGTGTCAAGTATAGGTTAGCAATTAGACTGAAGCTAGCTTTATGAGAACTGACACACTGAACAAACATCTAAGTGATCACACATCCCAATTCGCAATTGTCCTGGGCTCATACGCTGAAAAATGCCTACAGCAGGAATATTTTTGGAAAATTGTATATTCTACTTTCTAGAACAAAACAGAAACTAATTTTTGACTCCTTGCCCTGTTTCAGAGAATGTTAGGTAAACTGAGACATCAACCTGCATTTTTGCCCTGCATCTATTATTTCTGTGGAATGATTAGGTATCTTCTGGCGAATATCTGTACATACAACTGAGTTCAATTTTTATATTCAGGAGAAAAAATTTTGAATTTGATTAAGTGATCCATCTTAACCTTTTCGCTACTGACCCATCCCTCAGCCTCCATACTGAGCCGATTCATGTATGAATTGATAGGATTTCTATATGCTTGATTACTTTTTATTTAAAGTGTTTCAGAATAATGATGTGTGAAAAATAAAGTCATATTATAGCGTTCTATTTCTATATAGTATACTTTTCAACCCCGTTTAATCAGTCTAGGGACCAAACTAGGGACCAAAAATCTAGGGACCAATCAGATGGCTATTTCCATTTTCTTTATCATACAGCTATATCCGAATTTGTAATGAAAAATAATCCAATACGTTTTACTTGAGTACTTGTAGTCTTCTATATTTGTGACGAAGTGAATATCGTGGGTTTTGATGGTGTTTACAACATGTCAATATCTTGATTAATTATGGAGATATTGAAGTTTTAGTGAGAATTGTCTGCAGTTTGATCCATTGTAATCGGTACGTGTGACGTCACAAGATTAATGACAGGTTAATTATTCAATTAACTGAACAGACAATTAAGCTTCTAAATTTCAATCGGTGGCAATATGTATGTGCTAGTTTAGCGTGTAGGTACATTCTCGGGCATATATAACATTAAATACAATCAGTGGACAGCTACCTTTACATTTATTGGTTGCCAAAGTTATGGTTACGCAGCGTAACCATCAGTACAACAGTAGGGGTGTGGTATGGTTACGCAGCGTAACCATGAGTAGTGAAAAGGTTAAATTGTTACCTGTATAGTTTTCATAAATTGTGTGACCTTAAAATGTATAAGTCCTTAGTAACCACTGGTTTAAATTCATATCCAGACACCATAGGAATGACTAGTGTTTATTAGGAATGACATGCTTTACGAAAGAGTATTGTTTCGTTGAATTGCACAAATCAAATAACAAGTTCATTATAAATCACTAATACTGCATAGAAAGTATCAGTGTTTTGACAGTGTTCGGCAGTGGTAAACATTTGACTTTAGCTTTCAGCCGGTTGCAAAGTTTAATGTAGATGATCTGAGCTGTGATCTGCCTGAGCCGTTTCGGAGTGTCTATAATTGACTGGACCTGTTCAACCAGAGTCTTGGGGGTTTCCTGGTTGATGTCGTAACTCAGGTAGTGGAAAAGACACTGCTTCGCTCCACTCTGATCCATAGCATTGAAGAAAATGTCAAAGAGCTCGAGCAAGCTGGGATCCGGGTCGCCACCCTCCTTCCCCAATAGGTTCAAGATATGGAGCAGTGGGTATATGGGACATGTACTCTGCGAGGCTCGGTTCTGAAGCATGGACATTGGAATGTGGACCCCACCGGTGTTGGGATCTGCCCCGTGGTGAAGAAAGAGCAAAACTGAGGTCTGTATCAGCGAGGCGGGGAGGATGGGGTAGTGGCTCATCAGCTGGTAGTACAGCCCTCGAAGATCAGACGGGTAAATTCCACAGCTTAGGACTGCTTCTAAAACTTGAAGGATCTGTAGACTAAACCTCGAAGCTAGGTCCGTCTTCTGCTCCGAAGTTAGTTGGGGGTGTGCCTCTAGGCTCTTCATCAAGTCCAGCTTTGACATGATATGTTGCAGTGGGACAGTTGCACAGTGACCTCCAAAGTAGCAGCCGTGGCCTTTGAGCAGCCAGATGCACTTGACGAGGTGGTCGAGCTCGGTGGTCACGGCAACGTTCAGTGGTTCAGATGGGTCTTGGTGAAAAACGGCGTCCATCCCGGTTGTTATTAGACTACCGTGGGTTGTTGTATGCATGTTGTTGATGAAGCGGGGGTTGGCGCCATATTCGAAAAGAACAGACAGAAGGCAGTACACAAGACGCATACTGCAGTTTTGAGGTTGGCGGGGGTTAGGAACCTTCAAAGGATCAGGAACTTGAATTTTCAGCAACTCAAGTAGACAGGTGTTACCCAGTTTGTTTGCCACATTGGTGTTGGCTCCAGCCCGAAGGAGGATCACTACGGAATCTAGATATTCCTTTTCTTCGGCAGTCAAAGGAACGTCTTTGAAAAATCCAGGTGATCCGTGACTGAGAACCCCTTTTGACGATGAGCCACACGCTTGGAACTTTGTCTCTACTGCTCGTTGACAGGTTCCAGATAATGCTGTGCAAAATGATCTGTGATCTTCAACCTCATTCACATCATCTTTAACATTGTCATGCTTAGTTTCATCTGAAGATATCCACAGTGGAGGAGTCTTTTGCATTTTTCTGAGGAGGGTGTGAAGAGCCGAATTGCCAGTTGCATCTACAGCATTGACCCTCATCCTAAGACCACAGTCCAGGAGGTATGCCGAAGTTTCAGCCAGACCAAGAATGAACGAGCTCTCGTTATATAGCAACATGAGGAGGGACTCCCGGTTCTGGGTTTTGACAGTGACAACAGCTCCTTTCAGTACAAGGTACTCTGTAAATTTCTTGCCCCACTGGACAGCGTACTGTATTGGATAGAGTCCTTCCTGGTCCTCTTGGTCAAGCTCTGAAGGATTCAATTTCAGGAAGTGACGCATGCAGCGGAACGCCCCGAATGCACAAGCAGTGTGGAGCTTGGGGCTTTGGGTCGAGAGTCGTGACGCCCCTCGCTCCATCAGCAACTGTACACAGTCAATACTGTCTGATATTATAGCAAAGTACAGGGGGTATTCAAACTGCACCCGAAACACCTTGTCCTGAGCGTAGATATCGCCAAAACATGCCACTGACCAGCAATCACTGTCCGACATGAACATCGTCCTCTGTAGAATGTGACTCTCAGGGAAACACACACAGGACATGACATCAGGGTCCGCTCCACACTCCAGTAACAGTGAGATGATCGGGCAGTGGCCCAGCTTTGCAGCAAGGTGCAGGGGCCTCGCACATATGGGCAAGTTCAAGTCTGCTCCCTTCAGGATCAGGTATCGAACGATCTCTATGCGATTGGCAATGATTGAGTATTGTAAGAGGTTATAACCAAGCATGTCACGGATATTTATAATGTCGGAAATATGTGGACAGCCATTTAGCAAAGACTGGAGCTCACTCAATGGTCGATCCCCAACAATAACGCGGTGAGCTTTTTGCTGTGTTTCTTGGATTGTTTCCCAGGTTTCAGTGCCAAATTTGTGACGAGCGAAGTTTCTGAGCTGGTTTGCGCAGTATTTATCTGTGTAGTTTGGAGTATTGCTGTGGGCCATTGATTCCATTCCATTGCTGCTTCTCTGAGGCTGGAAATAGCTGACTGCATTCCTCGCCAGGTCCTGCAGAAACCCGAGCATCGTCTGCAAGAAACAACACAATCATACTGTATTAAAAGCAACAGTATTGACTCTTCACAACATTAACCATGTGACATTAAATTTTTACTGTGAACCAGTGTGTCAGATGAACCTAATTAATTGTCTGATGCCGCATGTGCTGTGAATGGCTGCAGGATTATATCTCTGATCCCTAATCACACATTAAAGGGGCACTATAAAGGATTCCATTTTCCATGGGTTTTCCAAGATTTGTCAGCCGACGTTTCAAGACCATTCTTTTTATAGAACAAAATGTGATATTACGTTTTTGACCAAGGATCTCTGCTGAACCGTTGGTCAGATCAGCTGAGGTCGACTCGGCAGAGATCCTGGGTCAAAAAAGTATTCTGACGTTTTGTTCCATAAATAGAAGTCCTGAAGTGTTAGCCGATAAATCTTGGAAAATCGAAACCATATAGTGCCCCTTTAATTTCATATATAGCTTTATGACCCTCAGAGGAAAAAATTAGCCCAAAGGCTAAGATAGGTTACTGGACAATTTTGGTTTGGATAATGGCAGGTAACAGACCTTGAGATTTAACAAACAAGGTTATCATAATCAGTGTGAACATATGACCTTGAGATTTACCAATCAAGGTCATCCATGTGTACTTCAATATCACCATTACATGTACGTGTACGGCATTTGTTCATAATACAAAGATATATCTGGGTGCAAGTGTTTAGGCCGCTCAGGCCAATTTACACATTCCGAGCCAGACATTTGGCACTCAAGGTCATCTGAGGTCAAGTTCAAGGTCATCATTAGTTGTGCCATATATGTCTTCCTATATGTTCATAATGGAAGCATTTCAAGGGAAGCATTTCTGCAAGCATTTCGAAGGTCAATTCAAGGTCACCAGACAATTCGCCATATATGACTTCTCAGTTGATAGTACCAATTTCTAATTTCTATCTTCATGGCCCAAAATGAATGGACAGTAACGTGATTTGGGTCGAAAACATTTTTTTTTGTCGACCCGTCAAAAATTCGAAATGGCCGCCACACGCATACCGGCGATTCAAAGGCAACCAAACAGTGATGCCAAACAGTTGACACCACAGAAGTACATAAGGAGAATCTTTTGAAACAAAAATCTCAAAACTGTCTGAACAGTTTTTGAGAAAATGGCCATCAAAATCCAAAATTGGGTATTTTTCAACGAGAATGGCCGCCATTTCGAGGAAAATGCGAAATTCAAAAAAACGTTCATGGGAATATTTTTAGCTATCTTTGTGCAAAATTTTTGAAAGATTTGACGGACAGACGACAGACGACGGACCCAACGCCATGCCAATAGGTTATCGGACCAAAGGTCCGGTAACCTAAAAAACGATATTGTTTGTCTATTTTATTAAAAGAGGGGAGAAAATGCCAAATAGGAAGAACATAACCCATTTTTTTTGCCAGCAATACGCTCTAGCCATTCATGATTCAACAGATGTTCAAACCAATCCCAAGCCAATCCCAAGGACACTAGACTAGCAGTGGGCGATAATAAAGGGAAATGGCATAATCGTATCATCTACTCATTATATTTAACTGTGAAAATGATCATTATATAAAATTCTGGATATGACAACATATCTTTGATCATTTACATGCACTGTAAAGGTTTATCACCTTAGTTAGCGCAAATATTTCGTTATCAATATTTTGACAGGTCACAACAAAAGAGGTGGCGACACCTTGCGAAGGAAAGTCAGAACGTTACGACAGGTGTCGCTACAAGTTGTCTACGGAGACCACAACGTGCCAATCCAAGGACAAACAAGAAAATGCAGCTAACTGCGGGGGACGACATTAGAGCTCGAGCACATCATCAGCACCACGACAGTATATTATGATGAAAAACATAGGCCTACTTGATTCATATTCCTAATAGGCTAAGTAAAAAATTATTTTGAACTCAATGTAACAGATAGATCTACGCCTACTAAAATGGTATTTCATTTAAAAAAAAAATAAAAAAAAATATTGAAAACCATGAGAAATATCTGCATCTGATATCATGATACATATGCCTACTGGGCGAATTGAAAGGCCAGTTTAAAATAAAAATTCGCATCCCTACTTGGAACGTACACCTTAATTGTCATGTGATACAATACGTCAAATTACGGTAAATTTAGCCGTGGCGTCGCAGACGTATCATCGTGTTTACTTCATCACAGCGCCAGAGAATGTCACACGCAAGATGATGTATGCATGCACGTATTGCTGCACAGAAAATTGTGTGTTCCATAATACGCGTCATTGCGGTAAAATTTGCTTTGCATTCTGGGAACGTCAATTGACCTATCGCTAAACCCATTTGTCCGAGTCTTTTTACGCCATTTACGACGCATTATGCAAAACGTTATTATTGGCCAAAGAGAAGTTTGCTGACGTAATTTGTGAAACTCGGACAACTTTTGGGGGCTTTGGCGATAGGTCAATTTCCATCGGCTCCGCCATTTTGGACGTTTTTGGATAATTTGAGGATCTTGCGTTATTTTCTCAATCCTAACACATCGATTTATGCATTATACATCTGTGGAATATTAAAAGTTTGCCATCAATTCGACAGATTTTATGTCAAAGACGAAGAAAATCCTCATTTGGAGTAGGTGTCTGAAGGTTTACCTGCCAAAACGGGCGTCGATAGTTTGGCATGAAACCTCCATGAAAAATTCAGCACATAGACATGTAGAGGGTTGGGGGCTTCGCCCCCAACGCTCTAATGTCAAAAATCTGGATATCGCAAGAATCAAAGCAGACCAAAATGATCTGCTACAACAGGACGTGCGATTATAAATCAAGATATATATAAGCCTATACCGCTACTTCTGCAGCGTAAAATTAGCTGCTGCTCCGGCATTTGATCCAGCTAGCGAAGGCAGATATATCTAGAACTTTTTGACCATAATTTCGTTTAGGATGGTAGGGTCGATCATTTGAAATGTTGATATGTTTCCATAATTCCATTTGGCATGAAACCATATTTGTCATCAAATTTCGGGCTTCTATCTTGAAAACTGTTGTCTATAACGAAAAATGTTAGCAGTCATCAATATGGAATCATCAATACTTTGAACGTGGAGCCTATTGCCAATAGTTCGTTTTTGTGGAGACATTATTCAGGAAAAAATATGCTGGTACAAAAGAATGTAGAACAAATAGGTCATAAGCCTGGAATTTGGAGAGAATTGAAATTTAATATGTGAAACCTGGATGATGGGTCGAATATATTCCTCATTGCATGTCCAATCCCCATCGAGGACGAGTGGTGTCAACTGGTAGGTTGACCACCCAACTTACTTATTGGTGCTATGGCTGAGAAATAGGAATGATTATAGGTCTGTGTCTATGCTATGTCCACCTGCAGACCTGGGTGACACCTGGATACATCCATGGTCTGTTGAGGCCATCCCCAAGCAAGGTACATGAACAGAATTACTATGAAGAGTGCAGCGTAGTCATGTCACGTAGGCTCGGACTGGTATGAATTAAAATTGTGTGTGCATTTGTTGGATGGGGGGGGGGGGGGGAGGGGGCGATTTGAATTAGTTCAAGGCGTCCTCACAGTCAGACGAAATTCCTCACAGTTAGTCGTAATTGAAGGGTGAGACTGTCTCAGGCGTTTTCATTAATAATTAAATATGTAGCTTTGAGCATAAAATTGAGAGCCTAGAGTGGCGTGTAGACTGGGGCGTCTGTTCAAGGGTCTCAGAAGCTCAAGCCTATTTTGTGCTCCGCAGTGCATTGTATGGATTCCTGAATCCAAAAATGTCCTCGTCACTTGTTTCGTAACTTAAAATTTTAGATTATCATGGACCTATCATCTAAAACTTTACGTTTTTGTGCCATCATTGGGTGAGAATATGGGAGGATTGGGGGGGGGGGGGGGTAAAATATATGATAATCAGGCGAAGGTTGAGCTGTCCACCAGTGGACACATCTTGGTCAGCCTCCTGGTCAGCACTAGTCAACTCCCCGACTTGAATATCAATTGATTCTTGCCTCACTTTATGTAACTCGTGAATGTACTTAGAATATTCATATCATAACTTGGGTCCGAAATTTTTCATGAAAAAAAATCATGACTGTCTGGGACCCCCTCGAGGAAATATTTGCCTCTGCCACACAGGCCAATGCAATTCTATAAAGTCAGTAGCGCTGGCGGTGGGCCATCACCTCGATGGTACGGCACACATCCCGGAAGGTGCAACAATCTGTTGCCAGCTGCTAGTCCGAGCCCTCAAGGACTTAAGACACGCCAGTGTTGGAGTGCTTGCCGCTGCGAGATGAACTCACGCCTGGGATCACCCGTAGGCGCTCGAGTTTCCTCGTGCAGCACAGTACTTGGTGCCCGAGATGGATTGCTCTCTCGACCAGTCGAGCCATGCCCGTGCTGAAGCCTCTAATACTGCTTGCGATTGCGCAAAGGATCAGTACTTGCTGAGGGCACCTAGCGCAGCCTAGAAAGCCAGCTGGCCATGGTGGCTGACAGGTATCAACAGGCTTTCCATGAGGGAAGACCAACAGAAGATCTGACAGAAGCACAGGCTGAGCAGATGTCCGTTTAGCCACAAGTACAGGCAGAGTTGGAGCAACTATGTCCTGAGAACGGGGAGCTCCGGAGACGTCGCAATGACGCCATGAGAGCCCAGGATCAAGTGAAGCAATGTGTAGATCACCCCCAGTCAACCTCCCTCGCTGCGGTTGCTGCCAACCACCCTGAAGACGCCCTGGAGTTGGCATTCCACCCGATACTCATAAGGTTGTGGGGAGAACGCGCCAGTACTGTGAGAAAGAGCAACATGGTGGAGATTTCTGGCGCCATAGTCAACTTTGGCGCCAAAGGGTTTTCCTGACATACAGAATGACATACTCCATACACAATGCTTCCATGAGCATTGGGCCATCCCCCAATGGAGGATGATGACTAGCTATGTCCTCCCCACCTGTGGACGTGTTCGCGGGTCATTCACTTATGCAGCTCCGTCCTGCTCGGATCTTTTTTAGAGGTACTATGATTTCCAATCACTGGTATGACGTTCTACGAAATTTCTAACTTTAAAAGTATTTGGATTCCAAACATCCTCCTGTTTCGGCAGCTTTGGGCCAAGGCGGAGCATGTTAGGGACCAACTTTGTAAGGAGGGAGGTATAGAGGAGTTTTGCCCATAAATTAGGACCGGTGGTTTGATCACAACTCCTCATACTTTGGCTGCTTCAGATTTGAAGCTCGCTTCACCTTGGCGACGTTTGTCATTTATCGACCGGTTTCACTGTTTCAAGTCTGTGACGTTTTCCCTTATTTTCACGTGCTGGCACTATAAATATTGCCATCACCAGGAAATCAGGGAGTCTTGTTTCCAGATAGTATGACAGTGAGCGCTGCTTGCTGCTCCTGTTCCTGCTCTGTCTTGGAAGGAACTGATTCCCGGGGAAAAACAATTGTGAACAACCTCATGTGAAAGGGCTTTGTGCTCCATGTTTGCATGTTGGGCTAAAGGCCCTACCTTGAGGCGGTACGTACAAAATCGGGCAGTCAGTTGAGCTATCCGGGCTTCTATTTTCCCCGTGGTGGGCCATCGGTGAGTCCGGCCATCCAAGCCCCAATGTGCTCGCGTTCGTTGTGCTTTTCCCATGGCCAGGCTTCGTTTCCAGGCGCATCAGGCTATATGACTATCATGAGTATATTAGTCGGACACGGTTCGGCAGGCTAATTGCCCGACTTACTGGCGCTGGTAAGACCATGCCACTGGGCGTGGTGCATGCGCCATAGAGAGCCAGCGCCCGTGACACGTACGTTACACAATAATTTGTTGTTAAACATATAGTGCTGTGTATACCAATCTCCCATACTCATGTAAAGTTCGGCAACCCCACGACAAAGAGGTATAGGCCTACCCTATCACTGCAGTGTCACCGAATGTCTCATTACCCTGCCCGTACTGCAGCACCATAACCGTGGTGTCACTACTCGCGCAGCCCACTACCTCATAATGTTAAACTCACTTGGCGGTCTGATAACTGATAAATATGATGGCAGTAGCACGCTTCCGTAAGTGTTGGGGAGCGTTTGTTATTTGAATTGTGAAATTGAAATCTCAAAATTTGTAAACATGGGGTTGTGAATCAGCTGATATATTTTCTATTGATGACTAACTGATAGGTTAGAAACCTCTACAGCCTATAGTTTGTTCACAATCTCGAAAGCAGCTGCTCGTTTCAACTGTGAATTTGAACACTGGGTGGGTCTGTTGTACATGTAAATAGCTGTAAATTTCGTTTGCATTGACTCTACGGCTCCCGACCCACAGACCCGGGCCATCCACCCCAGAGTGAAGTAACTTTACGTACGGGTCTACGAGCTACGAGTATGTCTATGAGCGTGATGAGTATGACTAGTTCTGGAAGTACTAGTGTAGATCTATGTTGTATTACTAGGCTATTATTTACTAGGCTAGTCCTGACTATAGTAAAGTGGTGTGGTGTTCGCATGATACACTAATGATTAATAGTAATAATAATAATCAGATGATATCTAATAATAATATGCCTGAACGAGTCGACGGGACCTGAACTCGCTGCAACTTGGGGCAGGCCAGAGCTGTGCCTGAAATCAATGCTTATATCAACGAACTCATATTAAACATATATCGTATCATATGCTGTAGGGGGAGTATCCAACCTGTCATCTCCACATGATGGAAGCTTTTCACAAAACACGCTGGGGAATGATGGATGATCAAATCAAGTATGTATGATTGAATACTGTAAACCTACTTAATTTTGCGGGTATTTAATTTTGTAGTTTTGTACCTCAGACGTTTTGCGGTGGATTTAATTTTGCGGTTTTACCTTCGTTTTACTTTGTTCTCCCGTATGAACAAATTTTTGCGGTGGATTTAATTTTGCGATTTTGATATTACCGCGAAATCCGCAAAATAAATCCACCGCAAAAATTAGTACGTTTACAGTAGATCATTCGAGTACGTATAATTTATATGCATAAAGAGTAAACACAAGTACATGTAGGTATATGCGCTACAGTAAAGCAATAAAAACACTCTCAACCTAGGAGAATAAACCAACTCATCGATCTTGTGATTTCTCTGTTCCGTAAAACACATACATATCATAAGCCATAAAGTTGGTAATTCATTTCTCAATTCCAATAAAATTTATCCTCATGTTCCAGGCCACTGATCCTGGATGCAGTGGAGATAGAAGATCTGGAACGAGTCCAGCAGTTACTTGAGAAATTGGACCATGTTGACTCCCCGAACATAAACAAATGTGCCATTTTAAGTGAGGCACTGATGCACGCAGCCAATCAAGGCCGAGTAAACTCGACCAAGTTTCTACTTGACCACGGTGCAGAGGATGTTATCGACATGACCAACGAGTATGGCAACTGCCCCCTGATCATGGCAGCTATACGTAGTCATCGGGACATCATGTCGTTGTTGATCAAAGCTGGGTGCACCGTCAACAGGTATATTCATAGTGAAGAAACTTTGACAAATTATAGTGAACCCTTTAATTTTGTTCGTTAAAGTGTCCGTTAACATTTAATGCTAAATTTCTGGATGTGAATTATTTCTTCCACAATGTTTCCATGTTTTGATTTGTCAATACGTACACCAAATTAAATGGCTGCAAACATTAAACAGATGCAAAACTAAGGTGATTTACAGTAATGACATGAAGTAAATTTTTATGAGCATGATGAGTACATGCACAGAAATAATAATGACATATTGATGATGTAACATCTCCTTATGTACACAAGCAATGTGCTGATGCTCTAGAACTGGATGTGTCAATATTCCAGAACTGACATGGAGTCCAGGACTGCTCTGCATTGGTGCGCAATGAATGGCGATTTCGAGATGAGTCGTGAGTTGCTGGAGAGTGGTTGCTTGCCGGATGTTCCGGACAAGATCTACGGATTCACACCTCTCATGCAGGCAGCGAGGCAAGGTCACACCAAGATCGTGGAACTTCTTCTTCGCTACAACTGTGATGTCAATCGAACTGACATACACCTGGAAACTCCCCTATTCGATGCCGTCCGCAATGACAATGTCGAATGTATGCGTCTTTTACTAGCGGCAGGGGCTAACATGGACCACTTGAACTCCAAAGGTTCGGCGCCAATTCACACTGCAGTCATGTACAATAGAGTGGATGCCTTGAAGTTGCTAATTCACCATAACTGCAATATCGACTTAAATGGTGGTGTACGCATGAGTTATGTGGGACCGAGATATTCAGCACTGGAGTGTGCAGTCATGGAGACTTCGGAAGAACCTTGCAAGATTCTAGTCCATGCGGGGGCAAGTGTAAAGAACCTCTACAGCTTTCTCATGATGCGAACTGACTCAATGTTTGAGAGTGGGCGAACTGTCAGTGCGTGGCTCAGGGAAGTTTTAGGAGATCAACCTCGAACACTCAAAGAACTCACTAGGATATCCATCCGGGCTTTTTATGGCTCTACTCTACTCGACATCGTGCATAATCTGCCAGTGCCTAAGGCCTTGCAACTCTATTTGTGCATTCCAGAAATACATCCTTATTCTAAAGAATTGTGAGATATTTTTACCTCAAGCAGCAACAGTAATATTAGGTTTACTTAAACACATGAATGCATATTTTGGGACAAGAATTGCATGTTGAAGAATGCATTGCTCAGCGAATTTTTTGTTTATGTATTTGTCATATGAGTTAGTGATACTTTATTGGTGGATTTTCATCTATCTTTTACATTTCTGAATGAGGAATATCTCTGAATGTTGTTCATGTACCTTTCTTGTTAGATAATGATATTTTAGTAAATGATTAAAAATAATTTTTCTTTCACAGTTATTCCACAATGGTTAATCCTCAAAGGGCTGCCACATTGAAGAATATATCTGAGGTCAAATAACTTTTCTGAGCAGCGTCTAGACAAGACCTCTGATTCACCAAATCAAAATGGTTTCTAGAACACAATATTCAGCTTTCACGTGAAATAAAATTATACTCCATGGCATATTCAACAAGTATAAGTCGCGCCCACGACAATTGGGCGGGTTGCATCGAGGAGGGCTGTTAGTGGAAGGAATTGGCATTGTTCTCATGTATTATCAAGTTCGAAGTCCTGCCACGACTTGAAAAATAGGTCAAGGTCACCCATCATCGAACTTGTCCGAGATCTGCTCATGATGCACCTCCGGTATGATTTTGGCGGTATTTCGTTAAAAACTTTGTAAGTTATCGCGTTCACAAGGTACAAAGTCCTGTTTTCATGTATTGTCAAGTTCGAAGTCCTGCCACGACCTGAAAAATAGGTCAAGGTCACCCATCATCGAACTTGTCCGAGATCTGCTCATGATGCACCTCTGGTATGATTTTGGCGGTATTTCGTTAAAAACTTTGTAAGTTATCGCGTTCACAAGGTACAAAGTCCTGTTTTCATGTATTGTCAAGTTCGAAGTCCTGCCACGACCTGAAAAATAGGTCAAGGTCACCCATCATCGAACTTGTCCGAGATCTGCTCATGATGCACCTCTGGTATGATTTTGGCGGTATTTCGTTAAAAACTTTGTAAGTTATCGCGTTCACAAGAAATTGTTGACGGACGGACGGCCGGACGGACGGCTAGACGGACACGCCAATCTAATAGGCGGGTTGGTTGCACGCAACCCCCCCCCCCCCCCAAAACAGACTGTTTCTTCCACATTCTGGAGTAGTGGCCTTTTTTTCTCAGCATTCAGAATGACAGACTATTTGATAGTATTAGTTGCTCTATATTCTTGAGTAAAAATTATTTTGTCCTTAATCTTTAATCCACCGAGTAAGACTCGTGGATGCCTGAACTTATCTTTTCCACATTTCCACAACCGGTTCAACATATATGTGGGTGATTCCTGATTCAGCGTAGATTTCTAGACTTGACTCCCTGTTAATAACTAAAAAAAGTATTGTAGGTTGAAGAATTGAGGTTGAGACTGCAAAATTATGAAACAGTGGGTCGTAGAGTCATAATTTTCGGACAACGAACAATTACTATTTTTGGACTCGTTGCCATAGACAAACACAATGCAGTTAGTCTCTCACTTCTAAAAAAAAAAGTCTTGTGACATCATTTAATCATCATCATCATTTATACATATTACAATTTTCCTGGTTACCAGGGTGGGGGCCGAGTACATTCAAATGTACTCGAGTACAAGTACGAGTACTTTTGAATTCCATGAGTACAAGTACAAGTGCGAGTACACGATTTACAAAAGGAATCGAGTACGAGTACAAGTACTTTGGAAAGTACTTGAGTACAAGTACGAGTACATTTCACATATTGAATCATTATTGAATCATTTTCAGCTCCATTCACTGAATTCATGGAATTAAGCATCTAAAAAGGGCTTCACTGATCAAGACTGTTTTGATAGAAAATTATGCAATATCATGTTGCTGAAAAAACAACAACATTTGTTCGGTTTACTTCTTTCAATAGTACATCAGCTTACAGCCAAGTTTGCACAAGGCAAGAGTGCTGGTAGATTTACACCCCGTGGAGCTGTGTTCCCATGATGTGGTATTTGTTCCAACAGTGAAAACCTAATGTACAACAGCAGCAAAATAGATCAATGGGATTTCTGAATGAGATGTTACTTGACAGTCATTGTTTGGATTTTTGGATACAATCAGCTTTCCAGTGAAGCCTTATGGAAAGAATACAAACATTCTCTGTTTATATATGTATGGCCCCACACCTCAGTTGGTGCTTGATATCTCTTGGATCTTTTTGACGAGCAATTATTGTTGTAATCTTTTAGTTCCACGTGTTAATAAAATTATCATTAAATATATCTAAAAGATATATATGTACTCTTGATGTACTCCCAAAGTACTCTAAAATCTGAGTACTTTTCCAATGTACTTGAGTACGAGTACTGAGTACTTCATGTATGACTACCATGAGTACAGAGTACAACCGAGTACTTGAAATTGTGTACTCGAGTACAACGAGTACAAGTACATGAGTACATCGGCACCAACCCTGCTGGTTACATGTCTACATTTGTAGAGCCGGTGCCTTTGAAGCATAGAGCGTTGAAGTCTGGATTTGTTATTGATAAACGATTACATATCTTTTGAGAGTAGAGTTTATTATACCGGCCGAGAATTGAATTTTTATTGTGCGGGATACAGCTATCGTTTGTCGACGACCGCAAACATCTAGTTCTGTCCATTGAGAAAATGAAGGATCCCATGTGGCGGGTTCGAAACCGCGGCTGAAAATATGGAAATTTGATTGAAAATTTGAGGTATGTTTCGGTACGAAAACCCCTCCTGAGAACACGCTCCCATCTAGGTGTTTGACCTGCCCCCTGGCGAAGGATTATCAACATCCACATCATGTTCACCGTTCACGTGTTTTGTAAACAAGATACTGTAGGCCGCCTGGGATAACTTTTCAAGAATTAATCGAAAAAATGAAATCAAGCATTTATCACACTGTGACAAGTGCAGTGAGCAGTCAGAGGAGACTGAATTTATATCTAGCAAGTTAATTTACGGAATGGCATAGGTGGTCTCACAACCTGATAACAACAATGTCGAGGCTTAAACAACCACGACCTTAAGCTTCGAATACCTTCGACTAAACCTTCGATGAGTGGGGTACCTGGGTTTACCCTTCGACCAACAGACTGGTAATGGTATGGTATGGTATGGTTTGGTATTTGTATCGAACCCGACATGAAACATTGGCTATCTAGACTTACAGAGCTAGAGACTGGACACTGTGGGTGTGGTGACCGCTCATGTATCTACTATGACAGCTCATGTTCCCATCCATGACGGCTCATG
This sequence comes from Terebella lapidaria, assembly GCA_949152475.1. Lineage (NCBI taxonomy): Eukaryota > Metazoa > Annelida > Polychaeta > Terebellida > Terebellidae > Terebella > Terebella lapidaria. Next base: position 21,220,445 of record OX424567.1, read on the forward strand.
TTCCCATCTATGACAGCCCTTGTTCCCATCTATGACAGCTCATGTTCCCATCATCTATGACAACTCATGTTCCCATCTATGACAACCCATGTTCCCATCTATGACAGCTCATGTTCCCATCTATGACAGCCCATGTTCCCATCTATGACAGCTCATGTTCCCAGCTATGACAGCTCATGTTCCCAGCTATGACAGCTCATGTTCCTATCTATGACAGCTCATGTTCCCATCTATGAGTATGACAGGTTCCCACCTATGACAGCTCATGTTCCCATCTTTGGCAGTTCATGTTCACATCTATGACAGCTCATGTTCCCATCTATGACAGCTCATGTTCACATCTATGACAGCTCATGTTCCCATCTATGACAGCCCATGTTCCCATCTTTGGCAGTTCATGTTCCCATCTATGACAGCTCATGTTCCCATCTATGACAGCTTATGTTCCCATCTATGACAACCCATGTTCCCATCTATGACAGCTCATGTTCCCATCTATGACAGCTCATGTTCCCATCTGTGATAGCTCATGTTCCCATCTATGACAGCTCATGTTCCCATCTATGACAGCTCATGTTCCCATCTATGACAGCCCATGTTCCCATCTATAAGGGCTCATGTTCCCAGCTATGACAGCTCATGTTCCCATACAGCTCATGTTCCCATCTATGACAGCTCATGTTCCCATCTATGACAGCTCATGTTCCCAGCTATGACAGCTCATGTTCCCAGCTATGACAGCTCATGTTCCCATACAGCTCATATTCCCATCTATGACAGCTCATATTCCCGTCTATGAGTATGACAGGTTCCCATCTATGACAGCTGATGTTCCCATCTTTGGCAGTTCATGTTCCCATCTATGACAGCTCATGTTCCCATCTATCACAGTTCATGTTCACATCTATGACAGCTCATGTTCCCATCTATGACAGCTCATGTTCCCATACAGCTCATGTTCCCATCTATGACAGCACATGTTCCCATCTATGACAGTCCATGTTCCCATCCATGACAGCCCATGTTTCCATCTATGACAGCTCATGTTCCCAGCTATGACAGCTCATGTTCCCAGCTATGACAGCTCATATTCCCATCTATGACAGCTCATATTCCCGTCTATGAGTATGACAGGTTCCCATCTATGACAGCTGATGTTCCCATCTTTGGCAGTTCATGTTCCCATCTATGACAGCTCATGTTCCCATCTATCACAGTTCATGTTCACATCTATGACAGCTCATGTTCCCATCTATGACAGCTCATGTTCCCATACAGCTCATGTTCCCATCTATGACAGCACATGTTCCCATCTATGACAGTCCATGTTCCCATCCATGACAGCCCATGTTTCCATCTATGACAGCTCATGTTCCCAGCTATGACAGCTCATGTTCCCAGCTATGACAGCTCATGTTCCCATACAGCTCATATTCCCATCTATGACAGCTCATATTCCTGTCTATGAGTATGACAGGTTCCCATCTATGACAGCTGATGTTCCCATCTTTGGCAGTTCATGTTCCCATCTATGACAGCTCATGTTCCCATCTATCACAGCTCATGTTCACATCTATGACAGCTCATGTTCCCATCTATGACATCCCATGTTCCCATCTATGACAGCTCATGTTCCCATCTATGACATCCCATGTTCCCATCTATGACAGCTCATGTTCCCAGCTATGACAGCTCATGTTACCATCTATGACAGCCCATGTTCCCATCTATGACAGCTCATTTTCCCATCTTTGACAGCTCATGTTCCCATCTATGACATCCCATGTTCCCATCTATGACAGCTCATGTTCCCAGCTATGACAGCTCATGTTACCATCTATGACATCCCATGTTCCCATCTATGACAGCTCATGTTCCCAGCTATGACAGCTCATGTTCACATCTATGACATCCCATGTTCCCATCTATGACAGCTCATGTTCCCAGCTATGACAGCTCATGTTCACATCTATGACATCCCATGTTCCCATCTATGACAGCTCATGTTCCCAGCTATGACAGCTCATGTTACCATCTATGACAGCTCATGTTCCCATCTTTGGCAGTTCATGTTCCCATCTATGACAGCCCATGTTCCCATCTATGACAGCTCATGTTCACATCTATGACAGCTCATGTTCCCATCTATGACAGCTCATGTTCCCATCTGTGACAGCTCATGTTCCCATCTATTACAGTTTATGTTCCCATCTATGACCGCTCATGTTCCCATCTAAGACAGCTCATGTTCCCATCTATGACAGCTCATGTTCCCATCTATGACAGCCCATGTTCCCATCTATGACAGCTCATGTTCCCAGCTATGACAGCCCATGTTCCTATCTATGACAGCTCATGTTCCAATCTATGACAGCTAATGTTCCCATTTAAGGCATTCCCATCTATGGACATTCGTTTGGGTTTCATCATGAATTGTTATATAATTTCCAAATGTCAATAAAATTTTTACTACTACAATTCCTGCTACAAATATGTTCATGTCTATGACAGCTCATGATGTTGTTGAGTATCATGTTGCATGGAACTTCCTGCCTATTAGATCATGTACATTGCATTGATTGACCGTATTTCAATTCTTGATAATATCTTCTGGACATAATTGATGCAGTGCCATGCAATATATGTTTTGCCAGCTTGCCAGTGGAATCGCAACACCAGTCCTTACCTGTAAGCGCAACAATTGCAGCAGCAGAATCAAGTACCGGTACTAGTGACTGGAGTCATGGTAAAGATATACCACAATTATAATCATTCTGCCGATAGTTTGCTTCGAAGTTGGTTAAATACCTTACTTACAGTATATGAATGTTTTTTTTAACTAAATCCACAGGGGAGAAGTCGAAAGATGATGAAACAGCCAGTGATGCCAGCACAATACATCCTGCCAGAACAGTCACGCAAACCTGGGAGGAGGATAGTCTTATCGCCATTTGCTCAAATCCATCATGTGCAGTAAGTCTGCATCTGGATGTTGATTCTGTTGATGCTACTCACCATGACAGAAAAATGACTTTGTACATATTTCATGACATACTTTTCTCATTTTCTCATGTTCTTCATAGACATCAGTTGATGTAGCTGATGAGGCCGTCTATTATCAGGCACTTATCTCCAAGAAAGCGAATGCCAACCTGTTCATTCTTCAGGACTCTGACAGAGGAATGAGTATATCAAAGGTGTGCAATGTTATGTATTCATGACTTCAGCATGTTTCATCTGTTCATGAACATGAATAATATCCTGGACACTGTATATTTACAAACTGAGTATAGCAGTTTAAATAAATATGTTTTTGTTATCAGAATGGGGAGTATATTAGTGTAAACTGCCACTTATAAGCATTCAACAAAATAAACCATTGGGTTCTTTTCAGAAAACGAATTAACAAAGGTGTCCTAATACATTGTTATCATATTGTTATTTTGGTATAGAAATCAAAACTTGCTTATTGACGAAGCAAAGTATATGGTTGTTTGGATTGAATGTAACAGCACTGATGCTGACTGTACTAGACAACTTGGGATGTTTTACGCTCTGTCAAATAAGGAAGTTCAGAAAATGTTCATTTGAATCAAAATGTATGTTACTGGGAAGTTACTGTGTAAACATTCAAACTCTCTGTCTATGCCAGGAATGAATTATGTGTTGCTTATAATAACTCATTACGCCGTCTGTTAGGCACTTCATCACGGTCGAGTGCTAGTTCCATGGTAAAGAAATATATTTGGTTTTATGAAAGGTTGAAAAACAGTGAAAACGGTCTGATCAAGGCAATAATGTGTTTGAGTATTACATATTGTTCAGGTATATGGGGATGGTGGAATGGTGTTTTGTATGAGTGAACTTTTTTAAGTGTGAATTACTGTGTAAAGTTTTGCTTTATGTTGATTTGATTTTTTTTATCCTCATATTTTTTCCACATGTAATATGAACGGTAGTTTGAAATAAAATATTGAATTGAACTGTAAAGCCTTTCAATTCATGTAGTCATATACATTTATCATCGCTTTCAACAATCTATGATAATAAACCATAGCCCTTTACTCAGGGTTCAAAATATTTGTTTGCGTCATTCTTGAGGCTTCTTGCTTATCTCGGAAACGGTGTGCTGTAGAGCAAAACAGATGTTATTTTTGAACTCGTCCCATAGACAATCATACCTTGTAGGTATTGGAGATGTACTTTGACCTGAAATTTTTCTTGTTGAGCCAGCATGTTTTAGTCAATAGCTCAAAATTGGTGTATCATGGAGTAAAACGAACATTATTTTCGGACTCTTGGCCCTAGATAAACCTACCTTGTTCACAATGTTCAAGTACAGTTTTTCCAAGATGGTGCACTATGAACTTTGTGTGGTGAGCTAATTATGTGCATCGAATTTGTACAGAGATTGGAAAAAAGGAAGCCCAGAAATGATATGCCTGATCTGTGTTTGAAATTTCCATTCAATATGAAGGGTGAACATGCAAACTGTGCAATATGATAGGAGGCAATAAGTTTTGAAAAATGATAGATAGTAACATGCTAATTTTGTAGATTTGTACGTGGAACAAATCTGTTTTGTAGAATGGTGGAAGGAACATACAAATTATGCAAAATTGCAGAAGGGAGCAGATATGTTCTGCCGAATGAGAGAAGGGAACATCCGAATTTTGTAGGATTGTAGAAGGGAACAGTTCTTTCACTGTCCCATGCAGCAAGGAAAGGTCAATTTTGGAGAATGATAGAATAGAACATCCAAATTTTGTGGAATAATAAAAGTGAACAGGTCCATTCTGTAGAATGATAGAAGGAAACATGCAAAATTTGTAGAATTGTAAAATGCAACAGACCTGTTTTGCAGAATGATAGACAGGAACATAAATTTCGTAGAACTGTAAAAGGGGACTGGTCTATTTTGCAGAATGATAGAACGGAACATACAAAATTTGTAGAATTGTAAAAGGGAACGGATCTGTTCTGCAGAATGATAGACAGGAACATTAAATTTCGTACAATTGTACAAGGGAACTGGTCTATTTTGCAGAATGATAGAACGCAACATACAAAATTTGTAGAATTGTAAAAGGGAACAGATCTGTTCTGGCCCAATGATAGACATGAAAATAAATTTTGTAGAACTGTACAAGCGAACTGGTCTGTTTTTCAGAATGATAAAGGGAACATGCAAAATTTTTAGAATTGTAGAGGGGAACGGATCTGTTCTGCAGAATGATAGACAGGAACATTAAATTTCGTACAATTGTACAAGGGAACTGGTCTATTTTGCAGAATGATAGAACGCAACATACAAAATTTGTAGAATTGTAAAAGGGAACGGATCTGTTCTGGCCCAATGATAGACATGAAAATAAATTTTGTAGAACTGTACAAGCGAACTGGTCTGTTTTTCAGAATGATAAAGGGAACATGCAAATTTTTTAGAATTGTAGAGGGGAACGGATCTGTTCTGCAGAATGATAGAATGATACAAGGGAACAGGTCTATTTTACATCACGGTAGAAGGGAACATGCAAAATTTGTAGAATTGCAGAAGGGAACGGATCTGTTTTGCAGAATCATAGACATAACATAAATTTTGTGGGATTGTACAAGGGAACTGGTGTGACGTTTGGTAATGACTTGTTTTCGGTGTGGCCCAAAAAACCTGGTTTCTCTGATCGTATAGACTTTATGTAACTCCCGCTCGTTGTGATTCGAGAGCCGTCACTAAATTGGTGTCCCCCAACGCTGGTGTATCATCACTCCGTAGCTCACCGGCTTCACTTAGGCAAGAAGCAACTCAGATGTAAATAAATTGAAGATTTATATACATCAAATCAACTTACAATTGTATGGCTGGTCACCCACGTGACGTACAAATATGAAGTTCAGACATGGAGCACTGTATGATCACATTTCAAAAATAAATAGTGCACGAGGGCACAACTAAAAAGAGTTCTTAGCCGGCGGCGTCTCTCTGTCCCTTCCCGTTGAAGTTTCCCGTCCCGCTTAGTCGAATGGTTTCTCCAGGTAGTCGGTCTAAATCCCGGTTGACTCTAAGGCCCTGAAGAAGGAGTCGTCCGCACGGAGTTCGTCGAGTCCCTTGGCTGTGGCGGTGACGATCTCCCCACGGTCGATGTCGCTGTTGCAGTGCTCTCAGAGCGGCCGTCCGCTCTCCCTTATATAGCCAGGGTGGCTGCGCGCGCATCTTCGTCCGCGAACGTATCTTCCGCACTCTTCTCCACGTGGTGAAGACTGCGTCCGCGAACGGTTCTTCCGCGAAGGCTCCTCTTCCGCGAACGGTGCTTCCGCGACTGATGCTTCCGCTGACGATGCTTCCGCAATCGTGCTTCCGCGAACGGTTCTTCCGCGAACGATGCTTCCGCTGATGATGCTTCCGCAATCGTGCTTCCGCGAACGGTTCTTCCGCGAACGGTGTCTTCGCAAGTGGACTTTGTAGATCACGTGACCGTTCCTAACGAACGTTTCAGCGCGGCAGTTGCATGGTTTTGTTACAACTCCACCCTTTCTGGAGATCAACGTCCCCGTTGATCCTTTCTCTCTCTTCTTTTCTCTTCTTCCTCCTTCTTCGTCTTTTCCTGCCTGTCTGATGTTTACAGGGCTCTCTCCCTCCACTTCACTGGCGATCCACCTCGCTTTCGGACGTCTCCGCCAGCCTGTCTCGAGTGTCTGTATATGCTCGGAGCTGTTCCCGGAGCAGCTTGGTCTCTCGGACGTGGGCTCGCAGCTCCTTCCGGTGGCTCTTCTCTCGTTGAGAGGCCTCCCCTCGCAGCTGCAGCACCTCGGCCTCGAGCTGTCTCTGCTCCTCCTTGGCTTGGAGCCGAGCCTCCGCTTGGGTGAGGTGGCGTCGTCCCATGGCTATCGTGGATGCCAGGTCCTCCAGGGCCTTCTCTCCGGCAGTGACCGCTCTGCCCAGGCCCTCCACATACGGTCGCAGTTGGTCCTCCTCCTCCGGAACGGGCTTGAGGTACCAACTCAGGTCTAGGGGCTTGTAGGTAGGGGCCGAGTCTCTGGGAACGGGGGGTCCGTCGTCCTCGGGGGTGGGGGCCTCCGGGGATTCCGCCTCTCTCCGCTCCTGCTGAGACTCCGGTTCCTCTTCGCTATTCGGGGGGTCGTCCTCGGGGTCTGGGGCGTCCTCTGACCTGGGGGCGTCCTCCCGGGGGCTTGACGGCGTGGAGCTGGTCGTCCCGCTGGCCGCAAAGCTGACAGTCTTCAGCTCAGGGGCAGACACAGTAGTCGGACCATCTCGGGGGTCGGACACGGGCGTGTCGGTCGTCGTCCTCCTCCGTCCTGGCTTGAGGGTGTTGCCGCTGGCATGCGACGTCTCATGCCGGTCTCTGTCAGCTCGGCGGGCGAATCGCTGGCTGCACATCTTGCAGAGGTGCCGCCCCTCCTTCTGCGTGTGTTTGGTCGCCACGTGTCGGCTAAAGTTGGATGCCGTCACGTGGATCCGGCAGGGGCTGCACCAGCGTCGCCCTCTCTCGGTGGACAACTTCCGGGCAGGGGACCGTCGACCTCCTCGGGGCTCCTCACGACGCTCCCGGCTCCTCGAGCGCTCCCGCTTCCGGTCAGGCTTGGTAGGTGGGTCGCTCATCTTGTCGACTTCAAGGGGCAGAAAGTCAGCCAAGTCGAAATCTGGAACGTCCCCGAAATCTTCGTCTGCAAATGCGGGTATCTCAATGATCTGCAGAGTTGGTGTGTTCATGGTTGAAGTGATGACGGAATCGTAGGCCGGCCTGCTTATATAGAAAAGGCGCGGACCAGGGATCTGGGGGAAAAAGCATTGTCGTGGAACGAAATAACGTTTTTCGCTTGCTTCCGCGAACGGTTCTTCCGCGAACGCTGCTTCCGCGAACGTGCTTCCGCGAACGGTACTTCCGCGAACGCTGCTTCCGCGAACGCTGCTTCCGCGAACGGTTCTTCCGCGAACGCTCCCGTCATCGTTTACATCGTTTGGACTGCATTCCCGCTGTTTTCCACTCGTCCCTCGTCATCACTGGGGGTCCGGACTGGGGTCACATCGTCCGGATTGGGTATCCAGGCGTCGGTTTCAGGGGTGAACCAGCACCTTTTTATATTGTCAATGTGGACATCTTTAATCTTGCCACCGGGTCGATCTTGTATGGACACCATCCATCCGAGATGAGACTTCACAACGAGATAAGGTCCCGTCCACCCTAGTCCTAGTTTTGGTCTAGCCTTTGGAGGGTACCAATACATCACCCAGGTGCCCACCGGAAAATGTCGAGCGGCTGATTTTATGTCATGATGGCGCTTTTGTCGCACCGTAGCCGTCTTCAGGCACTCTCGGGCAGTCTCGTGAGCTTGTATGGTGGCTTCCTTCACCCATTCGACGTATTCGGACGCACACTCGGGGACTGGTCCTCCCAAATCGTCCGGTTTCGTCCGGTACCTCAGGTCCAATGGGGTGGTTGCCTCCCGTCCCATCATCATTCGAAATGGTGTACACCCGGTGCTTTCGTGTACTGATGTTCTATAAGTCGCCATCACGTAGGGCAGATGGTCGTCCCAGTCGTCATGGTTCTCGTCCACGACCACGGCCAGAAGGTTCAGCAGGGTCCGGTTGAATCGCTCGACCATCCCGTCTGATTTGGCGTGATAAGGGGTCGTCCGAGTCTTCTCCCCTCCTAGGATCTTGATCATCTCAAGGAAAAGCTTACTCTCGAACTCTCGTCCCTGGTCGGTGTGTATCTTGGCTGGCATTCCCAGGCGGCACACGAACTCAGTCACAAAGACGTCCGCCACCGTCTGAGCCTCATGGTTGGGTAGAGCGTAGGCCTCAGTCCACTTGGTGAAATAATCACCCACGACCAGTATATACCGGTTCCCAGAATTGGTGATCGTTCCAGGCTCCAAAATGTCCATGGCCACCCTTTCTAGCCGATCGCCTACCGGTAGATTTCCCATGGGGTGGTACTTGGGCCCCGGTCGCGGCTTTCTCCCACTACACTTCAGGCACTCCCGGCACCAACGCTCCACGTCCTTCGTCATACCCGGCCAGTACATTCTCGCTTTTAGTCGGTGGACTGTTTTGGTGATTCCCTGGTGGCTCATCAGCTTGCCGGTGTGGACCTCCTTCATGACGGCGCGTCTCAGGACCTGTGGAACGACCAGTTGATGGATTGGTGCGTTCTGGCAAGCCGCTTGGTACCGCCGGTACAGAAGCCCATCACGTAGCTCCAGCTGGTCCCACTGTTGCCACAGAGTCTTCATTTGCTGACTTTTTGTTCTGACTTCGGGCCATGCAGGTCTCTCAGTGAAAATATTCTTCCACCCGAGGATGCCTCCAACTTCAGGGTCGGCTCGTTGAAGGGTCACTAGGTCCTCCTGGGAATAACCATTCAGGACCTGGGCCTCCGGGGCTCCCTCCATCGGATTCCGGCGTCCTCCCGTAGCCATAGCCCGCGTGACAGCTAGCATTTGTTTGTCTGGATCTCGGAGCACAGGGTTGGGGCATGGGTCCAGGAAGGGCTCCTCTCGGCAGCGCATCCACACGTCGGCCGTCGCGCCGATCGCTGCTCCGGCCACAACCTCCGGTCCCAAACCATGCAGTGCGAGGAGCATCATCAGGAGAAACCAAACCCAGGCAGAGGGGCGGAGCTGATGCAGGGTTCTGCAGACGCTCCTGGCTCCTTCCTCCGTCTGTGGGGGGCTCCGGTCAGGCAGGCATTCCTCGGTCGGCTGGGTAGTCGTCCTCGGGTCCTCCTGGCAGCGCACCTCCCAGATCTGGAATATCCCGACTCCATCTCCGCAATAGTAGTCCTCCGTCCAGGGCTCCACAGGGACCTCCCGCAAGATGTTAACTTGAGGTCCTCCGGGGCTCCATCCTTCTCCGCTGATCGGTGGAAGCAGATCCTCGTCAGAGAGGTCCTCCAGGGGTAGGGGACACTCCTCCTGAGTCGGACAGGCCTCCTCTTCTCCTTCGGGTCTTGTGGTGTGGCGAGGGGCGGGACAATCCGGTCTCCGGCACTGTCGGCATCTGGACATCCCGTCTGCATTCCCGTGTTGTACTCCCGGTCGGACCTCACACCTGAAGGCGTAGCTGGCGATGCGAGCTGCCCATCTAGCGATCATTCCTTCCGCATCCCGAAAGTTCAGTAGCCACTTGAGAGAGGCGTGGTCGGTTCGTAGTAAGAACGCTCTCCCCCACAAGAAATGTCTGAAATGGTGTATCATACTGACGACGGCCAGGAGCTCCCGCTTGGTGGTGCAGTAATTCCGCTGGGTGTCCCTCAGGGTTCTGGAAGCATAGGCGATCACCCGCTCTCGTCCGTCCTGCACTTGGGATAAGACGCCTCCCACTCCGTAGCCGCTAGCATCAGTATCTAAAATAAATTCTTGGTCCATGTCAGGGTACACCAGCAGGGGGTGCTCGGTCAGGGGTTGACGCAGCACCTCGAACGCCTGCTGATGAGCCTCGCTCCAATGGTAGTTGACTTCCTTCTTTAACAGGTGGTTGAGGGGTCCCGCTCGGGTGGCAAAGTCAGGGATGAATCTGCGGTAGTACCCCACGAACCCAAGGAAGCTCCTTAGTTCTGTCAAGGTGGTCGGAGGAACCATTTTTGTTACAGCTTCGACCTTGGCAGGGTCGCACTGGATGCCTCGGTCGGACACGACATGGCCCAGGAAGTTGACCTGTTGTCGAAACAGCTCACACTTGGCGGGTTTCAGCTTCAGCCCGGCAGCCTGCAGTCTCCGGAACACGTCCTCGAGGTTGTCCACGGCTTCTTGGAAAGTCTTTCCAAGACAGACGACATCGTCCAAATAAATTAGACAACGCTTCCATTGGAGTCCCCTCAGTGCCAGCTCCATTAGACGTTCAAAAGTAGCCGGGGCCGTCGCCAATCCAAACGGCATCACTTTAAATTGATAGAGTCCACTACGGGTAGTGAACGCCGTCTTCTCCTTGTCCCTGTCGTCCATCTCGACCTGCCAGTAACCACTAGCCAAGTCTAGCGTCGAAAAATATCGTCCTCCTGACAAGGTATCAAAACTCTCGTCGACTCGAGGCAGGGGGTACGCATCCTTCCGGGTGACATCATTTAGACGGCGGTAGTCGACGCAAAATCTCAGTGCACCATCCTTCTTTTTCACTAGCACGATGGGAGACGACCATGGACTGTCACTTGGCTCCACAACGTCAGCTTTCAACATCTTGTCGACCTCGTCCTCGATCAGCTCTTGTTGGTAGTACGGGGCTCTCCTCAGAGGCTGCTTGATCGGGGGGTGATCTCCCGTGTCGATGACGTGTTTCGCCAGGGACGTCCGGCCCAACCTCCCATCTGGTCCCATAAAGACCTGCTGGTGGCGTCGAAGGAGATCGCTGACGACCTCCACCTCCTTTTCCGTCAAGTTCGGATGCATTCCCTCCAGGAGCGGTTCTAAATGCTCCGGGCACTCTGGTGTCTTCGTCGACGATTCTGCGTGCATGGCGTGCACTCTGGTTTCGGGCTGCTCAGGCGTCCGGTTCCGCCACTTGGTGGAGTTTGGTGTAAGGGGCTCATGCTCCCTCCCGCTCTCCTCCCGGTACCACTGTTCCCTTTTAGGTTCATTCTGGGTTGTTTTCCCTCCATCGGGACGAAATCCCAGGTCGATCACGGCCTCTATTCCGTGAAGCTCGGCTAGGATGGTCCCCATCAGCACAGTGCAAGCTCCAGCGCCGGCGTTCAGAAGTACCACCGGTACCAGGCGTCCTCGGGGTCGTACCAGGGCTCGTCCCACTACGAGGGGGTCGTCCTCCAACGGCTCTCTTGCGGACTGCACGAGGCCGGCCTTCGGAACTCCTCCCTCACTTCCTGTCAGCTTGAGGTCCACCATCATCTCTGAAAAGGGTGGCAAGACGACCGTCTCCTCCGTCACCAGTGTGTAGACGGCGCCCTCGTGGCCCGAGCTCATCACTACGGTAGTGTCGCCCACCTGCCACTCGCCCTTACGCAGATCCAGCTGTCCCCCAATCTGTTGAAGTACATCAAGCCCCAACACTCCCGGGATCCCTAGTTTGGCTACCAGTACATCTGCCGACACGAGTCGTGTGCCCAGTAGAAGTTGAACTGTCATCTCTCCTTGAACCTGTAAGTAGTCTCCGGTTGCTGCCCGTAACCTTATTCTCGTCTGCCTTATCATTGCTTTATGTTCGTCATCCATTTGGTCGAAGAGACACTCGTCCAGAACGGTGGAAGAGGCACCCGTGTCCACCAACATACGAGTCGCCTTCCCCATAACGTGGCACGCCGCATACCACGCCAATGTGCCTCGGGCACCGGCTGACAGCGACACCACCTGGCCATTTCTGTCAATCTTAAGAGAGCTGCCACTCTCCTCAGGGACGCCGCCCTGGATAAGTACTGAGTCGTCCACCCACAGTGATGCACCACCCTGGTCCTCTCTGTCAGTCTTAAGGGAATCACTCCCCTCGGAACCGCCGCTCCGGATAAGTAATGAGTCGTCCACCAGCAATAGCTGCTGCGCTGGCCCCTTGGTCATTCCGCTCCACCGGCCCTCCGTCTCCTCTTTCACGGCCGCTTGTGGTTCAGTTGCATAGGGGGGTCCCTGCTGTTTCGCAGCCTCCAGCCTCAAGGTTGTAACCTGTTGGTTCTCCTTGCTGCTAGCAGAAACCTCGTTGATGTCTCCGTGGGTCCCCAGACGCTCCACGGCTCCATCGGTCTGCATTTCGTCGACGTCTCCGCGGGTCATTAGACGCTCCACGGCTCCATCGGTCTGCATTTCCTTGACGTCTCCGCGGGGCATTAGACGCTCCACGGCTCCATCGGTTTGCTGTACATTGGCACTCCCGTCTGTGTTGACAGGCTTGCCCTCCAAATAGTCGAGAATTCGATCCTCGAGCTCCTCCTGCGCCCATCCAGTTACTTCGGATGCACACCGGAAAAACCTATTAAAAATCTGTGAAACTAAAAATTCCCCCCTGGCAATGTGTTCTTCACGTCTTCGTCGAGCTTCTCGCCTGTGAAGCCGTGCACACACCTGCCAATGGCCCATACGGTTGGGGGCTGGTATGAGCCCTACTGGTTTTCCGACACCTCGTCTGTCAAACTGTTCCGCTCACCAATCTCCTCGATTAGTCGACTCAAGCGCTCCTCCTTGGTCCGAGGTGGCGGCCGATCTGGACACTGGTACTTCCGATGACCCGGCTTCCCACAGTACCAACAGTCATCTGGTCCCGGCCTAGCGCTTGGTCCCTTGTTCTCAGCAGTGGCGGCCCTCGGCTTGATGGATAGCACCTGCTCACACAGCTCGATTAGTCGATCCAGCTTCCTGTCTTGGCTCTCAAAGAGCCCCTTGAAGTAGGGAAGTCTGGGTAGACCCGCTACGTTCGGCTGGTTGCTCTGCTGCCCACTGGTGGTAATCTCGCCTCCCTGCTGGTTCTTCAACAGCTGTAGGACCCGTCCTAGAGCTGGCTCGGAGTCCTCCGACTCTATGGACATCACCGGCTTCCCAGGCTTGGGTTTGACACATTCGTACTGGGTCACGAACGCTATGGCCTCCTCCATGGTCTTCATCTTCCTCATGAGCGCCATCACCTTCATGTCCCCATCTGGATGGCCCTTCCAGAAGTGGTCTAAGGCGATAGCCTCCTGAGCTGCGGAGTTCAGATCCGGATAACCACGGCCGGCCAGTCGCTGCAACTCATAGCCGTACTGCTGGGGTGTCTCTGCCTTCCTGCGGGTTCTTTGTCCCAAGGTCGCCTTGTAGGACTCCTCCTGACAGTCAGGGTCGAATCGTAGGGTCAGCTTGTCGGTCAGAACGTCGATGTCCCTCCGGTCTGCAGGACTCAGGCTGGTCAGCATTCGTCGCGCCTCTCCTGTCAAGCTCCCGGCTAAGTAGACGCCCTGTTCCCGCTTGCTCCATCCGTTGACCTCTGCGATGACGTCAAAGTGGGCCCGGTACACCGGCCACTCTATGGAAGTCCCATCGAACTTGTCAGGGGTCAGCATCTTCCGGTTCCTTCTGCCGTTCTGATTCCAGGCTGTGCTGTCCTCGGACGACGAGTCCTCCTGCCTCCGTCTCGGCCTAGGGCTTCGTCGGTGCAGCGGCGGTCCCCGCCTCGGTGGTCTCCTCCCCCGTCCTGGGTAACCATGGCTGCTGTCGGTCCCTCCATCAGATGAAGGCCCCTCATCGCCCGATGATGAGAAAGGGTGCTGTCTCCGGCCTCCCTGGGTGACTGAAATAGAAGCTGGATTTCTCCAGGAGGCTGGCTGTCTCGGTTGTCGACTGGGTGAAGACCTCCCTCTTCCGCGAACGCTGTCTTCCGCGAACCCTCCGCGAACACTGTCTTCCGCGAACCTTCCGCGAACGGACTCCTCCGCCAACAGCTCCCGAAGAAGTTCTTCCGCGAACAGGCCTCTTCCGCGAACGCCGTCTTCCGCGAGTCTTCCGCGAACGGGCTCGTCCGCCAAGATGTCTCGGAGACGTCCCTCCACAAAAGATGTACGTCCGCGAACGCCATCTTCCGCGAGTCTTCCGCGAACCGGCTCATCCGCGAATGGTCTTCCCCGTCTATTCTGAAAAACTGGAAAGGAAGATTGGTCGCCTGGATCACTCCTTTCGTCGAGCCGCCGTCTGGGTGAAGACTCCTCTCTTCCGCGAACACTCTCTTCCGCGAGTCGTCCTCGTCCGCGAACGTGGTCGTCCGCGAAGGGCCCTCCCCGGTCACAAGCGTCCTCGTCACCAAAGACTCCCCCTCGCCCACGAGCCCGTTCATCCACGAAGGATCCCCGGTTGCAAGCGTCCCTGTCGCCGAAGAATGCCTCTCGTCCGCGAATGTTCTCTTCCGCGAAAAGTCCTCTCCCTCTCGAGCTGCTCTCTTGGGTCGGAGCCCAAGTAACCCGTCCTCCAGTCACTCCCGTTTGTCGACTCATCACACCAGACCGCTTCCCTGTTGCACCAGACTGCTGCTGGGACTGGTCCCAAAGCCGTCTCAATGCTGCATTCTCTGGAGGTGCCACACTTGGACTCTGCTCCGGTAGCTGTAGCCGATCCCTCCTCGCCCAGATTTCGCCGTCCTCCCCGTCCAGATTGACGTACTCCGGTCCCAGCACTCGTCGGAACTCGGGGCCCCTCCTAACGCTCTCAAGGTAGGTTGACCTCTCCCTGTCTCGATCGTGCTGCCACCCAGAGTCGTGTCTGAAAAGAAAACGGTTGTCGGGTGTCTGGCTCCGGGGTCTCTGTTGACTAGTCGACTGGCCCATGGAAGGTCTCGACCTCCCTGGTTGCTCCTCACTCGTCGAAACGTCCCGTCTACCCCTGGCTGTGAAGCTGCTCTTCCGCGAACGGTCGTCTTCCGCGAACGTTGTCTTCCGCGAACGGTCGTCGGCCTCTTCCGCCAAGGTCGTCTTCCGCGAACGGTTGTCGTCCGCGAACGTCTTCCGCGAACGGTCGTCTTCCGCGAACGTCTTCCGCGAACGGTCGTCTCCCTCTTCCGCAAAGGTCGGCTTCCGCGAACCGCTGTCTTCCTCGTCCGCAAGTGAGGCCGTCCGCGAAGAGTCTTCCTCTTCACCTCCTGTCTTCCCTGGGGCAGTTTCGTCGTTTTCGCCGGACATGAGTGATGCTGAGGTTCGTTCCCTGGCAGTAGACCCTCGGGGATCCTGGTCACGGCACCAAGTTGTGACGTTTGGTAATGACTTGTTTTCGGTGTGGCCCAAAAAACCTGGTTTCTCTGATCGTATAGACTTTATGTAACTCCCGCTCGTTGTGATTCGAGAGCCGTCACTAAATTGGTGTCCCCCAACGCTGGTGTATCATCACTCCGTAGCTCACCGGCTTCACTTAGGCAAGAAGCAACTCAGATGTAAATAAATTGAAGATTTATATACATCAAATCAACTTACAATTGTATGGCTGGTCACCCACGTGACGTACAAATATGAAGTTCAGACATGGAGCACTGTATGATCACATTTCAAAAATAAATAGTGCACGAGGGCACAACTAAAAAGAGTTCTTAGCCGGCGGCGTCTCTCTGTCCCTTCCCGTTGAAGTTTCCCGTCCCGCTTAGTCGAATGGTTTCTCCAGGTAGTCGGTCTAAATCCCGGTTGACTCTAAGGCCCTGAAGAAGGAGTCGTCCGCACGGAGTTCGTCGAGTCCCTTGGCTGTGGCGGTGACGATCTCCCCACGGTCGATGTCGCTGTTGCAGTGCTCTCAGAGCGGCCGTCCGCTCTCCCTTATATAGCCAGGGTGGCTGCGCGCGCATCTTCGTCCGCGAACGTATCTTCCGCACTCTTCTCCACGTGGTGAAGACTGCGTCCGCGAACGGTTCTTCCGCGAAGGCTCCTCTTCCGCGAACGGTGCTTCCGCGACTGATGCTTCCGCTGACGATGCTTCCGCAATCGTGCTTCCGCGAACGGTTCTTCCGCGAACGATGCTTCCGCTGATGATGCTTCCGCAATCGTGCTTCCGCGAACGGTTCTTCCGCGAACGGTGTCTTCGCAAGTGGACTTTGTAGATCACGTGACCGTTCCTAACGAACGTTTCAGCGCGGCAGTTGCATGGTTTTGTTACACTGGTTTATTTTGCATCAGAGAACATGCAAAATTTGTAGAATTGCAGAAGGGAACGGATCTGTTTTACAGAATGATAGACAGAACATAAATTTTGTAGAATTGTACAAGGGAACTGGTCTATTTTGCAGAATGATAGAACACAACATACAAAATTTGTAGAATTGTAGAAGGGAACGGATCTGTTCTGCAGAATGATAGACAGGAACATACATTTTGTAGAATTGTAAAAGGGAACTGGTCTATTTTGCAGAATGATAGAACTGAACATACAAAATTTGTAGAATTGTAGAAGGGAACGGATCTGTTCTGCAGAATGATAGACAGGAACATACATTTTGTAGAATTGTAAAAGGGAACTGGTCTATTTTGCAGAATGATAGAACTGAACATACAAAATTTGTAGAATTGCAGAAGGGAACGGATCTGTTTTGTAGAATGATAGACAAAACATCAATTTTGTGGAATTGTACAAGGAAACTGGTCTATTTTGCAGAATGATAGAAGGGAACATGCAAAATTTATAGAATTGTGAAAGTGAACAGGTCCATTCTGTATAATGACAGAAGGGAACATGCAAAATTCGTAGGATTGTAGAAGGGAACGGATCTGTTTTGCAGGATGATAGACAGGAGCATAAATTTTGTAGAATTGTACAAGGGAACTGGTCTATTTTGCAGAATGATAGAACGGAACATACAAAATTTGTAGAATTGCAGAAGGGAACGGATTTGTTTTACAGAATGATAGACAGGAGCATAAATGTTGTAGAATTGTACAAGGGAACTGGTCTATTTTGCAGAATGTTAGCAGTGAACGTGCAAATTTTGTAGAATGGTAAAAGGGAATAGGTCTATTTCGCAGAATGATAGAAGGGAGGGAATTAATTATTATTACTAATAACATCTTGGTGATAAGAACACCTGGCTTTTGTAAATCGGAACATTGCTTTCGTAACCTGCAATGTGGTCTTTTTAACCTGGCGCAAATTGGCCATTGTAACCTAACCTGACCTTCGTAACTCATACCTGGCCTTGGTAACTTGGAAGATTGCCTCTGTAACTAAGAACCTGGCCATCGTAACTTGACCCCTTGGCCTTCGTAACTTGGTCTATGTGACTCAAATATTTAACTGAATGAAATGTATGTCTTCTCCATAACAAATTTTGAAGAACATTTTTGACTATAACTCACACATCAATGTGCGCATCAATGAATAAATTATTGGGTTCAGTACAACCAAACCTTTACGTGATGCACTAAGGGGTGGTTGGGTGAGACATGGTTGGGGGCAGGATTATATTGATCCGAGTGGTCCTATCCGTTTTACTCAATCAAAAGAAAACAGAAAATCCTCAGCAAAATAGACAAGGTGTGGAGTTTAAAGACCTAGTAGCATGCCGATTAAAGTGCTTTTCATTTAGTCCATTATGAATAGTTATCTGTAAATTCGAACGAATTTTACAAATACAATCAATTGGTTTCGAGATATTGAATCAAATAGGCACTCCTTCCGTAAATTGCCGAAGATTTTGATCCGATTTTAGTATGGGTCACGTGGTTTGTGACGTCATTTGAGGCAGTACTGAAAGTACATGTGGCCAGCAAGGTAAACTGTATGTCGCATATTCATTCTCGTTGTGTATGTTTGACAATTCAAGTCAACGGGTGAGATTGTTTTAAATACGGCATTTCTTGTCTTGATATTTAGAATCAGTACTATTCATTCTCCCAGAACGGAGGTTTGTTGAACTGCAAGATGTCCAGGATTGGTTGGTTTTCATGTGTTTTCTTTTGAATCTCATGCATTTTGGAGTGGTTTTCTATCTTTGAGCTGACCGCCCAAATTACGTGTTTTACGTTTTTGGCCAGCCATCAAAGCACATTTTGCCTCAACTGACGTCACGATTACGGAAACTGCCGAAGCTATTTTTTTCATCGGCATGAGAAGGCGATTGCAATACTGGCTCGATATACTCGATTATATGTCGCTGTTATTAATTACCAGTTAACGCGAACATCTTTTTTTATAGCCAAATGTCCACAATCCCTTTATCTGAACAGGAATAAAACCATATAATGATACCTTGCTACTATGACTAAATGTGTTGTTCTGATGCCACTGAAGAGATTGTCGTTTTCCGTCTGAGAAACACTTCTGTCGCTGAAAATGTTTTGTCAGAATGTGCTCAATATTTCAAAATGACAAACCCATGAAATTTACAACATTATGCGTACATGCACATGGGCGACTATTGAACATGCACATAAAGTTTGTTGTCTTTCAATGAAATTATTGTTTTGATAAAATTATGTATCTTTTTTTCATTTTTTTGTCCATTCACCAAAGAACATCACAATTATCACAAACAACACAAATTTCTGATACAATTGTTTCATATTCGGCATCCACAAGCAGTTGTGTCTCGAAACATACATTGACATAACCATTGTTTGCTAGTATTTTACATGAAAAAACAATAAAACCATTAATGAAATCTTAAGCTGTGAGTTCGTAAAGGCCATCATGCATTTTTGTCAAATATATGGGTTGGTAATAAATAAATAAATAAATAATAATAATAATAATAATAATAATAACCGGTTCTTAGTTTTTTAAATAAAAAATAAGTTTCGTTGGGTGCGCCTAGATGGTACCCACTTCTCGTCTGGCTCACCAACTAAAGTGATTATCACCAATTAGTGTTTATGACTTTCCT
Organism: Terebella lapidaria; assembly: GCA_949152475.1. Lineage (NCBI taxonomy): Eukaryota > Metazoa > Annelida > Polychaeta > Terebellida > Terebellidae > Terebella > Terebella lapidaria. Next base: position 21,239,724 of record OX424567.1, read on the forward strand.
TATTTACTTATCGCATCCGGACTATGACGCATTGTTTTGATTATTGGTACGATAGCTCATCTCATTACACGGTCATCAGTTTTATGGCCATTAAGGGGTCGACTGAACTGTGTGACTCTATTTGCGATTTTGAAAGAAGAGGCAATGGCACGGAAGCCCAATGTTACAAAATATTATGAATAAAGACCAATCATCTGGAATATAATTATGTGTTCGCGCTCATTTGTCTGAAAGGTGTCATCACAAACAAACTGGATGGTTAAATTGCTTATTTGGATTGATATTAGCGGCTTGAACGCAGATGTAAAATGTCTGAGCACTCCCGGGGTCACATGTTGATTTTGTATGGTCATGACAGTAGTGAATTGTAATTCAAGTACATCGAACACCTTTATCTCTACACAGTATAATGACTTCCGCTTTGGCGATTATTGGCATAAGCGCAAATTAACTTTTCTGGAAATTAATTCTTCTGGGAATTGATATCAAACGAGCATAAATGTAACCAAGTCTACAGGCCTTTCGACACAGATCCTACATTTCTGAACGGAATATAGGAAATTGCACACATATATGTTATTAAAATTCACCCTTCACGAAACCTGCTACTAGTAGTCTACAAATGTGTTGAATAACAACAACTGACTGCTAACTTAGGTTTCCCATCAACCTGAACAGGATGGGAGATTAGTTAAACAACACAGACTTAGCAGATCATGCTAAGATGTCTAGTAATCTGGGACTTTGGGGATAAAATCCTACAAATAGAGTCAATCTAATTATACGAGGTAACTTTAGTGCCACCATTGACGAAAATACATGTAGTGTAAGACTGTAAGGTCGGAAACTCCCATTATAAGAATATAGTTGAGCCTTTCAGAACCAAGCATATGGAAGCGCGTCCAATGCATTCACCGGTATAAAGTATCTCGCTCAATATCGCTACATATATTATTTCATTATATTTACATGTTGGAGAAGAGCACATTGTGTGACTGGGATCAAAATGACCTTAAAAGAGTGTGCAGATTCCCTCCTACCATTCCATAACTTTTCACTTTTCATAAAATGTTTCTTTCTATAAATATTGTAGAATATGCATGTGATGGCAAAATTAGCAAACTTCCTTCCACTATTTTGCAAAATTTCCCCACCCTTACTTCCATAACAATATACTTCTATCATGTCATGCAAAATTTACTTTTATCATATTTTACAAATTTGCATGTTTCCTTCTCTAAGGAAGTGTAAGAGGTGATTGTCCTCTGTGTTTTCCATCTATTAAACCTTCTTACTTCTTTGATGCTTTTCATGAAAATGACATATCGTACACGCATCTGTGTACTTACAGTGAATCATCTCCTATGCGTGAGTTAGCATCTCATACATATGAGATAAATATCTCATATGTATGAGCTGAAAAAAAATAACTTCACTTTCTGTCACACAAACGGGCTGCCATAATAATCGAGTTGTATAATTATATATTTGTATACCATATTGAAAATAAAAACATCTTCAGATATTATTATTTGAGTCATTTAGACATAAAAATTGAGTCATTTAGACCTAAAATCCATATGCCAGAAGGTTTTTTGTCTCACCACATAGCTTGGCCCAAGGTATACTTTGGTAAATTTATACAACAACTCATCAAATCATGGTTAGTAAGATTGAGGTAGCCAACAAGTTTTTTTGTATGAACACTATTTATTGGGATTGATCAACAGGCCGAGCCTATACAAAGATCTATTCTTGTGAAAAAGGTGAAATAACTTAATTTGTTGCCAACAAGTTACAACATCAGACATGTCTATTCACTTTCTTGGATGCTACATGACTTTTTTCTAAACATTAACTCAAGGTTATGACTGTATGCTGCAACAGGTTAACAAATCTTAATGGTCGATATACATGTATGAGGCTTAGTGGCAGCTTTCAATTGTTGTTCCATGTCGCTATACTTGTTTGTCACGAAGGCTGGTTCATTGGCACATATTATTGAGTCTGACAGTCTGATCTGCATTATACATTCAAGACAAGACTCTCATGGCAAAATACATACATCAGGAACATCACTGAACAAAATCAAATAGTAACAAAATCACATGCTGAACAGCATAGCAAAAATACAGTTCATCTGGAGCAGTTACAACTGTATACATTGGCCTCTGTCGTAAACACATGGAAGTTACATTGGTATCATGAATAAAGCATTTCTGCCATTTAATACATGTACTGTACTAAATTCGTATTAACCATTCCAGTTATGTGCCCAATTTATCTGGTCAATTGAGATTGGTGTCAAATCGAGTATCACCATTTCTGCTAAGAAATGAGTAATACCTTTTACTTGCATGTACACCTGGATGGCCATCTGCAAGCAAACCAAAATGATATGAAGGACATATTTCAGAAACAAATTAAAGAAACAATAAACTGATATAGCTTTGGACTATACACTGTCAGAGAAGAACCCAATTCTTTGAAGATACATGTACATAACGATTCGTGTAGATTAAGATTTGTAATATTTGGGGAGTTATTGGAAATTAATAAATACCTACATGTGTGCGGTGTACACGGTCTCTATCAAGTGATGCCTCTCAGGTTAACCAGTGCGGCAGTAAGTGTTGTTATCTATATGAAGAGTAGAATACAATGTCAGGGTAACGAATCAGCAAAACAAAATTAGCCCAAGGGCTAAGAAAGGTTACCGGGCAATATATATTTTAAATATTAGCCATTTTGTCTCTGTGACCTTGAAAATAAGATCACTAACCAGTGAAATTCAAGTTCGGGAGAATATTCAGCATATATCATTTCTTGTCTTAGATGGGAACATGAGTTGTCATAGATGACAATCAAAGCTGTCATAGATGGGAACATGGGCTGACATAGATGAGAACCAGAGCTGTCTTAGATGGGAACATGAGTTGTCTTAGATGGGAACATGAGCTGTCATAGATGAGAACCAGAGCTGTCATATAAAGGAACATGGGCTGTCATATATGAGAACCAGAGCTGTCATAGATGGGAACATGAGCTGTCATGGATGGGAACATGAGCTGTCACAGATGGGAACATGAGCTGTCACAGATGGGAACATGAGCTGTCATAGATGGGAACATGAGCTGTCATAGATGGGAACATGAGCTGTCATAGATGGGAACATGGGCTGTCATAGATGAGAACATGAGCTCTCTTAGATGTGAACATGGGCTGTCATATATGAGAACCAGAGCTGTCATAGATGGGAACATGAGCTGTCATGGATGGGAACATGAGCTGTCACAGATGGGAACATGAGCTGTCATAGATAGGAACATGAGATGTCATAAATGAGAACATGAGCTGTGATAGATAGGAACATTAGCTGTGATAGATGGGAATGTATGTCCTGTCTCACTCTCTTAGATGGGAACTTGAGTTGTCAAAGATGGTAACTTGAGTTGTCTTGGATGGGAACATGAGATGTCATAGATGGGAACATGAGCTGTGATAGATGGGAATGTATGTCCTGTCTTACTCTCTTAGATGGGAACTTGAGCTGTCAAAGATGGCAATATGAGTTGTCTTGGATGGGAACATGAGCGGTCATAGATGGGAAAATGAGCTGTCTCAGATGGGAACATGAGCTGTCATAGACAGGATTATGAGCTGTCATAGTTAGGAAAATGAGCTGTCTCAGATGGGAACATGAGCTGTCATAGATAGGAAAATGAGCTGTCTCAGATGGGAACATGAGCTGTCATAGATGGGAACATGAGCTGTCTTAGATGGGAACATGAGCTGTCATAGATGGGAAAATGAGCTGTCATAGATAGGAAAATGAGCTGTCTCAGATGGGAGCATGAGCTGCCATAGATGGGAACATGAGTTGTTTTAGATGGAAACATGAATTGTCATAGATGGGAACATGAGCTGTCGTAGATGGGAACATGAATTGTCATAGATGGGAACATGAGCTGTCATAGATAGGAACATGGGCTGTCTTAGATGGGAAAATCAGCTGTCATAGATGGGAACATGGGCTGTCATAGACAGGAAAATGAGCCGTGATAAATGGGAACATGAGCTGTCATCTAGATGGGAACATGAGCTGTGTTAGATGGGAACATGAGCTGTGTTAGACGGGAACATGAGCTGCCACAGATGGGAACATGGGTTGTCATAGATAGGAACATGAGCAGTGATGAATGGGAACATGGGCTGTCATAGATGGGAACATGGGCTGTCTCAGATGGGAACATAAGTTGTCTCAGATGGGAACATGAGCTGTCTTAGATGGGAACATGAGTTGTCTTAGATGGGAACACGAGCTGTCTCAGATGGGAACATAAGTTGTCTCAGATGGGAACATGAGCTGTCATAGATGGGAACATGAGTTGTCTTAGATGGGAACACGAGCTGTCTCAGATGGGAACATAAGTTGTCTCAGTCTCAGATGGGAACATGGGCTGTCTTAGATGGGAACATGAGTTGTCTCAGATGGGAACATGAGCTGTGATAAATGGGAACATGGGATGTCATAGATGGGAACATGGGATGTCATAGATGGGAACATGAGCTGTCATAGATGGGAACATGAGCTGTCATGGATGGGAACATGAGCTGTTTTAGATGGGAACATGAGTTGTCTTAGATGGGAACATGAGTTGTCATGGATGGGAACATGAGCTGTCTTAGATGGGAACATGAGCTGTCACAGATGGGAACATGGGAGGTCATAAAACAGATGGGAACATGAGTCATGGGCTGTCTTAGATGGAAACATGAGCTGTCATAGATGGGAACATGAGCTGTCATAGATGGGAACATGAGCTGTCGTAAAAGCCAAGATCAAGATGGGAACATGAGTTGTCTTAGATGGGAACACGAGTTGAACTTGACTTTAGCATCGCAAAGATATCGTCAGAAATAGAAAAAAAATCAGAGAATAGATCTAACCTAATCTATATCCGTATACTATAGATCTATCAGAACTGATGATCAAATGATCCTGCACGCTTTCTAACAGCGACTGAACTGCTGAACTGGCGCACACGTGCGGCCACGTGCCGGTTTTAGCCATGCATTGTTTCTGGTTTTCACGGATAGAGGCGCTGGCTAGAAACCTTCGCGTTGTAACCATCGTTTATCACAGAGTTCCCTAGGGGGCGGCACATGAGCGGAGATGGGAGCGTGTTCTCAGGAGGGGTTTTCGTACCGGAATATACCTCGAAAATTTGGAAAGTGGAAATTTCGTTGAAATGCCGTTTGTAGCGAAGCCAAGCTGCTCTTCTTGCAAAACAAAGAGGTCAAACTTATGGAGAAAAGACCAGTCCGGCCAAGTTTACTGTACGCTGTGCGCGAAGAAGGAGTTGGATGGCTGCACAGATGATACGAATTCGGCTGAAGGCTCAGTGTCTGGTGCCAGTGTGGTCAAATCATCAGGTTCGGATTTAACACTGTTTATCTTCTTCTTCTTCCAAATACGAGCAGTCCCTCTCTGCGAGGCTTATATGCTCGGGTTGAGTGTGGCATAACGCATAGTGCAAAGAAAAAGTAATGATAGAGAGGAGAGGAAAAGAAGATAGCTTGTGAGTGCAATAAAAGAGTGCTTATAAGGAGAATGAAAAGATAAAGCGGGAAAATGACTTGGTACTTAGTGGTCTAGTGCACGTACCCCCCTCTTGAAAGCATCAAGGGTAGGTGCTATGGCAACCTCGGCTGGAAGATTGTTCCACTGTGCTATGGTTCTAGGGATGAAGGACTGCTGTATGAAGACTTTTTGTTCCAGAGGTAGAAGGAAGGAGGCAGGGTGAAGGTGTCTGGATGTTCTGGTGACAGGGATGAGGTACTTTGTATAGTCCACAGCAACAAAGCCGTTCACTATTTTATACATCATTATTAGTCTGTTGTCTGCACGACGTTGAAATAGGCTGCGGCATCCCAAGCTTTATATAAATAGCATTTCGGTGACGCTAGAGTGTCGACTATAGTCATTATAGACGTATCTTGCCCCACGCCTCTGAACCATTTCCAGCTTATGTTGGTTTGATTGGGTGAACGGGTCCCACACAGAGGAGGCATATTCCACCTGAGGTCGGATCAGTGTCAGGAAGGCATTGGCTTTGATATGTTGTTGTGAGATTTGGAGATTTCGCCGCAGGAATCCAATGGATGAATTGGCCTTTTTACAGATGTTGTGGATATGATTATTCCAGGAGAGCTTACAGTTGAACGTTAGACCGAGATACTTGACTGAGTCCTGCGATTGGAGGATGTGTCCATGTAAAGTGTAGTTGAAAACATGTGGTTTTCGACTCTTGGTTATCCGTAGAACACTGCATTTTTGAGGGTGAAATTCCATCTGTGAAGTTTCTTCCCATTTGGCCAGCAGGTTCAGATCGTTCTGGAGTGTTAGAGCATCGGCCTCACCCGTTACTGTTAGATACATTATGGTATCATCTGCAAACAGTCTAATTTCTGATTTAATCCCAACTGGGAGATCGTTTATGTAGACTAGAAAGAGTACCGGGCCAATCACTGACCCTTGTGGTACTCCACTGGTTACATGCTGCCAGGATGACTCAGTTCCACCACATACTACACGTTGTTGTCGGTTAGTCAGGAAGCTTTCTATCCATTTATTGACAGGGCCTTGTATTCCATAGTAGTGTAGCTTCTTTATTAACTTCTTATGAGGAACTTTATCAAATGCCTTTGCAAAGTCCATTATTATGATGTCAGTTTGTTTATTATTACGGAGATTATTCAGGATGTCTTGGGTAAAGGTGAGAAGTTGGGTTTCTGTTGAGAGTTTGCCCCGAAATCCATGCTGAAGGTCATAAAGTATGTTGTTTGATTCTAGATAACATAAGATGTGCTTAGTCACTATGTGTTCCATGATCTTGGATGCTATGCACGTAAGTGACACTGGACGGTAGTTAGCAGCACAGTATCTTTCGCCTTTTTTAAAAACTGGGGCCACATTAGCTGTCCTCCAGTCTGTAGGGACCTCGCCAGTCTCCAGAGACTTGTTGAAGATGATGTGCAAAATAGGTGCTACTGACGATGCCAGATGTTTTAGGGCTTTGGGGTGCAGTTCATCAGGTCCCATGGCCTTGTTGGGCTTCAGGTTTTCAAAAAGTTTCTGGATTCCTGGGACTGAGATTTCTAGATTTGGAAGAACTGGGTAGTGTTGGCTGCCATGGACTGTACCGGTTGCATCATTTTCAGATGGTCTTTCATGAGTAAAGACAGATTTGAATTGTCTGTTCAGGATCTCAGCCTTGTCCTTCGGATCAAGTCCATTATATTACATCTTCACTTCAGATGGTATAAGATGTGATATATAGTCAGATTTTTTTGCCTGGAAACTCGCTTTTTTGCTCTAACTCAGGAAATACAACGATTTGGCCAAATTGCAAAACATCTCTCTACTCACGAACAATTCCGGCAACAGTTGGTATAAAGATTGCTTCAACAAACTATTCTTGGTTTATTCTAGGATATTTTGCCTGTTTGAAGCGGCATTTTGATGCTTTACAGATGCTTGCAGACGGCACGTAAACAGAGGACTGAGCATGCGCGGTGACGTCATGACGTATTTTTCGTGACAACAAAAATTGCACCACCTGTAATCGTTTTGGTTTCCAACATAAATATACTAGTTTAGGTGTCAAACATTTCTTTTTGGTTGTGCCTTGCATTTTGGTTCATACGAGTATTTGTTTACATAAATGAGAAAGACAAACCTACGAGACATATGCTCAGGTTGTTGCCAATCTTGCATCGCTAAGCAATTACCGTAACCACACGAATATGTACAGCGAATAGTTGCAGCCATTATGGACTTTTAAACTTTTCTTTATATCTTGATAGTAATTAGTCCAACCATATTGATTTGTGTGTCTATACCTATGTTCTCATGGTCAACGATTCTAATCAAACCATTACTGATGGTGTAATATTTAAATTTGGTTCATGAATGTGCAAATCATGAGCATCCACACCTAAAAAAGCCAATTTTTTTTTGGATGTAATTTCAATCATGAGGCGGAAGTTATCATTGGGTTTACAGGACCGCTGGGTGATTCTACATTTTGTATTTTGGGAGAAAAGAAATAATTGCAACACCTCCCTTCATTACTGTACATATGATATCATCATATTATCGTCGAAACTGGTGCATGGCTAATGATTTTTTTCAGAGAAAGTAATGTAACATTCTATTTTGTTAAATATTACACACAAAATGTTGTCATCCATGTTCTAAATAAATTAACCACTCAGGGTGATTGTTGCCATGCCAAGACACTTACTCGTGCTGCAGATACACGTTCCATTTCCCAGACATCAATCAACCCATTCATTGCTATTCACCCCAAGAACAAGATATACTGGTATATTCAACCTGAGTTTGGTGCCGAGGAATCCAGTATCATATTGTTCAGTGCGTTTGGTGATCAAAATTCATTGACTTTGCGCATGCCAAACTCCAAATGATATACTCATAATACTGTACTTATCCCCAGTTCATCCATGTGATTGAGGGAATTCCCAAATCAAAATGTCTTTCAGAATTCAATTTCCAAAAATTCTTGATGGTTCGAAATTGTTTTGTTTTTAGTGACAATAATGAGAGATAACTTTAGTGTACCATGATGTTTATCGATATTTTTCACAAACACTGTAACAAGACTTTGTTGCCTGGTTACTACCACAATGTACTAGTAAATTGGTAATCAGTGTCCAGACACCACAAGGCACAACATATTCATGTATTCATTTACACCTCAATTCTGACTAGAAGTCTATATACAATATTGGACAAGCACAGCAATTTATAACGAAACAAGTTACATTAGGAACAAATGGTTAACTCCGCATTAAAAGAACCTGGTTACAGTGCAACTCCCCAGGTAAAAAAAGCGTAAGATATGAAACAAGAGTAGCAGCCAGTAATAGTAAGAATATATTCAACATTTATTATGAGCTAAATTTATGTACAAACAGACACATATCATAACAAATAAAGGCTGTGCTATTGTACTGTTTTGGTATAAAAAACATCGGGCACATAACATGTTTATGTATCTATCAAATTTTAAATTCCATCTCACAATCCATATACATTAGCAGTTTATAACAAAATTCGTTACATTCCGAAAATTTAAATGTGTCTTGCATAACCCCCGTCTTTAAAAAAAACCTGGTTACAGTATAAGTCCCCAGGTGGGTATATCCGGTACAGGCATGCATTTCATAACTAAACATAAAGCCCTCATATACTCAGTATTTCGTCGATGTATTGGTGAAAAACGTTTTTTTTTCTGAAAGATCGCCCATGGGCCATAAATCGGAATTGATTGTTACTCGGTGAGATATCATTTTCCGAAAGATCGCCCAGGGCCATATTACGGAAATCCCAGTATTGGTGATTGGCGATCTGATTGTTATCAGACAAGGAAATTGGAAAGATATATTCTCTGATCAATTAATCCTATAGCCTCCAACACGACCTTACCCTCATTTTTTAGGCATTAATTGTTGAATTTGACACCACACATTTCCGTATACAAACTGTTCTCAGTCGGATATTTTGCGGTAAATTTTCTTCAAAAAAAAAAAGGCCAACATGATTCTTTGTGTGACTATGATACAGCATAGATATCACCTTGAAAAAATAATAATCTTTTACCAATATCCTATCGTTGATTTCCCGAGTACCAACTCAGGAAACGGGAGCTGTACGGGTTAAGAGGAGGATTGATTGTCTCGTCCTACAACAGTCAGAGATGTCAAAGTAATCAACATGAATATCACTTTCACTCGTGCAATGTTAATGAATGTGGCAACAGAAGACGTTCTGAAATTGTTGTCGTGACTACTTGGTTTAATGCGGTGTAAATGTTGTTGTTTGTAAACATCCGGTCGTCTGCACGAGCTCAATCATGGATTCCAGTGTAAAAACGCCGCTTCGAATTGGCAATTTCAGGAAAGAAAGGATATGTTGAAGTGGATTTAATCTGTTTAAACAATCTATATGCGAGCAGTTGCCGGAATTGTTCGTGAGTAGAGAGATGTATTGTAGTCGGCCAAACCATTGTATTCCCTGAGTTAGAGCGAAAAAGCGAGTTTCCAGGCAAAAAAATCTGACTATAGGTCTAGAATAAAGGGGTCAGTTTTGCTGACTCGTGTTATACAATACATGATGTGACTTATTCAAAGTTAGATTGGGTACATTATGATTCAGATCTATACATTAGGACATTATGATGGGAGGGGAGAGAGTTTCCTGGCTGCTGAAAACATGATGATGTAGAAATTCATTGGCCAAACATTATTGAAAAAAGGCCTGTGTCCCTTTTTGACTGCAACTGGCCGGAAAAAATAACCCCAATTTGTTTAGATAACATACAAAAGTGTGCTGGATACTAGTATGTGTAGCTTACGAGCCATCCGTCCTAAATTCGCCGCATTCCCAAATTCGCCAACGTGGATTTCAGGCCTTGTAATGTAAATGAAAATAACAAGTTTGATCTTCAATCGAGACTCTGATATCCAATCTTTGTTCCAGTGATTTATACTTTCCACAAAACGATTTATGTATTCCACAAAACGAGCTTCTGAGTTCTGATAATATTAAGTTGGCGAATTTAGGACGGAGGGCTCGAATATATTTTGTCACTTTCCTATTTTGTACACAGACTGGACTCCTCCTGCCTCCCAGTCAGCCAGCGCCAAGTTCCAGACAAGTCATCTGCTCGGTCCACTCCGCAAGAGTGCCAGAATTAAACCATCCAAGTACAAGTACCAGCCATTCATCAAGGGGCAACTGGCCAAAGGCAGAAACAGAAGATCCATCTTCAAGAAAAATGTATGATCACTTTTGCTGTTTCTAGATATACAATATACATTATATCAGTGAGAAATAATATATGTACCACAGTACATGTGTTGCACAATGCCTGTCAGCACGGGAAAATTAAAAACCTTTTTTCTATCATGAGCATAAAATGTTGACAGTCGTATAATAAGAACATGTGACTGTAACTAAGTTGAGCTGAATGTCGTCTCTTTAAATGCAGAATATTTCCATAGCATGATATTTCCTCAAATTGAAATGTGTTTTTCTCGTTTTTCAGCCAATCAAGGCCCCTTCTGCTGTGTCGACAGTTGTAACCAGTCAATATGTCTTCTTTGAGGTGATATTGCTTGTCTTATTGCACTGATCTGGAAATTGAAATTGATATTCGCTCGTTACCGAAATATTCAACTTTCAAAAGGTATATGATTAAGTTAGCATTATCCATGAAATAATCTTGTGATACCAAACGGTTGTGGTTGACATTGCTTACATTAATGTAGTTACCATGGTTCTGCAGGGCCAGTACTGGCAGACAGGCGACGTGGTTTCGGTGATGGATGACGATGGCGGTGTGTACTATGCTCAGATTCGCGGCTTTCTCCAGGATCAGTACTGTGAGAAAAGTGCAGTGATCACTTGGCTATTACCTACTGCATCCTCTCCCACGGATCGATTTGACCCAGCCACCTACATCATCGGTAACTGACCATGATCTTTAACTTTGTTGCAAAGTAGATGTTATGTAGGAGAAATATTAGCAGTTGATACGGATATACTCACAGAGTCATCTGTGAATAAACTGTCACTGTTCAGTTATATAGCTGGAAAGTCATGTGATGTCATGGCGTGATTTTGGTGACAAACGAACATACTGATAAATCTTTTGAGTATAACTCTATTCAGAACCCAGATTAATCAAACAACACAAAAGGTGTTTGTTTGTTTGTCACCAAATCAATTGTGATCATAGGCGTTCTGACATTGTAGTACAAAACTCAAATACAGATTCTTTTATTCTACATTATATGAAAATAATTGTCTCATGTTCATGGTGATGTGCAGTATGCTCAACAACTCCAATGACTTGTAATGTTTTCAGGTCCGGAGGAGGACATTCCTCGCTCGCTGTCGTGTTTCGAGCTGGAGATGCATGCTCCCTCCTCGTATTTCCAGGATAAATCAGCTCCGTACCGTACCCAACCGGAAGGTCCCGAACTTGGCTTCATCTGGACCCGATTGGGGCCTGAGATCCGTCGTGTACCACCGCCTGCGGAAGTCTTCGGACTGCGAGAACTGGACAGCGACGCTTCGTCAAACACCGTTGAAAAAGTCCGTACAAAGCATGAAGTCCGCAAGAACAAACGCGAGGTCAACGCACGGAAAAAAGGGCGAGGACTGAAAGGGGCTGCAGCTAAAGGGAAAGATTCAAAAGACAAAATAGTTAACAAGGATAAAATGGTGGTTGCATCGAAAGATAAACCAGCCACTAAGCAGGATGTTGTAAAGGACAAGGTAAACCTGAAGGATAAATCAACATCTCTGACGAAATACATGCCTACAGCGAGTAAAGCAGAGGTGACAAAGGAATCTACGAAAGATGATACCACATCGAATGCACCTATTCGCACTAGGCGGGAAAGAGGGCGACCTAGAAAAATGTCCATCAACTGATTGATTACTCCTGTGTATGTGTTTGTAAAGTATAAATAAAGTATATGATATATTTAAATTGTTTGAGTGTGTCACTGATGTACGATATAGATAGATGAGATTGGTTGGATTTTTGTTTTCAAGTTTTGAGCAAGCTAGTGATCGAGCCGTTGTTCATTAGGAGCATTGGGACCAGCTGTATAATATTGAAATAACTGATTGTGGTCAATTTGTCTGCCATGGCAGTTAAGACCAACCAATAGGACTATATTATTATTATGCTTGCATAACGTATGAATATTAAAATGTTTGTGTTATTGACTGATTGACCCACTGTCCTTAGTTCATCACTGTAATGTTATTTGAGGAAGCTCCATGCGAAGGTCTCAAATATTGGAGATATTCCTTGCAAATCCTGTAGGATAGCAATTTATTCCATTTTCCACACATCAATAAATGTACTAGTACATAGTGCTGAGATGACAATTCCAATCGGCCCAGGAATTAAGTGATATTGTTTGATGTTGATTTCGTGGTATATTTTCTTCATCTGGATCGAATAAGGGATTTCTGACCTTTGACCCATGGCCCAGGAGAAAATTATGCCGAGTCATCCTTGAGGCTCCCTTCATATCTTGGAAATGGTGTAGAGTAAAACAAATGGTATTTTCAGATTCATTGCCCTAGACAAACTTCTTTGGGGCATGTTGGGTGAACTTTGACCTTAACCTAATTTCCTTCGCTGAGTCAACTTTTTTATATTTTTCGTTGATATTTCGGAAATGGTGCTTCGTAGAGCACAACGGACATTATATGCGGACTCACCTTGGACAAATATGTCTCCGGGGGTACTAGGTATGACATAGACATGTCTCATTGGTATACAGGATGAAAGTTGTCCATGACCTAAATTTTCGGCATTTTACATTTTCATTGATATCTTGGAAACTGTGCATCGAAGAGTGGATCACACATTATTTGCTGACTTGTGCCCTAGATGAATAGTCCTGCAGAAATACACTTTGATCTTGACCTTATTCTCTTGGCTGGCTCAGCATTCTCTTTTCTCATGCTTCATACTGAAATTCTTGAGGCCTATAGGCCTTGATGTCTAATTGACCATTTTGATAAGGATGGAAATACTATACAGTAATATATTATTACCCATAATATATTTATTCGACATATGTATACTTAGGAAAATTGTTCACTTATACGACTTGTTCACTAATTGGAAGTGTTCCCTAATGGAGATTTGACTGTATTTACCTGAAATATATGTATTACCCAGGCTGGTCTCTCCGGGCCGCTCTGGCAAGTCAGTGCCTTTGAATAATAATTGCATGTTGTGTAGTTGATGGAAGCTCAAACTGAGGTTTGATGATTCAATTTGCCGGTATGTAAGTTGGTCTCTGGGGAGAATCGGTTGCAGATCACACTATGTACATCAAGAAAATCTGGCAGAGTTTGATATAAATTTCAGGATTCATAAAGATGCCTTATGTATAAGGAGGTATTGGCATATCCCACACTGATTCATTGTTGAAAAAATGTGGACGGACGTATGGACGGACGACGGACGCATCGTGACTGCAATAGGTTATCGGACCATAGGTCCAGTAACCTAAAAATAGGCGATGGACTATCCCGTGAACTACGGTACTTACATACTTACATAAGAGCTTCATAAGGTGACAACACACATATCTGAAGACATTGCTTTATCTTTGTTTAATAGGCAGCTGTAGTGATCAAATACATGTGCACTTAAGGTGTATAACTATATTTACATGTTTGTTGTTGACCAATGATACTATACCCAATCCAAACTACATGTAGGCACCAACAGATAGGTTTATTGTTTGGTAATTCATGCATGCAGTGACATATTACTGGTGTGAAACACTTATTACTGTGCATTTATAAGTGAAAAATAGAAGCAATTCATTGGGTACTTGATTTTAGATTTGAAATTACCTGTTTTAAATTTTTAATAATATTCAGGGTGTGGTCATATTTCTGTGGCTTGAAAGCCGAGTGTAAAGACTGGGGGCAGTGTCATACACATATTGTGGGGACCGTGTGTGTCTAGTTCTATGTCACCCAAGCCATGGCCACATCTAGAGAGTTATGGAAAACACCTTCTTCACACGTGGATATTTGAGAAGAGAACAGATGTGCCTTGTCACTCATAGAAAAAAAAGTCATATTGTGGACTAGTATAGGAAGAGTGGGGGGAGGCAGTCTAGTTGGATTGGGTGGGGAGGGAGGTTGGGGGTGTGGGGGCTCGCCCATAGGCCTACATGTGCATGGGCTGGATGTCGATGGCGGGAGGGAAGTCTGTCCCCCTGGGTGAAATATATTGATTGAATGCTAAGGGCTTGTAAGTCAATGCATCTGTCCTAATTCTCTGTCAAATAATGGCATAAATAGAACAGTTCTATCTAATTGACTTCTAATGGTAGAGTGTATAGACTTTATAGTTATGCTAGCGGGAGAATGACCAGAAATGGTATTTAAAATGGTGTGGCTAAAATGGCAATTACATGTACATCTAATCATGGCTGTGTCGTTCAGTAAATTTATGTACAGTAAAATGCAGAAATAATGAAATTAAGTTGTTTGCATTCTCCCATCTTCAAGAGGATGAACGTGAAATCATCGCCATATTTGTTTGATAGCACTTTTTAAGCAAAATAGTTTAGTTTTGACGTTTTATTTTTGTGTAAATCTTACATTTGAGTCCTCTGTTTCTGTCATGTATACAATGTAGCTCTGAAAGAAATTGCCACCAAAATATCACAGAAAATTTGTTCAAGCTGATTGATGACATTAAACCTATCTAGAATTGAATGTATTGCTATGTTTCTATGATTTATTGGTACAGTTTTTCAAATGACTAGTTTCAGTCGCCTATTCCGTTAATGACCCATGCCTAATGAATTGCAATAAAATATCCTATCCATACTAAATAACTATGAAATGTCAGCGCATAGGATGAAAAATCGGGGTAGATTCAGACCATATCAGATAATCAGTTCTTCTAAATAATTCAATTTAATTTTCTGCTTAGCAGGGACTGCACATGTACAATGAGATGTATTGGTTTCATTCTGTTGCGCCACTAAATCATACCTGTTGTAACTAGATCTATATACATTATACCGGTAATCTATTCTATAGTATACAGGGTACGGATACCGTAGATAGATCATTCTGATTTTCTGCTGAATATTTCTTTTCATTCATTTGAAGAGAAAAATCACTTGTGTATATATTTTTAGCCTCCCTGATGAAAGAGCTTATGTGTGCACAAAGATAGATATTTATCCAGTCTTTAGTATGTTCCAAACTTTTCTTGTCAATTTAGCATGCCACTTAACCCTATGCCGCCGTGAGTTGCGTTTTGTTGCTACCACTGGCTATCGCGAGTTGCGTTTTGTTGCTACCTCCAGCCATCGCGAGTTGCCGTACGTTTGACTTTTGACATTAGGATGCGAGATGTGTCATAAAGGAAGTTTTACTCGCGCAAATTACACAAAACTTCACAATTTGGTGGATGAATATATAATAAAAGTATGTGTACTTGGATCATCATGAATTTATCAAAATAAAATTAATGACAGCCCGCAATTAGTTGACAGATTGCTGCACATTCCCGCCAAATTTGCCTAGTAAAATGTCACATGTCAGTGCTCTGACACTCGCAAAAACAGAAGTTCGTTTGAATGGTTCTAAAGAACAAACTGACCTGTAACTTTATATATTGGTCGCCAGATATGTATTCAGATGTTTGTTTGTCACATTTTTGTGATTCAAACGAAAAAACAACATTTATTTGACCAAGTTTGTCACAGCAAAGCAGCAGAGCTCTTGTGTCAAAGCTGCCATGATTGATCACATGATCCGATGATGTCATAACACGGGCCCCGGAATCAGGATACATATGGAAAGTATGGTGTCCGAAAGGGGTCGTTTAAAATATTCATAACATACAGCAAAGAAAATTATCTCATCAAATAATCAATTACATCTGACAATCCAACTGGAACTGTATAAATATTCAGCACATTGGGGAAAGAAAATTCAGTCAAGTTGAAAGTTGTCATACTAGTATATAACCAGATTATCTCCAATGACACATCACAGACTCCGTAGATTACTGTGACAAGTTGGACAGGTCCATATATGGAATGTTGAGAGGGGGTTATGGGTACTTTTTTTCTCATTTGCTAAGTTTGAAGCAAAATGGAAGTGTAGGTGGAGGCATTATACAAGTGTGAATCAGAAGCGTTCATGATAGTTTGCTGCTTCATTCCAAGAAAAATGGTTGGGCATGGAACATCACTTGGTAGCTATCACCAGTATCCTGGACACCCCTGTTGGTAATAATGAGTTATCACAAGCCCCTGCAATGCTGGATATTTGGGGGGGCGGGGGGGGGGGGGGGGTGACGGGTAGGAATCCCAACACTAGAGTTGTGATCTATCAGATGAACAGGTGAGAAGCACACAGTAGCAGAAGAGCACTGTAGCTGCACAATGGGCTAATAAACCTGAGGTCATAAACAAATCCAAAAGTCTTTGAATAATCAATTTTAGATATAATTTGAGTACCTGTATTTATTAATCACTCTGCTTTAGATGCACTGATTTACTCTCAACATCTCAAAATCAGTCTAGCTGGAGGTACAACATTTACTTTCAAGGGTCGAATGATTTCACAAAGAAGTATATAATGGCTTCATAGGCCCCCTATTACAATGAAATAGATCACCATGGTAACCAGATGAGGCAAGCATCATCTATAGGCCTACATCATATATTTATATATATATTAAATGCAATTTGTCTATTAATTGACAGTCATGGAAACAATTGTTTACACATTGTATGGCACAATGTACGGTCCTCTCGCCTATCGGTTACCGACTTATCACTTGGGTCCGATTTACTGATAGACCTACATGTCTGCACTTAATTTGTAACAAAAACTCATAACCATGTATATTGTTAGTACATGTATCATATGAAAGATTTAGTTCTAATACAATATGTGTTTATATGCATTAAATTTTATTGTAAGTGATTTGCCCCGAAGATTCCAGGAATTCATGATGTAGAATTATGATGAAAAACTGTTGTA
The DNA here is from genome assembly GCA_949152475.1 of Terebella lapidaria. Lineage (NCBI taxonomy): Eukaryota > Metazoa > Annelida > Polychaeta > Terebellida > Terebellidae > Terebella > Terebella lapidaria. The sequence goes on from OX424567.1 coordinate 21,257,377, forward strand.
TAGCACCTTCTGGGGTGATGGTTGCCATGGCAACCAGTTTGTTACCAGGGCATATTAAAAGATATCAACTGTCTTGGACACTTATAAACATATGTATGTGTTATATTTATTCAAATATGAGATATGGTGGGTGTACTTCATGATGAACCTGATGAGTAAGGGTTGACCAGTGTTTTTGAAAATTAATTCAGATGCCTGTGAGTCGCTTCATAAAATATCCAGTCCCTGACGGGTCACCTCGAAAAAAATTCCGGTGTCAAAGGGTTAATATTTTTCAAGGTGTGCATACCATAGAAAAAAACCTGTTTTCCACATAATTAAACACAAGCGACTCTTCCCTATAGTTTTAATTGCGTATACCGGTAATTAAATTTTGTTCACATTTAATAGAATGCATGCAGGATAGATCACAATAAAACACACCGGGCTAATTGAATACATATCACAGGACATAATTACAAACAAGTGCGTAGCCTACCCCTCTAATATCATCAATATCGTACGCTAACAATTGCTCGTGCTCGTGTAAAGAGCGTAGAATTGTCCCTGTATTGACATTGGTTCAGCTCAATGTAGCTAAAGCGTAGTACACACGTGTGTCTCTGCAGTTCATGGGTGGGGCACCTGGCCCACTCTCCCTCTAACCTAGCTCCCTCGCTCACTGCAATGCCTAGGCAGCCAGCGACAGAGGCCGCATGCCAACGATTTACCGATATCAGCACTGCTCATCAGTGGGCCTGCTGCTGCTGTTGCTGCTTCTGTGATGCGGATGACGATGCGGAAAATATCATGAGGGAGTGAGCGTTTATATTTAGAGCTTGTTGTTTGTCACAGTAATTGCTTGGGTTAATGCGTTGCTTTTACTAGTAACGGATTGAAGAACAGGACTACACCTTATAGCAGGTATGTCATCTTTTTGTGTTCTCTCTGTAAACTGTTGTTGGCTCATATATGATTATAAAATGATTTTAAATAACATAGTATATTATTGTATCGATCTCAAGTTTAACATGTACAAATACCTGACTGAATAGTGAATCATGGGTTCCTACATGTATGCTACATTTACTGCCATCAGTCAGTCAACTTGCGTAACATGGTATGTTTTACCATCAGCATTCCACGTTAATTTTTCATGTTATTCAATTGCTGTGGCAAATCTAGGCCACATTCCGTATTAAATGCAGGTGAATGAGTCTGGCATTTGGTTACAGTTTTGTCATTGGGACAAAACCAATAGGTTTGCTGTTTATTCTATGTATTGATTATTTTTCCCCAGTGTGTTGGTATGTGCATGAAAATACATGGGGCTTATAATGTGAAAATTGTCCCAGTTTTTACTTTTAAAAAATGTTGTTTTGTGTGATTACACACAAAAATGGTTTGCCAAAGTATAACAATACTCTTGCTCAACATATTTTTTCAGTGCATTTACGTAATATACGAATCCTGATGACATACTTCGAAATGTGATTACGTCAATCCTAATACCAGTATAATGTGTACAATTTAATACTTAATTTAATCTCCCCCCCCCCCACCCTCATATTTTGTGACACACAATTTAATGCAAGCTTTCCGTACACTGCCAAGCTGCAATGGTGCAGATGTTCCTCTTTTGTGCAAATGTCAAGAACTGTTCTCGCGCGTCAATTTATTGATTTTTACATGCCCTGAATTATGTGTTTCACAAAATACTTTAATCTTTAGTCACATTAGCTGTCATAAGCATGTGACATTATCAATAATGTGTAGTATATTTGCATGGCTTTCATGTACCTACCAGAAACACAGCCGAAATCCTATTTCCCAAAATATGTACAACTGTTCAGTTTTGAAAATAATATACATGAAGTATATATATTTATATAATTTTTTTTCAGATGTGATAATGACTCCACAGTGTACATGTAAGGACCACTTTGGATCAGGATGACCGAGCATTTGACAGGTCCTCAATATCGAGTGGATACTGGTTAGCGAGATGTATCACCATGCAGAGGAATATATACGTGTTGAACACTACTTGAATCAAAGCGGATAAAACAAAATCGAAACGGGCGCACCCAACTTGGATCGGAGTAACGATTGGAAAAACAAGAAACGAAAATCGTCAAACGGATATATATAAAAGAAACCGACGGATATGCAAGTACCAAGTCACTTTGTACTCGCGTTATTGCTGTTGATATCCTCACACTGCGCAGGAGAGGATGCCGGTCCACCGCCACCTGCTACGGGTGCCCCGCCGCCGGCAAATTCTCCGCCCCCCTCCAACAATCCCTGTGCGGACACTCCCTGTCAGAACTCCGGTACTTGCGTGCTAGGGGGTACTGGAGGCTTCACCTGCACGTGTGCGGTTGGCTGGGAAGGGGACACTTGCACCACCAGTAGTAAGTGGCTTTTATTTGAAGTTTCAATTATCAGTTACGTGAATGACATAATTAAGACTGCTGCTTTTTCAGCAGAAATGTGGTTCCAGACAAATATGTCTAGGGGTATTAGGGATGAACTTTGACCGAGTCGGCTTTTTTCATTTTTGTCAATATTTTGGAAACGGTGCGAAACAGACGTTGTTTTCGAACTTGTTGCCCTAGATAAACATAGTTTATTGGTGTCAAAGCAACTGCCTTCGAAACCAGTCAAATTTTTTAAAAACTATATTTCATATTAAACATGCTAAATTAACTGAATGAGACATACTCACATCGAATGTAATGAACTAACCAGTCCTCAGGCAAATTTTGCTCATTTGAACAGGAGGTTCTCGCGTAAATACAGAAACTGTATCCATCACACGCAGATGTAAACAAGGCATAGAAGTGCGAGATACATGTAGACTGACAATTTCACGTACCGGTACATCATGGTATATCACTGATTATTTTCTCATAACTACGCTATAGTAGTAGTAGTAGTAGTAATTTATTGACATACATTCAATGGGTAATCATAAAGACAGAAATAGATTTCAAGAGCAACCATAATTGAACAAATTGAATTGACATAGGTTATTTGGTGATTATGTCCAATTTAAGTCCAGGGCTGCATGGCAATATTTAGCAACTAGAGAGAGTTCAGAATGGTTGTACAGTTCGTCGATGTTGTTGGCACATATCTTCAGATCAGAGCGAAGTGATGCAGTTTTAGCACACTTTAGTAGGATGTGCTCCTCTGTTTGTACGTCCTGTCCACATTGGCAGATTCTGTCCTGCATGGGTGTCCGAGACCATCTGCCAGTCTCAACCCGTAACCAGTGGGACCCGAGGCGCAGACAAGTGTAGGCTATGCGGTGTGGTTCAGGGATCTCACTGGACGCACACAGGACCGGACTGATGGACAGGTCCGGTTTGATGGCAACATAACTCTGTCTCCTGCTGCTGGTAGATGAATCCAGGCGGGATTTTAAATCACTGAAGAAGGTGTGCCTGTGTGATTGTTCAGTTTCCAACAGCATCTGGATCTGTTTGCCCATTGGGCAGCGGATGTCACAGCGAGATCAATGACGAAGCGGACATAAGATGTGGGGTAACGATTCATCAGCTTGCGCAGTAGTTTAGTTTGTCGTTCCAGTATGACAGTTTTTGCATCAGGGACTCCAGCCTCGGCAAACACTAAATCATTGCACGTGGTCAACCGGACCCCCAGGAGTTGCTTCAGAGTGGAGTTGTACTGGCTTGATACCACACGCAGGTTGTTTGTAAACCAGGTCTCACTAGAGTACATGATTGCCGCATTCAGAGCACCCATCCATACCTTGAATTTCACCTCGTAGGGAGCATCACGGTTTTTCATGAGGAACGATGTGAATTTTCTGGAGTGGTTTGCCTTTGATTGGACGTGGTTCTCTACCTGAGCGGCTATAGGTTCGTTTGACACTATTGCTCCCAAATACACGTAGGAATTGACATGTGAGATAGTAGTGTCACCTATACATATAGGAGCCTCATCATCAGTATTCACCGTCATGAATTGACACTTTGTAGGATGTAAGGTCATGTTCAATTGTTCCGCTTTGTTTTTCAGCAACAAGATTTTGACGAGCATGTCTCGACGTGAAGTCGCAAACACCACTGTGTCATCCATTAGCAACAACATATCGTCCCCCTAAAGCAAAAATGGCGTAACTCGTTTTTTGGCGTAACTCAATGAGATATAACAAAGTAATGCTTGGCATGTCCATTACCTGCTCGGTAATCACTCCTGGTTGTATTCAGCACCATAAAATAACTATAAGCCTATAACATATTGGCGTATCTCGAGGCTTGACTTACACCATTTTGATCTTGAGTTATGCCCAAACTGTTCTAGTGTTTGTGGTGACTTACGCCAAAAACGTCACTAGTGGGTATTGACGTACGCCAAAATTGCATTTAGCTGTTGAGTTACGCCATTTGTGCTTTAGGACCTTCGTGAGATACGCCAAAATTGCATTAGTGATTTTGTCCTGTAAGTTGTCAATGAGAGCATCTTTGGCGTAAGTCATGCTAATCTCAGTTAATTAGTCATTTTCTTAAAAAAAAGAATAACATTGATAGTAATTGAACTACAGTTGTATAATACTTGGTAATTTATGCAACAGGTCTCTGAATATGGAAGCTCTTACTTGGAATTTAAAGGCAAGAAACCTTTTAAACTGATTATCTCAAAACCACCAAAAACGAGTTACGCCATTTTTGCTTTAGGGGGACGATATGCACAGTCTGCAACCATCCATCTTGGCCAAAGGAGTTGATTGCATCCACAACAGGGTCCAGATAAGCTGTGAATAGTTTACAGCTTGAGCTGCTGCCTTGCTTGACACCTGCTGAGGTGTTAAAAATTTGCTGACCAATGACTCCTGTGGTTGACATTGAAGCTTGTAGAGCCGACAGGAATCGGGTACCGGCTCCCTTGTAATCAAGAAATTGGAGAAGCTTATTTCTATCCACCTTATCATAGGCCTTTTGGTAGTCTATGTATGTTATGTAGAGACACTTCTTGGTTTTTCTGGCAATATCAATCAGCAGATGGAGTATCAGCACTTGCTCATCACAGCATCTGCCACGATGAGCACCAGCTTGCTCCTCACGTGACGTGTACCAAAGAGCGAAGCGGTTACACAGGATCATGTCATACACCTTAGCTATGGCACACATGACACTAATGCCACGGTAGTTTGAAGGGTCCTCCTTTGGCCCTTTTTTAGGTTACCGGACCTATGGTCCGTAACCTATTGGCATGGCGATGCGTCCGGCGTCGTCGTCGTCGTCGTCGTCGTCGTCCGTCGTCGTCGTCGTCCGTCAACAATTTTATCTTTAAAGTTTACGATCGAATTTTTCTGAAATTTTGCACAAAAATGCCTAAAAATATTCCGAGAGGGAGGTATTTTTTAGTTTTTTGATTTTCGCATTTTTTTCAAAATGGCGGCCGTTTTCGACGAAGAATGCCTGATTTTGGACTTTGGCGGCCATTTTCTCAAAATCTGTTCAGTAACTTTTTTTTTTATTGATGCATAACACTCCTCATATGTACCCCTGTGACATGTATAAATTTCGTTGCGCTTGAATCGCTCGAAGTGGGCCATTTTGGGCCCAAACTCGGCCCAAATGGGACTTTCCCATGTTAAATTCTCCTATGCTTTATAATGGGACACATTAAAGCCTAATATCTCACTTAATATTGAGATTAGAGACTAGGAATCAATTGTGGACATATAGGAAATGATATATGCTGAATATTGTCGTGACCTTGAATTTGACCTCTGACCTTGATTTCAATGTCAGAGCGGCCGTTTTCGTCGAAAAATGGCCAATTTTGGACTTCGACGGTCGTTTTCTCAAAATCTGTTCAGTAACTTTTTTTTCTTATCGATGAAAAACACTCCTCATATGTACCCCTGTGACATGTATAAATTTCGTTGCGTTTGAATCGCTTGAAGTGGGCCATTTTGGGCCCAAACTCGGCCCAAATGTGACTTTCCCATGTTAAATTTTCCTATGCTTTATAATGGCACACATTAAGCCTAATATCTCACTTAAAGTCATAGTAGCAAGGTACCATTATATGGTTTTGTTCCTCTTCACATAAAGACATTGAGGACATTTGGTGATTAAAAAGGTGTTCGCGTTATTTGGTAACTAATAACAGCGACATATAATGGAGTATATTGGATCAGTATTACGATCGCCTTCTCCAGCCGATGAAAGAAATAGCTTCGGCAATTTCCGTAATCGTGACGTCAGTTGAGGCAGAATGTGCTTTGATGGCTCGCCGAAAACGTAAAATACGTAATTTGGTGGCCAGCTCAAAGAAGGGAAAATCTCTTAAAAATGCATGCGATTCAACAGAAAACACGCAAAAACCAGCAAATACTGGACATCTTGCAGTTCAACAAACCTCCGTTCTGGGTGAATAAATAGTGCTGATTCTAAATATTAAGAGAAGAAATGCCGTATTTCTGCCATCTCATCCCTTCACTTGAATTGTCAAACATACATCAGGAGAATGAATATGCGACATGCAGTTTATCTTGCTGGCTACATGTACTTTCAGGTCTGCCTCAACTGACGTCACCAACCACGTGACCCACTCTAAAATCAGGATCAAAATCTTCGGCAATTTTCGGAAGGAGTGCCTATTTGGTTCAATATCTCGAAACCCATTGATTGTATTTGTAAAATTCGTTCAAATTTATTGAACACTATTCATAATAGACTCAATGAAAAACACTTTCATTGGCATGCTACTAGGTCTTTAATATTGAAACTAGAGACTAGGAATGAATTGTGGACATATAGGAAATGATATATGCTGAATATTCTCGTGACCTTGAATATGACTTTTGACCTCATTTTCAAGGTCACAGAACAAAATGGCTAATATCTCGCTTATTATCGACTTTACAGCTTAGGAATCAGTTGTGAACATATAGGAAATGATATATGCTGAATATTCTTGTGACCTTGAATTTGACCTTTGACCTCATTTTCAAGGTCACATGACAAAATGGCTAATATCTCGCTTATTATCGACTTTACAGTTTAGGAATCAATTGTGAACATATAGGAAATGATATATGCTGAATATTTTCGTGACCTTGAATTTGACCTTTGACCTCATTTCCAAGGTCGCAGGACGAAATTGCTAATATCTCGCGTATCATCGACTTTACAGTTTAGGAATCAATTGTGAACATATAGGAAATGATATATGCTGAATATTCTCGTGACCTTGAATTTGACCTTTGACCTCATTTTCAAGGTCACAGGACAAAATGGCCAATATCTTGCTTATTAGCGACTTTACAGCTTAGGAATCAATTGTGAACATATAGGAAATGATATATGCTGAATATTCTAGTGACTTTGAATTTGACTTTTGACCTCATTTTCAAGGTCAACAGGACAAAATGGCCAATATCTTGCTTATTAGCGACTTTACAGCTTAGGAATCAATTGTGAACATATAGGAAATGATATATGCTGAAAATTCTCATGACCTTGGATTTGACCTTTAACCTCATTTTCAAGGTCACATGACAAAATGGCTAATATGTCGCTTATTATCGACTTTACGGCTTAGGAATCAATTGTGAACATATAGGAAATGATATATGCTGAAAATTCTCATGACCTTGAATTTGACCTTTAACCTCATTTTCAAGGTCACATGACAAAATGGCTAATATCTCGCTTATTATCGACTTTACAGCTTAGGAATCAATTGTGAACATATAGGAAATGATATATGCTGAATATTCTCGTGACCTTGAATTTGACCTTTGACCTCATTTCCAAGGTCACAGGACAAAATTGCTGATATCTCGCTTATTATCGACTTTACAGCTTAGGAATCAATTGTGAACATATAGGAAATGATATATGCTGAATATTCTCGTGACCTTGAATTTGACCTTTGACCTCATTTTCAAGGTCACAGGACAAAATGGCCAATATTTTGCTTCTTAGCGACTTTACAGCTTAGGAATTAATTGTGAACATATAGGAAATGATATATGCTGAATATTCTAGTGACCTGGAATTTGACTTTTGACCTCATTTTCAAGCTCAACAGGACAAAATGGCTAATATCTTGCTTATTATCGACTTTACAGCTTAGGAATCAATTGTGAACATATAGGAAATGAGATATTCTGAATATTTTAATGATATTGAGTTTGACCTTTGACCTAAATTTCAAGGTCAGTCATTTTATTTTCAAAGTCAGATTACAAAATGGCTTATATCTCGCTTATTATCAAATTTACAGCTTAGGGGTCCATAGTGAACATATAGGAAATGATGTATGCTGAATAGTTTGGTGATCTAGAATTTAACCTTTGATCCCATTTTCAAGGTTAGAGATATGGCGATTTCAGTGGTCACCTTGAATTTGACCTTCAACTTTCTCGGCTTAACTCTGTATATTTCTCCGGTAACCTTTCTAGCCCATTGGGCTAATTTTGTAGATTGTGAACACCTTCATCAACGTCCAGAGCAGAGGGTATCCCGACATGAACACTTTGTTAAACAGATAGGTCAGCAGCAGGATCCACTCATCAGACAACAATTTCATTGTTGTCAACACCCGCGGCTCTGTTTGATTTCAACTGTCGGACACACTTCAGTGTTTCATCTGGAGATATCGGGTCGTCCAAGACTGGGATATACCTCGTGCTCTGGGAAGTGAAAGTCCCATACGGCTCAATGTTCTCTGGGTTCAACAAACTGCTGAAGTGTTTACAGAATTCCTCATCGGTGGGTTGCACAGTGTGATGAGTCGGAGCTTCGATATTGCCCTTCCAGTTGACCGCTGCCCATATCTGTTTCTCACTCCGGCAGGAGATCAGATTTGTCCATCTTTGATGAGCCGTGTCTGCAGTGGTTCTGTGACTTTGTGCTATCTTGCGTGACTTGATGGCTATGGTGTAGAGTAGTTTGGACATGGAGGCACAGGATTCGTCGATGTCCTCAGAGTCCACACTCAGCCACAGAGTGTCGGTATCGGGCAGGTTCTGTACGAAAGCTTGGTCATCAATCACCTCACATTTGATGGGCTTTCGGTATTTGTGTACAACATTTTGTGTTTCGTACTTATCCAGTTCAGCGGAGCACTGAAGTATTGTTTCAGAGGTGTGGCGGAGGTTGGAGAGTTCAAGCACTAATGCAGCATGGTCGGTAGGGAGAGTCAGGTCCTGTAACACACTGAAAGAGTGGATCATGTGGAGAGCCTCCTTGGAACACAGGGCCCAGTCTACTTGTGATATCCAGGTTTGTCTTCTCCTGAAGGTTAGCCCACCATCGAAGGTCGTGTTTTCTGTCACAATGTGATTGATGGGGCACATTCCATGGAGTTTTAGTACAGAGGCAATGTCCTTGCCATTTGCATTTGTTGTAGAGTCAGGGTTAGCAGTGTATTGAAGACTAGTAGTCTGGAATGTTTCTAAGCCTCCCAATCGAGTATTCAGGTCACCTATGATAATCACATGTTCGGCGTTGATGATGTTTTCCTGAAGCGAGGCAAAACACTGAGCACTGAAATAACGAGAGTCACGTGGAGGGATATACACACATCCAAACACTGTCTGAGGTACATAGGTTATACTGAACCTAATCTGGTCCTCTTCGGTGCTCAGTATACGTATGAACGGCCAGAGGTGATGTTTAATAAACAATCCGATTCCACCCCGAGATTCACTGCCAGGTAGAATACGACTGCGGATAAACTTGAATCAAGGGAGATTAATGGGGTAACTGTGTTTGAGTTTACTTAGAGCCACCAGATCATGCTGTATGAGGAGCTGTTGTAAGTTGACATGTTCTGTTTTAGAGCTGGCACCATGGATATTCAAGGAGAGAATCTTGAGATTATGTTCCGTCCGTTTCCTTAGAAAAAAGAAGGCTGGTATGTGTCAACAACCATATCATCGACCAACACAGACCGTGTTTTCCAGTCATACTTCACATCCCGTCCTCTGTTTTCTGGCTTGTCACGTTCTGCTTTAGCGACATCTCTGAGACGCTTTACCTCCTTGCGAATACCGGGGTGTTGGTCGCGCTTGATGTAGACTGATGAGAGAGGCGCTTCTGATGTTTTCAGCTTCTTCGAGTCTGCTAGGATCAGTGGACGGTCAGCAGCGTTCTTCAGAACCACTTTGATCGGTCGGGGTCTCCAGGCCTGCTGGTCGTCCAGTCCTGGAGTTGCATATGCGGCTTGTGGTCGGTTTCCAATTCTTGACAACCTGTCGATTTCCGTACTTCCATGTCCAACTTTGTCGAGGATACAGCTTATTTTCTCGTCATCGGTGGTATATATGCACATACGAAAGAGAAAATATACTGAATGTGGAATTTATGCATGATTTGGGCATTTGTTTACATTCAGGTTTGATGGATACACTTTGTTTGTTTATTTACAAAACCAGTACAAAATGGGTATTAAAACGGATGAAAAGACAACTCGGACGAACTGTGATCGTCAAATCATTGAGCACACCTTTTGTTATATTGCATTAGATGTGTTTCACAACAATTTGGTTTTGAAAAAAAATATTGCATACATTCAAAGTAGCTTTAAAGATGAATTTTGACCATGACCTGAAATTGGTTTATCGATTCGGTATTTATAATTTTCGGCAATATCTTGTAGAACGAAACGGATGTTATTTTGACACCCATTACAAATATATTTCTTTATACATGTATTTTCCTTTTCGCAGGCCCCCCAGATCCCTGTGCGGACACTCCCTGTCAGAACTCCGGTGCCTGCGTGCCAGGGGATACTGGAGGCTTCACCTGCATGTGTGCGGTTGGCTGGGAAGGGGACACTTGCACCACCAGTAGTAAGTGTATTTCATTTGAAGTTTCAATTATCAGTTATGTGAATGACATAATTAAGCCTGCTGCTTTTTCAGCAAAAATGTGGCTCTAGACAAATATTTTAGGGGTATTAGGGATGAACTTTGACCTTGGCCTCAAAATTTTTGCCGGCGTTATTTTTGAACTCGTTGCTTTAGACAAACGTAGTTTATGGATGTTAAGGATGACAGTTTTGACGATGACCTGAAATTGTTTTACCGATTCGGCATTCCTAATTTTTGGCAATATCTTGTAGGGCGAAACGGATGTTATTTTCGGACTTATCACCATAGGCAAACACTCTCTGATATTGATATGCGGAACGTATTCTATTGCAGAGTTTTTCTTGGGAAATGTTCTAGGACCAGATGCTTTACAGTGAAATATTTTCAAGACATTTTCAGGTCTTGACGCCTGTTACAGGTATATTTCTTTATATTTTCCTTTTTGCAGGCCCCCCGGATCCCTGTGCGGACACTCCCTGTCAGAACTCCGGTATCTGCGTGCCAGGGGATACTGGAGGCTTCACCTGCACGTGTGCGGCTGGCTGGGAAGGGGACACTTGCACCACCAGTAGTAAGTGGCTAATTCATAGAGTTCATTCGAAGTTTTAGAATGAAAAGAAAAAGCCCAAACATTAAAATTCTGGAGTATGATGGTGTCATGAATTTGCCCTGATGAGGCCAAGCTGCAGGATGATAAAATGACATTGACAGAGTCAATAATATCAACATCCAGCTAAGGATGTAAGTCTGTGGAATGATGCTGTGACCGTTTGAATTTGTTTACATCACTGCCATTCTTGGTAATGTACATGTATCCCTTGATGAAATGCGATTCCAGCTTATTTGCATTATTCGTAAAGTCATGCTGCATTACTTCAATGCAATTCTTTCTCGACCTGTGTGCGTCCTGGCTAAAGAAAATATTTTTACATGTGCTCTCTCCCTGAAAAGAATGATGCTGCTCTCAGATTGTGCATATAACGTTTGATAGTGAACCTTTTGAAATTCCATGAGGTAAAAAGGCTTGAGATTACCATGCAGGTACTCCTAAAGACCTATTTCCATTAATGAAATATTATATACTGCATTTCTCCTACACATGTATTCAATAAAAGCTATTCAGGAATCTGACATGCCTCCGAAGGGCGATCCGTGACGAGCCACGCTACATCCATAGATTTAATGAGAGCACTCTATTTCTGTTAGAGGTCACATTTGATATCTCATCTGATTTCGATAATTTACTTTCTCATAAGTTAAATGCAATATTTAGTAAAACCATGAAAACCACGACTTCTATCGATTTGGCTCATTTGTAACACATATTGTGACAGAATCAGCCGTCTTTACACACAGGGCTTGTGAACGCTCTAGGGGGTGGTAGTTTTGCATAAATCACTGCAATATCGAATAGGCATGTTGATCGATGCCCCGACCCAAAACCTTGTGTTTCTCGTATATCAGAAAAATCATAAAAAGTTAACGAGCAAAGTTAATGAATCTATTACTTGTTAAAAGTATTGATATAGACAACATAAAATAATTGAAGTCTGAAACATTTATTACTGACCTTGATGAAAGGCACTGGCTGGGCAGTAGTAATATTTTGTCACCTACATCTACAAAAAGAAAGAAAGATGTATATACCAGAGATCAAATCCAGGTTACAATGTAATTATCAAAGCTCTATTACCAGTAGTAAGTGGTCGATTTGTGGCTTTTATTTGAAGTTCTAAATCATAGAGGATAGTTATGTGCTTCACTTGATGCTTGATCAATTATATTAATGTAACAATGTTGAAATTGCTTGAAAGTTTGTGAGCATTGAAACTTACAAGAGTTTTCGAAATGTGAAAGGTTTCGAAGATCAATTGTATAAATATTCACCGAAATGCTAACATGTTGAGACAAGCATTTGACACATGCTAACCTGGTGCATTGGCAACATGCAAACTCCTTGTATCATGTGAATTAATGCTGGCCTCATATCACCAGTACATGTACAGGTAATCACACTGGCCAGTAGCCGTGAAAACAAGGCGAGAGGGGCTTTTGGGACTGCCATGCCCGAAGGGAAACAGACCCTCCCTTTGCATCGGCGTCTAACTGGCCATAGCACTTGGAGCATACTAGTAAAGCACGCACATCACTGCTGGTGGTGAATATTTGCGAAATCGGTACTGTATTTCAAACTCCAAATTTAGGCGCAAAGTAGAAAATGTATGTCTTGTATATTCTACATACTATAGCCTTTGAATTAGGCTGGAAACATTAGAAATCATAACCTAAAACTGTAATCAGACATTGAAAATATTGAGTACACATAAATACCGGTATATAAATTATCATATATTCAATATGAACTGATGAACATGTAGCTGAAAACCGTGCGAGTGTTATGCAACGCAATATCGAGCAGAAATTGTCGTATAAAGATTGCACCTGATGCCTGCCTGTCTGTTTGTCTGCATTACTCAAAGAGGATCTCAACAGCTGTCGACAACAGGCTGACTCACGGCGAATATTGATTTAATCATCAGCTATATAATGCTCTCAGAACAAACTTCCAATCATTTGAGGTTTTTTTTCTCCTTTTGAAAGATTGCATCACATTGCGGAGAGTTTTCCAAAAATTGTGTTTTGTTACAGGATTTGCCTTTTTGACAAAATGCATGATTGTTGAATGATTGTGGTTTGCTGCATTATAAACTGGTCACGATAATAGTTCCATGATAAACTGTGTCATTTGTAGTGACAATTGGGTACAATATATATGAGAGTGTTCCTAGCTTGGGTCCACCATTTTTGCAGATAAAATGGTGTGATTACGACCTATCCAGAACTTCGTTTCGCCCCGAAGATTAGAAAGTTGAAATTAACATGATTAAGGCTCCGGTTTGAGAGATACAATACATTTTTATTGGACGAAAAATTAGTCACAAGCCCCAATGGAAATATCATTGCATGGACAATGTTCTATAATGTAGAGGTTTGGTGCTTCACATAAATTTTTTTGAGGTAAAAGATCAGCAGATGTACACAGTGAATGAATTGGATTTAAAATTGGAAATTTTGTGCTGAAATATTTATATTAATTTTATAGTTATCATGGGTATCATAATTAGGCATCCCGATTGAAAATCGGGAGGCCTTATGTTTTTGTCTGTTTTTTTTTTTTTTTTCTTTTTTTTTTTTTTTTTTTTTTCTTCCGCCGTTCGGTTTCCGGATCATAACTCTTGAACGCCTTAATCTATCTTTCCGAAATTTTCACAGCTCATCCGAAATACTTTGCTCCTAACCCCTATTGTTTTTCGTCGAGACCCGAAATCCAAGATGGCCGCCATCGGCCATTTTGGAAAAAAAAATCGGGCGATTCCTGTCAATGTCATAATTTGATTCAGGCAATTTCCAGGGGGAAAAAATTTTTTGGGTGTATTTTTTTTTGGACTTAGAATTTTTCCCTCGCCTGCCCCCATGCAGATGTAATACTGTGACTGAGCCATGCTACTGTATTCACTGACTGCAGCCTGCATGTCCCATGTGTCCAGCATGAGGCTAGGCTCTGCCCTCTCAGCCAGTGCAGTATATGAGAGCCCTGCTCAGTAATGCCTGTGATAAGGCAATACCCCCCCCCCCTCTCCCTCCCCCACCTCCACTGTCAGCCAGTCTAATCTGCATATGAATGTAGCAATGTATCAGTGACTTGTATGCACTGCCCCTCTTCCCCCCCCCCCTCTCCTGTCCCCTCACCCCAGTTTACTATACTAACACCAACAAGTTGGAACAATGCCCTCCTTCCCTTTCTAAAGAAAACAATAGGTGGTTATATAATGATGACCCAAACTGAAGATAACAGCTTTGAAGGTCTGCCTGGGCCTTGGTTGCAGTAAGGTGCAGGATCTTACAATAGCATACAGTAGCAAAAATCAGATGCTACTGCTATTGCTACTGCTATACTTGTATCCCAGACCACACAATAGCACACAGTAGCAAAAGCGTATGCTACTGCTACTGCTACTCCTCCAATGTCTTGTCTGGGAAGCGCACGCTACTGCTATTGCTACTGCTACACCTGAGCTTGATCTGTGACCGGGACGCTACTGCTACTGCTATTGCTACTGCTACTCCTCCAATGTCTGGTCTGGGAAGCGCACGCTACTGCTATTGCTACTGCTACACCTGAGCTTGATCTGTGACCGGGACGCTACTGCTACTGCTATTGCTACTGCTACTCTCCGGCTTGATCTGAGACCGGGACGCTACTGCTATTGCTACTGCTACTCCCCAGCTTGATCTGAAACAGGGACGCTACTGCTATTGCTACTGCTACACCTGAGCTTGATCTGAGACCGGGACGCTACTGCTATTGCTACTCTCCGGCTTGATCTGAGACCGGGACGCTACTGCTATTGCTACTGCTACTCCCCAGCTTGATCTGAAACTGGGACGCTACTGCTACTGCTATTGCTACTCCTCCAATGTCTGGTCTGCGAAGCGCACGCTACTGCTATTGCTACTGCTACTCCCCAGCTTGATCTGATCTGGGACGCTACTGCTATTGCTACTGCTACTCCCCAGCTTGATCTGAAACCGGGACGCTACTGCTATTGCTACTGCTACTCCCCAGCTTGATCTGAGACCGGGACGCTACTGCTACTGCTATTGCTACTGTTACTCCCCAGCTTGATCTGAAACCGGCATGCTACTGCTATTGCTACTGCTACTCCCAAGCTTAATCTGAGACCGGGACGCTACTGCTATTGCTACTGCTACTCCCCAGCTTGATCTGGGAACCGGACGCTACTGCTATTGCTACTCCTGAGCTTGATCTGAGACCGGGATGCTACTGTTACTGCTATTACTACTGCCACTCCCCGGCTTGATCTGAGACCGGGACAGCCTTGCTATGAACATTTCCAGTTCTATATTAAACAACATACATGTTAAGATATTGTCATGTCTTTCTGCGAAAAGGGCCAACATGGAAAATGATATGGAATAAACCAATTAGTTTATAAGATAATTCTAGTACTATACTGAGGGTACTGCGTACCAGTAACATTGAGGTGGGCCGACAGGGAAAATGATATGGAATGAACCAATTAGTTTACAAGATAATTCTAGTACTATACTGAGGGTACTGCGTACCAGTAACATCGAGGTGGGCCGACAGGGAAAATGATATGGAATGAACCAATTAGTTTACAGGATAATTCTAGTACTATACTGAGGGTAATGCGGACGAGTAACATCCAGGTGGGCCGACAGGGAAAATGATATGAACCAATTAGTTGACAAGATAATTCTAGTACTATACTGAGGGTACTGCGTACCAGTAACATCGAGGTGGGCCGACAGGGAAAATGATATGGAATGAACCAATTAGTTTACAGGATCATTCTAGTACTATACTGAGGGTACTTCGTACCAGTAACATCGAGGTGGGCCGACAGGGAAAATGATATGGAATGAACCAATTAGTTTACAAGATAATTCTAGTACTATACTGAGGGTAATGCATATGAGTAACGTCGAGCTGGGCCGACAGGGAAGATGATATGGAATGAACCAATTAGTTAACAAGATAATTCCAGTACTATACTGAATGAAGGTAATGTGGACGAGTAACATCGAGGTGGGCCGACAGGGAAAATGATATGAAATGAACCAATTAGTTTACAAGATAATTCTAGTACTATACTGAGCGTAATGCGGACGAGTAACATCGAGGTAGGCTGACATGGAAAATGATATGGAATGAACCAATTAGTTTACAAGATAATTCTAGTACTATACTGAGGGTAATGCGGACGAGTAACATCGAGGTGGGCCGACATGGAAAATGATATGGAATGAACCAATTAGTTTACAATATAATTCTAGTATTATACTGAGCGTAATGCGGACGAGTAACATCCAGGTGGGCCGACAGGGAAAATGATATGAACCAGTTAGTTTACAAGATAATTCTAGTACTATACTGAGCGTAATGCGGACGAGTAACATTGAGGTGGGCCGACAGGGAAAATGATATGGAATGAACCAATAAGTTTACAAGATAATTCTAGTACTATACTGAGGGTAATGCGTACCAGTAACATTGAGGTGGGCCGACTGGGAAAATGATATGGAATGAACCAATTAGTTTACAAGATAATTCTAGTACTATACTGAGGGTACTGCGTACCAGAAACATCGAGGTGGGCCGACAGGGAAAATGATATAAAATGAACCAATAAGTTTAAAAGATAATTCTAGTACTATACTGAGGGTAATGCGGACGAGTAACATCCAGGTGGACCGACAGGGAAAATGATATGGAATGAACCAATTAGTTTACAAGATAATTCTAGTACTATACTGAGGTTACTGCGTACCAGTAACATCGAGGTGGGCCGACAGGGAAAATGATATGGAATGAACCAATAAGTTTACAAGATAATTCTAGTACTATACTGAGGGTAATGCGGACGAGTAACATCCAGGTGGACCGACAGGGAAAAATGATATGGAATGAACCAATTAGTTTACAAGATAATTCTAGTACTATACTGAGGGTACTGCGTACCAGTAACATCGAGGTGGGCCGAAAGGTAAAATGATATGGAATGAACCAATTAGTTTACAAGATAATTCCAGTACTATACTGAGGGTATTGCGTACCAGTAACATCGAGGTGGACCGACATGGAAAATGATATGGAATGAACCAATTAGTTTACAAGATAATTCTAGTACTATACTGAGGGTACTGCGTACCAGTAACATCGAGGTGGACCGACATGGAAAATGATATGGAATGAACCAATTAGTTTACAAGATAATTCTAGTACTATACTGAGGGTACTGCGTACCAGTAACATCGAGGTGGGCTGACAGGGAAAATGATATGGAATAAACCAATTAGTTTACAAGATAGTTCTAGTACTATACTGAGGGTACTGCGTACCAGTAACATCGAGGTGGGCCGACAGGGAAAATGATATGGAATGAACCAATTAGTTTACAAGATAATTCTAGTACTATACTGAGGTTACTGCGTACCAGTAACATCGAGGTGGGCCGACAGGGAAAATGATATGGAATGAACCAATAAGTTTACAAGATAATTCTAGTACTATACTGAGGGTAATGCGGACGAGTAACATCCAGGTGGACCGACAGGGAAAATGATATGGAATGAACCAATTAGTTTACAAGATAATTCTAGTACTATACTGAGGGTACTGCGTACCAGTAACATCGAGGTGGGCCGAAAGGTAAAATGATATGGAATGAACCAATTAGTTTACAAGATAATTCCAGTACTATACTGAGGGTATTGCGTACCAGTAACATCGAGGTGGACCGACATGGAAAATGATATGGAATGAACCAATTAGTTTACAAGATAATTCTAGTACTATACTGAGGGTACTGCGTACCAGTAACATCGAGGTGGACCGACATGGAAAATGATATGGAATGAACCAATTAGTTTACAAGATAATTCTAGTACTATACTGAGGGTACTGCGTACCAGTAACATCGAGGTGGGCTGACAGGGAAAATGATATGGAATGAACCAATTAGTTTACAAGATAGTTCTAGTACTATACTGAGGGTACTGCGTACCAGTAACATCGAGGTGGGCCGACAGGGAAAATGATATGGAATGAACCAATAAGTTTACAAGATAATTCTAGTACTATACTGAGGGTAATGCGGACGAGTAACATCCAGGTGGACCGACAGGGAAAATGATATGGAATGAACCAATTAGTTTACAAGATAATTCTAGTACTATACTGAGGTTACTGCGTACCAGTAACATCGAGGTGGGCCGACAGGGAAAATGATATGGAATGAACCAATAAGTTTACAAGATAATTCTAGTACTATACTGAGGGTAATGCGGACGAGTAACATCCAGGTGGACCGACAGGGAAAATGATATGGAATGAACCAATTAGTTTACAAGATAATTCTAGTACTATACTGAGGGTACTGCGTACCAGTAACATCGAGGTGGGCCGAAAGGTAAAATGATATGGAATGAACCAATTAGTTTACAAGATAATTCCAGTACTATACTGAGGGTATTGCGTACCAGTAACATCGAGGTGGACCGACATGGAAAATGATATGGAATGAACCAATTAGTTTACAAGATAATTCTAGTACTATACTGAGGGTACTGCGTACCAGTAACATCGAGGTGGACCGACATGGAAAATGATATGGAATGAACCAATTAGTTTACAAGATAATTCTAGTACTATACTGAGGGTACTGCGTACCAGTAACATCGAGGTGGGCTGACAGGGAAAATGATATGGAATGAACCAATTAGTTTACAAGATAGTTCTAGTACTATACTGAGGGTACTGCGTACCAGTAACATCGAGGTGGGCCGACAGGGAAAATGATATGGAATGAACCAATTAGTTTACAAGATAATTCTAGTACTATACTGAGCGTAATGCGGACGAGTAACATCCAGGTGGACCGACAGGGAAAATGATATGGAATGAACCAATTAGTTTACAAGATAATTCTAGTACTATAACATCGAGGTGGGCCGACAGGTAAAATGATATGGAATGAACCAATTAGTTTACAAGATAATTCCAGAACTATACTGAGGGTATTGCGTACCAGTAACATCGAGGTGGGCCGACAGGGAAAATGATATGGAATGAACCAATTAGTTTACAAGATAATTCTAGTACTATACTGAGCGTAATGCGGACGAGTAACACCGAGATGGGCCGACAGGGAAAATGATATGGAATGAACCAATTAGTTTACGACATAATTCTAGTACTATACTGAGGGTACTGCGTACCAGTAACATCGATGTGGGCCAACAGGGAAAATGATATGGAATGAACCAATTGGTTTACAAGATAATTCCAGTACTATACTGATGGTAATGCGGATGAGTAACATGGAGGTAGGCTGACATGGAAAATGATACGGAATGAACCAATTAGTTTACAATATAATTCAACTACTATACTGAGGGTAATGCGGATTAGTAACGTCGAGGTGGGCTGACAAGGAAAATGATATGGAATGAACCAATTAGTTTACAATATAATTCTAGTACTATACTGAGGGTAATCAGACGAGTAACATCCAGGTGGGCCCACAGGGAAAATGATATGGAATGAACCAATTGGTTTACAAGATAATTCCAGTACTATACTGATGGTAATGCGGATGAGTAACATGGAGGTAGGCTGACATGGAAAATGATACGGAATGAACCAATTAGTTTACAATATAATTCAACTACTATACTGAGGGTAATGCGGATTAGTAACGTCGAGGTGGGCTGACAAGGAAAATGATATGGAATGAACCAATTAGTTTACAAGATAATTCTAGTACTATACTGAGGGTAATGCGGACAAGTAACATCCAGGTGGGCCGACAGGTAAAATGATATGGAATGAACCGATTAGTTTACAAGATAATTCTAGTACTATACTGAGGGTAATGCGGACAAGTAACATCCAGGTGGGCCGACAGGTAAAATGATATGGAATGAACCGATTAGTTTACAAGATAATTCTAGTACTATACTGAGGGTAATGCGGACAAGTAACATCCAGGTGGACCGACATGGAAAATGATATGGAATGAACCAATTAGTTTACAAGATAATTCTAGTACTATACTGAGGGTACTGCGTACCAGTAACATCGAGGGGGGCCGACAGGGAAAATGATATGGAATGAACCAATTACTTTACAAGATAATTCTAGTACTATACTGAGGGTACTGCGTACCAGTAACATCGAGGTGGGCCGACAAGGAAAATGATATGAACCAATTAGTTTACAACATAATTCTAGTACTATACTGAGGGCATTGCGGACAAGTAACATCCAGGTGGGCCGACATGGAAAATGATATGGAATGAACCAATTAGTTTACAAGATAATTCTAGTACTATACTGAGGGTACTGCGTACCAGTAACATCGAGGTGGGCCGACAGGGAAAATGATATGGAATGAACCAATAAGTTTACAAGATAATTCTAGTACTATACTGAGGGTAATGCGTACCAGTAACATTGAGGTGGGCCGACTGGGAAAATGATATGGAATGAACCAATTAGTTTACAAGATAATTCTAGTACTATACTGAGGGTACTGCGTAGCAGTAGCAGTAGCGTCCGAATCCCAGACCACACATTGGTGGAGTAGCAGTAGCAATAGCAGTAGCAGTAGCGTCCCGCCCTTGGTTCAAGCTGGGGAGTAGCAATAGCAGTAGCAGTAGCGTCCCGGCCACCCATCGAGCTGGGGAGTAGCAGTAGCAATAGCAGTAGCAGTAGCGTCCCGGCCATGCATCAAGCTGGGGAGTAGCAATAGCAGTAGCAGTAGCGTCCGCCTGCCAGACAAGCCCTTGGAGGAGTAGCAATAGCAGTAGCAGTAGCGTCCGTCTCCCACACCAGCCCTTGGAGGAGTAGCAATAGCAGTAGCAGTAGCGTTTGAATCCCAGACCATACATTGGAGGAGTAGCAATAGCAGTAGCAGTAGCGTCCCTGCCTTGGTTCAAGCTGGGGAGTAGCAATAGCAGTAGCAGTAGCGTCCGTCTCCAACACCAGCCCTTGGAGGAGTAGCAATAGCAGTAGCAGTAGCGTCTGAATCCCAGACCACACATTGGAGGAGTAGCAGTAGCAATAGCAGTAGCAGTAGCGTCCCGGCCTTGGTTCAAGCTGGGGAGTAGCAATAGCAGTAGCAGTAGCGTCCGTCTCCCACACCAGCCTTTGGAGGAGTAGCAATAGCAGTAGCAGTAGCGTCCGTCTCCAACACCAGCCCTTGGAGGAGTAGCAATAGCAGTAGCAGTAGCGTCTGAATCCCAGACCACACATTGGAGGAGTAGCAGTAGCAATAGCAGTAGCAGTAGCGTCCCGGCCTTGGTTCAAGCTGGGGAGTAGCAATAGCAGTAGCAGTAGCGTCCGTCTCCCACACCAGCCTTTGGAGGAGTAGCAATAGCAGTAGCAGTAGCGTCCGTCTCCAACACCAGCCCTTGGAGGAGTAGCAATAGCAGTAGCAGTAGCGTGTGAATCCCAGACCACACATTTGAGGAGTAGCAGTAGCAATAGCAGTAGCAGTAGCGTCCCGGCCTTGGTTCAAGCTGGGGAGTAGCAATAGCAGTAGCAGTAGCGTCCGTCTCCCACACCAGCCCTTGGAGGAGTAGCAATAGCAGTAGCAGTAGCGTCCGTCTCCCACACCAGCCCTTGGAGGAGTGAGCAATAGCAGTAGCAGTAGCGTCTGATTCCCAGACCACACATTGGAGGAGTAGCAGTAGCAATAGCAGTAGCAGTAGCGTCCCGGCCTTGGTTCAAGCTGGGGAGTAGCAATAGCAGTAGCAGTAGCGTCCCGGCCACGGATCAAGCTGGGGAGTAGCAATAGCAGTAGCAGTAGCGTCCGTCTCCCACACCAGCCCTTGGAGGAGTAGCAATAGCAGTAGCAGTAGCGTCCGTCTCCCACACCAGCCCTTGGAGGAGGAGCAATAGCAGTAGCAGTAGCGTCTGAATCCCAGACCACACGTTGGAGGAGTAGCAGTAGCAATAGCAGTAGCAGTAGCGTCTGAATCCCAGACCACACATTGGAGGAGTAGCAGTAGCAATAGCAGTAGCAGTAGCGTCCTGGCCTCAGATCAAGCTGGGGAGTAGCAATAGCAGTAGCAGTAGCGTCTGAATCCCAGACCACACATTGGAGGAGTAGCAATAGCAATAGCAGTAGCGTCCCGGCCTTGGTTCAAGCTGGGGAGTAGCAATAGCAGTAGCAGTAGCGTCCGTCTCCCACACCAGCCCTTGGAGGAGTAGCAATAGCAGTAGCAGTAGCGTCCCGGCCTTGGTTCAAGCTGGGGAGTAGCAATAGCAGTAGCAGTAGCGTCCGTCTCATACACCAGCCCTTGGAGGAGTAGCAATAGCAGTAGCAGTAGCGTCTGAATCCCAGACCACACATTGGACAAGTAGCAGTAGCAATAGCAGTAGCAGTAGCGTCCGAATCCCAGACCACACATTGGAGGAGTAGCAGTAGCAATAGCAGTAGCGTCCCGGCCTTGGCTCAAGCTGGGGAGTAGCAATAGCAGTAGCAGTAGCGTCTGAATCCCAGACCACACATTGGAGGAGTAGCAGTAGCAATAGCAGTAGCGTCCCGGCCTTGGCTCAAGCTGGGGAGTAGCAATAGCAGTAGCAGTAGCGTCCCGGCCTCGGATGAAACTGGGGAGTAGCAATAGCAGTAGCAGTAGCGTCCGCTTCCACGACCATGCGGAGGAATAGCACGAGCAATAGCAGTAGCATTCGGCTCACGTACCAGGGCCGTGAACAGTAGCAATAGCAGTAGCATGGGAATAGCACGTAATAGCAAATTTATCGTTCAGAATATACATTGGCCGACATAGCAGAATAGCATGCCTCCGGGCAAAAATGTACAATCCTGCACCTTCCTCCTTGGTTGCCGGTCAATTGTTCATTGTATTCAGTTAAAACAGCACTGTGTTTATCTGGATGAAACTACATGCATTGTTTTCTAGCTGTATTTCACATGCAGTGACCAAATTATCATTGTTTTACTTAGCCAGAACCCAGAATAATTTCCTTTTTGCTTGTATTATGAATGTCTGTCATGTCTGTACATTTAATACCTATTGAGATTAAAACAAATATCTGATGGACATTTGTCTAGTGAGCAACTGCTATAATTTGAACTCTCACTCCCACCTGTGTTCAATAATCCTGGTATATGTATTATAATAACAGTCAAGTTTCACCGTTAGAAAAGAACAGAAAAATTGGGGGATGCCACAAAGCCTATAGGCTTTTATGTCTAGTTATCTATCTAAATACATATCTGGGATGCCATTGGTGCACTTATAATAATATATATATTTGCTTTGAACCATGAACAGATGTTGACTCATGGAAATATTTGTTGAGATCAGATGTTGTCTTGTGTTCAGTTTATGCATCTGCTTCACAATGCATGAAAAGCTATTGACCTACAAAGTTACATTGTATGTGTTTTGATGTGATCAAATGTTGAACCATACTGGGTACATGTTTTTCTATGACCAGCTGTTGACCCTTGCGAAACATCGCCTTGTCTGAACGGTGCAACTTGTAAAGACGACAACGGTGCAGCCGCCTGTGATTGTGTCGCAGGGTTTGTTGGCGTCAAATGCGACACAAGTAAGGATAAAATCTACTGTAAACCCAGAAATATTAGTGTCCATTAATTTTAGTGATTTTACCAAAGTGGATGTATTAGCAGCCATTTAAATTTGTGGGTGAATGACAGAAACAGAGAAGCAAACCCATATTTTATGACTTAGCGTCCATAATTATTAGCGAATTTTTTCAAAGCTCTAAACAAATGGACGCTAACACTTTCTGGGTTTACAGTATAAGGATATATACTTGAGTGGATTACAGCATGTCATACCTTTTCGGTAGGGTGAAACATTATTGACATTCTCACTTTTGAGAACATTACAAAATTATTCTTACATTAACATGATTAATGCTGGGCGATAAAATGTGCATAACATGTATCTCAAGAACGAATAAAGGCACACAATTTACTTCTAAAAAAAAAAAAATTATGATAATTCCAGATCATTTCATAGCTATTTCTATATTCGATGATTTATAAAATAAGTGCAGACTGGTATGTGTTTCTTCTAAGTACAAGCATTATTATGATTTTTTCAGATGTTGACGAGTGTGACGACAACACACAATGTCAGAACGGTGCAGATTGTGTGGATGGCATCAACGTCTTCACCTGTAACTGTACCTCTGGTTGGATGGGAGATCTTTGCGATCAAGGTTAGTTTTTTATCCATGGTATTTGTATCTACAGTACTGATCCCACAAAACTTCACCATTGCATTGCGTGTGCCTTGTAACATGTGTAATGCTGATTGCCAGTTCGTGCAATTTCACGAAATTACAAAATGATGCCATCCTCAATTCACAAGATGGTACATGTGCCTGCACCTCAGGCAATTGTTATTGACAGTGTGCATCACACTGTGTGCACATTTTGTGATTTGAGGCGCATATAGAGAGATAGAGTGAATCCAACTCGAACCATGCATCATGTGCATATGGACAAGGCGTGTCATGTGCAGGATGTGGACAGCGGAATGCCTATTAACTACTCGCTAATATGCTCTTGTATGCATGCAAGCTTATAACCAGCGCTAATGCCAAATGCGAAATCTGGTAAACGTTAGCTGGGATCAAATCGCATGAGAAAGGCTAACACATGTGAAATGCCAGATGCTAAGTTCAACATGCTAACATACTAGTATTGGTGAATTTTTGCGAAATCAGTACTGTAAGACTAAATGGGCTTCTAATGTATGACCATTGACCAATGTTATTGATAGTATACTGGTTACCATGGTAACTGTCCTGTGTTTGCAGACATAGATGAGTGCACAGGCACGGACAACCCCCACAATTGTGACGAAAACGCTGAGTGTATCAACACTGATGGATCGTTCACGTGCACTTGTAAAACTTTCTACAGCGGGAACGGTACTTCTTGTACATGTGAGTACAAAAATATGCCTACAAACAGAATAACTTACGAGGAACTCCTAATAACATGAATAACTGTGGCTCAGTACAGTAACTAAATTAAATTTCATATAGCTTTTTGTTCTTTGGGTGTTTTCCTAACATGATTTTTGTGGATTCCTTGTGATGAGGAAATAAGTTGAGATATTTGATGACCGTTGTTCTGTTGTGAACAGATATTGACCCATGCGATCCCTCACCATGTCTCAACGGAGCATCTTGTACAGACAACAGCGGTGTCCACGACTGTGCCTGTGTCGATGGATTCACTGGCGACACATGCCAGACAAGTAAGCATCAAAATTTAATATAGATATATTCAAGTGGGTCCACTGGATTATGTCATTCAATCCTTGACGGTACGGCAGGGTCAAATGAATGAGAATAGTCCAAAGCATAATTCTTATATTAATTTCGGATGTGAAATGTACATTGTATATCAAAAAGAAGTCAGGGTAATTCAGTTGTGTCAAACCTGAATGACTATTATTTTCAAAATATCATTACCAATCTCATAATTGGACAATTATACTTTAAATATGCTCAAATGGAATTTCATGGTTTGAAAAAATGGCAGTTCTTAATTGGCAATAATTCATTGAATTTTGGGACACAAATGACCTGCGCTTCATCATCACACAAGGTTGATTATTATACCTCATGGTAGAATACCCGTCGCTGATTGGTTGATCAACATAATGCATTTTGCAATGTTCACATCGAAGCCCACCATGCCGGTCAACAATGTGTGCATTGTTGACCGCTCCGTCGAATTGTTCACCGCCACTGTTGAATGATTGAAATTCATAAGTGACATTCGGTATATATTCGAATATGGCAACATTGTCTCCTCGAGGGAACATTTCTCCATGCTCCCCGACAAACCAGTCACCAGTTATAAAATAATCTCCTTAGATACTGACGAGTGTGAGGGCAACACGCAATGTCAGAACGGTGCTGCGTGTGTGGATGGCATCAACGGCTTCACCTGCGACTGTACCTTGGGCTGGATGGGAGACTCTTGTGACCAAGGTCAGTGTGCAGCCATGGTAAGATAAGCCTGTGGAATTAAAACTTGACTAGTTTTTCTGATACATTTAGAACACATCTCCTGTGTTTGCAGACATAGACGAGTGCACAGACATGAATAACCCCCACAATTGCGACGATAACGCGAATTGTACAAACACTGCCGGCTCATTCACCTGCACGTGTAAAACTTTCTACAGCGGGGACGGTACTTCTTGCACATGTGAGTACAAACATAAACACACACATGGGAAATTGTTGTGGCTTTAGCTTGCAGCTTTTGGCTTTTTCTTTCAAAAAGAAAAATATTTCAAATATATTGAACTATAAATATTTTGCCTGGTACCAGATATTGACCCGTGTGATCCCTCACCATGTCTGAACGGAGCATCTTGTACAGACGACAACGGTGTCCACGACTGTGCCTGTGTTGAGGGATTCACTGGCGACACATGCCAGACAAGTAAGTATACAGTGTGATATTGTCTATTTTCAGCTCTGCTATGCCGAATGGCAGCACAGTTTTAGCGATATCGTGTTGTTTGACGTTGTTAACTTTAATTAGGGCATTTCGGCCCGAAATGCCCTTATGGTTTTGTCTGGTTTTTTTTTTTTTTTTTTTTTCTTCTTTTTTTTTTACTTTCCGTCGTTTTGGTTTCCGATCAATAACTCGGGAACGCCTGAACGGATCTTGTCCAAATTTACACCACTGGTCAGAAATATTACATGGAAGACCCCTATCGTTTTGGAGGCGGCTCCGGGGTCCGTGAGGTCCGTGAGGATGAAATCAAAGTTGATTTTGAGACTTGGTTTCCGATCGATAACTCAAAAAGTATTCATGCAATGGCAAGTATTCTCTGCATGGGAGTTCATATACCACCAAGGAAGAACCCTATTGATTTTGGGATCACTCCGTCGAACGACCTTTGACCTAGAGCTCGGAAGAATTTTTGCTGATTCATCCTTGAGGCTTTCTTGCATATCTCGGAAACGGTGTGTCGTAGAGCGAAACGGAGCTCAATTTAGGCCTCCTGGCACTAGACAAACTAGTCTAGGGGGTATCTTGGGTCGAAACGACCCCTGGTGTCGATTTTTTTTTTCGCCGACTCGGCACTTCCTGTTTGGCCGTATCTCGGAAACGGTATGTCGTAGAGCGAAACGGAGCTCAATTTCGGCCTCCTGGCACTAGACAAACTAGTCTGGTGTGTATCTTGGGTCAAAACGACCCCTGGTGTCGATTTTTTTTTTCGCCGACTCGGCACTTCCTGTTTGGCCGTATCTCGGAAACGGTATGTCGTAGAGCGAAAAGGAGCTCAATTTCGGCCTCCTGGCACTAGACAAACTAGTCTAGTGTGTATCTTGGGTCGAAACGACCCCTGGTGTCGATTTTTTTTTTCGCCGACTCGGCACTTCCTGTTTCGCCGTATCTCGGAAACGGTATGTCGTAGAGCGAAACGGAGCTCAATTTCGGCCTCCTGGCACTAGACAAACTAGTCTAGTGTGTATCTTCGGTCGAGACGTCCCCTGGTGTCAAATTTTTTTTTCGCCGACTCGGCACTTCCTGTTTGGCCGTATCTCGAAAACGGTGCGTCGTAGAGCGAAACGGAGCTCAATTTCGGCCTTTTGGCACTAGACAAACTAGTTTAGTGTGTATCTGGGGTCGAGACGACCCCTGGTGTCGAATTTTTTTTTCGCCGACTCGGCACTTCCTGTTTGCCATATCTCAGAAACGGTACGTCGTAGAGCGAAACGGAGCTCAATTTCGGCCTCCTGGCACTAGACAAACTAGTCTGGGGGGTATCTTGGGTCGAAACGACCCCTGGTGTCGATTTTTTTTTTCGCCGACTCGGCACTTCCTGTTTGGCCGTATCTCGGAAACGGTGCGTCGTAGAGCGAAACGGAGCTCAATTTCGGTCTCCGGGCACCAGACAAACTAGTCTAGTGTGTATCTTCACTCGAGACGATCCCTGGTGTCGAATTTTTTTTTCGCCGACTCGGCACTTCCTGTTTGGCCGTATCTCGGAAATGGTGCGTCGTAGAGTGAAACGGAGCTCAATTTCGGTCTCCGGGCACTAGACAAACTAGTCTAGTGTGTATCTGGGGTCGAGACGACCCCTGGTGTCGAATTTTTTTCTCGCCGACTCGGCACTTCCTGTTTGGCCGTATCTCGGAAACGGTGCGTCGTAGAGAGAAACGGAGCTCAATTTCGGTCTCCGGGCACTAGACAAACTAGTCTAGTGTGTATCTGGGGTCGAGACGACCCCTGGTGTCGAATTTTTTTTTCGCCGACTCGGCACTTCCTGTTTGGCCGTATCTCAGAAACGGTGCGTCGTAGAGCGAAACGGAGCTCAATTTCGGCCTCCTGGCACTAGACAAACTAGTCTAGTGTGTATCTTCGGTCGAGACGACCCCTGGTGTCGAATTTTTTTTTCGCCGACTCGGCACTTCCTGTTTGGCCGTATCTCGGAAACGGTGCGTCGTAGAGCGAAACAGAGCTCAATTTCGGCCTTTTGGCACTAGACAAACTAGTCTAGTGTGTATCTTGGGTCGAGACGACCCCTGGTGTCGAATTTTTTTTTCGCCGACTCGGCACTTCCTGTTTGGCCGTATCTCGGAAATGGTGCGACGTAGAGCGAAACGGAGCTCAATTCCGGCCTCCTGGCACTAGACTAACTAGTCTAGAGGGTATCTTGCATCGAGACGACTTCTGGTGTCGAATTTTTTTTTGCCGACTCAGCACTTCCTGTTTGCCATATCTCAGAAACGGTCCGTCGTAGAGCGAAACGCAAAAATGCCTAAGGACGGGGTATGTCACTTAAACTTTGACCACGGACAGATTCAGAGTCATTATGGTTCTACGCGGTCTCTTAGGTAAATGTTAGGTAGGAATAGAACTCACACGAAATGCCCCAAGGCATCTTCAGGCCTTGACGTCTAGTTTGTTATCTAATCTTTCAGTTGAATCTTTCTGAAATTTCTCATTCTTGCCATATATGTTGTGTATATGTTCGTGTCATGTATTTAAGTATTTTTGTGAATATATTTTTTTATCAGTACTGCTAGGTATAAGTGGAATATTTAGGGCGTTTCTCACATGAGTGGTGTGTGTTTATGGTTGTACAGGTATGACTTTTTTGTTTGTAACCAGTGCTTTATGTATCGTAGAAAAAATATCATCAGTTTTTATGCAGTTCTGATCATGCATTTTGAGCATACAAACCCTAGTGTTAGACACAGCTTTCAGTTCCATAAATTTAATCGTGTTAATCTATGTTTACTTGCCTTACTTGCCTGCCGTCATAGCTTACCTTCAAAATGGTGAGCTTGACTTTGGCCTTGGATGACCTTCAGAAGCAGGGAAATCAAGCTCAAGACAAATCTTTTGGAAAGCTGGATGTGAGACCTCGAGCATTGCAGATATTAATATTGAACATTAGTATATAAAGTCATATGTGGCCTTCAAAATGACAACTCGCGGTTTTCGAATGTCCTTTCATCATGCGGTCAGCTAAGGCTTTACTGACAGCGAGGCTGTGATGAGGGGTGTGATAAGGAGATACAAGCTTGTTGAATGTAGCGACAGAAGGGCAAACATTGATGTGCGTTTCAGATATTGATGACTGTGACGGCAACACACAATGTCTGAACGGTGCAGATTGTGTGGATGGCATCAACGACTTCACCTGTAACTGTACCTCGGGTTGGATGGGAGATCTTTGCGATCAAGGTTAGTGTGTACCCATGGTAACTCGGTAGATCGTCGACTAACATCTCCAAAACATCCACGATGTTGAACACCTACATGTACAATGGTCCCTGTGAGATAAGACACCTCCTAAATTAGAATCTCCTGTCTGTAAAGACCTTTTTGTATTCCCCAAATAGGGCTTATCTTACAGGGACCACTGTATCATAATTGGTTTTATACAGAACAGCTATGTGACTGCTATCAGATGAATTTAATTTAAAATTAAATATGATGTGATAATGTACTAATTGTATATTATATATCCGCAGACATAGACGAATGCACAGATACAACTCACACTCATGACTGTGATGTTCATGCCACGTGTACAAATTCCGACGGTTCCTACAACTGCACATGTAATGTCGCCTACACCGGAGATGGGCGAACTTGTACCTGTGAGTTTTCAAGAATCGATGAGTGTTCATTACATATTGCTGATGGCACAAGATACATGCAGTATATGTGATGTACAAAACATTGAAGACATGAGAGATTTACGCACTTTTATTAATATCTACTTGATTTTATACCCTACGGTAAATGGCATTACAGATTAAAATTTGAAACAAAGATTTCCAGCAGTGTTTTCTTACAATTTTATCCAGTTGTGAGCAACATACAGCCATTTCTGTTTGAAATTCTTTTCGATATCCATCTGTGTTTGTTTACAGTTGTGTCCAGCTGTGCAGAAGACACCTGTGGCCAAGGCCAATGTGAGAGCCTGATGTCGGGTTACGAGTGTCTATGTTACACAGGCTGGACGGGAAACAACTGTAACGTTGGTGTGTAGCGTCTCGATCATGCTGCGATTGATGGCGGTTTTCTCTAATCTATAAATTTGCAGAGAGCAATACATGTATATCCAACCTAATAATTGTATCCCCTGAACAAAGTTCGGCGGATACTATGGATTTGGCTTCGTCGTCCGCGTCCGCGTCCGCGTCCGTGTCCGCGTCCGCAGAGATTTTCTTGTGAACGCGCTACAGGCCGCAATTCTCATCCGATCACCATTATTTTTGCAGGCACATATATAATGGTAAGATCCCGACACCAATCGATTTTGGTTGCCGTGGCAACTGAATTGGTCGTTTGGGGACACATTTTGCATTGAAAACAGCCTGTTTGAGACACATGGCTTGTGAACGCGCTACAGGCCGCAATTCTCACCCGATCACCATTATTTTTTGCAGGCACATATATTGTGGTAAGATCCCGACACCAATCGATTTTGGTTGCCGTGGCAACTGAATTGGTCGTTTGGGGACACATTTTGCATTGAAAACAGCCTGTTTGAGACACATGGCTTGTGAACGCTCTACAGATGGCAATTTTTGACGAATCTCGATAATATTTGGAAGTGTTGTTGGGAAGGGCTGTCACACGAAACCAATCGTTTTTTAGAATGATCATATAAATATTAATATGTTAACAGCCTAACTTATTACAGAATTTTGAAATATCCATTTTGACATGTACGATCATTCCAATAGCCTGTACAGTGGAAGGTAATGACACTGGTTTCTTGTTGAGAATGGTGAACTGAAGTTTTCAGTGAAAACAGGACAATATTACTGAATAAGTTAACATTAGTTTTATTAGTTAAGTCTATTATTGTCCACAATAAAAATAGTTAAGATGAGAAACGTTTATTATTAAGCTCAACAAGGTAAAGGTTTTGTCCAGTACAAATTTCATGGGTGTAACTGAATAAGTTAACATTATTTTTAATAGTTAAGTCTATTATTGACCACAATAAAAATAGTTAAGACAAGAAATATTTATTATTAACCTCAACAAGGTAAATGTTTTGTCCAGTACAAATTTCATTGGTGTAACTGAATAAGTTACGACAATGAAAATAGTTAAGACAAGAAATATTTATTATTGGGCTCAACAAGGTGAAGGCTTTGTCCAGTAGAGATTTTATGGCTGTGACCAAATAAGTCAACATTATTTTTTTGCTAGTTAAGTCTATTATTGATCACAATAGCTTTTTATGAAAACATTGATCAACTTTTACTTTGAATTTCAACTTGAGACCATGTTTGGCTCAAATTATGAGTTAAAATATAACTTATGGTGAAAAATTCGATCTGGCTCCAATTTTGTCATCTTGAAATGCAGTTTTGGTCAACTTTTACTTTGAATTTCAACTTGAAAGCATGTTTGGCACATATTATGAGTCGAAATATAACTTATGGTGAAAAGTTCGATTTGGCTCCATTTTCGTCATCTTGAAATGCAGTTTTGGTCAATTTTTAGTTTGAATTTCAACTTGAAACCAAGTTTGGCACATATTATGAGTTAAAATATAACTTATGATGGAAAGTTCGATCTGGCTCCAATTTCTTCATCTTGAAATGCAGTTTTGGTAAACTTTTAGCTTGAATTTCAACTTGAAACCAAGTTTGGCACATATTATGAGTTAAAATATAACTTATGACGAAAAGTTCTATCTGGCTCCAATTTCGTCATCTTGAAATGCAGTTTTGGTCAACTTTTACATTGAATTTCAACTTAATACCAAGTTTGGCACATATTATGAGTTGAAATATAACTCATGGCGAAAAGTTTGATCTGGGTCCAATTTCGTCATCTTAAAATGCAGTTTTGGTAAACTTTTAGTTTGAATTTCAACTTGAAATCAAGTTGGGCAGGTATTATGAGTTAAAATATAGCTCATGACGAAAAGTTTGATCTGGCTCCAATTTTGTCATCTTGAAATGCAGTTTTGATTACCTTTTACTTTG
The DNA here is from genome assembly GCA_949152475.1 of Terebella lapidaria. NCBI lineage: Eukaryota > Metazoa > Annelida > Polychaeta > Terebellida > Terebellidae > Terebella > Terebella lapidaria. The sequence continues at coordinate 21,290,340 of OX424567.1, forward strand.
AATTTCAACTTGAAACCATGTTTGGCACATACATGTATTATGGATCGAAATATAACTTATGGTGAGAAGTTCAATCTAGCTCCAATTTTGTCATCTTGAAATGCATTTTTGGTCAAATTTTACTTTGAATTTCAACTTGGAACCAAGTTTGTAAAATATTCTGAGTTGAAATATAAATAGGTGAAAAGATTGATCTATCTGTATTTTCGTTATTTTATCAAACATGTCGAATGGAAATTCATATAAAGAGATTTCAGTGGTGATTTTGAATTCGACCTTCAATAACCTCGGAAAATCAGTGCAGCAATTTTGGTGGGGAAAAGAAAACAGTTGTGACTTGAGATTTAACATTTCTCTGGTAATCTTTTTTAGCCCTTACTCTAGTTTTTCACAATTGACAGTGATATATTTGGGGCAACAGAGATGATAGGGCTACGGGGGATACACCCAAGCGGTCGTAGGCGACCGGAAGCGTCTAGTTTCAACAGTTTATATCACAGCATTAGGATTCATTAGTTTAGAAATACCAGCAGATATCTATGTTTAAATTGTATCGATGTGTTGATGTGATAAAATGCTACTTAATGAATATGATCATAAGAATATACTTAATTAATGTGATCTTTTCAATATACTTAAATGTGTATACATGTATCTATATGCCACAGATATTCATATATAATAATGGTTATCATGGTCAGTTGGTTGCTAGGTTCACTAATTATCTGATTTCCAGACATCAATGAGTGTGAGAACTCCACACTGAACACTTGTGTTGAGAACGAAGTGTGCGTCAACACAAACGGGTCGTACGAGTGTCAATGTGCCGAGAACTTCTGGAGTGATGGCTCGATGTGTCACCGTAAGTAAGCTAGTGTCAAAAGCAAACTTTACGAAAAGCAGGTACTGCATACTGATTCTGTTGTGACGCAGAGCATCTAAAGATCAAATATTCAGCAGCATCAAAGTTTTGAGTGATGCTGATTGAGCCATTAGTGAGTGCTGCTCAATGCCAGAGTGATTGCGGAAATTCGGATAGTCCAGCTTTATAGCTTTATTTCTGTTTGCATGGTCTATCTGCAGGAGAAGCACACTAAATGTTTGGAATTTCACAGTTTTTCTTCGCAGGAGTAACACAAATTTCGTAATCATTTAAAACGTCTCAATAACAACTAGCCTTATATGAATATTCATTGTTTGTTAATCTCCTCATACTTTCTCTCGCAGGAATGATGTTGTACAACCCAATGATGGACTTTGGTGCGTCCTTCTCGGGAGACGGTGCAGGCTTTGGTCCAGTCTATGTTGAAGGAGGATTCCCGTTCTTCGGAAAACTCTATCACGACATATTCGTATGTACTGTACTCATGTACTTATATTAATGTTCATCATTTTATCATTGTTATATATGGTGGCTCCCTCGACTAAATCAATACAAAATGGAACCATAGAGTCATGTTTTTGACAAAAATTTTCCAATTAGATTATGTACATGTATGTAAGATCATTGTATTCAACCTACATGCACATCTACAACTTTTTAGGTTACCGGACCTTTGGTCTGCTAACCTATTGGCATGGCGTTGCGTCCGGCGTCGGCGTCGTCCACATTTTTATCTTTTTAGGTTACCGGACCTATGGTCCGATAACCTATTGGCATGGCGTTGCGTCCGTCGTCCGTCGTCGTCGTCGTCCGTCGTCGTCGTCGTCCACATTTTTATCTTTTTTGTTTACAGGCGAATTTTTCTGAAATTTTGCACAAAAATACTTAAAAATAATTCAAGAAGGAGGTATTTTTTAGTTTTTTGATTTTCACATTTTTTTCAAAATGGCGGCCGTTTTCGACGAAAAATGCCTGATTTTGGGCTTTGGCGGCCATTCTCTCAAAATTTGTTCAGTAACTTTTTTTCTTTTTGATAAATAAGACTCCTCATATGTACTTCTATGATGTCTATAAATTTCGTTGCGCTTGAATCGCTCGAAGTGGGCCATTTTGGCCCAAACTCGGCCCAAATGGGACTTTCCCATGTTAAATTCTCCTATGCTTTATAATGGGACACATTATGCCTAATATCTCACTTGATATTGAGATTGGAGACTAGGAATCAATTGTGGACATATAGGAAATGATATATGCTGAATATTCTCGTGACCTTGAATTTGACCTCTGACCTCAGTTTCAAGGTCAGAGCACAAAATGGCTTACCGTAATGGCCCGAAATACCGCCGGTTCTCATTTACCCGCCGGCCTCATTTAAGCGCCGGGTATTTAAGTCTTTAAAAGCATTAATAAGCGCCGGTCTCGAATTAGCGCCGGTTCAAATAACCGCCGGGTATGTACCGGTGCACGTAGCACACAAGAGTCCCACGGTGATTGCAATTGATTACACATGTGTGAAACAACACAACTGACACTTACTTACCGATATGAGATTTTCATTATGACAATAGAACACCTGCTAACCAATTAGGTGATGCAATTGAGCAGCTGCATGTATATATAATTGTACTGACTAACTTAATGATATCCATTCCCCAAGACCCAACATTACATTTATATCAGCATAATATAAATATCCATTACCATATATCTTTATTGGTTGCATGTATTGCGGCGCCATGCGACATCTACTACGCACATAACGAATGCAGTAGGTCCGTGTATGAACCAGTCATGAAACACACCGATATAATAAATCCAAACTCTCTGAAAAACTGACTGATTTACAGAGTATCGGCAGGTACCAGCACCGGTAGATTTTCTATTGAATTTGCAAGCTTCATCACGATGTATTTTACTATAATTTATAAGTTTATTTACCGTGTATCTGCTGTTCATAGCCATTGGATTAACACCATCCTCGATGCAACCGCCCGTCATTATGCCCTCAACTCCCATTCCCCCCTTCCAGCCATGCACCGCGCGCTGGATATCACTAAATACAGTGAAGAAAATCGGTGCGTTCACGCGCACAAGCTTCAAAATATATCGTTTTTGCTCATTGTATTATTAAGCGCCGGTCTCGTTTACCCGCCGGTCTCGTATTAGCACATGGGCTGAAACATGTAAAGCACTATTAAGCGCCGGGGCGGTATTTCGGGCCATTACGGTATATCTCGCTTATTATCGACTCTACAGAATCAATTGTGGACATATAGGAAATGATATATGCTGAATATTCTCGTGACCTTGAATTTGACCTTTGACCTCATTTTCAAGGTCACAGGACGAAATGGCTAATATCTCGCTTATTATTGAACCTACAGCTTAGGAATCAATTGTGGACATATAGGAAATGATATATGCTGAATATTCTGATGACCTTGAATTTGACCTTTGACCTCATTTTCAAGGTCACAGGACAAAAAGGCTAATATCTCGCTTGTTATCAACTTTACAGCTTAGCAATCAATTATGAACATATAGGAAATGATATATGCAGATTATTGTCATGACCTTGAATTTCTCATTCTTGCCATATATGTTGTGTATATGTTCGTGTCATGTATTTATAAGTATTTTTGTGAATATATTTTTTTTTATCAGTAGGGCGTTTCTCACATGAGTGGTGTGTGTTTATGGTTGTACATGTATGACTTTTTTGTTTGTAACCAGTGCTTTTTGTATCTGGTGGTAATAGATTGATACTTACATTTATACCACTGAGTCGGTGTCACTGCTGGCGGACGTTAAATCTGTCCCCGAGGATACCATCAACTCAGTAGCCTTCGGGCTTGTGATTGGGTACTTTTATACTTGTCATGTATCTATTCCATGGGGTTAGATTCGGATTTCTAAATTTTTTTCATAGGTTGTTGGGCAGTTGTATACTAATTCCATCTGGTGTACAGTAGAAACAACTACATTTAACACATTGTCTGCCCCTGAAGACGCCAGTGTGTCTTTGGATAAACTATTTGGTCGGGCTTTGTTTGTTTCTATTGCAAAATGTAGTATTTTACGTTTCTTATTGGCATCATCAAAATCTGATTGTATTGGTGGTAATAGATTGATACTTACATTTACAGCATAGGAATCAATTGCGAATATAGAGGAATGATATATACTGAATATTTTCATGACCTTGAACTTGAACTTTGACCTCATTTTCAAGGTCACATCACAGAATGGCTAATGTCTCGCTTATTATTTACTTATTTATTTATTTACTTATTATCGACTTTACAGCTGAGGAATTTATTGTGGACATACTAGAAGTGATATATTTGTTGAAAATTTCATGGCCTTGAATTTATCAGTGACTTTATTTTCAAGGTCACTGGACAAAAGGCTAATATCTAAAATGTATATTGTCTGGTAACCTTTCTTAGCCCTTGGGCTAATTTTTTGGATTTGGAGGACTTGAAAGTTATGATAGCCATTCAAAATACTGATTCCAAACAACCAATCAGCGATACACTTGAAACTATACGTTCATGGTCATGTATGTTAACTTTGTATAATGGTATGTATCATTGCACAGGTTTCGTCCAATGGCTACCTGTCGCTCGGTTCGAGGTTCACTCTAGGAGACCCTTTGAACACGACACACTTCCCGGCGGACGTCCCGATGGTGGCTCCTTATTGGCTATCGCTCTCCGGCACGACCTATGTGAACCAGTACGACACCTCCAGTAACCAATCAAATCCAGTCGTCGGTAGAATCTTCACAGTGGTGAAAGATTACGCGGCAAGTCAGCTTGAAGCGATGGACTTCCAGCCGAGGTTCATCATGGTCGTTACTTGGAACAGAATGGTTCCTTACCCCGAGGATATATATGGGGGTAAACAGGTGACTTCCTGTTCACATTACTCAGTACATGTATATCAGCAAAATATTGCTGTACATAATTTATAAATGTCTCCCCAATTTTGGTAAATCATTTTGATACTTTTATAATAAACATTGAATATGGCTCATAAAAAACATTATATTTTTTCAGCATCCATTCAACTATAATGCATTTTTGCTTCCAAATAAGTGTTTGCAATGAATAATTCAAATAAATTCCAATATCTGCCAATGAAAGTGAATTATTCCACAGTTTGCAATATTGACGTCTTTCATTTCCGCAGAATGTAACTTTTCAAGTCGCTCTCGCGACGGATGGGCAAGGGTCACTCGTGGTGTATGACTATGACCGAGAACACATGCTGCTTGACCCACGCAGTGCGAACTGGACCATCGGTTTGGGTCACAGCGATGGGGGCGACAACGTGGAAGTCGTCCCTACCGATGACATCCTTCGGCCTGATTTGAGCTCCAACATGGGTATGCAAACATGACTTGTGCAAATATTAGCAGAATCTTGTCTGTGAGTGGTAATCCTGGCAAAAATGATAGTAATATATTGATAAAAGTTGCATTGTACGATGTGGGGACCAACACATGCATCAGCATGGACTGGGTGAGTGATCTTACCTAATTCTAGAAATTCCTCTGTCAAGTGCTAATTAGGACGGCAAGATACATATATTTACATGTGTGTCCATATATGTACCAGTTCACCGGTGCTACACATACATGTATTGTGGGGGGTCAGAGGCTTGTAATGACCTTTGAAGGGGTCACAAGGAGATGTAATATCGGCTTGGTATATCACACTTACGCACAGGTGAGCCAGGACGCTTCATCTACGGTTTGGGTGGCAAGGTTGAAAACCCAACTCTGCCATGTCTGGCCTGGCATGACTCCCAAAACTGGACACAGATCGAGGCTGTGAGGTTAGAAGTGGATGCCTGCCCATGTACGGCAGAGCAAGCCGCACTGGATACTCGCTACATGGTGTACACAGACGCAGAGAAGCGGCGGGAAATGCCGTACCCTACCGGGGGAGAGCATTGCTACGTGCTGCGCTTTTCAAATATCGGTCATCCCTATGCAGTGTGCTGTTATGACATGAGGTGAGTGAGCTTGTACGCACTATGCCTTATCTGCTTTGTTGTATTCCCTGAACAATGTTCGGTTGATACTGTGGATACCGTTGCGTTGCGCCCACGTCCGCGGCCACAGAGATTTCCTAGTTTTAAATCTGTGTCTGTTAACAGTCAGTCGCTGAAATGAAATACTGAAATATTATAAATTTCATGTACCCTGATAATGATTTTCATGGTCGATATCAAGAGATGTTGTTTAAATAATGTAGAGTAAATGAACAAAATTCTGTTCAAACAACATGTATAATATTTCTATATTCATGGTAATGAATGTATTGCTTGATTGATTGATTGCTTGATTGATTGCTTGATCGATTGATTGGTTGATTGCTTGATTGATTGCTTGACTGATTGCTTGATTGATTGACTTTGCCTCAAGTTTGTCTGTTATTTCGCAGGACATCTGCTTTGCTGGTTGGGCCACCGGGTGGCAGCCATGTTGTGCTAGCGACGGACATGCTAGTAGATTACAACGTATGCTGCGTGGACGTGAAAATGTGCCATATTTTCTACTGGAGCCGACCGTTGCCAAGCTGTACTCTCTACAAGCCGCCCGGCTGGGGTCAGTAAAACCATTACCATGGTAACCAGGCAAATGGAGTTAACCCTGTAGTGAAATTAACCATGTTTTAAGACTCTTTAAGGCTACCCATCATGACTATACATCGTTGGTTTGAAGTTACCGGTAGTCTCTCAAGACATGTTGTAATACATCATGGACTCTCAAGACCCCATATTGCAACCATATATCATGAGATGATCGCTAGTGAGAGGTGGTCTTAAAAAGAGGATTTACTGTACTGTATTCGTTGTACAGGAGCGGGCTGGGGCGATCCTCACATAACGACCCTGGACACATATACTTATACATACAACAGGGCTGCGGAGTACGATATCCTACAGTCTACAATCGGGTCAGTAACCATGGCAACTGTATGATGTATCAGATAGGATGGTATCAGTAGTACATAAATAGCCCATAATTTAGGGAACATTTCAGAACGTTCTTTTGCATTGAACATGATACACACTTAATGTTGGTCCATTCGGGTCCAATTGTCAATTTGGATTTATCGGTCTATGTTCTAGGTTTTCAATCCTGTGTTTGAATGAAACGACCCTGCCTACACTTCCGTTAAAATCAAATGAATCTTCTACTCATGAACATTCTGGTAGGCTCCTTGTTGTCGCACTAACCATAATGAAGGCCCCAATTTGCTCTTTCATAGGGACTTGAAGATTCAAGGAAGAGCAGAGCTGGCTGTGAATCCAGTAACAAATGAAGTGTTTAATGGAACAACCTTTACTGCCTTTGCTCTCAAGGTGAGTTCTATATAGAGCATTCTCAAACTGCAGATAAATCGTAAATGCAAGTTGAATTCTGTCACTCGCATGAACAATGGTAGAACAGATACAGCCTGTTAGGCCAATGATTGCGAAATCATTCCCACTGATTCTAGTCATAGAATGCCATAGAGTGAACATTCCAGAAAATTTTGTTGCGTTGAATGTGCTACTGTAATATGAGTAGAACATGCATGTTGAAGAGGGGTCATAAATAATAATTCTTTATACACAGAAACAGGTTTTGTATACCGGTAATATATATATATATATATTTAAAAAATTTGTTGCTTGCTTGACTTCAGAATGTACCTTTCCCCTTCTGTCATATTTGCAGGGCACGGACATGCTTTCACTTGAAGTTCGTCTAGATATGATTAGCCGAGAGGACTTTAAACTGTACATTAATGGCACTTATGAAGGAACCATTTTCAAAAAGAATGTTATCATGTCGAGGGAAGGCCTAGATGTGGTGATGAAGGGAGATGAACACTACATTGTCGCTCAGTATCGGAATGGTGTCAGTTTAACGGTTTGTAGTTCTGTACATACGGTTCACGTTTCTTATTCTGGGAAGATCTTTCATGCATACATGTAGCACAGTAGGCATTGTCCACTCATTACATGGTCATTTTACTGGTGAGCACTGGCCACTGGTTAGTATCTACTTAGAACATATACAAGGTAGATTTATTTCTAACTTTTGATGAACTACGTAAAACTACGTACCCCATTGCTAGACATGATATTTTGAAACATCCTGAATAATGTGTTGTCACATGTTTCGGTAGGTTGGCATGGCGATGAAAGCATTGTGGTTTCGTCTTATGCTGCCGGACAATTACAAAAACACAACGACGGGACTGCTCGGTAACTTCGATGGCGACCCGACGTCCGACCTTGTACTCAGGAACATGCCCGTTAATCCCAGAGAGCGGGATGAAGTCGAGATCGCGGAGTTCACTGTTACCTGTACGAGTTTGAATTTTAGCTTAGTGTTGCATACACATTTCATGATATTACTGCAGAATCATTAGCTTGATTATATTCTGTGTTCCATTTGATTGAGAAGTCACAAAATTTAATCAGTTTGAATATAGTCATTGATACATATTTATTGAACAAAAACGCCTTAAAATTGGATGTAAATGGCAGCGAAAATGTGCAGAAATGCTACCATGAACTAAATGGCTATGAAATTATCAGATAGATTCAATAGATTTATCCACATGTACCAGTGATTTCAAATGTCTTTTGCAATGCAAAATATGTGATCAATACAGGGAAAGTGCAATCGGCCGAGAAGTCTATCTTCAACTATGCGTTCGACGGAGTTGGCGCCAGTTTTGCAGATTATAACAAGGCGGATCAGGAGCCGATGTTCTTTGATGCCTTGATCAGTGATCTGTCAGCGGTAGAAGGAATAGATGCGGCCCTTGCAGAGGAAGTGTGTGGTGACCATCGACCCTGTCTCGTAGATTATATTGCATCGAAGAACATCAATCTTGGAAACTGGACGAAAATGCAGGATATGAAGAACCACGAGTTTGGAAAGATACTAGGTACGGTGCACGTCTTATTGCCGAGTTACCTTCGTTCAGAATTAGATGGGTTGCGCTAGGGTTAGGTTAGAGTTTGAGCAATGACTTTTCGTCAGGTGTTACCGATGGCTAAAATGAACAATTCAAACGTGATCTTCAAATACTATCAAATCGTTTGAAGAAATTCCAATAATACTACACATAAATTACTTATTGATAGAATAATAGAGTTTGCAGATCTCTGAACTGATGCTTTGCAGCCAATCAGCCTCCAGTGTTCGAGAATACGTCGTTACTTCTCAAGGCGACTGTCGGTGAGATGATGACCTTACAGCTGAGAGCTATGGACCCTGACAGTGACCAGCCAGTCACCTATGGAGTGGACACTGACCTTCCAGACTCAATGTCCAGTAAGTAAGCCAGCTATTTGGTCACTTCAGCAGTGTACATATACATGTACACTATGTTGTCATCATGACTGTTCAAAGCTGGAAAGTCAAATGATGATAAAGGTATTCTGGTGACAAACTAATTTACATACAGTATGCAGCTGTTGTTTGAAATGAGTAATTATGTTCTAACCAACTGAATTGCTCTGTATTCATGCAATCACACATCTATACAACACTGGGTGGAAATTCATTTGTCGCCAGAATCACTCCTTAATGCATTTTCTCACTTTACCACCCTAATGATATGCACATGTATGCATGTGTGTTCTAGCTAAAATGCTTTTTGTGTTAGAGCATTTTAGAGAGTTCCCATGAAACAATATGAAACATTGAATGGAATTGAAATTTGTGTTTATCATGTGTATCGAACACATGTAGATACAGTACACAGGTTCATTAAAGTCCATCAATGGGCCGAAATCATGTGTACTGTCCCTCTGTCGTACAGTGAATGCGAGTACAGGAGAGTTCTCGTGGACACCGGGCTGGAACCTGACAGAAGATGGCGCCACGTTCATGCTCAAGTTCTACGCGACAGACACAGACGGCGCAAAGACCATCTATTGGCCGGCAGTCGACATCAACCCATGTGTCAACGGCGCTCCCCTTGTAAACCTCAACAACCTGCGGGATTTCACATACAGCCCAAGTGTGTATGCTCTTCATGTCATGTTTATCTGTTTGGTGATGTTTCCGTCAAATTGAAATAAAAATGTACTTGATATGTAAAAGATGTCAAATGTACATGTAGACTTTTAAGAGCTGAAATTTGTTCTCACAGTAATTCATCACATGCGATTTATATATTTTCTGCAGCTAACATCTACGTGCATTCCTGTATGTGTCACTATGGCTACATGGGTCGCTGGTGTCAGACTATGGTTGACATGTGTCGCTCGCCCTGTGCCGCCGATGTCACATGTGTCAAGGGCGACGATGACACTTACTCGTGTGGCGACTGTCCTCCCGGAATGATGGGTAGTGGCCAGCGTTGCTATGGTAACTGGAAAATTATCAAAATGGTCAAAGACATCTTATTAGAGGGGTTCATTTACATGTTCAAATGATCCAGACATCACACAAAAAAATGTCTTTTGAGAGGGGGCTATTATCTTAGGGAGACCACTGTATCCACAATAGGCTTAACGCCCATATGCATTGCCGACAACCTACTGTAGAAAAGTGAATTATCTTTGCATCATTTGTTGCGCAGATGAAGACGAGTGTGTGACGGGAGAAGCAGGTTGTCAGCAGGAGTGCCAGAACCTCCGCGGATCCTACCAGTGTCTCTGTGACGCGGGCTACGCTTTAGACGATGATAACATGAGCTGTAACGGTGAGACATCGAACATGCATGGGGCAATGATAACTAAGGCTGTACCATAACCCTTACTCATATGTATGGAACAGGAGAACTTGTTTTATCCACCTGTGACCTATTGGTTAAACCACTTTGCATGGTTAGTATTTATACATGTAGGTGGTCCTAAACCACAAGTTTTACTGTAATCCCAGTATGTTCAATAAAATGGCTTATGGAAGAGTTGTTGCAGGGTAACTTTAAATTATGAATCAATATATGGGTCCATTTGTTACTTTTGGCAGATATGGACGAGTGTACACTGGGAGTCCCGTACCATGATTGTACGGGGACCGGAGAGTTCTGTGAGAACACCATCGGGTCGTACATTTGTCAGTGCAAGGCAGGATACTTCAGGAATGAGGGAGTTTGCCAACCTGGTCAGTGATCATTAGTCATCCAACATTATCAAAAGGGATCTTGGTTTTCATGATGAATTACATGTCACAGCATTCAACATTATAATCGTACACCATTTTGGTGTTCTGTTTAATTGGTGAATCTTATGTAAGTTAAAGTTGTCAAATTTGATGGGAAATAATCGAATTAACTCAAAAACTCATCTAGAAGTGTGTTCCAAAATACTAGAGTATTGCAACATTAACAGCTGCAAAAAATTGCATTACAAAAGAAATAAAATGATATACCGTATACTCATTTCTACAATTTGATGTGCATCTGATTGGTAAACATTGCAACTTGTCAGGCCCACGCCAGTATGGCGGCCAGCTGACATTCAACGCGCTTCTGATGCCAGACGGAGCACTGAATTGGCAGGAAGAGATGGCGGACAAGTCTTCCCCGAAGTTCCGAATGGTAGCAGGGGTTGTGGAAAACATGGTGAGGGTGGTGTGAAAAAAATGACGTTTTTGCTTGTTGTAAAATAGAGCTGAAAATGATATTGTGTTGTTTGACTACTGGTCGAAGAAAATATCGCTGTTTTTCTGCTTTCAGCTGGAAGGCGTATTTTCTGAAATGGACGGATTTATAGCAGCACGAGTATACGACATAAGGTATGTAAGTTCTGTATACATATACTTGAGACCAAAATATTAGACATACATACTGCTCATGTATCTTTCTAACTTATTTGAATGCTTTGAACTCCATCAAAATATCCTTTTCTAACATTTTGATCCATGTTCTATTGCTAATGTATCACAAGAAAAAATACTATGAGAAATTGTACTACAAAAACTTAAAATCAGAAAAAATACTATGAGAAATTGTACCACAAACACTTAAAATCAGAAAAAATACTACCGATATGAGAAATTACAAAATACTATGAGAAATTGTACTACGAAAACTTAAAATCAGAAATTGTACCACAAACACTTAAAATCAGAAAAAATACTACCGATATGAGAAATTGTACTACAAACACTCAAAATAAAAAAAAAATACTATGAGAAATTGTACTACAAAAACTTAAAAACAGACCGATGTTATCCTCATATTTATTTCATCCCCCACTGCTACAGAGAAGGCAGTATGATCGTGTATTACGACTTGTATTTTGACGACGACGCTGCCGTGAATGGTTCCACGATTAACGACTTCCTGCGGCAGAAGTTGGAGGATAGCCAGTGTATGAGTGAGGGACCTGACTGTCACCTCGGAGATGTCAGGGTCATTGACATTGACAGGTCCATGGCTGGGGGTAAGTCAGTCTTTGACCATTTTGAACTGTTTGTAAACACTGAGATGTTTGTTAATAGTCTCTTCTTTTCTTTGTTTGGTTGATTCAGTTCATAACTTGATGGTGTTCTCACAAACTATGGTTGAAATTACTCGAACTTATCGAAATAAGTGGAAATTATTCAAACTCACTCAAGTACATGTACTTGAAGATACGAAAAGCAGTTTGCTTACCTTATTCTACAACTTGAATTAGGTTCAATTAAAATCCTATATTCATACAATACAAAATGGCGAGAGATCATAGAGGCCTTTTCCAAAGCCATGTAATTACTGTTGTTTACACAGACAAGGACCTTTGCGTGTTGGATGCGGATAACGACTGTGATTTGGACAGCACACACTGTAGTACGGACGACGGTCGATTCAACTGCCACTGTCGTGATGGCTTCAGGCGCTGGATGGACTACACCAACATCTGTCAGGGTATGTGCCAGAAATATGTCATCATGTGTCAGACATCTGATGTTATGTGTCAAACATCTGTCATCGTATATCAGACATCTGTTGTCATGTGTCAAACATCTGTCATCATGTATCAGACATCTGTCATCATGTATCAAACAACTTGTATAATATTATGTAATATCAATGTGCCGACCATCAGTCATCTGTTATAAATGACACTTGATATCATCTTCCTGTTGCCATGGTGACAGACACAGACGAGTGTGACATGGGGATGCACGGCTGTGACAACTTGACGTCAGTGTGTGTCAACATCGCGGGATCGTACCAGTGTGAATGTCGGTTCGGTCACCGACAGGCTGGAAACAACACTTGTGTCGGTCAGTATATTGAAATCCTTAATATACGAGTGATCAAAGTGTCCTATGTTGAAAACCAATACATTGGTCCCTCTCAGATAAGACCTCCCCTCTATGAAGACTTCCCCCTCTGTAAAGACTTTTACCTATGGCACTAGAATGACTTTAACATGTAAATGAACCCCTCTAATAAGACTACTCCTTAGAAAATACCTCAGTGGCAGAAGAGTAGATCTTATCTGAAGGGGACCACTATATTAAAAAATTTGAAAATCAAACCGGTGTTGCATGTATAATGATAGTATTTCCTATAACTGATAACTGGAGAGGGTCAGTGTGAAGTTTAAAAACAAAATTTAAATGTTGAAAAAGAAAAAAAATGCATATATTGCACTGGGAAACTAACTGGTGTGAGAGTAACACAGATTCAATGAAACCTTGAAGAATCAATTGGAATATTTTTATTTTCCACTCTCGTAGATGTTTGTGTGCCGAATCCTTGTCTGAACGATGGTGAATGTATGCAGCAAGAGTCATCCTTTACCTGCAAGTAAGTGACAATGTGTTTTCACCCACATTCAGCTTTCAAGGGGTAAAATTTATACAGTCAAACCTCTGATTAGTGAACACCTTTGGGACCCAGCAAAACATGTTCACTATATAGACGTGTTCACTAATGGAGATTTACTGACAAGGTCAAATTATAGAATTGCTCTTAAATTTATTTGTTTCAGGTGCCAAGGTATCTGGGATGGACCGAAATGTGAAGACAAAAACGAAGAAGCCATAAGTATGCAAATTATGCTAATCATGTCCATTGCTTTGATATTCATCTCAAATTAATATTGTCGTTAACTATAGATATTTTTCAAGCAAAATTTTAGGAAATGTTAGGTTTGAATGGTAAGGATTATATGTTGCATTGTATATTTTATCAGAATTCCAAAATATCGCAATTGGCGTTGGAGTGGGCATCGGAGTTATCTGTGTTATACTGATCATCATTCTAATCGTAGCAGTGTGCAGGTATGTATAATATCTGGTAAATTCACGCTTAATACGTCGAATGCACCCATGCAAAAACTTACAAAATTGCCATCACATTTGCTGTGAAATTGTTTTCAAAAATTAAATTGTTTGTAATGTTGTAATGTCTGATAATGGAAGTTGAACTTACTTTCACCCTGCATGCCTGCACAATCAGTCACATATGCAACTTGTTCTCATGTTGTGAATGGATATTGTGCACATGTCGCATGACCATTACATCAAATAAATTTACTCCCCCTTGTGTGTAGTCAAGGAAATATATAATTGTCTGTATTGTGTATGTAATGTATCCCCTCAAAGAACAAAGTTGTTGCTACAGATATGCAATCAATGTCATATCAGTAGTGATTAGCAGGCTACAGAGTCTGGCTACAAATCTCAACGAATTTTTATGAAATTTTATGTGCATGATAATTAATCATTTTGCCAGTTTGTCATATTTTTTCGCTGTTGTAATGCAGTTAACTTGAATATGTCAATTTATTTTGGACTTTCTACAGAAGGAGGTAACGCATAGAAATAAGGGTCTGCGTGCTTTGCATGCTAAACTTTCTCCTAACACTTTATTTCTGTTTGAAATGAATTTGATGTAGCTTGGTAAATGAGGTTGGGTTGATATTACAATGTAAAGCGCATGAACGGTTCTGGTGCTAAATTTCTGTTTCTCTGTCATTGATTCTGATTGTGAAATAGATAAAAAAAAAACTTTGCATTGAGTAGGAAATATGTTTGGATTGACTTAGTTTTATCTGCAGTGTTCAGTGTCTCCTGACAATTCTAACTTCAATCTTGGATTTTCCAACACTACTGTCAGAAACACCATCCTTATATGTATAACCATGGTATTTCCAATTATATACTTTGGAACATCAGTTAAACATTTGAAAACTTTTCAAGGTCATTTTCGAATCTTCCAATATTAGTGTAATGTTGGAAATTCAAGGTTCCTGTAAAACGACTCATTTTGGCGGACGATATTTGGCGGATTTGGCGGTAGGGGAAAAAACGCCAAATTAAATCCTCCACCAAATAACTAGATACATGTTAAGAAACATATATATGGTTCTGAAACCGCCCTTACATCTACAACATGGGGCTCACAACTGCCAAAAGTTGCCATTCTCAATCTTTTGCAGTACCATGATCAACGTAGGAAACTAATCTTTGATCAGTTAGTATTATACTTCTAGAACATAGAAGAACTATGGGCTGAAACTCCTGTTCAGTGTTCCCGTGTGAAAACACCTTCACGTATTGTGTACCCAATTTTTCGGTATTTGTGTTTCTGTATGTTGTGTTTCTGTGTTCTATTTTCTGTGGTGGTGTGTTGCTATGTAGTGACTGTAGACTAGAAACTATTCAAAAGTTTATTCATGTCAACTATCGACTCCATAGTTTAGTAGTGATAGTACTAATTGTTTGCAGTGCAGTCGTTTTAGTTGCCATGGCTACCCCAGCTTGATGTTATAGAACTTAGCTGTAGTCGGTAGTTGTAGGCAGCGCGGTGGGTTCAGGGACGAGAGAAAAAAACAAAACAAGAGCAGCTGACCGTAGCCAAAGTGAAAACTTGATGATTGATGCATGTGTATGAGATAAGTGCATTCTATGTTGTTATTGTGTACATATATATGTAAGTAACTGAACTGAACTTTTCTATATATTTCGGCCTGAGCATTGCATGTATTTCGCTGCAACATACATGTAATCCCACTTGTTTCTGTCTTGTGATGTGTGCTGTGTTTATGAGTATTCTAAAAACATTGTTGTATTGCACGTGTTTGCATGCAAAAATGTAACCTTTTCGTTTCACCATACACAAAAGCACTGCAGATATGCACACACAGGGTATATACATCATGAATGTACAATATTAGGATGCAATTATTTGACATACTACTGCATGTCAAGACACAAAAGATTCAGACTCTGAATTATGATTTTAGACAGCACAAAGCAATCACTTCTGCATTTTCCAAAAAAAATATATAAATAACCTTTCAAAATTTGGAATTCTGAAGCCGAAAGCATATTGTTTCTATTAATTTTAAATCATACCAGTATCTCTTCTGCTGTAAAGCTAAAAATTGTATGAAATGTCCATCAAGTTATCACGCATGGCTATCCATTGGCTACTCATGTTTCTACTCTCGATGCCCTGACCTTCCCCCGGCCCACCCCCCCTACCCCAGGCGTAGACGAAAGGAACGTTCATTTTCCCCTAGGCCTGCCTCCGGCATGGACAAGTACTACTCGAGCGGGGGTAGAGGTGAAGTCGACCATTGGAACCCCAGCGGCGCAGTGGCAGCCCCGCCGCCCAACCGCGCAAGACATAGCGGTGATTACGAGATGAAGGAAAACGGAAGCGGGGATTCCCTCATGGACGACAACGTCAGGGTGGGTTACCTAGGCAATGCCATCTCGCACAGGGTGGTGCATGTGGCTAAGATTTTCATATAGAGGGAACAACTCTGGAAAGAATCGGCTAGATATTAACATTTTTTTTGTCCCCTAATGGATAATGTAAATGCTTGAATATTCATGCTTTGAATTTGATATTCATGCTAGCGTTTCAAATTTTCAATGGGTCATTGTTTCATGAATAGTATCAATCTAATACTTATCATGTTATATATCATGTAAATATTGTGCCTGCACACTTCCAGTACCAGCCAGCCTCTCGACCACCCAGTCGAAACCAGAGTCGACCTCCATCAGGGGTGGAGAACCCGTCCTATGCACCCGCTGACGATGACATCGAATCTAACAAAGCAGGCACACCAGACTACTTCTAAAACAGACGAAACTACTCGAAAAAACAAAACCAATGAACTTTAATGTGCTTCTGATACATTGCAGACTATTTCTCTAGAATGCCAAATGTTCTGTGATTCTTCTGAAAACAGGACTCTAACTTAGAAATTGTGAAATTACAGGAAAATGTTACAAAATTAATGTATCCATATTTTCTACTTCTTATTACATGTATTGTGATAACCAATAGTTCTTCGAAATGAGGGCACCTACTGAATATGTCAATGGCCTTATGGAATTTTATCATGTTCAAATGGACCAACAATAGACTGCAATATTTCTGATTCATTTAAATAATTGTATACCATGTTGTTATCATGACAAATATGCGTTTTCTGATGCGGAGCATACTGACCAGTGAGAAACTGAGATTTTAATATCATAGTGATACCGATGTGCAGTGAAACCTGTATTTTAAAACTGCCTGTATTGACAACAAAATGTGATTTGACCAGTGGTCGCTTTTTAGAGGTGGTATTTAACACAGGTTTTACTGTATGTAATGAGCAAAGACCAATATGTACAGTGTTACTATACACTATAAACATGATAACATTGTAAATATTCTCTCAGCTATGTGATAAAAATATTGTGTACTCGTCATCAAGCATTGAAAGTTGGTGAAATACTTTACACCTGTATGAATGTATACTCTATGGCAAATTTTCTGTTCTATGTGGTTGAACATATACACAATATTCCCTGTATTTTGTCATGTTGATTTAAAATAATTTAGGAAATAGTTTTCTGTTTTGTGTAGTTAAACATACATACTATTGCCTCCATTTGATCACGTTGATTTGATTCTGTATTAATGCTTGTTTCAATGTTGACTGTATGGAATTGTATGGAACTAGATCTGTACGGACTATGCAGACTTCAAATTCTACAAACTATCCGAAAGTGTCCACACAAAGCTGGAATCTTATGTATATATTATGTATGTCATGATGTCCTGCAAAACTTTGCTTCGTATAACCAAATTGCCGATAAACTATGGTTTACATGTAACCCATTTCATGCACAATTTATGCAGACCTGTATAGTTTCAGTCATGATACCACTCTCATTGTAAAAACACCTATTTATGTCCACACTTTGACCTCTATAATAAACACTTTTGGGTAATCTTACCTGGCTTTCAAATAAGAGGGTAATCGTGCCATTAAGATTTTTTAATGGCAAACTCTCTAAACTGGTCGTTCTATGCCCCCCAGACCTCAGTCGTTCATAACGGTTTCTTGACGAAACCGGACTGAGTCAGTGGTCTCTTTGAAAGATTTCTTGACGAAACTGTTCCACCGGAACCGCCATTACCTTTGTCCCTGCTTTTGGCGGCAAGACAAAGGCTCTTACTTCTAGGCTTTCAATTGGAGTTTATCTTCGTTTTCGTGGATTACGATCGTTTTCCTACGGATTTTCTTCACTGTTATAGCGTACTTCGTACAGCTACAGTAGTTTAGAGTACTTTTAGTCTAGTTTTTCTTGAGGAAGTGGTAAATCCTCATCGGATAGTTAGCTTCCTCCATTATCGCCCATACCCTTCTTATGTTGGAATTTTCCAGATGAAGTGTGCCGGGTGTAAGCAGTTTTGCCTAAACGGCAACGGCCTGCTGTGGTTTGTGTTCGTCGTGGTCGGTGGACGGCTGGTCGGACTACCTGCGTGGTCTTAGGGCTGTGCAACAAGACAGGTTGGCTAATCCCCTCCCTCCGCTCCCAGTCCCTCTGCTAGTTCAAGCAGCAAGTCACGTTACGAGCAGGCCGCGCAGAAGCGGGAAGAGCAGGATTCTCTGTTACTTCAACTGTTTTCTGCTGTAAATGCTGATTTGTCCTTGTTTTTCAGCGATTCCCGGTTCCCGGGAACCGGTCCGCCGGTTCCCGGGAACCAGTACTATTCCTATAGTACCACAAGTTCTTCGTGCCTTGCCTTGTGCTTGGCTTCGGTTAACTCTAACCCAGTCCCGCCATTGGAGACCCGGGCGAGGGGCCGAGACATGCCCATAGACCCCGGTTATCCGGCATTGAGCTCCGTTCGGATGCGGCCTTCGGTGTCCCCTACCCGTTGGTTCAATTCCGTTAACGTCTCAATTTGTGGACTGTGGACTGTAGGCGCCGTGGGGTCGCAAGCCCCCACGGGCCATACAGTCCACGCGGGTACGGCCCTGGGAAGCCAGGCGCCTGTGGCCACGGCCATGGGGCTTGCGTCTTCCAAGGTCTCTGGACCTCGTTTCCCGGTTCCCGGGAGCCGTGTTACGGCTCTTGGGAGCCTGGGGTCGGGTCCCGGGACCCAGGCCTCGGGGTTTGGATGCCGTGGCCCGCTTCCTGTTCGGAGCTTTTGGCGGATGCGCCCGTGTATCCGTTGTCTCCTCGGGTTTTGCTTAACCGGCCTCCGGTGTGTATGGCACCTAGGAGTCGTGTTACTACTTCTGAATCTTTCTATGTCAGGAGTCAGTGACTTTCGATTCTAATGTAGTGCATTTTCCGCAGGTCGCGCGGGATATTGAACGGCGGAACTTGCCACGGCCCAATCGGAACCGTGTTTCGGTTTTTGGGGATCGTTCTCCTGGCATACTGGGATTCATTTCCCGTTTTGAGTCCTCTTATATCCAATTACCGGGTTCCAGGACCTGGCGGGATGGGCTTGGACCTTGTGTGGTTTGAGTATTTGCTTTGAGTATTTGCTTGCAGATGCTTGGACATTTATTTGACCGCGGATATTGTTCGTGCTTTGCTGGTCAGTGCAGCTCGTATGGGCATGCGTCTTCAGGCACTCCCAGTCTCCATGCTCGACAATTTGCGGCCCCGTGCATGGCTTATTTCTTAGTGTTCCTATCCCTTCTCATACTGCGTGGGAGGTGTGGAGCGCGTACATTTAAGCTAGCTTTCCAAGTTACCTTTATCCTTTTGGGTTTGGTCTTGGATTCAAGTGGATCGTTCGGATCTTTATCGTATACCGATACTTTCCATTTAAACCATTACAGTTTATGCCCATTTCAGGTGCGGAGTCGCCTGCCATGCCGGGCTTTGTTCCCGTTAGCGCCTCCCTTCCTTGGGTCTCGATCTGCCCCAGGATCTGGTGGGGCGGGCATCGTTCGTGGCTTACCATAGGCATACATATTTTTGTATGTGTGTCTATGGATTTACAGCTTCGGCTCTGTTATACAATGGACCGCCCCGGGGTATCGGTTGCCGCTACCCTATTGCCTTTTCCTGGTAGCCGGGGGCACTGTGGATTCAGTGTCGGGCTCCGCTAGCCGTATGGCTTTCTTGGCGGGTCATTTGAGCGCGCTTTCTCTGTTGACAGGCACATGGGTTGCCAGCTGCCGAGACCCACTAAGCATGCTAGGCGCGGTAGCTAGTGCATGTACACTGATGTAGGTACTGCCTATATCTCACCATTGCGCTGCTCGGCTAAATGGTTAGTTCTGCGGCAATCTCTTTTGTCAATTTAGGGAGCCTCGGCGAACACAGGTCTCCCTCTATGATTTTATTTTATATCTATTTTCATTCCATGTTTGGTCTGAAATGGATCTTATCTCAAGTCAATCGATAATTGTGTGCTAAGCTGACGTCGGGAATGCGCGGACCTCAGAGTGGCACACGGTTTCGGCTGGATCGCGTTTTCGAGCTTGTTTTGTTCGATTCAATTCAATCCTATTTATTTCATCATTCTGTGCATGCGCATTCAAAAAATGATGTTTTAATGATGGAAGGGGAGATGTTTCAAGCTAAGGCTTAGGCATAGTTTCCCCGAATAGCCCTTTAAGCAAGAGGCCTAGCATCCGGGTTTTTGGCGAGGGGTAATTCCCGTTATGGTTATGCCATGGTATTTCATTACGCATTCGTAATATACCGGTATATCTTCGTCATCTCATACATGTACGTGTTATTAAACGAGTTTGGGGTCTTGTCTTTGGATATCTCTTTTCCGTGATGGACCTACATTCTTTCTGGGCATGCCGGATGCCGCATGTTTCATTATTATACCACTTTAGAACTATCAGGCTGAAGCTTTGTCTTTAGCTTTTCTAGTATGAGCTAATTATTAATGTTATTGTTATTATTGGAATTATTTTTTTTTATTGTTTGTTGTCGGCCTACATGCATATGTAGTTGTCGCCACGACGATATTCAGGTCGTCATACCCTGTGCGGGTGCTGACCATATTATCAGAAGCTCTTATATACATTCGTGCTCCCTTTTCTCACAAATCCAGTAGTTCGGTTGTGACATTCGGTCTGAAGGATGAAAACGTCCTTGCGCGAATGGGATCTTCCGTTGAAGTAGGCCTAGGCCTATGTCAGGGTCTTTTGGCCTGGACTTGCCAATTTTGAAATAGATTAAATTATCTCCTCGCCAAGATTTCGTCTTCGGGGTTATTGATATAAGCGAGCCCGTAGATGCACTTCTAAGCGATTTCTGGGCTCGCTGGCGCGACCTAGGAGCCAGTCCTTGGGTTGTCTCGACCTTACGTCACGGGTTCGGTCTGAAATTTGTTCAGTTTCTGCCCCTGACGCTCACTCCAAGGATTTTTCACAGCCCCGAAGGGCTTCAAGCCTTGGTGGACGAGATTTCGGCCATGATTCAAAAGCGAGCGGTAGAACCAGTGCGGGGCAACTCCCCGGGTTTTACAGTATTCTCTTTGTGATTCTGAAGGCTTCAGGCGGATGGACATCGGTCATAGACTTGTCCGCCCTCAATCGCACATTCCGACTTGCACCATGGACACTCCAGAAGTGGTCCGGTCGGCCATGCCTTTGGGGGCATGGGTTGTGACGATTGACCTCAAGGACGCGTACTTTCACGTCCCCATGAGAAGGTCAATAAGGAAGTACCTCAGGTTCTTCTACCAGGGACCCGTGGGTTTTCACCATGTGCGTCAGGGAACTGCAGGTGCTGGCGCATCGCCATGGCATTGTGCTTTACCAGGTCCTGGATGACTGGTTGATCAGGCACGAGTGTCCTAGTACCCTAATTCGTCAAGCTCAATGGGTGGTCGATCTGTGCCAGTCCATGGGCTTCAAAATCAACCAAAAAAGTCCGACTTATCTCCTCGGCAAGATTTCGTCTTTCTGGGCTATCGATTTCGGACTATCTCCGGATTTGTTATCCCGACCGAGGAGCGTCGCTCAAAGTTATCAGAGCAGTCCCGCGGCTTCTTAGGCCGGACTCCGCAGCCCGCTTCGCGCTGGCAGTCTCTGATAGGAACCCTAGCCTCCACGGAGAAGATGGTCCCGTTAGGCCGTCTTCATATGAGATCTCTCCAGTTGCACCTGCATGCCAATTGGTCGCAGGCATCGGGGGATATGTCACAGCTGGTGTCGGTTCCCGATCAGGTGGTCCGCGACCTTCAGTGGTGGTTGGACCCTGCCAATCTGTTCCGCGGGGCCCTGTTTCGGCTGCCTCCTCCCTCCAGGCATCTCTTTACGGAGGCCAGTATGGAGGGATGGGGGGCTCATTGGGATTCGCAGGAGATTTCAGGACTATGGTCTCCGGCTCAGCGGGACGAACATATCAGCGTCCTGGAAATGCGGGCTGTGTTCCTAGCGTTATGGTACTGGGAACGCCAGTTTTCCGGCCAGGTGGTTCTTTTGGCCACGGACAATTCCACTGTCGTGGCTTACGTGAACAAGCAAGGCGGTACCAGGTCAGCGTCTCTATGCCTGCTCACGGTAGAGCTCCTTTCTTGGTGTTTCGATCGCCAGGGCCCGTCACATACCGGGTCACATGAATGTGTGGGCCGACCGCCTGTCGCGCCGGGGCCAAGTGCAGCCTATAGAATGGTCGTTGGCCCCGGAAGTCTTCCAGAGCATTTGCGACCTCTGGGGCAGGCCGTCGGTGGATCGGTTTGCCACCAGGTGGAAGGCCAAGTTTCCCACGTTCATTTCGCCGATTCCGGACGAGCAGGCGTGGGAAGTCGATGCGATGTCGGTGGATTGGGACGGGTGGTTTGTGTATGCCTACCCTCCGGCGGTGCTTCTGGACAAGGTCCTGGCGAAGCTCAAGTCTCATCGCGCCAGGGTCATTCTCATAGCACCCTTCCTGCCGCAGAAACCCTGGTTTCCGGATCTGTTGGATTTGTTAGTGGACAATCCAGCGCCCCTTCCAGATCGGGCGGATCTTCTGAAGCAGCCCTGGTCCGATGTCTTCCATCCGGCTACGGGCGTTCTGAAGCTTCACACGTGGCCCTTGCCCGGTTCCCGCTTGAGATCTATCGCTCGTTCTAAATTGCCTCCTTTCTGATCCGTTGGAACCTTTGGAGAGAGCGTCTCTGAGGTTCCTAACTTTTAAGACGGTTTTCCTCCTGGCCCTTGCTTAGGGGAAGAGGCGTAGTGAGCTTCATGCTCTTGACTTTTCTAAAGTCCAGTGGAAGGAGGATGGCTCCGCGGTCAAGCTCGGGGTTATCCCTTCTTTTTTGGCTAAGACTCAGTTAGCTCATACCCCATCTCTTTCCTTCTCAATCCCGTCCCTTGCCTCTTCGCTGGGGCCGGGCTTGGAGGAAGATGCTAAGCTATGTCCTGTTAGAGCTCTCCGCATCTACGTCAATCGCACGAGGGAGCTTCATGTCGGGAAACGCTTGCCTTTTGTCGCCTTTAAAAGGGGTTTCAGAATGACATTAGGGCGGCTACTATTTCGTCCTGGGTTAAGAAATGCGTTCTGTTCTGTTACGAGAAATCTCAAACCAGGATGTCGGGCTCCTTTTCGTGTGAAGGCGCATGATGTACGAGCTCTGGCTTCGTCTCTTGCGTTCATGAATAATGTTGCATTGTCCGATGTCATGCAGGCCTGCACATGGGCCTCTTACAATACCTTTGTTTCCTTCTACTTTAGGGAACTGACGTGGCAGGACGACGCCGGCTACCACCTCGGACCCGTGGTAGCCGCGCAGCATAAGGTCCACCTGTGGATAGTGTATTTAGGAGCTGCACATGTATATATGCTCCAGCTGGACCGTTCGTTTCGGAGGTTCTGTTTGTCCCTCTTATTTGGGTGGAGAAATTTTGAGTTGTCCCGCCGCCAGCAAGACAACTGCGGGGGAACCTCCTCTACGTCAACACTCTCTTAACCAGGTACTATTCAGTTCAAGTTCTCGCACGCTTTGATAAACCTAATATATATTACTAGTCGGGTGTGCACAACCCTCCTCGGTTTACTCGCGTGTGGGAGTTTCTCGCATAATTAAGGCATTTCAGCAGAAATGCCTTTATGGTTTTGTCAAAATTTTTTTTTTTCTTTTTTTTTTTTTTTTTTTTTTTTCTTTTTTTTTTTTTTTTTTTTTTTTCACTTTTTGGTTTCCGCACGATAACTTCAGTTTGCCTCGATGTATCTTCGCCAAATTTTCACTGCTGGTCAGAAATGTTGTGTGGAAGAAGCCTATTGTTTTTGAGCCGGCTCCGGGGTCCGTGAGGTCCGTGAGGATGAAATCAATGTTTCTGGTTTCCGCACGATAACTCAAAAAGTGTTATGGCAATGACTGTGGAACTTTGCATGGAGGTTCATATATCACCAGGGAAGAAGCCTATTGATTTTGAGGCCGATTCGTCAAACGACCTTTGACCTAGGGCTCGAAATAATTTTAGCTGAGTCATCCTTGAGGCTCTCCTGCATATCTCGGAAACGGTGCGTCGTAGAGCGAAACGGACGTTATTTTCAGACTCGTCATCCTAGACAAACATGTCTAAGGGGTATTATGGATGACATTTGACCTTGACCTTAAATTTTTTCGCTGAGTCGGCATTTTTCGTTTATGTCGATATCTCGGAAACGGTGCATCGTAGAGCGAAACGGACATTATTTTTGGACTCGTCGCCCTAGACAAACATGTCTTAGGGGTATTATGGATGACCTTTGACCTTGACCTTAAATTTTTTCGCTGAGTCGGCATTTTTCGTTTATGTCGATATCTCGGAAACGGTGCGTCGTAGAGCGAAACGGACATTATTTTCGGACTCGTCGCCCTAGACAAACATGTCTTAGGGGTGTTATGTATGACCTTTGACCTTGACCTTAATTTTTTTTGCTGAGTCGGCATTTTTCGTATTCGTCGATATATCGGAAACGGTGCGTCGTAGAGCGAAACGGACGTTATTTTCGGACTCGTCGCCCTAGACAAACATGTCTTAAGGGTATTATGGATGACCTTTGACCTTGACCTTAAATTTTTTCGCTGTGTCGGCATTTTTCGTTTTCGTCGATATCTCGGAAACGGTGCGTCATAGAGCGAAACGGACGTTATTTTCGGACTCGTCGCCCTAGACAAACATGTCTTAAGGGTATTATTGATGACCATTGACCTTGACCTTAAATTTTTTCGCTGAGTCGGCATTTTTCGTTTTCGTCGATATCTCGGAAACGGTGCGTCATAGAGCGAAACGGACGTTATTTTCGGACTCGTCGCCCTAGACAAACATGTCTTAAGGGTATTATTGATGACCATTGACCTTGACCTTAAATTTTTTCGCTGAGTCGGCATTTTTCGTTTTCGTCGATATCTCGGAAATAGTGCGTCATAGAGCGAAACGGACGTTATTTTCTGACTCGTCGCCCTAGACAAACATGTCTTAAGGGTATTATGGATGACCTTTGACCTTGACCTTAAATTTTTTCCCTGAGTCGGCATTTTTCGTTTTCGTCGATATCTCGGAAATGGTACGTCGTACAGCGAAACGGATGTTATTTTTGGACTCGTCGCCCCAGACAAACATGTATATAGGGTATTATGGATGACCTTTGACCTTGACCTTCAATTTTTTTCGCTGAGTCGGCATTTTTCGTTTTCGTCGATATCTCGGAAACGGTGCGTCGTAGAGCGAAACGGACGTTATTTTCAGACTCGTCGCTCTAGACAAACATGTCTTGGGGTATTATGGATGACCTTTGACCTTGACCTTAAATTTTTTCGCTGAGTCGGCATTTTTCGTTTTCGTCGATATCTCGGAAACGGTGCGTCGTAGAGCGAAACAGACGTTATTTTCGGACTCGTCGCCCTAGACAAACATGTCTTAGGGGTATTATGGATGACCTTTGACCTTGACTTTAAATTTTTTCGCTGAGTCGGCATTTTTCGTTTTCGTCGATATCTCGGAAATGGTGCGTCGTAGAGCGAAACGGATGTTATTTTCGGACTCGTCGCCCTAGACAAACATGTACATAGGGTATGATGGATGACCTTTGACCTTGACCTTAAATTTTTTCGCTGAGTCGGCATTTTTCGTTTCCGTCGATATCTCGGAAACGGTCTCATTGGGAACTTATCATGTCAGCATTTTGTTTTTTTCATGCTTCACCCTGAAATGCCTCCAAGGCCTTTAGGCCTTGACGTCTAGTTAATTAATAAACTCTCAACCGCTGAATAGGTACGTTCTATGCCTCAGTGAT
Organism: Terebella lapidaria; assembly: GCA_949152475.1. Taxonomy (NCBI): domain Eukaryota; kingdom Metazoa; phylum Annelida; class Polychaeta; order Terebellida; family Terebellidae; genus Terebella; species Terebella lapidaria. Next base: position 21,316,682 of record OX424567.1, read on the forward strand.
GTCTCAGTGAGGGAGAAGGGTTAGCCCACCTCCTTTGGGTATTCTGTATTTACCCAAAAGTGTTTATTATAGAGGTCAAAGTGTGGACATAAATAGGAAATTTTAACCTGTTAAAACCAGTATTTATTACACACTTACCTCTATAATAAACACGGCGAGTTCCCTCCCGCCTCCCCTGCCTAACTAGTAGGGGACAAAGTAATGGCGGTTCCGGTGGAACAGTTTCGTCAAGAAATCTTTCAAAGAGACCACTGACTCAGTCCGGTTTCGTCAAGAAACCGTTATGAACGACTGAGGTCTGGGGGGCATAGAACGACCAGTTTAGAGAGTTTGCCATTAAAAAATCTTAATGGCACGATTACCCTCTTATTTGAAAGCCAGGTAAGATTACCCAAAAGTGTTTATTATAGAGGTAAGTGTGTAATAAATACTGGTTTTAACAGGTTAAAACTTCCTTTTCATCACTTTGTCTTTATTTTCCAACTTCATGGTTCTGTTTTGCGTGATAGCAACATGTCTGTAGCCAACAACACATACGTCAGACTTGGTTAGTTTCCTCAATCAACTAATCACACATAGTTTCTGCGATAGTATTGATATTTTTGTGTTGGCTCTTAATGGGGTTTGGAAATACCCGAACTAGAAAATAATCATGTATTCTTGTAATCAATCTTGTTTTATGAGGTGATGTTTTCACGACATGTAGGTACAACTTTTTAGATAAAATATGTACCGGTAGATAAAAATCATGGTCAAAATGACAAATTTCAGTCGCATTTTGTGTAACTATTTGTAAGCTTGCATATCTTTGGAAGAAAACATTTGTTTCTAGATTTGTTATATTCCCTGTGTTTGAGTAGTTTCCCCTTGACGAATTAGTCAGAGTAAAAATACAAGTTGTACGCCTTCAAATGTAATGTTTTCAGGAAGTCGTTGTACCCCTGTGGTCTAAAGTGCCTTCTAGTCATCAAAGATTTCTTCACATACCTACAGGGTCCTGGCCACTTGTGGGTTTTATAACTAGTCATTGATACTGTTTTCTAGTCATTGAAGGGTCTAGTCAATTGACTGAGTATTTCACACTTTGGTGCGGATATATCTATTGTATTATAACATGTGCCATGATGAATTAATTGTTGACTTCTCCAGTTTAAACTTAAATTTTTTTTGCAATTTTGCGTTCATTGCTGACAAATGTATTGGGGCTTGTCCTGTTTACGTATATATGTATATATACATGGAGCAAAGAAATAAATTGTTGTTATTTATAGATGTTGCTTGTGAATTTACACAATCTCATCATGTGGACCTTATGGGTCGACTTCGTTTATGTACTTGAGTCGACTCGAGTCAACTTGTGTAAGTTCCTCGGGCCCAACCCTGCCCCCGGCGTGGGTTTGTCCCGAGTTGATGCAAACAAAATGGCGGCTGAAGGAGGGGAGTTTAGGTAAATGCCTCTGTTTTTTAAGATCTTAGCCATTATATGTGCAATGAATGTACCCATTATTTGTAAACAAGACTCATTTTCACAAGATTGATTTTCATTTCTTCTTTTTTTTTGTGTTTCGTCTTGGATTGTTTACAAATCTAAATAATGAGACCTGAGTTCAACACTACTCTGTTTGATTCAGGAGAGTGCGACCGAGACACTGATTCCAACACTACCTGTTCGATTTACAATTGTGCACCTCTTACCAGAGTTAAGTCGAGTTCATAATCGAAGTCGACCATGTACGATAATTACAGACGAAGCATGATGACTTAAATAAAGATTTAATACAGATTTTTCATATGCACAAATGGATTATTCATATTTAGAATTCATATTTACACATTTAGTTTATCACACTTGGGCCACTGACAATGATATGGTCACATGGATGACAACACAACCAGCAACTTCTGCTCTAAAATTGTACACATTTCAATTACATACATGTATCACATACTCCGTGCTTATTGCGCTCTTCTCATGACATTAATTGCAAACATTATTTCACAACTTGCCCAATACACTCTCATTCACTCAAAGTGAATTTACACATCTTACATAGATTCAATACAATTCAGTTTCCACTGTCTAAATGCTAAAAACTGATCCTGCAGTTTTTGACCTTGACTAAGCTACAGAGACCCTCAGATGGGCGTTTCCATGGGAATGACCCCCACCCCGACCCCTCCCTCATGAGCACGCATGTGCGCAGCAAATGTCCACGTGTTCGCCCTCGGGTCATAGACTTCCACAGAGTTGAGATTTGACGTTCCATCGTAACCCCCGATGGCGTACAGCTTCCCACAGTTCGCAACAAGTGCAACTCGACTTCGCTTTACATTCATCGGTGCGATGTAAGTCCACTTGTTGTAGACAGAGTCGTAACACTCGACGCTCTTAAGGAATACGTTCCCATCGTAGCCCCCAGCCGCGTAGAGTTTGCCGTTCATTGCCGCAACGCCCAGTCGGCAACGTTTTGTCAACATTGGGGTGAGATTGGTCCACTTTCCTGACATAACACTGTAGGATTCAACCTGGGAATAAACGGTGAAAATGTTTGATTTTTTGTGAAGTACATGTATTGCAACATGGAGAGCAACATCAAGGGTACATAAGTTGAATCTTCCCGCAGTAAAAATAGGGTTAGAATTTTCTACTAAACAGGCTAAAAGTCTGACAGAAATATTGCCACAACCCCTTGTGTATAACTCCCCTGTATTCAAGATGTAACAATTTGAAAGGGCAACTCCTTGGGAATTGAACAGCCTACTTCCATTTTCCAAAGATGTATATTAAACATGACATAGATAAATGAAGCGGTCGCTCGTCAAACCTAACATGACTTACTGAATCGAAGATGGAGAGTCCATCATGGCCCCCAAGACAGAAAATCTGCCCGTCAAAGGCAGCTACACCCGCAGCACTGCGCTGCCTTAGCATGTTCGTCTCCATGGTCCAGCGGTCAAGTGCAGGGTCATAGCACTCCACCGAGCTCAGTGAGGAGACGCCATCGTACCCGCCACAGACATAGAGCCGGTCACCAAGGGCAGCTGCTCCAAGCGCACTGAAACGGTAGCGACTTGACTCACTGACTAACTACTCATGATACATTTACAAATTTGAGGGATCACCACATCAACAAAAGGAAACCAAATGAACAAAGCCCATACCAGGGAGAGATGTCAAATCAAGCAACATGCTTGTTTATCCATGGTTGTGGAAGTTTAAAGGCTCTTATTTTCTCAATCTCAAACGTACCTTCTTTTACACAGCATAGGGGACACCAATTTCCATTTCTTCTTGATGCTGTCGTATATTTCTACAGTGTTGAGTCGCTCTTGCCCATCATAGCCCCCGATAGCACACAGCTGACCTGCCGACATGGAAGACAGCAAAATCTCTTTTCAGAAAACTAATCAGACTTTGCAAAGCCCACACCGCAAGGTAGTTTGTCTACTTTTCAGCCTCAAGGTTCCAATATTCATCAAGGAGGCTCACCTTTGAGCACTGCTATGCCGACCCTGCTGCGTAGTGTACTCATCGGCTCGGCGACCTGCCAGCGCCCCACCACCGGGTCCAGATACTCGACTGTACTCACCGAGTCACCTGTAATCATAGCAACAAATGCTCAGTAACCATGACTCAGTTAGCAAATCGTGGCTGACCTCACAATGTGCGTATAGATCAATATATGTTTTGGTGATTTTTTCAATCTGGACCTTTTTCAGTGACCTTGTCCTTATTGTATGACCATGAGGTCCAAAGTTCTGGAAACCTGAACCTGAGGGGGTATAGATCAATGTGTAACCAAGGTAGCTATACCTGAGGGGGTACAGATCATTGTAACCATGGTAACTATACCTGAGGATGTGAGACCCCCGATAGCGTAGATGATGCCGACGACATCTGAACAGCAGCGGGGTCGCGTGCGGAATGTTTGGAGTTGACTGCGACGCTCTGGGATCAAGTGGTAGTCCTTTGCTTCATCAATCAGGTCTCTGCCAGCAAATATATTCATATACATAGCACACGACCCTTGGATGGTCTTAAAACACAGGATCCACAGTATATTTCTCAAATCATACTGAGAAACCATCTGTTTTAACATCCTAGTACATTTGATTTCACAGATTTCATACTTTTACAAAAAACTTTGTGCATTAGATGCCTACCACTGCTTACATGTAGCATACCATGTCATAATTTGATTCTCATTATTCGAGAAGCATCGAATCAGCTGTTTGGAAAATATTTCAAAGTATAACAGCACAAGTAGATCATTCTCCAGGAATTTTACTCAGCTAACAACACTCTCCGGATTGAAGTTATTCAGATATCAGCAGAAACCAATAAGAGATGGGTTCCTGATATCAGGATATACCCGACGATGAATTATTTGACGTACCTGCACTTGAGGGAGGTTTTGATAACATCCTCCTGTGCGACAGTGTCTGTAAGGTATTGCGGACAGAGTAGAGGCAGGCGCACCAACTGCAGCAGATCTGGAACATGTATCTCCCTCAACTCCTGGTCGTGCTTCACCCAGGCTAACACACACTCAAACACCTGCAAAACAGACTCAACACTTGAAATCTAGATAGAATAAAAAAAGTCTGACTTAGAAATAAATACCGCATAGACTACAAAACTTTGACATAACTCAAATCAATTTCTGAATCAATTTCCTGCACATGGATTCAAATATCTACAACAAAGCACACACTGCCGAGAAACGCTGCCAAGAGTCCCAAATATTGGCTGATTATCTACAGTACCAATGCTACAAAACTAAGGTTCTCAAGACCATTAGGCACCTAGCAGTCAGCTAAACAAGCACCTGTTCCTCATTGGTTACGTAGAGTTCATCGTGTTCCAGCAGAAGTTTGAGTTCTCCTTCAGACAGCGCTAAAAACTCTTCACAACGAGACACCTCCATAAAGTGTTTGTGTAGGTACTTGTTACATGCTTCCACAAGGGTCGTGCACATGAACTGGTCTGCAAACGATCTGATACCTAACACGTTGTTCGGGTGTAATCTGAAAATGACGAAAGACGTGCATGATGAGTAGGCTCTAGGTAGGTTCAGAATTCAAGCAATCTTGTGTTTTTATGGTAAGCTGTGAAGCGGTTGTGTGATTTGGTCCTAACTTTAGAAAAGGTTTCTTTGTTTCCTTTGGTTTAAATTGGTTTCCCTGGATAAAAATTTAGACAATATGTCATAATCATTGTTATAGATGTTGATAATGAATTCTTAAATATGCTCACTTTATCTCAGGGAGGATTACCAGATAAACCAAATCAACATTGTTGCATTATCTGATGTATTTATCATGTATATAGTCATGCAATATGATGGATGTTCTATTAATTTTAGTTGACCTGTTTTTCATGAAGTCGCAGCAAGCTTCTTTGACAACTTGCAAGTGGAGGAAGCTTGCCGCGGCTAGTATTGACTGTACATTTGTGGTATCCAGTTGTATCTTTCCGTTGTATGCGTAGTTGATAAATGCTTCTAAGGCACTGCAATAGAGAGGTTACCCAAGCTGGAACTATAGTCGAGACTCGAGACTATGCTGTGAACACTAGATCGAATGCAAGTGGGCATTAGAAATGTACCCCTATGTACATATAACTGGCTAACCTGGCATCAATTCCCTGCATAGCGATCTCGTCCTGTTTGGATTCGACCATATCGTGCGTGAACATTGCATGGAAGTATGGGATACTGGCAGCCAACACGATCCTGTGAGCGCTCAGCTTCTGGTCGCCAACCTGTAACAAAGCAACTTACACATGTAAAAACGTTTAGCTTGAAAACTCAAATTAACTTTCACATACCTAGAAGAGGCCTACTCGGGGTTTCGAGCTAGGATTCATCAGTATTAATTTCATTGATAATTCGTCAAACAAGTAGCCTATGCCCTATGACCCCTCGGTATATGGACGAGGCCTAGAGAGAACAGTTGTGATGAAAAGATGTGCGAATGATTTCTGTCTTGAATCAGTTGCCGACAAGATTCGACATAAGCCGCATGGTTTAATGTGATTAGTGTCACTGTGTCCAATAAGTGTGCTGGTGACTGTCACAGAATGACTGTCAGTGTCACTGACAGTGTGAGTGACTGTGGGTGTGTGTGACTATGACTATGATGATAGGCCTACTATTTTTGTATGAGTGTGTGACTGTGAGTGTGAGTGGCACGGTAACAGGAAGATTCGTACCCGAGAGGATTCGTACCCACCCAAAAGGGAAGATTCGTACCCATTCTCGAGAAGATTCGTACCCTGTTCAATTGGAAGATTCGTACCCATAATGCCCACTGCAATGGAAACTTTGACTAGGGCTGGTAAATGAATATAACTAATGAATACAACGATGGATGAATTAGATTAACACTGATATGGCGTATATGTGGCCGTAGTTCAGCCGCAATAACAGTTGATAGTGCTAATGTGGCTGTTAGTCTCTAGGTTTCTGATGTCATATTAATACTAAAACAAACTGATGATGATACCGAACACATGCAGACTGCATATATCTCAATCTTTATTCACACTGAGAATTTGCTCTAAATGGTATGATACAATGGGAAAACCATTTCCCCTGCACACGGATCCATAATCTTGATAATTTTCGTTTTGGTCGATGCGAGTGTGTTCAATGAAGGCTGTGGAGTTTATGATCAACTGATCAAAGCACGTACCGCCGTACATTGGATGCTGCATTTATAGCTAGCAATCAAAAGTTCTCACATGTAAGAAATTAAATGTGGTTTCATCTTTCCATATCCATTACTTGGGTGACACGGGAAATCTACTCCTTTTGTCCTGAGAGGATTATAAGTAGGCTACTAAACTACTTCACGCCTCGTTGCACAGAGCACGAAGAATGGTGAGGCCTATCACAAGTTTTCACACAATCTTAAGGTTCTTAAGATAACATTGTCACTTCATAGAAAAACACACAAGCCTAGACTCCTAGAATAACACTATTGGACATCTACTGATTAATCTTTCAAATTTCACTGAAATATTTGTTGTTACATAAGGCATGATAAGGCCTATATGCTAGTGAATCACGAAATTTATTCTTTATAAAATTGTTCATTTATTTGCCGAATTCATTTCTTCTTTGTGTCAAATTCTATATCTACCCTAGTTTAACTTGTCCGGTTGTAAATCGCATATGTATCGGAAATGCCACATGTACAGATGACTGATCTGCTGATATATGTATTTCAAATTCAGATAATCTTGCTGCCTTTGGTTATATCTAAGGCTTATTTCCCAGTTCTTGGGTTAGTGTTGCTCTGGTGAACTGGGTGACTGACCGTACCCAGTTCTGGAACCTCCCCAATCAAGCGCTAATTGACGGACAAACTTGTTCGCCTGACACACTTGCAGCAATCGAACACCTACTAGAAAGGTCTTCAATGTTTTCAGTTCGCGTGCATGCAGTACATGCAATACTGTTTAGTGTGCATGCATGGTTATTTGTACGAAATATCACCCCATAAATATTCGAATGCACTGGCAACAACACTGTATCGCTCGTCTGGCCATTTCTGTGTATGAGAGCAAAGCGCCCCCAAGCGAGTCTGGGAACGATCACAGATTTCCCGCCAATTTACCAAGAGGTCCAACGGCCTTGGAACAGCATATTTACACTTGAGCGCTCTCCGACGAAGGTATCTATAGGTATACGAGTCAGCCGCACATTAAAACACACATCAAGAAATATCAATTTCTATTTCAGGTTTTTGAATAATAATCGATGTTGTCTTTTAATTAGTAGCCTACCATATTCAGCAACGTATATAGACCAACTGCATGTCTATGTGACGAGAGACCGGGATCGTGCTAGTGGGGGATCTTACTGGCGGGCACTGGCTGGAGCCGCGGCGATGGGGGGAGGGAGGGTGTGGTGAGGGAGGGGGGGGGGGGGGGGCTCTAAAACATATAGTTTCCATTTCCAAAAGATTTTTTAATCAAATGAAACCTATGGACTATGAAACCTATGGACTATGTGTAATTGATTTATTGAGAAAATCATTACGGTTATCCTGTAGGTGCAACAGAAAAATAATAACAATGAAGTGGCGCGAGGTTTTCCAAAACTGACTCAACTAGCAACGATATAAACAACTCAAAAATACGTTGTTCCTAATAGTGGCAAGTGCTCTAATAGTAGAGCGCCCTCTCTCTCCCCCCCCCCCCCCCCCCAAAAAAAAAAAATATTCGCTTTTTGTAACCTTGTGATTCACTTCATACATTATTAATAAAATCTTTGAGTGTTCCAATCCACACATGCATGTTATTTGGATCATAATAAAAGAAACTGGAGGCTATAGGCATATTATTCAGTGTTTTTGAAATTGGCCTAAAGTTTGGCGCTGTTGCAGGAGCTTTAGGCGCGCTACATAGGCCTACCCCCACATCCCCGTCTGGGAAAAATTTATTAAGAAATTAAAACGACAAAATGTTTAATTCTGTCGTTAAAACATGTGAAATATTTATTATTATTATTCTTTCGTGAACCCCATCTGAATTCTTCAAATATGTTTTCTGTTTAAAAATACAAGTATATTTCGTTTACATGAAACCAATAAGTAAGTATTCACACACAAATTGTATGGAAGAAAGCACGCAGAATGGAAAAAGATCGGTATATGGGCATAATCATTGTATGATCGAAAATAAGGTCAAAAGATTATTTGTTTAAAGTTATGAAATCAGGGGAATGGAACCCTGGTCAGTTAAGAGCCAGAAGAAGTTCAGACGCAACCTCAAAACACCAAAAAGGCTCTGGCTTATGGAGCCCACATAGTAGCCTACAAGGGCTCCATCGCTCTGCTCGGTTGTTCCCTGTCAGGGAGCTCACATCGCTTGCGAGGAAATCCTGGTGACACCCCGGCTGTGAAGATAAAGTTGAATTGAGTCACAATATAGACATAGAAATACTAAAAAAAGAAGATTTTGTATATTTTGCATGTGTTGTTATTTATGTATGATTACCGAACAAATAATTTACCCAGTTCATTCCAAAATATCTTCAGGGTAAATTGTGAACCAGTAACGCGGGTAACACGCCAATCACAATTATATACATGTAATATTCCCAAGCCAAGAACTAAATTTATTTCTAAACTACCAAAATATACGTTTCCCTCAATATGAACAATCACTTTTTCCACAATAATAAAATTGCCACAAAACATTTTTGCAAATCATTCCTGCTGAATGAATATTCTGACACCATACAATGTAAAAACGCATACTGTAGAGACTGTAATTAAGGCATTTCGGCAGAAATGCCTTTATGGTTTTAGCAGAATTTTTTTTTTTTTTTTTTTTTTTTTTTTTTTTTTTTTTTTTTCTTCTTCCGCCACTTTTGGTTTCCGGACGATAACTTTAGATTGCCTTGACGGATCCTTGTCAAATTTTCACCGCAAGTCAGAAATGATATGAGGAAGAACCCTATTCTTTTTGAGCCGGATCGGAGGTCCGTGAGGTCCGTGAGGATGAAATCAAGGCTAATTTTAAGACTTGGTTTCCGGACGATAACTGGAAAAATATTTATGCAATAGTTGCAGAACTCTGCATGGAGGTTCATATGCCACCAGGGAAGAACCCTATTGATTTTGGGATCGATCCGTCAAACGACCTTTGACCTAGAGGTCAAAATAATTTTTTGCTGATTCATCCTTGAGGCTTCCTGCATATCTCGGAAACCGTGCGTCGTAGAGCGAAACGGACGTTATTTTCGGACTCGTCGCCCTAGACAAACATCTCTAGGGTGTACTTTTTTTTTTGATCCGGCTCCGAGGTCCGTGAGGTCCGTGAGGATGAAATCGAGGAACTTGGTTTTCGGACGATAACTCCAAAAATATTCAGGCAATAGTTGCAGAATTTTGCACGGAGGTTTATATATCACCAGGGAAGAACCCTATTGATTTTGGGATCGATACCTCAAACGACCTTTGACCTAGAGGTCGAAATAATTTTTTGCTGAGTCATCCTTGATTCATCCTGCATATCTCGGAAACGGTGCGTCGTAGAGCGAAACGGACATTATTTTCGGACTCGTCGCCCTAGACAAACATGTCTAAGGGGTATTATGGATGAACTTTGACCTTGACCCGAAATTTTTTTGCCGAGTCGGCATTTTTCGTTTTCGTCGATATCTCAGAAACGGTGCGTCGTAGAGCGAAACGGACGTTATTTTCGGACTCGTCGCACTAGACAAACATGTCTAAGGGCTATTATGGATGAACTTTGACCTTGACCCGAAATTTTTTTGCCGAGTCGGCATTTTTCGTTTTCGTCGATATCTCGGAAACGGTGCGTCGTAGAGCGAAACGGACGTTATTTTCGGACTCGTCGCACTAGATAAACATGTCTAAGGGGTATTATGGATGAACTTTGACCTTGACCCGAAATTTTTTTGCCGAGTCGGCATTTTTCGTTTTCGTCGATATCTCGGAAACGGTGCGTCGTAGAGCGAAACGGACGTTATTTTCGGACTCGTCGCACTAGACAAACATGTCTACGGGGAATTATTGATGAACTTTGACCTTGACCCGAAATTTTTTTGCCGAGTCGGCATTTTTCGTTTTCGTCGATATCTCGGAAACGGTGCGTCGTAGAGCGAAACGGACGTTATTTTCGGACTCGTCGCACTAGACAAACATGTCTAAGGGGAATTATGGATGAACTTTGACCTTGACCCGAAATTTTTTTGCCGAGTCGGCATTTTTCGTTTTCGTCGATATCTCGGAAACGGTGCGTCGTAGAGCGAAACGGACGTTATTTTCGGACTCGTCGCACTAGACAAACATGTCTGAGGGGTATTATTGATGAACTTTGACCTTGACCCGAAATTTTTTTGCCGAGTCGGCATTTTTCGTTTTCGTCGTTATCTCGGAAACGGTGCGTCGTAGAGCGAAACGGACGTTATTTTCGGACTCGTCGCACTAGACAAACATGTCTAAGGGGTATTATGGATGAACTTTGACCTTGACCCGAAATTTTTTTGCCGAGTCGGCATTTTTCGTTTTCGTCGTTATCTCGGAAACGGTGCGTCGTAGAGCGAAACGGACGTTATTTTCGGACTCGTCGCACTAGACAAACATGTCTAAGGGGTATTATGGATGAACTTTGACCCGAAATTTTTTTGCCGAGTCGGTATTATTCGTTTTCGTCGTTATCTCGGAAACGGTGCGTCGTAGAGCGAAACGGACGTTATTTTCGGACTCGTCGCACTAGACAAACATGTCTAAGGGGAATTATTGATGAACTTTGACCTTGACCCGAGAATTATTGATGAAATTTGACCTTGACCCGAAATTTTTTTGCCGAGTCGGCATTTTTCGTTTTCGTCGATATCTCGGAAACGGTGCGTCGTAGAGCGAAACGGACGTTATTTTCGGACTCGTCGCACTAGACAAACATGTCTAAGGGGAATTATTGATGAACTTTGACCTTGACCCGAAATTTTTTGCCGAGTCGGCATTTTTCGTTTTCGTCGATATCTCGGAAACGGTGCGTCGTAGAGCGAAACGGACGTTATTTTCGGACTCGTCGCACTAGACAAACATGTCTAAGGGGAATTATTGATGAACTTTGACCTTGACCCGAAATTTTTTTGCCGAGTCGGCATTTTTCGTTTTCGTCGATATCTCGGAAACGGTGCGCCGTAGAGCGAAACGGACGTTACTTTCAGACTCGTCGCCCTAGACAAACATGTCTAAGGGGTATTATGGATTAACTTTGACCTTGACCCGAAATTTTTTTGCCGAGTCGGCAGTTTTTGTTTTCGTCGATATCTCGGAAACGGTGCGTCGTAGAGCGAAACGGATGGTATTTTCGGACTCGTCGCCCTAGACAAACATGTCTAGCGGGTATTATGGATGAACTTTGACCTTGACCCGAAATTTGTCGACATTTTTCATTTTCGTCGATATCTAGTATTATAAATTATTCATCACACCGAAATGCCTCCAAGGCATCTTTAGGCCTTGACGTCTAGTTAACACTAACAACCATTTTTTTCAGAGAGGTAATTTATATTATTGGTCCAAATGCTGGTCCTGTTCTCCGCCTTCCGCCCTGATCTAGCCTGCTGCCCGTGCCCGTTACTGCCTCCGAAGGAAGATTCCATGTGTTGCATTGTATTTATATGTTTTACTATATGTATAATTTACTCTTTTTTTATGGTTATCACAGGAAGACGACGTAACTGTCATGTGATACCAGGGACAGCTATACTTTATTTTCATTTCTGTTCTTTGTATTCACCGGTACATTATTGTGTTTTTGTTTCTTATTGTTAACATTGTATTATAATAGCTGTCCGAAATAGATTTGACTTTGACTTGACTTGACTAGAAACCATGCTGTCTACCTATTTTATATCGTGCTCATTTGTTCTGCTCAGTTATTTTTCATAAAGATAATAAAAAATGGAGTGCTTGAATTCTTTGGGCCTATTTTGGACATATTATCAATGCCATGCCATGCTTTCGTTGCTTGCTCGGCGAATCTGCAAAAATACATAAAACACGCATGCACGGGTACAAACATATTCCTAATCAGGGGCAGATACAAAATTCTAGAAAATAAAAAAGGCTTAGTCTGGGGCAAGCGGACCTCAGAAACCAGAGCCTTGCTTTTATTTTATGGAATAAAAGCTACCAGACCTCTGATAGCTTTTAATTAGGCCTACACACAAAATCGCTATGAACACCTTGTTCTAAAATATAATTTGACATCATTTTTTTTTTGGAGGTGGAGGGGGGGGGGGGGTGTTAAGGGTGAAGACATCCGTTAATTTTCTATATAATTTAAAATATACCATCATTTCCAGGTTATAAAAAAACATTACTGATGTTGGCATATGTACACGGATTAGATTATGATTCACGGATTAGATTATGATTCACATTAATAAATTGTTTTCCTTCTTCACCCCATATGTTCTAGCTTGGTATTTTTGTCAACTCGATTTTATAGTTTGCAATTAAAATGACAGAAGCATTCATTTTCGCCAGATTGCCCGAAACAACGAGGCGCGGGGGCAAAATTAAAGATGCTTTCGTTTCCCTATAAACCCTACTTGCCCTCCAAAATCCAAAAAAGAAACGTGAGAATCACAGATCAAAACTGCAACTTCCCAATTTTCACAACAATTTATTGTCATGTGTGCAACAAAGATTCTAATAGTGATCTTCAAACAATTGAAGACCTGAAACAAATACTTTGGAGATACATGTGCATAGAAAATTTAGGCTCAAATATGGGAGTAATTACAAACTTATGTGGCGATTTTGCATGTTTTTTTCATAGATTCACAGGTGATTTTCAGTACTATATTACATGTGTGGTGTGGTATAAGTTTGTAGGGAATGCCATTCGTACAAACATATGCTTCTGTTTTTTTTTTCATTTTCAACATAATGAATTCATGTTTCTTATGGAAGATCGAAGTTGAATTGAATAAAATTAAACTAGATATCGACGAAAATGAAAAATGTCGACTCCGCAAAAAAATTTACCGTTAAAATAATACCACTTAGACATGTTTGTCTAGGGCGACGAGTCCGAAAAAAAAGTCTGTTTCGCTCTACGACTCAGTGTTTCCGAGATATCGACGAAAACGAAAAATGCCAACTCGGCAAAAAATTTTTTAGTCAAGGTCAAAGTTCATCCATAATACATATAAGATAAATGTTGTCTAGAGCGACAAGTCCGAAAATAACGTCCATTTCGCTCTACGATGCACCGTTCCCGAGATATCGACGAAAACGAAAAATGCTGACTCGGCAGAAAAATTCCGGGTCAAGGTCAAAGTTCATCCGTAATACCCCTTAGACATCTTTGTCTAGGGCGACGAGTCCGAAAATAACGTCCGTTTCGCTCTACGACACACCGTTCCCGAGATATCGACGAAAACGAAAAATGCAGACTCGGCAAAAAAAATTCGGGTCAAGGTCAATGTTCATCAATAATACCCCTTAGACATGTTTGTCTAGCGCGACGAGTCCGAAAATAACGTCCGTTTTGCTCTACGACACACCGTTCCCGAGATATCGACGAAAACGAAAAATGCCGACTCGGCAAAAAAATTTGGGGTCAAGGTCAAAGTTCATCCATAATACCCCTTAGACATGTTTGTCTAGGGCGACGAGTCCGAAAATAACGTCCGTTTCGCTCTACGACGCACCGTTTCCGAGATATGCAGGATGCCTCAAGGATGACTCAGCAAAAAATTATTTCGACCTCTAGGTCAAAGGTCGTTTGACGTATCGATCCCAAAATCAATAGGGTTCTTCCCTGTTGATATATAAACCTCCGTGCAAAATTCTGCAACTATTGCCTGAATATTTTTCGAGTTATCGTCCGGAAACCAAGTTTCAAGATCAGCCTCGATTTCATCCTCAAGGACCTCACGGACCTCGGAGCCGGATCAAAAAAAAATGATACACCCTAGAGATGTTTGTCTAGGGCGACGAGTCCGAAAATAACGTCCGTTTCGCTCTACGATGCACGGTTTCTGAGATATGCAGGAAGCCTCAAGGATGAATCAGCAAAAAATTATTTCGACCTCTAGGTCAAAGGTCGTTTGACGGATCGATCCCAAAATCAATAGGATTCTTCCCTGGTGGCATATGAACCTCCATGCAGAGTTCTGCAACTATTGCGTAAATATTTTTCCAGTTATCGTCCGGAAACCAAGTCTCAAAATTAGCCTTGATTTCATCCTCACGGACCTCACGGACCTCGGATCCGGCTCAAAAAGAACAGGGTTCTTCCACATATCATTTCTGACTTGTGGTGAAAATTTGACGAGGATCCGTCAAGGCAATCTAAAGTTATCGTCCGGAAACCAATAGTGGCGGAAGAACAAAAAAAGAAAGAAAAAAAAAAAATTCTGCTAAAACCATAAAGGCATTTCTGCTGAAATGCCTTAATAACAGTAAAAAGACAACACCGTTTATCAGACAAAAACCTGAAATAATTTTTTTTATATTGCTTGTTGTGTTGTGTGTTTTTTATGCGGCTGACTCATATACCTAGATACCTTCGTCGGAGAGCGCTCAAGTGTAAATATGCTGTTCCAAGGCCGTTGGACCTCTTGGTAAATTGGCGGGAAATCTGTGATCGTTCCCAGACTCGCTTGGGGGCGCTTTGCTCTCATACACAGAAATGGCCAGACGAGCGATACAGTGTTGTTGCCAGTGCATTTGAATATTTATAGGGTGATATTTCGTACAAATAACCATGCATGCATACTAAACAGTATTGCATGTACTGCATGCACGCGAACTGAACACATTGAAGACCTTTCTAGTAGGTGTTCGATTGCTGCAAGTGTGTCAGGCGAACAAGTTTGTCCGTAAATTAGCGCTTGATTGGGGAGGTTCCAGAACTGGGTACGGTCAGTCACCCAGTTCACCAGAGCAAGGGTTAGTGTGAATATATCACTTTAAGTGATCACGTCTCATGAACCATCACACAGATAAAACAAAACATATAAAACAAATATTTATTTTGGGTACGAATCTTCCCTGATATGGGTACGAATCTTCCCGGCCTCGGGTACGAATCTTCTCTACTGGGTTTACTGTGTACAGCGCTGTATGGACTCAATACATCGCTGTGCCGACTCGACTGTCTGCGGCTGGCCGGGGAAAGTGAGAAATTTGATCAAAGTATTTGAGGCATAATTATCGTGCAGTGCATTCCAAAAACTGTGCGGACTGTTCCAGCTAGCGTGCAGCGACATCGCTGCAGTCTTAGTTGGGCGATTTCTATGAAAAAATACAATGCAAATGTCCATTTATTTCAGCACACATTTATCGAGTTTCCGTTGATATTTCAGGTCGCCATATGCCATTGTGCGCATGTGCAGGTCAGAGGTCAGCTAAATATTTGCATACTAGGTCGAGGTCACATCGTCTGCCCATGCGCACGAACATGCGCAGATAATGTGACCTCGACCTAGTATGCAAATATTCAGTTGACCTCTGACATGCGTACACAAAACAGCCCAGAATATGGCGGCAGATGTCAACAAAAACTTCACGAAATCGTGCGGAAATAAAGAGTGAATTTTGTTTGGAATTTTCGGTAGAAATCGCCCAACTAAGACTGCAGCGATGTCGCTGCAAGCTAACTGAGAAGGACTGTGCAGTTTTCGGAGTGCGCTGCATGGTAAATATGCCCCAAATACTCAGATCAAATTTCTCACTTTCCCCGGCCAGCCACAGACAGTCGAGTCGGCACAGCGATGTATTGAGTCCATACAGCGCTGTACACAGTAACTACTGGGTATGAATCTTCCAGGGTACGAATCTTCTTGGGTACGAATCCTCTAGAAACCAGTGGCACCACCATCTGTCAAAACAATATTTTAACGATAATGCAGCTATTTCCATAATCATGGGGCTCTTACCTTTAAAGTAACATCGCAAAGCTTCCCTCTTCTTCTAATTTCCTCCATCAATGGAAATGCATCCATTGGCAAGTCTTTTTTGTGGAAAACTATGATATTCTCGGCCATTTTGACACTTTTGCATGTGCTGCCCTCTACAGATGGCGCTAGCAGATCTTGCGATCAATCTCTCGCCTTCGCTAAAGTTCGGTTGTTATTTGAAGCTTATCTCGATCTCGGCACTTCACAATTTATATTGCAACAGAGTAGTATTTGAATTTTCACATGTCCTGCAAATTGTTATACTTTTTTTATTTTTTAGATATGAGTGGATATGATTACAGATCTATCTGTATCAACAAAAAATACCAGACTATAATCTATCTATCAGATGCATTCTGAAAAAAATGAGACAAAATTTAAGTGAGGAGGATATTTAGTAAATGTTTAAATTTCATTTGGGACCTCATTAAACTGTCATAAAGAGTTTTTCGGGTACATGATACAGGTCTTTTTAATTGTCTAGTTAATTATGCTCGAATAGTTGTTTGACAGCATTGCGCCTCCGTAACTCGAAAAAAAATCGATATTGCGTTATTTGTCATGTATGCAGCCATATCGACGACGGCCGGGGCAGGGACCTTGTGGCCTAATGGATAAGGCGTTGGCCTCCGGAGCCAAAGATTGTGGGTTCGAGTCCCATCAAGGTCGCAGTGGGGATTTTTTTTCCTACTAATATATCTTCCATGAACACTGAATCAGCCGGCGCAACGAATTCCCTGGACGGAAACATTTTTTTTATGTTTCGTGATACTTTTGATGGATGTACCGGCAGGTGCACAAGCCCGTGTTTTTTGATGGGACAGAAATAGATTCCTTTCGGCAAAGATCTCGCGAGTAGACTTAGCGGTACATATCGATCGTTCTGTCATTCTGGGATGCAACACAGAAAGAAGATACAAAGCTTCCAACAATAATTCAGAAATGTTCATGTGCAGCTGTGGGATCCAGAAAATAGAAATGCCAGCAGAGGGATAGCCACAGACAATTTACGATCAAATGCACCATGGCATGCCACGGGCATTTGCCTAATTATCTTCTAGATATATGCACTTAGAATACAATAAATTACACATTTCAAATTAATTCAATTAACATTATCTTTTAGTAGTCATTTAAATAATAAGTTAGAAGAAACTGTATCTCACTCATATAGCATATTATTGATTAATTAGGTCTATCATTGGTCTATATTAGTTACTATACTCGGATTTTTTAACTCGTTTACACTGTTTCTCGCTAATATTTTTTTGATGCTAAACGCTATCGTTCTATAACTTGGTATACTTCACCTGGGAGTCAAACGGCAATTTTCTACAAAATTTAACACAGCTATCACGAAAATTGAAAAAGTTGGCAATCTACCTCAATGTTAAATTTAGCCCTATTATTTAATTTCTGGGCCCGCACACAATTTTGTGCATTTGCTCGGTTTTGTAGCGGAGTAAAGTTTCAAAATCAACATGTTTGTGTAGAATACACCCAGTGTATCTCCTGGTTCAAAGTTACAAGAATATTTCGAATCCTGATGATGTAAACAGGACCAATTCCTCGAATATGCTCAGATTCTCGAGATCCCGTTTTGGGCTGAAATTTAACATTGAGGTAGATTGCCAACTTTGTCAATTTTCACGATAGCTGTCTGAAATTTGGTAGAAAATTGCCGTTTGCCTGCCAGGTGAAGTATGCCAAGTTATGGAACGATAGCATTTAGCATCACAAAAAGTTAGAAAAATCCGAGTATAATTTACTTAAATCAAATTCATCTGTCTGTGAAACACGATTTTTGGCGATAATTTTGTTTTGAATAATCAAATCAACTTGATATTTTGTGTGTCTTAATTGGGTATCAAGCCGTAATTTTTCACCGAGTTTCAGGATTTTATCTCAAGAAATGAAAAAGTTGGCAATCTATCTCAATGTTAAATTTCAGTCCAAAATGGGATCAATCAAATTCCAACAAATTCAGGGCCTTTATGATGTTTATGCCAGTACAAAATTAATTTATTGCTTTGATTTGAAGTCGAAAGGCATAGCCGTAGTGTATATTAAGTAAACATGTTTATTTTGCATCAGTATTTAACTCAAACCTCAAATAAAAGTCGTGTTTGTGTGGAGACCATGGAATTCCATTGTGGGGCTGAATTTTAACATTGGGGTAGATTACCAACTTTTTCAATTTTTGAGATAGAACTCTGAAATTCGGTGAAAAATTACGGCATGATACCCAATTACGACACACAAAATTTCAAATTGATTCGATTATTCAAAACAAAAATAGAACCAAAAAGCGTATTTCACTGACAGATGAACTTTAGTTATTTATTATGACTGATTATTTCAAATAAAATATGTAACTTGTCCTGAATCATGATTGCTACCACAAGTCCACAATAGGATATAGCCTATTGTAGGCCTAATGCAGTACCCGAGTTGTACTAGGCCTACATAGGCGGATCCAGGAAAGGTGGCGGGACTTTGCCGCTACTTTAACATAATTAATGCTCTACTTTTATAACGTCTAAACTTTTCTGGTTTGCTTGATAAACTTGGCCCTCTGACTTAGGCAATCTGACCGCGGACGGTGTGGCATCTGAGCCCTAGCTGCCGGCAGTGAGCATGCACAGTGAGGTATACCCTTGCCCGGATTTGCCAGCCACATGTTCAAGATTGGGTCAGTGGACGGGGGGGGGGGGGGTGTACCAATGTCTGGCCCCCTTTTTTTGAGAGTCATATGGCCCCATTCAGGTGGAGCATATCAAACACCAGACGGAAGACCCATGGCCTTCAAGCCTCCAGTCCAGGGCCCCCACGCTCGTTCACGGCCCCTACGGCCCCCGGTTTGACTACCCAACCCGGGTTCTCATAACCATCCGCAGCTGGCATCGCCATGACGTGTAAGTCTGGTTAGCCAACCCACTACTGGTCCCAGTTCTTGAAGCATCTCAATAACTGTCACGACCACATGCTCCCCTAGCCCCATCGTGCCGTTACAGGAACGCTGTCTACAGCATCTAAACATGTATCACACAGGTTGGCAGTGACCGAGTATGCAATGGCTCCTTTCGGCAGCCATCACCTTGACCTCTATGAATATGTTCAGATTCAGAGCAGGGGTGGTGGATGGTGCTGGGCGAGCCGCACACCTCAAGTTCGCCAGCTTGTACATTGTATTTCAGATGCCAAGAGGCCTACCAGTATGGCCTCTGCAGAAGCAGGGCGAGATTTCAGGAGACACAAGCGGGCTCGACGGTCTGCCAGAGCCTGTACACACCATCCCAGGGCGAGAAAATACCAATATATGGGGCGTGAGCCCCCGGATCAAAGCAGCCTCCCTCCGGGGCCCCCGATTGGAATTGTCGCCAAGGTCCTCATAAACCCTCTAGCCAGACAAAGGGGACGAGGAGCACATACATGGCCATGAACACCGTCGTCCTCTCGCATTGACTGTCATGAGACAGCTCAAGAAAGCAAGACGGGCTGCTAGGTATAGAGCTAGCAGCGCACGAAAGCGAGGGTGTGACGTCATGACCATTGTTACAGTGAAGTGGAGTGAGAGAAGAACACAAGGAGACACACGAGCTTCGAAACTCCTATTGCAATCGTTGGGCAAAATCGCCACATTAATATCAGCAGGTTTAGCAACGGGTATACCCATTAGCTGTAATCCCAGCACAGCCAGCTACACATAACGGCTTGGAGTGTGTTCTACTGCCAGAAAGTCTTGAGCGCTGCCTTCTTGGAGCCCGAGTTATAAGTGGCCATGCAATCATGATGCAACTGCGCGTCGCAAGCTGCGAGCACATCACAAGTTTATTCCTATTTGGAAGGGAATGCTCAACTTTATGGTGGACTCTGGCTCTGAAAATATTATTTGTATGGTCCAACATATTAGATCGGTCACCTGGTCTCCGAAATTGGAACCTGGTACTGGTAGGCGATGTTAGGTATTTGATGTACTGATATACTCGCATAGATGCTATTGTGATCCTGATTACAGTAACCTATCGAGGTACTGGTTACCAACATTAACTGTGAGGAGTTATCGATCAAGGAGGAGATTTTACCTCATGGAATGGCCAGCCCAGTTTAGGACGTCTAGATGAAGACACCCCACACATTTTCAGTGCCTCCCTTCATGGAAGCAGTGGTACCTACCTAGCCAGTTACTGAAAGAATACAAAATCGCTGAGTTTAACCGTTAAACCATATCGCCACTTTTGCCTTGGGTGGAGTACTGGTCACACCTCCATACAAAGTGGTATCATTCTTCAAGTAGAACAGCTCACTCAGGCCAGACCCTAATCAGAGCCCTTCATTGAGACTCCCCCTCCTGGCTCTCCACCAGTGGCAATGCTTACCCTATTCAAAACTTGGTTGTGAATGTGGCTGTGCACATGAGGACTGTTGCTCATTTCCAGCCTCTCCCACAGCAACCCTGGACTAGACTACAATGCAATGTCCCGGCCGTTGCTGGCACGTCCTGGACAGAAAGACAATTTTCTACCTCTGGATTTGACCTTGAATGGCCCCTGTCCAACCACAACTAAACAATGACACAGAAGCTGACTTGTCAAAGGCCATCACTGGCTTGTTAGGATAGGACGAGCGTCATTTTTTCTAGCATTTACGGAACGAAACAGCCTCTATTAGAAGAAAGTTATTCCATGTAAAAACCAATTTCAGTGCTTGAGAGACTATGCATTGTATCATTGTATTATTAGCAGTGAAAAATATTTAGAACCAATGGAACCATGTTTGAATCTTAATCATTTATGAGCAGTGCCTTAACAAGAGAGATTTGTACACAAATCAACATTGTTTTATGCATGCACCTTCAATTTAGAAACCATTATTTCAAAAGTTCCTTCTACCAGAACATCCCATACATGTACATGTTTACCAAAATGACAAAAGCATCAAATTTGTGACCTTTTTGTCATCACAAGTCAAACAATATTCACAAAATGCCCTTTTTCAACAAGCAACATGTTGAAAACATACCAAAATCAGATTTTCGGTCAGCCCACACACATACAGTGCACTTTTGAATGTTGTAGATTGCCAGCCGTGCTCGAGACTGCCTGTCACGCAAACATTGCCGAATAATCCCGACAGATTCTTGTCATAAATATCCTGTAATTTAGTGAATATTGCAAAACATCTTGTTGCACTGAATGCGCTACTTCACTGCAGCTGTTTTATCATGGAAACAGATCTGTTCAAATATTACGAAAGCATTCACTACATGTAATATTCTTGCCCAAAAATTTAACCAATGGTATACTTATGGCAGAGCTCGATGAAAATACACCCAAGCATGTTTTTTACATTCAACTAGGAAGGAATAAAGAACAAGTGGATATATATTATATTGTCACACATTATTTTTAGAGTAATTGATTAATAATATCATTCAACATGTATTTCAATCCACAAATATACTGGATATACATTTATGTATCTCACAAGTACACGCTTTCACGTTCTACTGCTGTATAGCATTCTGCGTCTGATAAAATACATTTTATATGTCTCCTCCAAATTTACATGTTTGTACATTGAACACAAAGAAAACGACACTTCACGACAGAGTATTATGTAGGAAAAGTCAAGAAAATCTTTCGACAATACATGTACATGTATATCATATTTCAATATCAGAGCATATCAACCTATTGACCAGATAAGATATTAACAGATCATTCTTCATGTTTGGCTCAATAACATATTTTTCAAAGAACATAAAACAGATCTAGTATCAGATATAAGAAAATAATATGAGGCTAAAATTAATGAGCGGAGGTCCAACACCAAAAAAGTACTGGTTAAATGTAAAAACTATACACATTAATAACTTGAGTAGTGTTTGCCACTAATATACAGTTAGCAAAACATACAGATCTTCTGAGACGAACATAAATTCATGAACTTTCAACACATTCAAGATGCAAAATTGTGGTATATACACATTTTCCTCAACAATGCTCACAAGGATATTCTGCATAACCAATGTGAACGTATAGTTAACAAGCAATATTATTTCATTGACCAATGTACCTGAATGATGACAACAAAAACTTAATAATTTCATTAATAGCTCTCTCATTGTTTTCAACTTTGCATGTGTATAAAACAACCTATAATTTCATTAACAGCTCTCTCATTGTTTTCAACTTTGCAAGTGTACAAAACAAAACAAAGAACAGTTTAGTCAATCTAATCTAGTTCAAGTCATGGCAATCAAACATCCCAAAGTGAATTCGCTACACGATTAAGATCACACTTCCACAAAATGCTTCTGGCATTCTAATCGAAACTACCAAAGCTTCCAAAACTGCCACAAGAACTCCAAGAGCCCCAAGATCCTGAACTCCAGCTCCCGTGGCCCCAGCCCCAGCCGAACCCGGGGCCGCCGAACCCGGGGCCACCGTACCCAAAGCCTCCACATCCATAGCCGCCATACCCGTAATGTGGTCCGCCCATGACCCGCCCTGCAGCATATCCCGCAAGTGCTCCGCCCACCAGACCTAAAATAAAACAGAGGCAGTCAGTAAAGATTACATAGCACTGCAAACAGGAAGAAACTTCACCCGCACATTTGCAGCTAGTGAAATAACAGACAGTTACGGAAAAAATTTAATGTATACAAATTTAAACAGTTGGATCATGAAACCAAAAAGTCATATTCTAATACACAGTCAGAATGATGTCACAAAAGGAATTTATTGTCAAATTGATACTCAAACTAGACGTCAAGGCCTAAAGATGCCTTGGAGGCATTTCGGTGTAATGAATAATTTATAATACTAGATATCGACGAAAATGAAAAATGTCGACAAATTTCGGGTCAAGGTCAAAGTTCATCCATAATACCCGCTAGACATGTTTGTCTAGGGCGACGAGTCCGAAAATACCATCCGTTTCGCTCTACGACGCACCGTTTCCGAGATATCGACGGAAACAAAAACTGCCGACTCAGCAAAAAAATTTCGGGTCAAGGTCAAAGTTAATCCATAATACCCCTTAGACATGTTTGTCTAGGGCGACGAGTCCGAAAGTAACGTCCGTTTCGCTCTACGACGCACCGTTTCCGAGATATCGACGAAAACGAAAAATGCCGACTCGGCAAAAAAATTTCGGGTCAAGGTCAAAGTTCATCAATAATTCCCCTTAGACATGTTTGTCTAGTGCGACGAGTCCGAAAATAACGTCCGTTTCGCTCTACGACGCACCGTTTCCGAGATATCGACGAAAACGAAAAATGCCGACTCGGCAAAAAAATTTCGGGTCAAGGTCAAAGTTCATCCATAATACCCCTTAGACATGTTTGTCTAGTGCGACGAGTCCGAAAATAACGTCCGTTTCGCTCTACGACGCACCGTTTCCGAGATATCGACGAAAACGAAAAATGCCGACTCGGCAAAAAAATTTCGGGTCAAGGTCAAAGTTCATCCATAATACCCCTTAGACATGCTTGTCTAGTGCGACGAGTCCGAAAATAACGTCCGTTTCGCTCTACGACGCACCGTTTCCGAGATAACGACGAAAACGAAAAATGGCGACTCGGCAAAAAAATTTCGGGTCAAGGTCAAAGTTCATCAATAATACCCCTTAGACATGCTTGTCTAGTGCGACGAGTCCGAAAATAACGTCCGTTTCGCTCTACGACGCACCGTTTCCGAGATATCGACGAAAAAGAAAAATGCCGACTCGGCAAAAAAATTTCGGGTCAAGGTCAAAGTTCATCCACAATTCCCCGTAGACATGTTTGTCTAGTGCGACGAGTCCGAAAATAACGTCCGTTTCGCTCTACGACGCACCGTTTCCGAGATATCGACGAAAACGAAAAATGCCGACTCGGCAAAAAAAATTCGGGTCAAGGTCAAAGTTCATCAATAATTCCCCGTAGACATGTTTGTCTAGTGCGACGAGTCCGAAAATAACGTCCGTTTCGCTCTACGACGCACCGTTTCCGAGATATCGACGAAAACGAAAAATGCCGACTCGGCAAAAAAATTTCGGGTCAAGGTCAAAGTTCATCCATAATACCCCTCAGACATGTTTGTCTAGTGCGACGAGTCCGAAAATAACGTCCGTTTCGCTCTACGACGCACCGTTTCCGAGATATCGACGAAAACGAAAAATGCCGACTCGGCAAAAAAATTTCGGGTCAAGGTCAAAGTTCATCCATGCCGACTCGGCAAAAAAATTTCGGGTCAAGGTCAAAGTTCATCCATAATACCCCTTAGACATGTTTGTCTAGTGCGACGAGTCCGAAAATAACGTCCGTTTCGCTCTACGACGCACCGTTTCCGAGATATCGACGAAAACGAAAAATGCCGACTCGGCAAAAAAATTTCGGATCAAGGTCAAAGTTCATCCATAATACCCCTTAGACATGTTTGTCTAGGGCGACGAGTCCGAAAATAACGTCCGTTTCGCTCTACGACGCACCGTTTCCGAGATATGCAGGATGAATCAAGGATGACTCAGCAAAAAATTATTTCGACCTCTAGGTCAAAGGTCGTTTGAGGTATCGATCCCAAAATCAATAGGGTTCTTCCCTGGTGATATATAAACCTCCGTGCAAAATTCTGCAACTATTGCCTGAATATTTTTTGAGTTATCGTCCGGAAACCAAGTTCCTCGATTTCATCCTCACGGACCTCGGAGCCGGATCAAAAAAAAAAGTACACCCTAGAGATGTTTGTCTAGGGCGACGAGTCCGAAAATAACGTCCGTTTCGCTCTACGACGCACGGTTTCCGAGATATGCAGGAAGCCTCAAGGATGAATCAGCAAAAAATTATTTTGACCTCTAGGTCAAAGGTCGTTTGACGGATCGATCCCAAAATCAATAGGGTTCTTCCCTGGTGGCATATGAACCTCCATGCAGAGTTCTGCAACTATTGCATAAATATTTTTCCAGTTATCGTCCGGAAACCAAGTCTTAAAATTAGCCTTGATTTCATCCTCACGGACCTCACGGACCTCCGATCCGGCTCAAAAAGAATAGGGTTCTTCCTCATATCATTTCTGACTTGCGGTGAAAATTTGACAAGGATCCGTCAAGGCAATCTAAAGTTATCGTCCGGAAACCAAAAGTGGCGGAAGAAGAAAAAAAAAAAAAAAAAAAAAAAAAAAAAAATTCTGCTAAAACCATAAAGGCATTTCTGCCGAAATGCCTTAATTATGATCAGTAGATTTTACCTGCTGCCAGGTTCCCAGATCCTTTCTTCTTCTTCTCTTTGATGACGATGGTCTGTTGTTGTGGCTGTTGTGGGTAGCCTTGCTGCGGGTAACCTAGGCAACAGAGATATTACCGGTAAACAACATCTCCATGTTTAATACTTATGTAGACACTGTCAGAAACTCTATTGCGAAACACGAGCAGAATTTAAATTTGAGAATATTTTTGTTCACCTTGATATTGTTGCCGTGGATACTGCGGTTGTTGTTGGTACGGTTGCTGTGGATATCTCGGTTGTTGCTGTTGTTGCTGGTATGGTTGCTGTGGATATTGTTGTTGTGCATAGGGTTGCTGCGGATATGCTTGCTGTGGTGCATAGCCGGGTTGTGATGGGGGTGATGCATAGCCTGGGTTAGGGTTGGGGGGTCGGTTGTAGGCCCCAGAGGGTGAGTGGGAAGGCTGAGGGTAGTTGGAGGTTGGAGGGTACCCGCCCGCTCCAGGAGCAGGCGGATACGGCGAATATTGGGGAGGTGGGGTCCCGTCTGAAAAATGTATAAAACACAGTTACCGGGTATTGTTGCCACTTTAACAAGGATATAAACATCTTGTTTATGTTATTTTATATCGATTTTCTCACCAGATATTATCATACCTCCAGAAAGACCCTCGAAGCCAAGAGCACCACCCCCTCCAGAAGGTGGTGGAGGTCTGGGGGCCATCCCACCGTATTGAGGTGAGGGTCCCCCAGGGGCTGCATGGTGGGGTGGAGCAGAGGGTGCTGCACCGTAAGCAGGGGCCCCAGGGGCTTGGCCCGGCCCCGGAGCCATCCCAGGCTGCTGTGGTGGCTGTGGCAACTGAAGATACAAAACACAGGTTACAATTTGTAAAACATCACAAAATTCTGTATCAATATTGATACAAAAAAATTACTATAATCTACAAATATCCACTGAAAATTTAAAACGTTCTGTCTTCACTCACTGTACTATTGATCTGGGTCATCCATTCACTGCAAATACAAACAATGATGGCACTATAATAATATTGCGAAAGAAATCAAAGAGTCATGTTCACCAACCCAGAGATTATCAGCTAAAGACAACATGATTATGACATACTTGAGCTCCTGATCATTGCTACATATGAAGAAGTTCCACGGTGCCTTTTTCTTGGGAATTTGTGGGAAGGCAATCATGTGTTCTAGCTTGCTGCCTGTTGGGAGTTGTTCCGGACTGTACGGGATTTCTCGACACCGTGGCCCCGTCGTCAGGTACCGACACACATCCTGTCGCCATGGAAACACATGTATACACCACAGATACCATACATATTTATCTATGGTTTATAAAATGCTCCTTCAATACTTCCTCAATCTCTTGAGGCAAACAATTCAAGTGATTTTGATTTAACAAGTACTTACCTTAAGTATTGCACTGCCTTTCGATGTTGCGTCCGATTTATTCTTGAACCAGAATATAGAACTATCACTATATAGGGTCACCCATGCTCTTTTCCATTTCTCAGCAAAGGTTCCCTCTGGCAAAAAAATATCACTCAACATTCTGATATCGACACCTTTGCATAGAAGAGCTTCAACAAGGTTTGCATCATGATTTAAATAATTATGTTGAAATATTTTTATTTACTTACTGCTGTATTTTTCCAGGAATCCAGACTTGATGATGTGTGTTCCACTACTCATCTTATTTATCTATATGAATGAAAATATTACAAATATTGGAGCAAAGAAATTTTGTCAGGATTTCCATTTGCCAATTTTAGGTGTAGTGGGCAATATGAAGTAGGGTCAGGATAACTATTTAGAGCCTGGTTGATTTGATGGATTATTGCCCAAACTGAAAATAGGTATCAGTACTTGAGGTAAATTATTTGCATTTAATAAAAATTTGTTCTATGATAAATCAACAAATAAAGAAGTGAGTCAGTTACATTTAAAGAAACGTAAGATTCATTGCAGTGAAATTTGTAGAACTGTTATTGGGCGTTTGAAGCCCCAAGGTTATTTCAATTATCACAGTGTCATTTCAGAAGTCAGTGTGGTATTTTGGCAGTAACATTTGATTTTGAATATGTGAGATCATTGGTAGACAATATTTGAAGTACAAAGCCCCAAAGGTACGGAGCCCCTGAGGGGGCACACCTGTGAACAATAAAATTGTTTTCTTTGCGTTCCCTCCCGATCTTTTCATGTTCCCTCACCCTAATATCTCGTTTAAATGCAATCTTTCGGCATTCCCTCACGATTTCTATGTGTTCTCTCGTGATCTCGTAGACCTTCTCAGAAGTCATGGGCATCAGAACAATCAAAGCTATCATGCGGGAACATGAAAAAGTTGGCAAAGGAACGTGGAAAGTGGAGAGAAAAAATACGGTCCCTCGCAAGTTATTCATTATCGGACTTGATCTTTTCTTTTTATTCACTCACTGGTGTGTTCCTTCAGGGACCCATGTTTTGTGAAAAGTTATGTAACAAGATCTTTTGGGCGTTGGAAGGCGAAGTTTATCAGGAGGGAACTTGATGTTATTGTGAACAAAAAAAATCGCAGTCGAACCCGAAAATATTGTGAAGGAAAGCAAAATTTTTTTTTTTCACTCACGGTTATGTCCCTTTAATGTCTCCGTATTATTTAGCGTAGTACCAGCGGGGAGAAGAAATTCGGCTTTGTTTCGCGAGTTGGGTACGATTTAATTTTTTAATTCGGCAGGGTACAGATCTTCCTGGGTACGAAACTTCCTGCCAACTACCCTCACTCACCCACTGTGATCGACTGTCAGCTGACTGCAGGCTAGATAACAAATATATTTTTGAATTTCAATGTATGCAATCAGATATACCTGAACTGAAGTGAACTGAAAACTCTCGTCTCGATGACTGACAATTACAAGTAGTTCATCGGGGATTTTTTTCAGTAAACACGAATCATTTTCGTCACGGCATATGCGACGAAATGCGCATGCGCTGCAAACCAAAACAATAAAGGTGAAGGACGCACCTGTCAAAGTACCACAATGAAGCGTATATTTTGATAATCTCCATCGGGACAGTGTGCAATTTTGAATGACCTCCTTCGGGACAAAATTTGTACGCACCATCAGGTAGCCACTCAACTACGCTAGAGATCTACATGTGAGACCTCGAAACGAATTGTAGCGTTATGACGTGGTGTGCGCGAGTAGTGACACCACGGTTATGATGCTGCAGTGTGGGCGGATTTATAGGACATTCGGTGACACTCCAGTAATGGGGTATACCTCTTTATCGTGGGGCCGCCGAATCCTACACTGGTGCCTGACCTTTCGAATCAATGGGTTCTCTCGGCGTCGCTCCCGGGTCGGCCCCACTGTTGACTCACATCACCGCCATGTTTGTGTGGATGGATGTGGCTTGTGATCTGGCTCAACAGTGGGATATAGCTAACCTCGGGGACGAGGTCTCTCCGAAAGGGGAAAGCATTGTAGCGTTATGACGTGGTGTGCGCGAGTAGTGACACCGCGGTTATGATGCTGCAGTGTGGGCGGATTAATAAGACATTCGATGACACTCCAGTAATGGGGTATACCTCTTTATCGTGGGGTCGCCGAATCCTACACGAATTTTTATCATAGACCTCGAACCGCTGGCAATTATAAGCCAGTCTCTATACTGAACACCATATCCAAAGTATTGGAGAAGTACTGCATGGTATCCCCAGGGATCCATATTCTGCCCTATCCTATTCCCAATATGTGTAAATGATTTGCCATCAGCAGTTAGATGCAAGGTCCAATTGTATGCTGACGACACAGCCCTAATGATAACGGGCAAAAATGTCCTGGAAATCGAGAACCAACTAGCCTCTGAACTCAATTCAGTCAGGGAATCGTTGAATGATAACAAATTGTCACTGCATCTGGGTAAGACCGAATCCATATTGTTCGGCACCAAAAGGAAGCTATATAGTATGTCCGACCTTGATATTTCCTGCGCAGGTAACGATATCAAGAGCAAAGCCCATGTGAAATATCTTGGTGTGGAGCTCGACCAATTACTTTCAGGCAAAATCATAGCCCAGAAAATAATAGGCAAATCCAATACAAAATTGAATTCTTGTAACGCTGTGCGAGAAACTTCTACCTCGAAATCAAGAAAACTCTTGTTTCGATCAGTGTCGCATGGACTGAACTCAAGTTCAACACAAAACCTCATATGATTTTTGACGATAACTTCGTTTAGGATGGTCGGATCAATATGAAATTTTATATGCTTCCTTTTTCAATTTTCAAGATAGAAGTCTGAAATTTGGTGAAAAAATACGGTTTTATGCCAAATGGAAACAAGTGAAATTTCAAATTGATCCGACCATCCTAAACAAAGTTATCGCCAAAAATCATATGAGGTTTTGTGTTGAACTTGATTATACACCTGCTCAGCTTGGTACCATGGCCTGTCGAAAAGAAACAAAAACGAAATGCAAACTTCTCAAAACAAAATTATTGGGTTCAAAATTATTTGTTCACCCTCAGCACATTTTTAATACAAGGTCAAGTTCAAGATCCTCATAATACCCGCATTCAATAATATTTCCAGCAAAACCATTTTAAACTACACCGGGATAGCAGCATGGTATGCCCTACCACCAGCACTGCACAACATAGCATCGAAAGATCTTTTATAGAAAAAAATCTGGTCAAAACCCATTTATTTGATGAATTGTTACATCAAGAACAGTCAATGCTCTTTACTTTTAGGTTTCTGTTTTCGATGTAGGCCTATTTTCTATTTTTTATCGTTTTTATACACATAATTGCAATGATAAAAGAAAAACCTTAGAAGTAAATTTTATAATCAGTGATATTATGTGATCAATTCATGCAATTATATGAGTGGATAGGATTTATTTAGAGGGCGGGGCGTTTTGGGGGATGAGCCCTAGCTCTAGCCATAACCCACGAAAGTGCACACACTCATTTTCAGTGGGGTCCTGTTTTGTGCGGTGTATTTACACAATTTGTCAGAATTTCTATAGCAGCTTCAGCAGATCAGGTCATACGTTATATCAGCTACGATCCCCATATACCCCGGCTGAGAATCCCAGTGCAGCAACAGTAATCCTCACTCAGCACTAAGTTTAAGGTCCTCTCCGGGCCCAAGGACAACATATCAGGTGCTAAATTTGCCAGTGAGCGAGACCTGGGATCCAACCCCGGACCGCTCTTTTTGTGAGGCGAGAACTCTAGGCCTACTGCATGATGAGCAACTGTCAACACCCGATGTGAATGATTTATCTTCGTCGTCCATTTCTGTTCCTATTATTTTATTTTCTTAGCTTTATAATTTTGATTTATGGTGTAAAATAAATTGTCATGGTAAAGAGCTTGATATATGTACTACTCTGTTATACCAGTATCAACAGAAACATTTTCTCGGACAGACTTTGGAAAGTACTTGATACCGAGTATTACGGTAGTTATGGGAGAAATTATTTTCCCGGAGTGTGACGTCATACCAAAATAAAGGCCGAAGCCGAACCGAGACACAACGACACTTTTCATTGGTTGTAGGAAAGATCAACGAATTTCGTAAAACCAAATAGTTGATGTCAAACAGAATTGTCCAGGGAAATTGAGCATCGAAGCTGATAATATTCTACTATGAAGCACTATTCATGAGTTATTTACACACATTTTAATCTGGATTTGAGAAAATCCTCAGAATCCACAAAAAGTCTTCCGACCAATCAGCGTGCAGCTAGCAAACGTATTTTCCAAATAACAAGTGTTTTTATTTTCATTGGAGTTTTCAACAAAAAGGCACAAAATTCCACTGCACCGATGGTGCCTACGATGTCAAAATGAACAATCATAACCACTTCAATCATCACCACTTCAATCATTTACCACGGCGAGTTGAGGTATGCAATTTTTATGATCGTTTGCTGTCGATGTGATTTGGAATGTTGATGTGACGGCTGATTTTTTTCAGCTGTCAAAAATCTTCAGCAGCCAAGTAGATCTACCACATTGCTGGAGTTCTTTGTTCCTAAAACTTGCCCCATTCACAAGGCCCACGTGCAATGTAGACAACTGTGACTTAGCTGATAATTCAGCCAATAGTTACATGTAGACATGCAATGTTAAACTGCACAATCAGTATAATATTGTATTCAATGATTCATAAGTTGCACTGATGTCTGTGACAGGGTTGAAGTAATTGATAGTGAAGCTGTTTGTTAGTTTTGTTAGTTGATGATAATGAGACCTGTTGAAAGTACAACTTGTGTATTGACCTTATATTGTGATACACCCAAGCATGACACAAGTACAGCTGTATCAGGGATCGACAATCAGCGTGACTTAGCTAATTACCGTCTTTTCCGGTAATTCTGCGCGGCCGGTAATTCTGCGCGGCCGAAAATGACGCCGGAGTCACGTTGTGAAGCATGTGCTCCAGCGTCTGCACATTCAAGCGCTGTCATCAGTTGTCAAAAGAAGCAGTTCACTAAATTTCCAGTAACATTCCATAAGGTTCACTTCCGTAAATATTATTGCACAATAATAAGTGCGAATCGAAGTGTTCGAAACCCAGATTTATCAAAAGAAATGAAGAATGTCAACTCCCCCCCCCCCCCCCCCTGTCTGTCAATTGATGTAAACAAACTATTTGTGCACCCAATTTTTGATGACGCACTTTCTACTGACTATGCCGCCCCCATTTCCCACAGTATGACACACCATTGTGTCTAATATAATATTTTTGAGTTCAATTGTGTCTTCCATTCAATACGCTTAAGTCCATGCATCTTTTGCTAGATATGTGCCCATACGAACTATGATGTATACCTAGATCTATAAATGAATTATGATAGACAAATGATATAATTGCTAAAAAAAATATACATTAACACATTTTATGTATATTAAATTTATGTACATCGAGTTTAATGAAACTATACATCTATCTGAGCTATCTGTAGAAGAATGATGACGGATATGCTAATTGCATTTGATGTATCTGAGTTTTATTGCAACTTAACTCAAATAATGATTTTGAAATATTTATATTGTATGAAATAAAATGTCTACTTTAATATTCTTGTGTGTTTACGGAACATATGTCGTATAAATATAAATTTTGGATGTTAATGAAGGATATTTATACCAAATGACTATTTTTACCAAAATATATACATGGCCTGCCATTGTGATACATGCGTGCGCAGCATTACCAGCACAGGTTTCAATGACGTCAACCTCAAACCCATCCATTACAATCATTCTGCTTTTGAGGAAAAACTCCTACAATCTTGAAAATTCTTGCAGTGAACATTCGATAAAGTCCTCAGGCATTGCTAGTAAACTTCCAAAATTTATTTTTTCACATATTTTATTCTAACCATCTGAAATATTTTTTAGGTGCGCAGGATTACCGGAATCCATGCTACTAGTAATATTGTCATGATTTCTCGACCCCATGCACCATTAACATACAGGGTCGCAAGTTGTTCAAATTTTGTATAGTTGATCATTTATGGTGTAATTTAAGTGCGGGGTGGTACCCACAGGCAAATTGGACAGATATATGTACAACTGCAGGAGATAATCCTCCAAGCAAGTAAGTACTGACTTGTAGTTGTAGCAGATTCAAATTTGAGATATCGTCATCCAATGTGGGACTGAGACAACTCGCGACCCTATAATGCCAATGGTGGGGGGTCGCCTTCATGGCAAAGCTAATAATGGGACAAAGCAGCAAATATGGAACAGAGGATTCATTGACATGTTATAACTGGTCGCTAAATCCTTGTTTAGACTTATATTCCTGTAATTGGAATGAAGTGCTCATGACTGTGAGGTATCACTCGCTGCCTTCAGTTGGACTTTATGAACTGTTCTTGCATTTGAGAAGTCCTGCAGATCTGCAGTTTAATATCTCTATGAAGTCGTAGGCCTTGATGACTGATACACCACATCATAATGGCACATGTACTGATAGAAATCACATGCCCTTGACTATTTTTCAGACAAATTTCTACACATCAGATGACGATGCCACAATAAACAAGCGATTACCGAAAGAGTTATTGCTAAGGTAAGAATTGAGTGATAAAAAGCACAAGTTCAGCATTCAGTATGCATGAAACTTTTAAATTGTTCAAACATCTGAGATTAAAAGCACTTTTTTTAGTGGAAGAAATAACTTTGCTATAAATTGCTAGTAATTAAATAACGAATATGACTATGAATGAAGAAAAAAATAACCTCATCAAATTAATTGCTTGTCATGTTTGATCAATGTTTATATCATGTTTCACGACATTGTACATGTACTTCACAGGATTTTCTCCTTTCTGGACGTGGTGACGCTATGTCGATGTGCGACTGTCTCAAAATATTGGAATGATCTGGCGCTTGATGGCAGCAACTGGCAGAGAGTCGACTTGTTTGAGTTCCAGCGTGATATCGAGGTGAGTCAATGCAGTATACAAACACATACTATTCATAATTATTGCATTAGGTGGTATTGTTGTTAAATCAGACATGCAGTTTATAACTGGTGCAAATTATTGAAAAACAAGAGGTTGTCTTTAATGTCATTAAAGGATTCATGAACGAAGGCATACTGTATAAACTATAGACATGTGAATATAAACATGTTGTATTAATCATGTGTATGCATATATATACTATATAATATAATATATATTATAAATATAACATATATACTATATAATATAATATATATATAATATAAAATAATATGCTAGTTTATATTATGAAATATATATATTTTGTAGGGCCCTGTTGTGGAGAATATCGCGAGGAGGTGTCGTGGCTTTCTCAAATCTCTCAGTCTCAAAGGATGTCAATGTATCACAGACACAGCGCTCAGGTGACTGCATCACATCTTCAACAGTGTCTTGAATCAACGGGTTTTGCATTACATGTACCAACAATAAACATGCCTTGTTGCGGATGATTTTTCTCACAGATTCCGTACAAATAAATGTTGTTACTAATATTATGTGATGGTGTAGATATCAATGTTATATGCCTTCACCCTTTAGCAATGAATGGTACGTTTGAAATATGCTTATATTTCTCCAGAACATTTGCCAATCAGTGTAATAATATTGAAGTGCTGAATCTGAACAACTGCAAGAAAATCACAGATGTGTGAGTGAATTATCAATGACAATGACAGCGGTTTTCCTTGCGAATACATTCCCAATTTTACTATTCTGATGTTCATTTTTGTCTTCACATGTCAATAAATAGTATCACTAATAGTTAAAATGTTGCTAGCTCTACTATAGCATTGATCCCTAAAGATAACTGTGCTCCATGTAATGGTATATTGCATGTGCTCTGGAGTAAGGAAGTTCTCATCTTTCAGCACATGCGTGGCCCTCGGTCGGTACTGTTCCAAGCTTGTCACGCTTGACCTGGAGTCCTGTTCATCAATAACCAATGCCTCCCTTCGCGCCCTCAGGTGAGGTTTATCACAAAATAAAGTCTCCTTTGCTGATGTAATGTATCAGCGACGGTTGATGGTTGTTTTATGTTTCAATAATGGTTGATGGTTGTGCTACGTGTTTCAGCGATGGCTGTCCTCACCTGCTTCATCTGAACATCTCGTGGTGCCGGCAGATCACAGATGACGGGGTCACGTGGCTCACGCGTGGATGTCGTAATGTCGTCAGCTTCATCTGTAAAGGCTGCCAGCAGGTAACTCGAAAGACACTTCTTGGGTGGTTTAGGTATTTCAAAAGTTATCAGATTCAGTGATTCTTCATTTGTAACTGTCTGTAGGTGTGTTGTTCGTGTGTATGACGATAAAAACATGTGTTTCTATCCTCTGTACAGCTGACTGACCTGTCGTTCATCCAGATAGCTTCCAACTGTCCAGACCTGCACACTCTAAACGTCCACAGTTGTACCGTAAGCTTAAAAACATTGATTTGAAATATCATTGCTGTGTATTACTTAGTTTCGAGATGGATTGTATGATAAAAACACTCCATTATAAGTCGTTGGTTTTGCATGATATTGCCACTCCATATTCGTGATATTGTACATCAATTTGCATATGTTAATTCCCCCTTTGCAGAGTATCACAGACGAGACGGTGATACGGATTAGTGAAGGTTGCCATGGGTTACAGTCGCTGTGTGTTATAAACTGTTCTCACTTGACGGATGCGTCACTAGTCGCCCTGGGCCAGGGCTGTATGGAGCTAAAGACGTTGGAGGTAGCCGGCTGCTCGCAACTGACAGACAGCGGCTTCCAAGCTCTGGCCAGGGTAGGTCTGTTGCTTGCTATGTGGTGACAAGGACTTTCCATACTATGCCCCTGGCAGTCGGACTGAGGAATTACCGGTACTACATTTGCGTTTTTATGAATGAATATTCTGTCACCGAAACATCATTTTATGAATGAAACCCGCCATCACCATTGGGGATATGTTAAGCTTTTAGACTCACCGCCAGGATCGACACTATTCAAATGTTCGCTTCCATTTTGGCCTGAGTGGACTAACTTGATATAGAAAATCTTTGTTCGCGACTCAGTCTGATTTCGTGTTTTCTACTGTGCTTGTATACTAGTAAACACACTAGCCCATGATTTTGTTAACTGCTCAGTACGTGAAACAATTGTGCAATGCGTAACGAATAACAAGTCTATATATTAACAGAAATATATATGTTCGATCTTTGTTTATCACCTACAGAGCTGCCACCTGCTGGAGAGAATGGATCTGGAAGAATGTGTCCTGGTTAGTACTTGATTTTGGTGATTTTGAGTAGTGGTCGATCAATGTCTATAGTGAAGAAGTAGTGTCAGGATTCGATGCATCTGGAAACTTAAACTTGATCATTGTTCATCAACAAGGAAAAAAATATCTTTGTATATTATTGCCTCATAAAAAGGTAGATTTCCACTACAGGAATAATGACTTATCCTTTCATTTTCTCCAGATAACAGACGCGACATTAGGCCATTTATCCATTCAGTGTCCACGGCTAGCCCAGTTGGTGAGTTTTTCCTCTACTGTTCAACAAGTGAAACTAAGTAATTCTTCTGCAAATGTTGCAACGTTTATTCAAAGAGCGTGTTGCTTATATCAACATCTCTTGTGGGTTTGGGTGTTGGCATAACAGTGATCATCAATATGTGACAAAACCAGCAAACCTAGCGAAAAACCCCTTGCTCATTTTATTCAATGAATAAGACTGAAACTCAACAGTATGGGCTGCAATGCACTGTCTAGTGCGGTGTTTATTCCATTTGCAGAGTCTCTCACACTGTGAGCTGATCACTGACGATGGGATCCGACACCTTGGCGTCAGCACATGTGCAACGGAGACACTAAGCGTTTTAGAACTAGACAACTGTCCGCTGATCACTGATGTTTCGCTCGAATACCTGCAGAGCTGCCAAAGTCTCGAGCGTATAGAACTCTACGATTGTCAGCTCATCACGCGCGCTGGTATCCGCCGACTCAAGGTACCATATATCGTGCATGCATGCATCAATGTGTGACAAATCTAGGCTACCTAGAGAAAACTCTTGCCCTTTTTGAGAAAATGAACATATCTGAATTGTGTGGCAATCCTGGAACTGGCAATTGAAGACTCAGCTATACAGTCAAAACCACCAAATGAATAGCTGTCAAAATTAGTAGTTCCACATTAAAGCCTCTTCCCATGGTGTTATTCTAAAAAATCTGTTCTTCTATCATGTCTATTATGTTATGAATGTGTGATGTATTTTGACATATGTCATATTTTAACATTTCAGAATCATCTCCACGACATTAAAGTGCACGCCTACTTCGCTCCCGTGACACCACCGCCCTCTGTTGGTGGCGGTCGACAACGCTACTGCCGCTGCTGTTCCATCCTATAGCACACACCCCCGCCTAGAGACTCAAATTTGTGATAATTACGTCAGAAAAGCGGCCACTGGATCGGCCACAGTGACGCCAGCCGCTGGGACTGAGTTATTTTTTCTTTGTGCAATTGAAGGAAACGCTTGCCTTGTAGTCGTATATATTAGGTATTGCGGCTCTTTTTTGTAAGCGGCCGATACGGCAGAAATCGTAGCCGTCGAGCGGGTCATCATGGCGACACGTCGAGGGCCGTAGATTCCTTCTATAAATGTACGTGGAGAATCAAGTTCAACTGAAAATTGGTGTTTTGCAAGTTGTCTTTCATTTGAATCTTTCATTGGAAGTTAATTGATCACTGCGGAAAACCAAACAAACCCTAATTTATTTTGCACGGAAGTCATCAGCATTCGATTGTGTATCAAGTTGTGTACCTTACTCGTTGATGTGTGTAACCTTCACAGGTTTGAATCTGTTTGTTATTGATACAAGTTGCTGAAAACCAGAGTGTAAACTTGATTATGACTGTTTACCTTTGTGCATGTGACTGTTAATGATTGTGTTATGTTTGATTGAGTGAGACTGGTGCTGGCGGCATCATCAACTTGAAAACCATGTCACTATTCTGAAAATACGAAATTTCACTGTTTGATATTAGTTTATAAATCAAAATATGAAGTTTTACAGATGAAAATCATGGCCGGAAAAGTTATTGAACACTATGAGACTAGATTTACTTAGTAAGTAGATACAGTTGTACTCTACACAAAGTCATTTGTGTTTCGCCATGTTATAACTGACAATTATATAAAGATAGATGTAGCAAGCGCGTGCTTGGTTGGGTCGATTTCAAGTGTATAATTGCATTTTCTATCGCAGTTTTCTGTTGTCTACTGTGTCATTGTGAGTGATCAGAACTCTGGTGCTGTCCTAAACTAAATTGAAATACGTTGTATTGACAGTGATGTAAAGATTGCTGTATACTCCGCCGTAAGTTTTGTAACCAAATTATGCCCCAGACTGTGAATTTTGTAGTTGTTCGGTGATTTGTGTAAGTTGTGCAATATTCTAAATGTCATGAGCAGAAGTCAATGGACGGAAAGGTTTATAATGATTCTGTAATTTTCATGATTATGACTGTGCATTTGAAGTTTTGGAAAGAAACTATAGAATCATGAATCAATTTAGAAACAAAATGTTACATTTATAAGCAGTTGGACCATAGTTTCATGTCATATGAGTTTGCTTTTCATTGCATGTACTTGTTTCGTATCGGATAAAGTAAATGGGGAAGGGACCAATGTTCGTTTGTCTAATAAGTTGCGAGATTGTTTTCCAATCATTTCTTAAAATGATTTTTTTTTCACGACGAGGATGGAATATTCAACATAATGTAAACAAGATGTTTTTTCTGCAGAATTTTTGTGCTTTTATACTCGGTGTTTTGTGATATGTCCAAGGGAAAGGGGAAACAATTGCGTCTTTTTCACCACCACAGGTTTGCCATTAAACAAGTCAGTCGCATTTATACTGTGCTTAATAAAATGCTCCCAGAATTTCCTTTTGCTGATTAATTGTAAAGTCAGTGTGGCCACTATACAGTATTTATTAGTTATATATCATTGTTGATATATATAACAAATGAATGATGACGTGTTTGAACTATATATTATGAATGTAATGATCATCATGAGCAGATTTTGTTTTGTATTTTGCATCTTTGATTATCATCATTTCATGTCGTGTCGTTGCATTTATGTTTTGATAAACTATCATCGAATAAGCCAGTCAGTAATCGGCATGGCATGATTATGGTGTATGTAATGCTGCCCAATATATCATGGTATGTACAAGATGTCATTATGTTTATTAAACACATGTATTTGCCAGAGGCATTTTGTTGTTCTGAATTTTGTTGTCCGACAACATATCATTATTACTGGTACATTTACTGGCCTGGTTAAGGCATTGGATGCATCCAAATATTCCGTGTTGTATTCAAGTGTTCAAAGATTTAGCTGTGAGAAAAATTACAAACAGTCATTTCTCACCTGACCCAAGAGAGTAAAAACTATACAAATGTACACCATCAGTTAATCTCTACAAGATAGGCGTCCCCCACAAAAAGGCCTCCCTTCTACTGCTTAAGGGGTCGGCTTTCTATTTCGTCCTCGGTTGAATTTCCATTGTTTCTCTAGATTTTGTCATCATTATTCGAGTTTTCTACATCGGAACGTTCACTCGGCGCAATGGTTGTCTCCAAAATTCTGAACACTGGGCACTGAATCTACTGATCTGAGTCTTGGAAGTGACCCCTGGCATGATGCCACAGTTCTTGCAGAAGTTGCTCTGAAAGGTCTCCAGTCAGTAGTAGTTCTCCACACACTTCCCACGGATGTCATGAACCTCCCAGATTAGATGGGCAGAATGCGTGACACCCGGAACACCGGACACTGATGTCAGTGTCAAGCATTAGGAGGTTCATGTCATTCATTAGAAGTGCGTGGATACCTTCTTTCTTGAGACCTTTCGAAGCGATATCTGTAAGAACCATGTCACTAAGGAGTGGTGAGCTGTCTACAGAGCATTGAGGGATGTGTTATGCCTGAGATTTGGAGCGGGAGACTCCACAAAGGGCACCTGTTCCGAGGATAGGAACTTTCATTCCAACGATGGGGACCCAGGTCCTGATCATGGGTTCTACATGCAGCTCGCCAGATCAATCTGCAGCTATTTACCACATACCCCATGCATTCTCACACCTCAGAGATGCACACACAGTATGAGGGGGCAGAAGGCCTATTGATATGTACATCTAAGATAACTGTATCTTCATGTTCCAAGGCTCAAAACAGCAAGATGTCATCCCCACTTGCATTCCAGTGTTCGGTTGTAGCTGTGGTTCCAGGAATCTCCTCGC
This sequence comes from Terebella lapidaria, assembly GCA_949152475.1. Classification (NCBI taxonomy): domain Eukaryota; kingdom Metazoa; phylum Annelida; class Polychaeta; order Terebellida; family Terebellidae; genus Terebella; species Terebella lapidaria. The sequence goes on from OX424567.1 coordinate 21,357,165, forward strand.
ACATGTCAGTTGCATCAGGTCACCATTCTTTGATGGACCTTGAGTGTCCTCGACCTCGTTCGCGCTGCTGCAGTGGCCTTCTGTTTCGGATGACCAACGGATCAAGAACATACTGTCTCAATGTTTATTATTTCACCTTAAGTCGATGTGCCAGACCAAGACAATGCTGCAACCCCGGCATCTGGTCTTGAAAGCCCAGTAGGGTTAGTCTGGTTAGTTTCTGGAGACTCAAGGATCTTGACCTCTGCTCCAAATTTTCACTACAGCTCAGCACCAGCTCCATTCCAGATACTGTGCCTTCCTAGTAACTGGCCTGGGCCACTACGGTGCTCCCCCTCCATGTCCAGGTCCTTCCTTGGCTGCTCACTCCTCGAGGAATTGTTCTCACCTGGAGACATAAGAGTTGCTAAAAAGGAAGCAACTACAAACGAACAACGTTTGTAGTTGCTCCAGTCCACAGTTTTCACAGGAGCTCCCTCCCCATCTATCTTCAAATTTCCGTTGGTACAGGACTGCACCTTCTTTGCTGAATGTACCTGTTCCCTAAATCAGCAGCTCCCTATATGAGGGCATCAATCTTGATCTGCTCTACAAAGACTGGTTGATGTGTGCATGTGACCAGCATGTGACATCCTGGAGAGCCCCGTGCAGCAGATCTTGGAGGTCAGTCTGTCTTAGGACGGAATCTATGAGAAAATCCGGTCAATCCCCCACATCGTGGGACATCTGATATCACAAGATATCACAATGATCAGATATCTTTCGGCATCTACACCTGGTCCACTGAACATTCGATCCGAGATGCACTCTTGAAGTCTGTCAATTTTACGGAGCCCGACATGTTGCTCTATGGAAGAATCTGGATTCTCTTATCTACGAGGTAGAGTAGTTGCTCGAAGAAATTTTTCTTACTTCTTGCTCCGAAGTGGTCAATGTTCAAATGACGCAAGATATCCTGCTCAAGTGACAGAACTAGGGACAGCCGAAACCTGCTCAGCCCCAGTGGCAGACACAGCAGGAATTTCCTCTAGAATTCATAAGAAAACCTAAGTCCTATAAGAAGAACCTGTGGGGAACTCCAACCCCCAACAACACCAAGTCCCGTTCCAACTATGGTTAACGACGGGAAAACCTCAGGGTGGAGCAGGAGCGTCCAAGCTCGATCCCAGTTGTAAGTTCAATCTGGGAAACTTTAGTGTTATATGCCTATATCTTACCTCCAAAACACATTACGGGTTATGGCTTATTAGCCTTACTGACATAGGAGTTCTCCATAGAGAGAACCCCATTTGGAAAATGGGCTAGACAATGAATTGTCCAAGCCACTAACCCACGTGACCGGATGGTGACGTCATTCTCGTCTCCTATGGCTGCTCTACCACATTGGATTTGCCTTGCTGACATAACTTTGCGAATATTTTAGTTTTCATCGTCTTACGAACACTTTCTTTGCATGCCTTTTTGGATATTTCTTTTCCTCGCTCTTTTGGCGTGCTTCGCGTGGATAGTTTCCGCTCCTCGGACTTCGTTTTGTGTTTGGAGCGCGGACTCCCCTCTTGCCGTGATGCGCCGCTGTGCTCAGTGCGGGCAGCAGCTTCCGTCGTGGGAAGTACACTCAGAGTGTATTGCGTGCCAGGACCCGGTGCATACGGATCAACTTACGTGCGGTTTGTGTGCGGACCGTTCGCGGGAGGAGTGGGGGCAGGTTCTTGGAGCTGTTCTCGCACGGAGAGACAAGTTGTCCCGTCAAGTGTCTCCAGCCCCGTCCTCTTCATCTTCCGCGTCGTCGGCCAAGCGTCGCCGCCGTCAGGAAAGGAAGACTTCTGCCCTGCTGGGCAAGCTGGATCGTACCCTGGTTTGCCTAGAAGCTAAGTTTTCTTCCCCTTCCTCTTTGTTTTGTTCCGCGGGTGATCTGCTGGTGGGAGAGTCGCACTCGACCCACGGTGGCACGCCCCGGGAGTCAATTCACTGTGTATTTCATGTACCGTCAGCGGGGATCCTGTTTGCGCGTGTCACCTCCGCTGTTATCGGCGAACAGGTTCCTGCAGCTGCGCCCGCGCCTTTTCTGGCCAGTTCTCCCGCGTTTTTCGGTTCCCGGCCCTCGGGGTCCGGACCCCGTACGGGGTCCGGCCCCCGGACTTCGGTCCAGGGGCTTTGTGTGGCCCGTCGTAGCGGTGCTCTGGTTAGTGTGATGGCGCGGAGTCCGGACCCCGTACGGGGTCCGGACCCCGACCCTTCGGGTATTCTGCGCTTGGCACAGCCTCAGTCGCAGAGGCCGGCCCCCGTGCTTCGGGGGCCGGGCCCCGTGTCACGGGGGCCGGGCTCCGTCCGACGGGGCCCGGACCCCGTGCCACGGGGTCCGGGCCCCGGGGTGCGGATCCGGCACTCGACTCTCAGTGCTGCTTCTGCCCTGCCGTTGCCCGCTCGGGGCTCGGCCCCCGTCCTACGGGGTCCGAGCCTTGAGTGCATGCTGTTGACAGCTGCTTCTATAGAGAAATCTACCGCTTCTTTCTCTTTGCAGAGTTCATCGGCGTTGACTGCCTCTTCGGCCTCTCTCACCGTGACGACTAGCTCGGCGGCCCAGCCTTCCTTGCCAGGTCCTTCTTCGGTGGTCTCCCGGCCCCCCTCTCCGTCTGGAGTTCCCCCAGCGGCCCCAGCGATGGATGTGGCTAGCCTTGTTACGGCTGTTTTGGCAGCCCTGGACGCCCGCGCGGGTGTGTCCCTTCCCCCCACGTCAGATGCCTTACGGCGTACTCAGGCCTTGGAGCCTCCCCAGCAGTTGCCTGCGGAGATCTTCGGGGAGGAGTCTGATGAGGACTCTGGGGAGGAGTCGCTTGCGTGCGGGCAGGATGTGCCTACTCCTTCGGCGCCACTGGCTCCAGTTTCCAGGAAGCGCCCAGCTTCCGTCGTGGCTTCCGTGGCTCCCAGCGACAAGCGCTCTCGTCTTGACGCCGAGCCGGCCGACAGTGAGGAGGGAGAGGAGGACCTTTCCTTCGATCACAAGCTCGACCTCGTGCGTTCGACCTTGGAGCCCACCCTCTTTCCAGCTGAGCCGAAGCCCACAGTGTCTAAGCGTCCGACGTCGCTGCTGGCATCCCAGCGCTCCCCGGAACGTCAGCCTCGACGGGGTCTCCCTATCCCGGACGGGCTCCGCGAGGAGTTTTCCCGGCGCCGCTGTGAGACACTGGACCAGGGGAAAACAGAGTTGGGGAAGTTTCCCCGTCGGCCTCCTTTCCACAAGAAGGACTACCTCCCGTCCAACCCGGACTACCTGGATAAGCCAGCGGTATTCCCCGAGGCGGCGGCCCAGTACCTTGGCGACAAGGCTCGCCCCGTGACCCTTCAGCCGGAGACCTTACTCTCCCTGAACCACGCCGTCCGCGCCGCCACCTGTGTGTCCTCCCTGGAGGACTGGTTCCGTACTGCGGCTTACCGCCAACTACAGTCTGCCTTGACAGCGCTGGAAGACCTGGAATCCCCACCGTCTCAGCTAGTGTCCCTGGGGGACCACCTCCGTTCGGCGTCCCAACTCCTGGAGTCTTGTGACTTGGCGTCAGCCCACCGGATGGAGCAGTCCACGTACGTGGAGTGGGTCCTCCACTTACTGAGGAGAGACGATTTTCTAGGCCAAGCTAGGTTCAAGCTTCCCCCGGCCTTGGTGACGGAGCTTCGCTGTGCCCCGCTCGTAGATCCAGAGGCAGGGGCTGCTCTTACCTCTCCTCCACCTCTCTTCGCCGGCCTAGAGTCTAAGCTGCCTGCAGCCCGTGAGCTGGCCCGTCAGGAGGAGTCGGTCTCGACCAGTAAGCGTCTCACGGAGACGATCGCCAAGCGTCTGGCCTCCCCTCTTCAGGCGTACGCCCCCTCTTCCTCCAAGCCTCCACCGACCAAGTCCAAGGAGAAGAAGGAGAAGAAGCCCTTTCAGAGGGCCCCTGCCGGCAGTAAAGCGACCAAGAAGTCAAAGCACAAGGGCAAGCCCAAGCCAGCAGGGGAGAAGAAGTCCTCCGCCCCCGCAGCAGGTGAGTACTTCACAGAATCAGCTCCCTGCGATGGACCCTGCGATACCTCGGGCTGTCCCACCCTCGTTCCAAAATTCAAGCGAGCCTGTGGGCGCCCGTCTAACAAATTATTGGCAAGAGTGGCAGACACTCGGAGCCAGCCCGTGGATCGTGTCGGTCCTTCGCAGGGGCTTTCGCATCCAGTTCAGTCAGCGTCCTGCACTGGCTACCGAGCCTATTCCCTTTTCACTTCCCGGAGCTCACGCCAAACGGTTAGCACTCTCGCTCGAGATCGCCGATATGCTGGCCAAAAACGCGCTCGAAAAAGTAGGAATTTCCTCTCCAGGTTACTACAGTATCCTGTTCTTGACTCCCAAGAGCTCAGGCAGGTGGCGCCCCGTGATCGACCTGTCCGCTCTAAACCGCCATGTCAAGACCCCCAAGTTCGCCATGGAGACGGCGGAATCGATCCGCTTGTCCCTTCCAAAGAACTCTTGGGTCGTCTCCCTGGATCTGAAGGACGCGTTCTTTCACATCCCGATTCATCCGGTCTCCCGCAAATATCTGCGCTTCGTGCACCGGGGCACCGTGTATCAGTTCCGTGCCCTGCCATTCGGACTGTCCCCGGCTCCATGGATCTTCACAATGGTGGTGAAAGAGTTACAGATACTCGCCCACAAGGAGGGCATCCTCCTCTACCAGTACCTAGACGACTGGATTGTCTATCACCAGTCTCCCGAGGTTCTGACTCGGCACTTACAGTGGGTCCTGGACTTGTGCAAACGCATGGGTTTGCTGGTCAATCTCCAGAAATCAGAGCTAACGCCGGCCCAGGACTTCGTGTTTGTCGGGTACCGGTACAAGACACAGCTGGGTATGGTTTTTCCCACGGAGGAGCGGCTGTCAAAGATACGGTCCTTACTCCGCAGATTCTTGGACGAGCCCAGTCAGTCAGCACAGGTCTGGCAGTCGATGCTCGGGTTGCTGGCAGCAACCGAGAAATTAGTTCCTTACGGTCGACTCCACATGCGGGAGTTACAGATCGACCTTCGCTCCCAGTGGATCGCAGCCACGGATTGCCCTCAGCAACCGGTCGTCCTTTCTCCAGCAGGGAAGGCGTCCATACTGTGGTGGATGTCCGCTACCAACCTCACTCGGGGCTCACCCTTCCGTCAGCCTCCTCCCTCCAAGCATCTATTTACGGATGCCTCTACGGAGGGCTGGGGGGCACACCTGGACTTCAAGGAAGTGTCTGGGGTGTGGACAGAGCCCGAGAGCTCGTGGCACATCAACCGCTTAGAGTTGGAGGCGGTTTCCCTGGCCCTGGCCCACTGGGAGGAGGAGTGTGCTGGTCGTGCTGTCCTGGTGTCCACGGACAACTCCACTGTCGTGGCCTACATAAACAAACAGGGGGGTACAAAGTCCGTTACCCTGTGTCGGCAGGCCACGACGCTTCTTCTGTGGTGCCGGTCTCGGAACATTCACTTGCGTGCACGTCACATCCCGGGCCGGTTGAATGTGTTGGCGGACCAGCTGTCACGCAGGGGGCAGATCCAGCCAACAGAGTGGTCTCTCCATCCTCAGGTGTTCAGTTCCCTGTGCCTCAGGTGGGACCGCCCTACAGTGGATCTCTTCGCGACCAGGTGGAACAACAAGCTTCCAGTGTTTGTCTCTCCGCTTCCGGACCCCCTTGCGATGTCCATCGACGCGTTGTCCACGGATTGGGACGGCCTGTTCGGGTATGCATACCCTCCGGCGATTCTGCTGCCCAAGGTTTTGGCCAAGATCAGGTCCCACATATGCCGTATTCTCCTGGTCGCTCCATACCAGCCACAGCGGCCTTGGTTCCCAGAACTTCTGGGCCTGTTGGTAGATCAACCAGTGGCCCTACCCCCTCGGGACGACCTTCTCAAACAGCCCCGGGCGCAGCTGTTTCACAGCCGACCCGCGAGCCTGAACCTCCATGCGTGGCTTCTGTCCAGCGATCCCTTCGCGCAAAGGGATTTTCTTCAGAAGTGTCCAGTAGGATCGCCCGCCCTAATAGAAACTCATCCTTGGGAGTCTATGAGTCTAAATGGCGAGTCTTCGCTGCTTGGTGCGATGGCAGGCAGGTTGATCCATTCAACGCCTCTGCTCAGACAGTAGCTGATTTTCTCTTGGAGAAATTCCAAGCGGGTGCGGCCCCTTCGACATTAGCGGGTTATAGGACCGCTCTAGCCAAGACTATTTTGCCTCACACTGGTATCAATCTCGGCGAGGATCAAGATCTGAGCGCCTTGCTCAATAACTTTAAAGTTGAACGTCCGCTTACCCGTAACTCAGTTCCGGAGTGGGATCTATCCCTGGTTTTGAACCGTTTGGCGTCTGCTCCCTATGAACCTATGTCTTCCGCCCCCCTAAAGTTCCTTACTTGGAAGACAGTCTTCCTGCTGGCTCTGGCTTCTGGACGTCGCAGGAGCGAAATCCACGCCTTGGATTTCTCAAAAGTTAGATGGCGAGAGGATGGCCTCCAGGTCTCCTTACAGGTCATCCCTTCTTTCCTGGCGAAAACCCAGCTGGCGTCGTCTCCCCCGCTGGCCTTCACGATTCCGGCTTTGTCGGCGTCTGTAGGCCCGAATCTCGAGGAAGACTGTCTCCTGTCCCCGTTGCGGGCTTTGCGCTTGTACCTTAAGCGGACAAAAGGTCTCCGGGCTGGCAAGCGACTGTTGTTCATTTCACATCAGTTGAAATTCCAACGGGACATACGTTCCGCTACCATCTCATCCTGGATTCAAAAATGTATCCGCACCTGTTACGATTTGGCCGAGCAGGACTCCGCCTGTTCGTTCAAGGTACGCGCCCATGATGTTCGGGCCATGGCGGCCTCTCTTGCATATATGGGACGGGTTCCACTTGATCAGGTCATGCAAGCATGTTCATGGCAATCCCATAACACCTTTACGTCTTTCTACCTTAGAGACCTGACGTGGACGGGGAGTGAGGGCTACCACCTCGGGCCCGTGGTAGCTGCTCGGAGCGTCGTCACCCCTTGAGGATGACGTGGCCCATCTTGTACATACGTTCCTCTTGTACATATGTTGAAGTTCCGTGTTGCGAGTTCCGGTTCCGATTACCGTTAAATTGGTCTCCTATGTCAGTACGGTCGTACTCCTTAGTTCGGTATGCATTGTGACTCAGTTGCGTCAGCAAGGCATATCCTCATGTACATACGTTACGTCACTTATGACCGGAAGCCAGTCACTCGACACTCGGAGGTAAGTGTTTTTTTCTACTTACCCTATTGTTAAACCATAAATGTTTTGGTGACCCTGAGGACACCCTCCTTTGGTTCCTCCAATCATTCAGGGGAAAAGCCCACCCTGTCCCTCACTGAGGCCCTAGGGTTGAGCTTTTGGTTATGTCAGAGTTCTTTTTGGAGCACCCCGCCTCCAATCTTTATTCTGATTTTACCCGTAATGTGTTTTGGAGGTAAGATATAGGCATATAACTGGCTGTTTTATGTTAATAAAACTAGTGTTATATACTATACTTACCTCCAAAACACATTCAGAGTGCCCACCCGGCCGGCCCCGCGTACTCCTTCTGGTTGGTTCCTAGAATCGACGAGAATGACGTCACCATCCGGTCACGTGGGTTAGTGGCTTGGACAATTCATTGTCTAGCCCATTTTCCAAATGGGGTTCTCTCTATGGAGAACTCCTATGTCAGTAAGGCTAATAAGCCATAACCCGTAATGTGTTTTGGAGGCAAGTATAGTATATAACACTAGTTTTATTAACATAAAACAGCCAATTTCTCACTTCCCGTAGGGCAATCAACCCGGATAATTCTCCTGCCGTGTAAGAGGTCGCTCAACCCATTTCTGGCCCGTTTGGAAAAAGACAACAGCAAACCCAGTTATCCCTGGTTCATGGGTGTAGCCAGGAAGGGCTGTCAGTTCGAAAAGGTACTCACACTGAATCATATTTAACATCTCAAGAACGTCAAGGTACTCAATCAGAATCATTTGAAACATCACTAAAACATCACAACAACCATGGTGAAATTCCAGACCTGTGAGTGTGTGAAGATACATTCTGGACCATGGGTGCTTCAGCACACCTCAATGATCTGGTGGTGGCCGTGGATGCTAAGAGTAGTGGTCATGGATCCTAAAACCATAATTTATGAGGCAAACCTAGTGTGCTCAGAATATATGGACACTGAAGGGTACAAATATCATCCAAAAAAACGAGCGCAATGCTGTTATAAGGTGTATTTTGAATCACATGTGACATGAGTAAGCAACACACACTGTGCCTTTTGCAGCCGAGTCAGTGGTCATGGGTGCCTCATCAGCTGTTCATCATGTTCAGTGAGACCGGTAATAGTACATGGGCTAACAATGGCCACTGTGCATCCCTGATGAACCTTCATGAGTTCATCCCTGATGAACCTCTGACACTGTTACCGATGATATAAAGGATGTTCACAAACAAGACTGCTGGGACTGATTACTCAACGAGATATTGCATTGGCAATATTTCAAGGAATATTTCGTGTAAAACCATGATTTTTACATCTAATATTTTCCTGGTTGAGAAATCAGATAAGACCATTTCCGAACATGGCAAACCGTTCCTATTGGTCGAAACAGTACAACTAGAATATGATTTCGGCTAAAAAAAACTTCAGTCCTGTGACATTCTCATGAAGTAATAGCTGGCAGCTGATTCACTATTTCAATATCAAGGTGAGGAGGTGCTCTGGGGCCGGTGGCAAACATGTTGGGTCACTAAGTGATTCCACTGTGAGCAGAACTGTTTATGATGACCAATACTTCTGCCATGAGCGTCCTCAAGTCTTCATCATTGAGAAAGGTACCACTGTTCTGAAGCAATACATCAAGGATAGGCCTCCCACTTTGAATAATATGTGCCTCTCCCAAATACCTCCCATGTGGCTGGCATGAAGCACATTGAACTTGAAGTGGAAGTCACCGCTGTTATTGAGCAAGAATTCTGACAACCTCTTGAACTCCTCACTCTTTTCAACTCCTGGTAGGTACCAATGACATTCGTCCCCTGATCCACAAGCGTTGAAAAATGAGTTTGTATGAAGGATGTTCAGGAATCAGCTGCTGAGGAATCCCTTCTGTGACTTTCCAGGGTACAAAATAGTCAACCCCAGAAAATGTGAAAGGAGAAGGGATCGTCTGATCATCTGTCAGTTTGCCTATCATCTGTTTCTGAACCAGACCTCGGTTTGTTTGAAAGGTAACACAGTAATGAACGACTCTTGACACACTGGTGTATACTTTGGTGACCCAGAACCCACCATCACGAACATCCAGTAGAGTGAGAACTTTTCCTTGATGTGCTTTTCATGGAAATGTCTAATGATGAGCTGAGTAATATGACCACTGGGTGCATCAAACCGAGATTGAGCTGTGAATTGAGCAGTCTTCCTCCAACTCATAGAAAGCCAATCTCTTGAGGAATGGATTAAGATGGGAGAATAATAATAATGTTTATTTTTGTATAGCACAATAAAACACATGCTTCTCAATGCGCTGTTTACACACAATAAAAAAGTGTAAAGGATAAAACCAAGAAGTAAAACTAGTGAATAGAGATACAAAAGGTGACTAGTTAACAAAAAACACATTTATATAGATGAGTTTTTAGTTGAACTCTAAAACATATACAGATTGACTAGATTTAAGGTCATCGGGTAGAGCATTCCACATGGTCGGTCCTGCATGGGTAGAAGTTCAGTTGCCATAGAAATTTGTTTTCTGTTGTGGAACAACCAAGAGTGACTGTGAACTGGATCTGAGGGAGCGCGTTGGCTGGTACCAGATCAGGAGTTCCATCAAATATTCCGGAGCCAAACCGAGCAGACACTTGTACACAAGCAAAATGATTTTGAACTGTAGCCTGTATATGACAGGCAACCAGTGTAAGTGTGCCAACACTGGTGTGATTGAGTCATGCTTCTTACTCCTGCTGACGACCCGGGCAGCCGTATTCTGAAGACGTTACATGCACAGCAGTGATGACGACGGGACACCAACGAGGAGAGAGTTGGCATAATCCAGCTTGGTCAACACAAATGCGTTAATTGGTTTCTTTGTAGCTTCATCATTGAGATATTTGCGCAGTTTACCAATGAAGTGAAGGGCATTGGTGCTCGACCGGCACAGCTGTGTGACATGGTAATCCATTGTAATATTTGAGTCGAGGATCACACCCAGATTACGTGCTGTGCTAGTGGGCAGTACCTCTGTGTTGCCAATGACAACATGTGGGATTTCCTGATAGGATCAGAACTTTGAGTGAAACTGCAAGAACTCAGTCTTACTTTGGTTGAGATTCAGGTAGTTGTTGCTCATCCAGGCGTTAATCTCCCTGAGGTAGTCAGCAAGAGATCCTGCATAATAATAATGTCAAGTTTTTATATAGCGTTTTTTCAGGAATCTGCTCAAAGCGCTTGACAATTATTACCCCCGATATATGGCCAGGAACCACAGTGACGACGACGGGAGCATCTGCGAGAATTTGCCCGGCTTGGCAGTGATGAGGAGCTGCATATCATCCGCGTAGCACGTATAGCTTAGGTCGTGTTCACGTATAATATCACCAAGTGGTGACACATGCAGAGGAAACAATTGGGGACCAAGCACAGACCCTTGAGGAACTCCACATCTTAGTTTTGTAGGTGGGGACTGGGCCCCATCAATGATGACACATTGGCTCCGTTCATCCAGATATGATTGAAACCACTTCAGAACAGTTCCGCCAATGCTGAGCCGTGTCTCTAGCCTTGTTATCAATCTGTCATGCGTGATGGTATCAAAAGCTGAGCTCAAATCTAGGAGAATGAGTACCACATCATCTCCTTTGTCGAGTGCTTGAAGTATGTCATTATTGATGCACAGTAGTGTTGTTTCTGTGCTGTTATTGGCCTTGTAGGACTAAAATGGATCTGTCAGGCCGTGCATCTGGAGAAAATCACTCAGTTGTTTGACGACCACCCGTTCGAGGAGTTTTGCCAGAAATGGGAGCTGAGAGACAGGCTGATAGTTTCCCGAGGCTTCAGCATCCATGCTCGCCTTCTTAATTAGTGGGGTCGCAATGGCCTTCTTCAGTGATCCAGGCACAACACCCGTCTTGAGTGACGAGTTAACCATGTCAGTCAAAATTGAGATCACGCTCGACTTCCATGCACACATCAAGTAGTCTAGTGATGACTGGGTCCAAACAGCACGTTTTACAAATGATTTTGTGTATGGTATCACAATCCACTTGATCAAATTCCATAAAGGAGACCTTCAGATCGATCTAAGAGTCATCCAATTAAAGGTGAGTTTCAGCCCCTTCAGGCATAGCTTCATCAATCAACGATCTGGCATTGTCAATCTCGGCAGTGAAGCAGTCACTGAAGCGACATGCAAGGTCAGTGGTGTCGGAATGTTATGAATATGCTTGACATCTTCACAGGTTTTATTCGTGTTATGTTTTGTGTGTCTCTTGGTATTTGCTTCAAACCTCCAGTTCTTCTGCAAAAAAAGTTCTTCTGCAGTTCTTCTGCTTCTCCTGTTGCAAAGCTTGAAGATTGTTTGTTCAGCTTCCCTAATACCAGCAACACCTGGCATCAGTTTCTCTGTGGTCTTTTTGATACGAGCCACGACTCTCAGCAATCTTTTGCATGACAAAAACCTTTCAAAATGTTTTTGTGAAGGCTTTTTGTTAAGTGTTTGTCCCAGTTTTTGCTGGAGCTGCCCCCCCCCCCTTCCGTTTCAATATCTCCATTGAAACATGTCTGTACCTTCTCCGCTGAGTTTACCTGTATCCTAAGTCCTTGATATTAGCGCACCATGAGGGCATCCATCTTGATCGGCTCTACCAAGAACTGGTTGATGTATACTTGTCCAGCATGTGACATTTTGGAGAACCTCTTGCAGCAGATCTTGGAAGTCATAACAAAGAGATCTGGTCGATCTTCCACAGCGTGGGATTTTCCATCAGATAACACATTTATCAGATATTTTTCAGGCACTTACACCAGGTCCACTCAACATTGGATCCCAGATGCACTCTTTAAATCTGTCAGTTTTATGGCGCCAGATATGTGACTCTCTGGAAGAACCTGGATTAGTAAGTAAGTATAACTTTATTACCGATATCTTTTCCATGAGGTAGACCATTCGCTCAACGAAGAGTTTCGGGCACCGAAGTGGTCATTGCTCAACTGATGTAAGATATCCTGCTCAAGTGACAGGGCTGGTGACAACCCAAGCCTGCTCAGTCCCAGTGGCAAACACAGCAGGCGCTTCCTCTAGTGTTCAAAAGTAAAAGCGAAAGCCCCATAAGGAGAAGGTGCAGGGAACTCCAACCCCCAACAACAACAAATCCCGTCTCAACTGTGGCTAAAGCTGGGAAAACCTCAGGGTGGAGCAGGAGCATCCAAGCCCGATCCCAGTTGTAAGTTCAACATAGCAACCCTTCCTAATTCTCCCACCTAGTGGGAGGTCACTCAACTCATTCCTGGTCCGTTTGGAGTTCCCAGTTATCAGGTACCCCTGGATAATCCCAAACCCAGTTACCCCTGGATCGTGGGTGTAGCCAGGAAAGGGTTCCAGTTTGAAAAGTTACCCAATCTGAATCATCTGAAAACATCACTCAAACTTTGAGCGTGTAATGATACATTCTGGACCTTGTGCGTCTTGCAGCCTCATCAGCTGTTCACCATGTTCAGTAGCACTACATGGGCTAACAATGGCCACTGTGTATTTCGGATTAACCTCTGTCAGTCATACAGCCATTTTCATGTCACTATCAGCGATGATATTAAGGATATTCACAGACAAGACTACCATATCCTTGATCCTAGCTGCTAGATCTTCGATATTGACAGACTTGAGAACCTCCTAAGAATTGAAAGCAAACTTGTGTAGACATAGTTTCATGTATAAGATGAACTTCTTTCTCCTTAGTTTGGAACACTACAAACCAGCAACTATACAGAATTCTTTTTTCACGAATTGTGTACCTGGGCCAACTCTTACCTGTGTTCCACATTCCATCGAAACTGTTCGACAAAAGTTCCTCACCAGATCGTTTGTCATATTGTGGCATATCAGCGTATCTTCCAAAATTCCATGCTGGTAACGAGCACTGCAGTCGAAACCGGCTCTTATCTTTGGTATTTTGCCATGTTTCCCTTCTGTCACCAGTTATGTTTTACCTTGGGTGAAATAGTGTTTTACGAATCCAACATAGTCCTATTTGGCACATCTGAAGCGGAAGATGCAAACAAACAAGACTTACAGACGGTTTTCAGCCAATGCTCGGCTTTACATCCTTTCTAAGTGGTAGCGGCATCGTTTTTGCTTATTTTGTGTATTTCTTCATTCACCAATGAGAGAAATTCTATTTGCTTAACTGAATTCCCAAGCCCTCCTGTATCAGAGCTGACGATGTGTTTTTTATCATATTCCTGGCCCATGAAAACCTGGATGTAGACCTCGATGGTTACAAACACAGATGTCCTAGGTCTGAAGATATTCATAGTTCAGCCTAGTTCTTCGGTTCATACTACTTTTAGTGTTTTGAGTAATAGCAATCAATTTTGGTGTTCGGGAAAGGTCTCGTCTGATTCTTTGACCAGGAACATTTTAGCAGTAGACCACAAAATCATGATCCTGCAAGTAGTTCTTCGGATATTGTCGATGCAAGATTTCGTGGGTGACCATTTTCAAAAATGGCTGCCAAGAGTAGGCAGTCCCGAGATTTTTTTCAGTCAACACGATCCTTAATCATCCTTTACAGTGCTCCGAAGATGGTTATATGACTCACGGATGTGATGTGCACAGGATCCTCGATTGTGGTACAGTTCTGGAAGTGAAACCCCAAATTCATGTCGGAGCCTTGCTGTATATATATGCCCCAGAATACACAGCCAACGAAGTATGCATGAGAATGAAAACACAGCACAATATGGCCTACAGTTTGCTGGAACTCCCAGGACTGCTTTACGCTTCTATACACATAGACGAAATCTAGCTGTATGAATGGGAGGACATTTTTAAGTATATTCTCCTGGTGAGATACGTCTACCAATTACGAGAGAGCAGTTTGCAGGAGTGACTATAACACTCGAGTGGTTTCCATTGAGGCAACTATTGAAATGCCAGAGATGATACACTTCAGAGGATCAGCGTTTGGCGTCATTCGAAATTCTTCTTAGAGCAAATAGTTTGAGGATGAAAACTACTCCAGTTTAAGGATTAAAACTACACAGTCTCCAATTTTGAGGAAACAAAGTACAAACTGCTGGTCTCGAGAATGAAACATTCACGAATTATCGGAGATGGAAATTACAAGCTTTCAATTTCGAGAGTGGTAGGTTTAAATTGCTCCCACGATAAAACTTTCTTGGGTCTTGGAATACAAACGATTCAGAAGGTATATGTCCTATGGCTCCTGATGGCGTAAAGCACACAAATTACCCGAGTGTCTGCATGATTTAGAACACAAAGTAAATTGTACAGTCGTTTATTAACAACTTACTCAACATTAAGTTACAAATATATAAACAAATATGTACAAACAAGTTGATATCACAATTATTATACATGTTCAAATGTGGACGGATGCAATCACTAAAGTGAAAGCTGTGATTTCAAAACATGTACATGTAATAACTATTCACATGACATTATAGCAAATTAACCACAATATATTCAAGAATGCCCAGAATTCAAACAAGAGTATGGCGCAAACATGTACACAGGCTACGGTACAGAAGGAGTTCTGCGAAGAATTACATGTAAATAACAAGCACCTACACAGAAAAACATTGATAAAATATTCAATCTCTTCATTTGAGTAGATCAATTAAAATAAAATTTCATTACACAAAAATAATTTTAAAACTTTCATCATTATCAGTCATGAGTCATCAGATCAAATATAAGTAAAACCTATACAACAAAGAGGTAAAAAGATCCATAATAACATTCACGCATAATCCTCGCCTTGTTCCTATGTATATCCGCTATACCCTCATACCCTGTGCATTTGAACCCGGTGACTAAAACAGTATTATAGTTTGTAAATAGCAAGATACATACGAGACTGTAACCGTGGTCCCTGTGTAAAATACATGCCCAGCATAGTATTTCTAGATTAGGTGAGCGTTATGATGTGTTGAGCTCATGTCATAACGTGTCCACACTGGTTCAGTATCGTTCGTCTACTGTGACGCTTGTCGGTCGAGGACTTGGCTCGTAACTCATACGACTTTTCTCCTCACGAGACAGCTTCTCTTTTATCAAATTGGCTGCAAACGGAAGCAGGAAAATATTCATTATCAATGTATCATCCATATCGACGACATGGTAGAGTTGTATGGCATTAGGTTACATACGCTATCCAAACATTACTAGCAATATTCACGGGCAGGTTATTGGGCTAAACTAAAACATTACCACCACTGCCATATGATTTCGATTATGGCAATTAAAACTCTTACATAAGAAATTTGTTGGAAAGCAACAAAGCCGGACAGAATACTTCTATCCAAAGACACACTCGCATCATCAGCGACATACAGTGTGCAAAATGTACTAGTACCTCACCTTCCTACTGTACATCTGATGGAATGAATAACTGCACAAAATACAAATGAACAATTTAGAAACCCAAAATTAACCAACGAAATATGTGACGGGGAACCAAGAAGCCAAATTCTACATCATATCTGATAGCTCCAATGGCAACATAACAGCTACAGGTTTTGGAATGATTGTCCTTCATTCTATTGAAACGTTTCCATGGTTTAATAGTGACGTCGTCATGTGAACTTAAATACGCTTCACTTGAATATCAGTGACGGTGGTGTGTAGTAGCTAGCCATACATCACTGTTCGGTTCTCTTCTCATCTAAGCGTGGTCAAATCTTCAAATATCAGTTTGATTTTCAATACAAACACTTGGTTCTTTTTGAGGTGTTCGACAGATTGTCTATGACTAATTTGGCCTAGATTTTGCTGTAAATTCTGGTGAGGTCTTCTGTCATATTCTCAGCAGCTGACTGGATTGGTTCAACTGTACACAAGTCCAAAGGTGTAGATCAGCTTGCAATGGGTCTATTCCAAGAGGATTTGTTTTGGGATTTGGTTATTGGTATTCTGATTCCCCATATACTTCTTCTCAATACTACCATAGAATAGAAGTTCAATGTTCCAGCTACACAATATCTGCTCGATGTGCTCGTGGTGGTAGAGGGTTTACCAAATGGCGCATCTTTGGATATGACTGCTTGTCGAATACTCGGTATAGAAATGTGTCTATTCTTATAGCCATTGGGACTCGATATACCACTCTGTACTCGAGTTTTGTGATATTGTACGAGCTCTATAGTCTATACATACTTTTGCTGCCTGTACTGCTGGCGTCACTCGCGGGTAGGTAGACCTCGTCCCCGATAGCTCCGCTGTACGGGATCTGAGCATTTGGTCGTCCATCGTACTGGTATCCGGAGCTCACTTTGTTCTTCCTGCAATAAGAGGCAACAAACGTTAACAAAACATACAAAGACATGTTTCTGTGTATGTGCGTAAATCGCAAATTTTCTGGCTTGAAGTTACCTAATGTCATATCCCAACGTACCTGTTATTTTTCCTCTTGTAGTAGCACAAGACCACGATGAGGATGATGATGATAATCACGAAAAGGATGCACAAAACGATCATAACTGCAAGATACAAGAAAATTGTAAATACAGGGAACAAATAATAGCTTCCGTGTAAAAATGTACAGGTGCTAAACCCCACATCACGTATATATGGATGACATCATAATCTATAGTGATATATCCTCATATGTGCACATCCATTTCTGATAAAAAGACGAAGTTCTATAGAACGTTTGCCCGAGTGTAGCATCAAGAAGGACTCACTGATGACGAGAGTTGACAGGCCATTGTTTTCACTAGAGGAGGCACCCGGGCCTTGAGTGCCAAGGGCAAGGGTGGTTTGGTCTCCCGTCGTTACGCTGCGAGTGGTCGACGCGGGCGTAGGCGCGGGTGTAGCGGGCGTTGGTGTTGTTGCTGGTGTTGGCCCTGCTGATGACGCTGGTGTTGGCGATTGTGTTGACGACGCTGGTATTGATGCCGATGTAGAGGCTGGTGTAGGAGCTGGCGTGGGAGCTGAAAGTCATCGATGAATCAAAATTATTCCATGATGGTCACCGATGGAAGAGCAATCTATGATGGTGTCCATAGATAATATTCGAGAGGGCCGCTATGGCTCTACAGTCTAAGTGTAATATCTGAAAATTGTTCGGTTTCGTGACAGGTCTTCATAATAAATACAGGTCGTCACACTGGAAATTTATATGTTTTTACCTATATATTAAAGGGCATAACGTACCAGTTGTGGTGGTCGTCGTCGGTGGCGCGGTGGTGGTGGTTGTGGTTGTCGTGGTGGTTGTCGTGGTGGCCTCTGAAGTAGGGGTGGGGGTAGTAGTGGTAGTGGTTGGGGTTGTTGTTGGGACGGGGGTTGTGGTTGTTGTTGTTGTTGGGGCAGGAGTGGTTGTAGTGGTTGTTGTTGTAGTAGTTGTAGTAGTGGTCAAGACTGTTAGGTCGGTGTTAGAACACAAGGGGAAAACAAGCAATAGTTTGGGTTAGATAAAGAGATTTGCTCATCATCATTTCATGTACAACCATCGTTATATCAGTAATTCTCCACAACTGATTTTGGAGAGAATTGAAAAATAGAATCAAAATATACATCAATATATACACAAGAAGGTAAAGTATTCTGTTATTATCTCGTTGAGAAACTCCTCTCGTAATGTTAGATTGAAAGAAGAGTCGCTAAATATTGAAATAATTCTCATCAATTATTTACAAATGATTATCATCAGTTATTCACAGCAGGTACATGTAAGTCATAATTTCACAAATGTAACCTATTAGAATTGAACACAGCAGAAATGCTAATGTTATAAACATATACAGGGGTACTAGTTCATATATACAAACAATTGGTTGGTACCATTGCCAGTCAACTCGGGGGGGAGATTTTGCTGGACACACGTGTACTAGTATATATTTTCATGTGCTTTACAAACAATCACTTCCAATCATTAAATTTTCTTTGTTACACCACCTGATCAGCATCCATGAAAGATAAGTTATAGGTCTGTATTTTGTAGGAAACCCAATGAGAGGCTATGCTCTATTGCAAGATATGTAGATTCTGTACGTACCAGCAGCCTGGCAAATGTATCCACGGGTGTTGCTCCCACTATTACACAGGTCGTCATTCCAACGACCATTCTGGGTGATGTACGCGCAGCGGCTGCTCAAGCTGTTGGGCTCATTGGCCGCCCAGTTAGTGTAGGCCAACTGCTCACCTGATGATAAAGGTATATGTTGTTAAAGTCGCTGCGACAGCGTATAAGATGCTGGTTTATCTTGATGATATTGTTCTTTCTACTCAACGTACCTCCAGTCCATTTCCAGAGGTAGCTTGCAAGGCCGATGTGGTAGAAGTTTGAGCCGGTGAGAGAGCCGAATACATCGAGCCAGGTGGTCTGATCTGGGATGTAAGCCAAGTCCCCGCCGTATGTCTGCATACAGTCCCATCGTGCCTCGAACCAGGTCCTCGGGATCTCCACACGGTAGTAGTTGGAACCTGCGAAATATATTGTACAGGGTGTTTCAAAAGTAACATACCACCTTGTTATGAAAATATATCATGACAATAATTCAATATATACAGCCAATGTTTTGCCATTTATTGCCGCATTGTACACCTCTATACTAAAGAAATTTTTTTTTTTGGAAAAAGTTTTGGAATTGCATTATATGATGTCATAATATGACGTCATAACAACATAAATCATGGTACCTGTATAAATGTTGAGGTCAAATATTTGAGCATTGAAGTTTGAATTTCATGGTCACACAAAATGACATTATCTTTAGAAGAGCGAATATTTCTAGTTAAGGCAGTGAACGGTCATAATGGAAAGTATTCCAAAGAAGTTCGGAATCTCTTCAAAGAAAAATTCGGAGAGGAACGCATCCCTGATCGACATTGTGTTGTTGCCTTAATGAAGAAATTTGAGCGAACTGGGAGCGTGCAAGATCAACCTCGTAGCGGTCGTCCTACAGTTATCACTGACCAAGTACTTCAAGAGGTTACAAATAAATTACATAGAAGTCCACAGAAATCTTTGAGACGTCTTTCACAGGAAAATGGTATGTCGTTCACATCAACCTACAGAGCGGTTGAGAAACAGAAGTTCTTCCCTTACAAGGTTAGTGTTGTCCATGAACTCAAGGCCCAAGACAACGAAAAGCGAGTAAACTTCTGCCGATGGTTTGATCAATTCATTGACACGAATGGAGGAGATATTTTGAACGACACATTCTTCACTGATGAGGCATGGTTTCATCTATCAGGTTATACAAACACTCAGAATTCGAGAACGTGGGCAACTGAAAATCCCCATAAAATCTTCGAGAAGCCGTTGCATGACCAAAAGATCGGTGTTTGGTGTGCCATCTCGAGGAGCCGTATCATCGGGCCAATATTCTTCGAAAGCACCATTAACTCTCAACGATACATTGAGGACATTTTTGTCCCATTCTGTGACCAAATTACTGCATCCGAGAAGCAAAGGTCGTGGTTCCAACAGGATGGTGCGACTGCTCATACAGCACGAACCACAATGACAGCCATCAGAAGAGTATTCGGTGAACGCATAATTTCACGCGATTTATGGCCACCGCGCTCACCAGACCTCACGCCACCAGATTTTTACCTCTGGGGAAAATTGAAGGGACTGGTTTATGCCGATAATCCTCGTACAATCCACGACCTCAAAGATAACATCAGACGAATCATTGACGATGTCACAGATGAAGAACTGCAACGAGTCTTCAACAGCCTGCATCGCAGAGTCAGACTCTGCCTCCAAGTGGATGGCTTGCATTTCCAGCATTTGTTGTAATTACTAGTAGTTAAGATAATATAATATACCAATGTTATGGAATACATGTATTTCCAATATCGGTGTTTTGTCACATTCTCTGCTATGAATAAATGTTGTCACATCAATGTAGCTTGTATGCTACTTCGTAATATATGGCAAATACTTGTGGTATGTTACTTTTGAAACACCCTGTATATGCAATGGAGTCTGAACGGCGTTCATGTTGGCAGGTTGTCCGAAGTCCATGTAAGTTTCCAGACTTTTAACAAGTGGTTCTTCTAATTTATAGAGTAACACATTTATGTTGAATGCTCAGGGTTGTATTTTGACCTGCATGGTTACCACATGTAGTACAGCGGCATGTGCACTTACCTGTCTGGCACACATAGTACAGCGGCCTGTAGCACTCTTGGTCGTTCAACTTCTTGCTGTTGAAGATGTCGATGGATCCACAGCTCTGGTAGCCATCATAGTTGTTCGGCTGGTTATATGCCCACAAGTCAAACCCACCTAGAAAAAGAATATACGACATCCTTACCAGATAATACATCACATGATACAAACAACATATCTTGCACATATATGAGGACATTTCCAGTTCGTAGGCGAGTCTACTCGTTGGAATAGGTATATACGTACTGCCTCCAATTTCGATGACATTGTTGAAACCAAAGCCGCCGCATTTCTCGCTGGAATCCCCATCACAAGGCTCATTGCAGCCATTGCTGTGAATTGGTCTTGTGAAAGGGGTGTCAGACAACGGCTTGTAGGCGCACATACAGTTGTCTCCCGCCTGTATTAGGGTAAATGAATATGTAGTTATCAACCAAATACGTTATATCGGAATAATCGTAGGCTAAGCGTCAGTCCTAAGCTCTTTATTTTGTGTGATTCTCCAGGTAATATGAGTGTTACGGTATACTCAGTTCTATGGTAAGTACTGGGAAGATACATATACATGTCTATGCATACTCACGTTGAGTCCCGCGAACTCGTAGCCATTGTTCCGGCAGTACTGGACACATTTGGCTCGGGTTGTGGACGTGGAGGCGAAGGAGCTGCTCGTGTCGACGTCAATAAAGTCCGAGGACGAGGAAATGTAGCGGAAACAACCCTGATCCGCAATGACCGACTCGTCTGAAACAGAAAGATGCACATTATAAGCTGGACTACTTGTGATGTGGGCATGCATGATTGGTAGCGTTCTTGAATAAGTTGCATGGTCAATGTTTGTCACCCTTCCCTGAACTGCCAATAAATGATTAAAACGTACAGCTAGTGTTGACTGAATTACACCAATCAATCTTTCAGTAATGGGTATATCGGCTCCACAATGGTGTAAGTACAGGATTGAACAGAGAGGTTGTGGCTCAATCTTGAATTAATGATATGAATCAATCCCATATACTGACTGTGGGTGTAGCGCCAGATCGGCCGAGTGAGGTCTTCCAACTGGACGTCGATCCAGACGCCATTCAAGACGTTATTGCTGGAAAGGACGTTGGCGTAGAAATCGTTATCGTTGGCGCTCTTGATCTGGACGAGCGTGGCGCCGTCACTTTGGCAGGCGCTCTCCGCGGCGTCACGGGTCTGGGCGCTTGTCACCAGCTTGTAACAGGTCTCGGAGTTGCGTTCGGTATAACCAGTCGGGCAGGTGATACCTGAGGGGGAGAATAGGGTCATCATTATAACGGGTTGTATGCATATTAGCTTGAATATTACACCTGACAGAACTAATGTATGAGGTAATGCAATGGGTGTGTTATACATGTAGTGTCATATTGTCTAGGATATATTCATGGAAGCGTGGAAACCATTGGATGCAGGGTTCTCATGAAGTAAAAAATTATGTTTTTTTTTCTCAAAAAAGAAGTTGAGAAAACAGGCATCGTCTCCATGTCATTGTAATCTATAAATCACAAAATTGAACAGAAAGTGTATATGATGGACCAAGTATTGTGTAATATTTCAAGCATTTCCCCAGACAAAGAGTTGATTGATCCGTCAAGTAAGAGAATAGCCATCCTGAATGGTGACTGTACCACCTATCGATCTCATATAGATGCCGGTAGCACCTTCAATAGATATGCATTGTTGTCAATCATCAGAAATTTATGACATTGCTGGCACAAGCCAAATTTATCTACTCATTAATGCCCACTTTTCACCATGCAGAACAAGTAAAAGCAGGTGAAATACTGGCAATGTCATTGTCATCAAATAGAATGGAACGTTACCTGGACGAGATATTGAGCATAGGAACTACTACTACCTGATATATTTATGTAATATATGGTTTATGCAATATTTTGTATTCATGAAGGAATTGAAACTTAATGGGTTTCAATTTTCCAAATATGGTATGCAGCTCATTAAAACTACTCGACCGTTGAGAAAAGGCTCTTAAATCCGTCTTTACATATTTTATATATGTACTTAAGTACAAGCGGCTTAGCATACTAGGGATAACCTGGGCCAGCATTCAGATCGGCGGGGCCTCTTATAGGTCTATATAACCAGTACATATTTGTATTGTCCAACACAACAAGTATCGCTGCTTTTTATACGGCTATCAATATCTGATTAATACAATGTTTCGTTTGTTGAATTGTATACCTTCAAAAATAAGTATACGAGCCATCCGTCCTGAATTCGCCGCATTCCCAAATTCGCCAACGTGGATTTCAGGACTTCTAATGTAAATGAAACTAACAAGTTCGATCGTCAATCGAAACTCTGATATCCAATCTCTGTTCCAGTAAGTTATTTTCCACAAAACGAGCTTCTAAGTTCTGATAATATCGAGTTGGCGAATTCTGGGATGCGGCGAATTTAGGACGGATGGCTCGTATCTGAAATTCGTACATGGAATAAATAGAATGGTGGACTATTTGAGAAAATGATACAAACTACTGTTATGTTCATACTGTTCGATGCTTAAAATGAACGTACACAGTTTAACTTCAATGAACGTTTCTGATAATTTTAACTTACCTAGGACCGAAGTCACGGACGCCAAACAAAGTACGATTACAGCCAATGTCTCCATCTTGGATATATCTTCGAGTATTTATATTAGAACACTGATGTCATAGGCGGGTTGCGCGACTGTATTTTCATAAACGGTGATGTACAATATATAAAAAAACTATCCAATTTGTTCCACAAAAATCACCACCACCGCCAGTTGTTCCACATTTATGTTGCTACACCCGATGTACTGCCAGTATATATATTATGTTGTCTAAATTCGCTCGCGAGTCACAACTAAAATGGCAGACATATACAGTACCGCGCCTGGACATGCTGTTTGTCACCGCCGTGTCCATGGAGACACGTAAACAAGGCACGGTCGGTTGCTCACCGCGTAGACCGTGTCTGGTACCCCCAAGGGAACGAGGCGGGGGTGGGAGGTTGTAGGGTAATCGATAAGCCGAAGAGCCCGCCAATGGAGTAATCGCTCGTGTGTGTCCTAGCTTGGGCTGACTCAGCCATGGGGAGTCAAAATGACGCGGTATTGTCACATTGTAAAATTGTCGCGCGAGGAACGAGGGTGTTTGTTTTTCTCTGAAAACAATATTAACCTCGATTGTTTGGGATATAAACCGCTTTTATATCCAAAGTACGGGCCCAAATACAAGCTCGAATGACCGATTGTCACAAAGGACGAGGAGATTATATCGATTTTGTATTCATTTCCTGGCGTTTGATGAAATATCGTCAATATAACTAGCATAATTATAATAATGTACGATTGTATTTTATTGCTTTTTTGTACTATCTGTACGCCTACATATTATGCATCACTAAAGAGGTGGCATAACGTTGGCATATCTGCGAACATTGCACCACTCTCATTATATTTCAAATTGAAACATGTTTTGTCTAATCAAAGTATTATATTTCCATACAAATGTGCTTTCCTGTCGAATATGATATTTGAAAAGTATGATGCGCACAAATTTTTCGGCATCTCATTTAGATGGAGTTGCACGAATTGCACGATTTATCTATTTCATGTGACCTAATTAATGTTACTGACTGTCCAATTTTGAGGGAATCCACCACTCTATCCATCATTGACCCAAAATGATAACTTTGCAAATAGGCCTACATGTTACAACTGAACAAAATATATGTACGCTACAACGAAGCTTAGCTTCGTGTTAGGACTTAATCCAGTTCACATGTAAAAATAACTTTAGGTGACCCTGCACTTGACCTTAAATATTATATCTAGATCTACCAAAAAAAAAGTTGTCAAAAACTCGAGTTTACCGGTATATTTGTTTTAGATTGTGAAAATTGGAATTGGACTTTGAGGTGGAGCATGGCGAATCATCTGGTGGCCTTGAACTTGACTTGAGACGAAATTAAGTTGTATCTCTTAATGCCTAAGTCACTTTTGCACCGATGTCTACGCCGATGAGAATACGATGCGCGAAAAAAGCTGAAATTTGTCCATTTCGGCCGGTCACTCACCGAGCGCCTGAGGATCATCCGTGACCACCCCACATCGGCCGGCGACATGTGCAGTTGTGACCCAGGCATAAGTCATGGACGACTGTGAAGCTCGCTTCCGTAGTATGAGGTAATAGGATATCAGATATTTTCTAGTTTATAATGAAGTTGAACAAATGTCTTTGCCCACCAAAAATGTTTAGTTCGATTTCTCGGGACATGTTCTACTTTTTTAATGTGGAGTTTAAGGTTTAGTTGCCAGGCCCAAGCGTATATCGACTGATAGGGCAAAGCTCTATCATGAGGTCTCTGCCCTATACTTTTTCATGTATAATAACTATACAAAGATAGGAACATATTTATACTATACTTTATCAATAACACATAGATAAACATATAGCCAGTTTTGGCTTTTTTTGGTGTTAGCTTCACCTCCAATGATCTTGCTTGTTATGTCTTTTGAGTCCACCTCAAAATGCATTTTGATTTTGTCTTAGAAGAGTAATGCTTGAAGATCAAGCTTCATATAGTAATGGTTGACCTCGGATGCTAATCAGTCCGTTACACGTTTAAGGTTACCAGGTATCTATATTCAAAACTGGGAAATTTGGAAGCGAAAGGAGATTTGGATAATCGAATTCGAAATCAGGTTGAATGACCGCGCAACACATTTCGAAGTCTTCATGCGGGAATTCAAAATTGCATTAGTAATTCAATGAATAGAAACTTCGGAAACGCCAATTACAGAACAGAATATTATAATAATGCAAACGTTATTGGGGTCTGAGACATTAGTCATCATAACATAATAAACAAAAATAAACACTACGTTTTGATATATATGGCAATTAGGATATTCATGGAAACACCGATTTTCTTGATATTTAAACTAATGTGACTGACTTGCTACATTTTATACAAACTTGGCAGAATGATGTCATTATGTATACTACCTTCGCAGCATGAAAAACTAAAGTCTCTATTTTGTGTCGTGTATGTGAACGCCCCAGCCCCCATAATTAGGCCGGTCTGATGTGTCCCTGGTAGCCGCCCACCCATTCAGCACACCCGGCCGGTCTACACCGGTCCTCGGTAATGATGGGAGCATAATATGTGCCTCTTTTACTCGTGGACATGGTGTGGTCATTGTGCCGTGGGACGCTTCCGTAGTTTTGTGTTTTGTGGGTGTCCGATTTGGTTGTTGTCTCAATGTTGTGGCGGAGAAGGACCCCGTGATTTGGGACGTAATGAGGCATATCCGTGGCTCGGACACAAAACCCACTACACAACTCAGGGTAATTAGACTAATTTGCATAATTGGTATTTAGTGTGCACTTCAAATGTGAATAGTACAACTATTTAACGATGATTTTATTCCTTACACCATACTGCATATTTTACCCCAAGATTTTCGTCTTTTGTGACCGTATTCCGGCGTTTCTCCACATTTGAAACCCAATTTTGGGGT
The DNA here is from genome assembly GCA_949152475.1 of Terebella lapidaria. Taxonomy (NCBI): domain Eukaryota; kingdom Metazoa; phylum Annelida; class Polychaeta; order Terebellida; family Terebellidae; genus Terebella; species Terebella lapidaria. Next base: position 21,383,081 of record OX424567.1, read on the forward strand.
ATTAAATCTGTCTTCTCAGCCCATATTTCACCGTGGTCTAACATCTGTTAGGGGAAACACAAATACAGTAATTAAATTTCCTGGGCTGACGCTTTCCGGGTCAAGTACTCAACCATAACAGGTCATTAACTTTCAATTTAATTTTTTGAATACAAGGGACATTTCACCGAAAGTAAAGCGACCGTGCGGAAGTTTGTTGCATCTGGAGGCATGGGTCGGAGCAGAGGCTGCAATATGGAGGGAAGAAGCTCGTGAATGCTACAAATGCGAGATTGAGCACTGCTAGCTAGAAAGGATAGAAACTGAAAGCTTGAGACCAGGTGGATGACGGAGAAAATATGAAATGGAGCATACACGGGTGGGAGTGGAGACTGGAAGCTGGAGACTAGAGGCTGTAACTGGAGACTAGAGTCTGGAAGTTGAAGACTATAGGCTGGAGCTGGAGAATATAGGCTGGAAACTTGAGATTAGATGCTAGAGACTAGAGGCTGGAGCTTGAGACTAGAAGCTAGAAGCTGGAGACTAGGGGCTGAAAGCTGTAGACTAGAGGCTGGAAGCTGGAGAGTGGAAGCTGAAGCTGGAGACTTGTGGCTGGACGCTTGAGACTAGATGTTGAAGCTGGAGACTAGAGGGTGGAAGCTGGAGACTAGAGGGTGGAAGCTGGAGGGTGAAGGTTGAACCTGAGACTAAGGGTTGAAGCTGCAGACTAGAGACTGGAAGATGACTAGTGGCTGAGAGCTGAAGACTAAGGCCTCGAAGCTGTACTAGAGACAGGAAGCTGGAGAGTGGAGGCATGAAGCTGGACGCTACAGCGAATTACTAACCCTGGACATTAATCCATGGTTCATTCCCTGACCTCTGATTAACTCATTTCCAAACATAAACCCACCGGTTCTGGGCTTCCGTCTGGCTACTTGGAAGGTCTTCACTTTAATGCATGCATGGTTGTCATAATAATTTCGCATATGATGGCACAGTCCATAGCTTCCGAGGACATAAATATCATGGGTAAGTGACAATGCACGGTCCGGCTGTGTGTCGCTGTGTCCAAGTGTTTGTATCTGGTGGGCTGGGTGGAGGTTGGAGGGTGGAGGGGTGAGCTCTTGAGAAGATGAGACCACCCAGGGCTGGAGGTCACTAACGTCTGACCCCAGGCCTCACAAATCACGAGCCACTGTCAGTGACCCCCACCGCCCAAGGAGCAAGGCCCCTCGGCTAGACACGTCACCCGGGAAGGGTTTCTCCCTCTTGGCCGGGGCTGGGTGGGCAGGCGCCTAGCGAGACAACTTCATCTCTATTGGTGACATCCATTATGAAATTGAAATTATTATTACCTACCTAGTTTGATTTGGCAGTGATTTATTTGTAAAGAGGACGGCTTAAGTAATACCACTGAAGTGTGTACACACATTAAATCGTTATAGGCATTGTCTGTTTTATGGCGTTCGTAGATATAAATTTGCGGTTTGACAACAGTCCATGTATCGTAAATGACTGCAGCAACTCAGTAGGATACACCTCAACGTCGTTTGGTGTATCCACTCTATATGATCGTCTATAAATCGTTCGAGGCGTCAAACGACACGAGAATCCGTACTACAATATAATACTAATACGCTGGTCAAAAAAGACCAAAATTGAGGGAACATTAGAAGTCATCGGCATAGTGAGCTAAGGACTCGTTTGATTTTCACATCATATGAGAAATACATAAATATAGCACTGATTTGACTCAAATCCTAGAGTATAGGTTTATACATCATAGTGGCTCCATTGAAGAAACGGGTAGGGTATAAACAATAAGGAGTCGTTATATAACAATGATCGGTCGGTGATGAGTGCCCGGGTATGGACAAACAGCTGGCTTTGTGTTGTGTTGACACTTGACAAAATTGTCCCCAGGAGTCCGGACCTCTTTCCTGAAAGAAGTAAAATGTCTCGACCTAGCTCGTTCCGTCACGTCCGTCAAACATCATTGACGGCCCCGCCGTCAGCTCTCGGCCACCGAGACAAATTATTTTGGGGCCGCTTCCGGCACAGAGGGCATTATGGGTTAATTACGAAGTAAGAACGGAGTCGCTCAAGCTAGCGCGGCCGTAATTAACTCGGCCGATTACCGGCCGACTTTCCGAGAGATTAATACGCCCCATGTCGACGCCCGCGAACCATACTTTCTTCGTAACGATGCACGGGGGAATCTACAGTAATCTAGCCCTTGTTTTATTAAACAGACAATCACTAGGCCGTTAGAACCCTGTAATGTTGATGCGCACTATTTGTGTAAGGATCGATGAGTGGACACTACTTTTCTCGCCTGATTACCGCCTGATGAGCGGAGAGTTAGAAAACGCTCGGCAACAATCAGCCATGTCGTTTGTCACAACTAGGAGTCTATAATAGTGCTTGTGTTTTGTATTGTTATGCGTTAAATCCGCTGAAGTATTGGTGCTAGCCAACTTTGCTGTAAAATACTCGCATTTGCGGTTTTCAAAGTTTGTTCCCATGTAATAAAGGCACATCCTAATATACATGTATATTTAAACTGTGATGTTATCAAATATATAATTCACCGGACACAATATCATTGGTTTTAATTTGGTACCCGTAAAATTCAAAGGTAATGGAATGCAAGATCTGTGGAACCTGTTCGTTGCTTTTTTCCCGGAACACCTAATTAATCGGTGTGCCTAATATTAAAGAAAAAAAAAACATATCTCTCGGCTCTCCAATCTAGATCAAACCGCTGCAGTACCTAACTGTTCCTGTACCATAATTAGGCACTACCTCCAATCTTCAAAATTATCAATATCACACGTTTGTGTTCAGCAGTTTCCTTGAGTGTCTGTTTTCCCCATCGCTCTCACCAGGCGAAATATATCCCAAATGCAGCGAAATACTGGATTCATGGGGAATTAATGGAGAGCTACATCCCGCCGAGGCCACGGTAATTTGCGAATCATTTCAATTACTGGATCTCTAGATGGAATAGACTAAGATTATGATAGGCTGCCACAGGGTGGACCTGCCAAGTTCCCGGATAGTCCTGCCGAAGTCTAATTCACGCCCCCGTGGAGCGCCTATTTTCCCTGACACCATCCCTGATAGTGGGAGGGATCTCTTCCGGAGCTCATCATCGCGACGCGATTCCCGACAGAAAAACCGGGAAATAATAAACCTAGCGGCTAAAAGAAATTGCTATCATACCCGCAATAGCTGTTAAAATATTCATCCCCACTGTCAAATCGCCGACGAAAATGCACGGTTATCGAAAACAAAGCTGTCCACTGGTTTGCGAAAATCGCGGCTAGGGGCCCATTAGTTGCATGGTCGGACTGTCTGTACTTCTTCATGGTTGTCTGCGAGGGAGCGAAGCTGTGTCCATGCGACGCTCCCGGACCCTCCCCTGCAGAATCCCCCCTCCCCCAGCCCAGCTCAGCCCAGCCCAGCCCCCGGGGGAAGTGATCTACCGTCCCGACCACCGAGATTGTCAGGTCCCAGGCTGTCATCAAAACAATGTGTTTGATCTCCTGTTGCCGGGATTGTATCTCTCCCTGATTGTCCTGTCAATTAAAAGGCCCTTTGTTGCCAGGGAAAACACCGAAGCTCCCGTTTCCAAAACCTGACTGCAACTGGTGAAATATTGATAAATGGACGATCCCTGCTGGGCGACAGAAACCACTGGGGGCTCAATTTAGCGGCGTTTTATTTCACGGATTTTCATCATTTTCTGTAACTGTTTCGGCGCTTTGTCATCAAGAGTGCCTCATCACAAGGCCCTGGTGATAGCCTCAGACTCGCGGACTCCCCACACACACCACCGTCTTTCCCTGTCAGAACTGCAGGTTGGCAAGTAATTGTTCCCGCACTTATTCATCATATTTGTCGCACAGTTCATTACAGTCCATCAAAATCCCATTATATCCGTATAGTTTAGATCTCAAAGTACAAAAGCAAGGTATATTTTCGTGTCATTCTTCATGACTTCATTTTTGGGAAAGGTCTTGGCAAATAATTATGTCGTCAATGAAATAACCATGTAAAATTGCTCATGAGTCTGTGAGAAATTTGATTCGAAGCTGAATAGTCGAGGTAAAACATAATACAAAATAAATTGCAACGTACAAAATAACTGAGCATGCACTCAAAGTTCGATAATTCAAAACTGAACACATACGGACACAGATAATGTTTTGTTTGTTTTCAAGAGAAGAAATGACCTAAATACTAATCATGGTCTTCAATTAATTCTCCATGTGTAGAGTTAGGGATACAACGAACAATTTACCTTGTAAATAACATTTTCACATGTGATATCTGGACGCATGAAGAATTCTGGGTAAATTTCTCATACCAAAATATGTAAAATATCACTTGGTTGGTATTTACGCCGACGATTTTCTGAGACTAGGTCCTATTTATTCCATGTTTGTGGATTCATCTTCTCATATGACCGAATGTCAGAAATCGCGTTGAATGTGCCCGCCCCTCTTGTGAAACCATAAACCTGCCAGACCTTGCATCTCATGAATAGTTAACTAACACTGTAGGTAATTACACCTTGGATGGTCTTGCCAACGAAATTTAAATGTGAATTACACCATACGAGTCGAAGGTGCACCATGGTTATAAATTAATTATGCGATGATCAATTAAAAGTGTGGATTTAGTCTATGGATTCCTCCTTTGCTTACAAATGTCAATCTGCGAAATATTTTCCCACATTTTAAAACGTAGGTCTACTCTTCGACCGATCGAGCCATCGCTGTTGGAATGGCGGTGTTAAAAACAACGTAATTGCCAGAAAAAGATTGCATGCGAATCGGAAATAGATGAAGATTCCTCGTATATGGGACCCCCTACAGATTTGCGAAATACTGAGATCTGACGTAGCCCCGCCCCTTCGCCCGCTCGGCCAATCAGCGGTCGCGGATATCGCTATGGTTGTATTTCTATGGCGACGCGGTGCAGCTTTTGATCATTGAGAGATGATACCCTAAAGAAACAACCGATCAGCGAGTCAAAGAGATTTCAGAAAGATTTCCAAATGAATGGCGAGATTTCTTGTAAAAGTTTCGTGACAAAAGAAATCACCTACACTGTATGATTGGATAAAAGAACGAAGGACAAAAATAATTCTGGAGAACACAAATGGCCAATTTTTTGCTGTGATAATATGTTTTGCTGGACTTCGACCCAACTGATGTGGACGACGCCCGCCAAAACCCTCCGGGAGTGGTCTTAGATGTCCCGTGACCCCCGGGTGTCCTACGCCAGGCTCTCGACATGAGCCGAGGAGCCTACTCGTTCAGCATAGACGCCTTAATGGGTCGTCCGTACCCGCCAGGGATACCCCTATACCCGGGCGCCTCCGGGAGGGAGTTGACCCGACGGACCGGTGGTCTCCTGGGCTTATGTCACGACCCCGCGTACCGACATGGAACTCTAACATTGCCAGCGTCGCAGGCCCCGCTCACAACTATACCATCGACAAGGGCTGATCTCGAACGTGATAGACAAGGCTTCAGGCCATACAGGGCCCACTCGCAGTCGGATACGTCACCCCCAGGTCCTCGCGGCGGCCTACTGCCCGAGGGTGGAGATCCCCAGGCGCCGACCCTCAACAGCTCCGAGACGTCTACTCCCGGGCGTGTGGACCTCAACCAAAGCTATCAACTCAGCGGTCACCCGCGGCTTCACAACCATGGTTAGTATCAGTCTGCCTTGTCATCTATACTATTTAAATTTAAATAATAATGTAAGCCTAATAATGAATACCGGTAATAATATCTGGTACAGTGAGAAGATAAGTCTTTATTTGGAATCGTCGGTGAACGGTTATTCAGTGTTGGAGAACATTATTCATTATAGCCTGTGTAATTAGATCTATTTGAGTCAATGGGCTAATTTCACGAGCAGATCCAAAGGCTTGAAAAATTATTATTTGGCATTTCAATGCAAAGGCTCTTAGATTCATTTTATGAATACTGGACCATTTCCAGTATAATAGTTTAAGGTCTTATTTGTTCAATTTATCTATCAAAACTATGCCAAATATTGGTTCAATATATTTGCTCCGAAATAAAGCAAGATTGTGATTTCTCTATAGGCCTCAATCACATATCGACGCTCATTGGAATTTTATTATTGTGTGTGCCAAGGCCGAGAATCAGTTACACTTTTGTGTACGCGTAGCACTTGCTATAGGGGTCAGGACTGATCAAACGCTTTGATTGTAAGTGTTCGTCAATACATTTACTACGTTGATATGTGACATACAAAACAAGAATTATATTTCTATAGCTCAATAAGTGGTGAATATATTGCATGCCATACATGTACATACCAAATAAATATTTCGAGAAGACAAACATTTCGAATCAATATAATTTGAGAGTAAGGTAAATATGCACATGTGATGTAGGCGAGATTTGACATATATGTGACATGACATTTCCTGACAAAAAGGAACTATGGACGCTCGTGGACTTTTATCAAATATGACAAATTTTGGACCACGTAGAAGTAGAGTTACATGATATGGCGAACTAAATCTATTTACGCTGTGAATTTTACTTATTTTTTAGTAAACCAGTATTCCGGAACAAATCATCCATTTCGTTTTCCTGTTCCGTTTATTAGAAATATTTGAAATTTGAGATAAATAATCATGAGGAAAGCTTATGTGTGGCCCTAAGTTGCCAATAAATTAGCTATATTTTAGGAACAAAATACATGTACTTGTACTGCACATTTATGTGCATTTATGGAATATTTTGTCCAATATCAAATAATTATTTTTGTAGTTTTGCTGAATTCCCACAGTTCCTTTTCTTCAGAACCTTACTGAGCGAAGAATGTCGCACACCGCGCGGGCAAATATACCTCAATTTTCCTTGAACAGCAAATCCGACCGCGAATATGATTTACTCGGGCCATTTCCATGACAACGGCAGTGTATCGCGAGGGTGGGCGGGTCGATTTAACCTCGGACGCCCGTCGCGGTACAATATTGGGCCGTTTATTTGAGAGCGGGAGGGTTGGAGCGGGGGGGGGGGGGGGGGGGGGGGTTGTTATGTCCCGGGCACCTGTCAAGCCCTGGGTCCCGTGGGGTCGGGGAGTCGATGTGTATGAGGAATGTGTGGGGTGGGACGGTTTGTGTTGCCTGGGAACCGTGGGGGCTCTTCGAGAGCCGCCCTCGTTTCACGTAAGCGGTCGGACCCCCTATTGACATTGGTAATTGCCTCGGTGAAATCTCGGACTATCAGACAAATATCTCGCATTTATTCGTAGATTCGGTGATGATCTCTCGATTAGGCCCGATTTGCTGCTGGTAGAATATTTTGTTCCTGTTGTGATGGAAATTGAGTGGAAATACCCGATCTCCAAGTAAATATAAATTATTAGCTGAAATAATGAGATAGTGAACATATAGGCTTTACGAGGTAGGTGTATGAGGCGAAATCAGGTGCACGTTCATGTGAAAAACATTATTCATGAAGTGGGATCAGTAAAACAATCGTCGTGATTGGTTAGATTTAATTATCATTCTGAACTACAAAGATAAACGGGTTCAATATCCGCACATTTATACATTTTATTATACACGAACTCTATGAGTATCCCATACATTATTCCATCTAAGAAAATTTTATCCATCAATGATCACGGGGAACGCAATAGTTTTCTGGAACCTCTTGCAATAAATCTACATTAACATTTCCAACAAGTTGTATTAAAATGAATGAATGAATGAATGAATAAATGAATGAATGAACGAATGAATGACCAATTCAAAACGTGTTAATGATTTTTTTAAAATGAAATATCTCTTCTACATCATGCAGGGTGTATGTGATTATACGTAAGTGTACTATTGAAATTAAACTATATGACTTCACTAATTATGTGGGCCATGCTTCAAAGAATTTCAAGTGTTAGGCGACAAGTCCGTGGGCATTTGTGGAATTGCATGCTATTAACGTGGATTGTCAGTGATTTGTCATAAAAAAACTTGTGATTTGTGACGATGTCTCCTTGAAATAATCTAATACTATAATTATACTTCCCCCAACAGGAAACCCCGACTCATCCAGTCAGCGCTATGACGTAGGATGTCACGTGATGCACCTGTCGACCAATCATAAGGCGCTCGACTTGACACTGATGCACAAAGACAATACTATTGGACATGATGACGTCACTTCCAGTGTGGCTGACGGCGATGACGTCACGAGCACGGAAGGGGCGGAGCTAGACGATGACGTAGAGTATGACGTGACACAGATGGATTGTGATCGCGGGGTTGGCGGCTCAAACAAGCCACGCCGCCGGCGCACCGCATTCACTAGTGAACAACTCTTGGAACTGGAAAAAGAGTTCCACAGCAAAAAATACTTGTCACTGACCGAACGTTCACACATCGCCAAGCAACTTCAGCTAAGCGAAGTCCAGGTCAAGATCTGGTTCCAAAACAGACGAGCAAAGTGGAAGCGCGTCAAGGCGGGCATCGTGCACGGTCGCCAGCCCGCAGACAGCCCACACAAGCCGAAGATAGTCGTGCCCATCCCCGTGCACGTCAATAGGATGTCCATCCGGGGTCAGCACCAGGCGGGGGGTGACAAGGTCGGCAGACACTCGAGCTTGACCCTCACTAGGACAATCCAACCCATCGCCTGAGTCATCTGCAATACACCGCCTGAGTTCGGTTAAACCATGGCTTGAGTCATGCTGGTCCAAGTAGCCATATCATGACTCCTGAGTCAGAACTGGTTGTTTAGATGAACAAAAGCCGGACTCAGGCCCAGCCATGACTCGCGAGAGTCAAAACCCCATCGACCGAGTCAAAAGAACCATTACCTATCGTTGAGTCAGTTCAATTATAATCTGAGTCTGGATCAGCGAAGGCCTGGGTCGATTGCAAAAATTTGCAACCTATATCGCCTTGGTCAGGGCGATCGTTTCAGTCAGGCTCAGTCATAGGAGGAGTCAGGCTCAAGCACCTCCAGGTCAGATAAAACCAGAGATGGATCGCATCTGCTTCAACTACTACCACTGCGTGAATCAGGACGCTTGTTTCTGATCAACTAAACGTGTCTGAGTTAGATATCGACCTGTTCTGCTCCATTTAGGTCATCGCAAAGGTTTTTTTCCCGATTATATGTGAAATATGCAAGTTAATTATATGGAAACCACATAATTGGAGAACTGATGTGGTACCGGAGACATGCCGAAACTGCATGCTCTCGAAGTTTGTACTTCAAGAGCATGGAACTATACTCTTCAGCATTGTTCGATTTCTATGATCGCGCCGTTGAACACAAATCCATCATGCACAGGCAACGTCAATGATGACGTCATCAAGACGGAGAATTCGTTTGAGTAATCTCACTGACGTTAATTAGCCTGTAGCTATGGACAAGGCTGTATACACATTTATACACTCCTTCATGCATGTATTACAGTTCACATCGTTGAAATAAATGTGTTGTCATTGTGCAATATAAATCGGCTTGTCCTATACCGGTAGTAGCCAATTTACAATAAAATAATGAAAAAAAAAACCATGCGTTTATATGGGATTTGAGTTGGCCATATGTTATATTTTTTATTACGAGTGAACAGTAGATCTACTTACGGGTATTAATTTTAAAGTACTAGGAACATGACAATATGATGTGAGCTCAGATTAGAGCACCATGTGAGCTGATCAGAATTGTTTCTACAGCAATTGAATATCTCAATCCCATCAAAAGTCACAGTGTCTCAAAGTTCAAATTGTCGAAAGTACAATTTGTAAAATCATATCTATAGCTCATTAATATGTAAATTTGTATAAACGATGGAAACCTTTTTTTTAATTTATAGGCCTGATAGCTGGGTTTATGTGCATATTAAAGTCTTCAAAAAATGCAATTATTTAACAAAGCATGTTCCACAAGCTCTCCATAATAAGGGTTAATGAATTTCACCTCCGAAGAAAACAACATTTGAAAAACTGGGTCTCTCATTCGATTGTTGCCATGGTCACTTTAATATTGAAATAAGGCCCCCCAGTAACCATGGTTGCTATGGCGCACATCTTCTGTTATGTGGATAAATAAACAAAACCGAAGGTGAGATCGGATTGACATTACATGCATAGTCATTATACAATAGCCAAAATCTGGCAAAACGCCCGTTTCTGGTAGTTAAAATCCACAGCAACGAATAGTTGCTAGGAAATCCAGCAGGTAAATGGTAATCATGGCAACAGTAACACTCTGAACAACACTGATTATTGGCCATGCTTTTTAATGTGCAAATTCCAAGTTTGCAATAATTTTGATCAGACATTTATCATAAGGCTCCAACTAGCCTTATTAAAATAATCCCCCTTCTAAGTCACGAATACCTCACTCGCATACTATACTCTGATTTTTCTAACTTGTTTACACCGGTTTTTGAAGATATCTTTGCGATGCTGAATGGTATCGTTCTATAACTTGTCATACTTCACCTCGGAGACAAACGGCAATTTTCTACCAAATTTTAGACTTCTATCGCAATAATTGAAGAAGTTGGCAATCTAACCCAATGTTAAAGTGATATTGGCAGTAAGTTATGGATTTTTCCATATCTTTCTGATCGAACAAAGAAAACATAACCGTCATCTGCACTTGTATGCCCAAACAGACGCCCCTTTCTAATAGATTCGTTGCGAGTTTCTGGTGGAGATATTTTGAGTTTGTTTACATTAACGCCATTCTCGGTGCTTTGTATCCCGTGACGCAGTGCGATTCCAGCTTACTCGTGTATGTTAGAGCCAATCGAGCGTGAAATAGGTTAAGTCAGAGGTAACTCTGAGTGGCGCACAAAACAAAAGAAAAGCGGCTGCTAGTACTGTCATATGCTTGATTTATCCATCTGATAAAGCAAAGTTTGTTTTGTAACCTATTATTCTGAGAACACAGGCATATATGTAATTGATTTGGAAAAGATAGTTTTCCTGCCAATATCACTTTAAATTTCAGCCAAAAACGGGATCTCGAGAATCTGAGCTTATTCGAGGATTTGATCCTGTTTACATCCATTAGGATTCTAAGTATTGTTGTAAATTTGTACCAGAAGACACATTGGGGTGTATTCTACACAAACATGTTGATTTTGAAAGATCGCACCACTACAAAACCGAGCAAATGCATAAAATTGTGTGCGGATCCAGGAATTAAATGACAGGGCTAAATTTAACATTGGGGTAGATTGCCAACTTTTTTAATTTTCGTGATAGAAGTCTGAAATTCGGTAGACAATTGCCGTTTGACTCCCAGGTGAAATATGCCAAGTTATAGAACGATAGCATTCAGCATCGCAAAACTATCAGCGAAAAATTGTGTAAATGGGTTAGAAAAATCAGAGTATAATTAGCGTCTCGAAAAATTCAAAGTAAGTGTTCAAACTAGCGTTGTCATAAAAAACATGCCAAAATATGACATTCAAATCGCCATAACTTTAACAAATTGGGATATTGGCATGAAGAAAACAACATTATTTGAAAATCTGGGTCTCTCATTCGATCTCACATGTTTTGGCAATCTTACTAGTAACTACTTCAATGTTACGATAAGGTAGAATACGATGTGTTCCTTACCATTCAGTATTGTGTACATTCACATGAGAGATGCCATGAGAACTCCATGAAAACCAAACCGTCCTCTTACGACATTAATTACAGCAGATGCCAAGAACTAAGCTGTCGGTGCGATATGCTTGTTAATCTGTTGCTACATGCCCAACTCTAATGATGACGGATGAGGCACGCTGCTGTTTTGTGGCAAAGGGAGAGACACGTCAAAATTCTGCACACCCCTCTCCACATCCCCCATATAGATCTACTTTCAAAGAAGAGCCTATCCATGATCTTATTGTTCATGCACACCGCATACCAAAGTGCCACACGACATAACATTGAGTGCTTATTAATTTCGCTCGATGATGTAGCCAATGTACCATACATTAGTACGATACATTACCTTATTTTGAGAAAATTAATCGACATTTTGATCTTCAGGAAAAATTGATCTCCAAGTCGTCTCCAAATTTCGAATTATCATCTCAATTTGAACTCTAGATCAGAAAATGGAATGGTTTATATACTGACTCGTATGATTAATCTCATTATTCAGCATATACTTCCACACATCAAGTGAAACTTTCATATATAGTAGGCTACACGTACTTGACAATAAATGGTGACACAATCGAATTCGAACAGTTGGATGATTCGAGTAGATGCCGAATATTCTATTGTACATTTATCATTTGTTCTGCTATTAATTGATATCATAATGTATTAAATACTCTATAATAAGTATTCGTAATTGCTCTACTAAGAACTGGCATGCAATGATGAGCATATTGATCAATAGTGGAGTATAGTCGTTTCTCCATTGATTCTCCATTATCATGTTATAGTCAATTCGGTTTACATCGCATACTAGTAAACAGATAAAACTAGTAATATATTCCCGAATCTGATGGTTGCGGAGCCTCTGAGAGGACATGGAAGAAACTATTTAGCACATTGGTATTGCGTTCCCTCGCGATTTATTGAGTTCCCTTGCATTCCGGATCACGTTCCCTCGCGATCTTGTAGAATAACCTTCTCAGAAGGTTATACAATGTGAGGGAACGCGATCCAGAATGCGAGGGAACGCAATAATATCGAGAGGGAACGCGATAATATAGCGAGGGAACGCGATTATAGCGCGAGGGAACGCGATTCGGAATGCGAGGGAACGCAATAAGATCGAGAGGGAACGCGATCCGGAATGCGAGGGAAAGCAATAAGATCGCGAGGGAACGCGATCCGGATTGCGAGGGAACGCAATAACCATATGTCAAAAAATATTTCTTCCATGTCCTTTCAGCGGCTCCGTAGATGGTCATACTTTCATGGAATGTCAATCCTGTGATAATTCAAGGAGGAGGTATTTTCCGACTGTGTTCTGATTGTAGTGTCTGGCTGTCTTGGTTCTTGTAGAGATCTATAATCAACAACGCACTGCCATCTGGTGGCGAGCATAGGGATGAAATACCATCAACACCACAATCATATTTTGTCGTGTACTAACATGAAATGTCGTATCTGGTACAAGGTCATGGAAGCCAAGGTCAATGATATTCCTGCAAAGTAAAGGTAAGATATTTCAAAAAAGAAAAGAAACAAAATTACCATATCCACAGTGATTGTCTCTATACCTCGAAACTCGAAGATTCCTCATACGATGTTTAGCACAATTTCATTATGCAATAGTTCGACTCATATATTTATAACATAACCAAAGCTACACTGTACCGTTCTTGTATAAAAAAGAATATGTGCAGATTATAATAATTATTGTTTCCTTGTTTGTTTTGTAATGAAGCCCGTGTTCCTTCACAGTCATTTGTCATTGCTCTTGAGAATTCGCTCCCCCCTCCCTTCCCCCGCCTGACAAACTTGTACGACATTGAGAAAATCCATGTGTGGCATTATAATACTTCTTATGGTTTTGCTTAATGCCCGTATAAATCATGCCCTCACAGATACAAGAGGACAATACGGCAGGAGGGATTGTAATGATTGCTAGAGAATTAAGGCACCATTACACTTCTGATAACCCGTGTCGGCCGTTTGAAGTCATCCCACTCTCAGAAGACCGATTTGGCGTAATGATCTTTCAGGACCATCGTCTGCGCCGTGCAAACCGATACAGCGGGCTTCTTTCGGCAATGACCAAGTCAAAATTGAGCTCTCGACTGTTTGTAGAAGCTCCATAAATCGTACTCGGACCACCAACGAAATCAATTACTGGACACCGTTTACCCGCGGTTGGAGAGGTGGAACCAGGCGACGGACTATTTTCCGCGCGGATTAATCCTATTCCAGCCGTGTCACGCCACATTGACTGCGCCACGTCCGTGGGTTTGTCTTCGGCGGTGGGAATGCATGGTGGGGGTTGCGGGCGTCACCCTGGGGCGTGGTTACCATGGACCACCCACCCGGGTCTGGAGCAGTCGCCCGAGTCATGATATTGACAACAAGATGGAAGTCACAATTTGCTGGGCAGCCATCAGAAAATTGCCATTGCATCAACTGAGAATTCAGCTTGGTCACCACTCAAATCGTGTGCGGAATTATGACATGGGGAAAAAGAAACTAATCAAAAACAGATCCGTTCTTAGAATCTTAGGCAAAGACGATCAACCTAATGGATATTCCCAGTTTTTAAACCAAAATGTCATTCGAGTTCGAGTGTTGTGCCTTCATATATGAAGACACTTTTATCTTTATCATATAGCACGTACAGTACATTGATATTAATAGAAAAATCTGTTCTTGGTTTTCGCTGCGAATTCTGAAGTCCATGTATACTAGTATACTACCATTGGTACAAGAGTTTATTGATGCTAATAGAAATCCTGAAACAACTAAAATCGATACCCGACCAAAATCACGCACTGTTGATATCGAAGATTCATATGCTACTTCTAACGCCATTGAAAGTTATTGACCACCTATTGGTGTAACATTGTTTAGTTGTTTTTACCAAACACTCCAATAAATTTCACAATTTAAAGGTTCCAATAAGACGCATGTCAACTTCTCATGCATGCACGACACCTTTGATGTAATATACACCCTTGAACTTTGACACATATACAGCCTGCACTATACACCATGTATGTACTTAACGTCTCGACTAATGCTTAGATCATTTACGAATGGTTATCTATGTATTTAATACTCAATCAGTCAGAATTTCAAACATAAATATATTTATAACATATAGTGTTTTTGATGGGTATAAAGCACGTGACTATTATTAAGAAGTTTAGGCAAGACTCTTGATTCATTCTCGATCAACGTTTCTAAAATTAAGAAAAAAAAACGAAAGTCAATTTTTCTCATTTATTTCTCATTCACCTTAATCATCTTATAGACAATGTAAATTTTCTCATTCCTCATCATCAAACATCATCAACACCTTCGAATGGTAATGATCGAACAATGATAGGTATAACAAACAATTGCACAGATTTCTCAAAACGTTTTCAAGATTTCCAAAAAGAAAACTTGTGATTTTGCAAACACATTTGCACTGTTGTCCAACAACAAATCTTTTGCATCAAAACAGGTTTTATATCAACTATTGCGTGTACAATATAATATAAGCCATCAAAATTTCCTCTTTCAATTCTCAACCATGATCAATAAACTGTACATCACAAATGAAAGGCCAACAACAACAACAAGTACTATTTGACTTTCAGCAATACTTGATTGCAGTTGAAGTAGTGGTGACTTTGAGTCAATTAATTTATATGATTAACAAACACAGTTGAAGCGAAAATACATGTGTATATACCTCTTGCTTTGTATCAGCTCAGCTGTACAAAGATATGCCTTACATCTTGGAATGTAGAAGTATTTACACAAAACACACTTAGCTGTACAGATAAATGGACACAAAAATAAGCACAGTCTTCTTCTCTCAAATACATTTTTCAGCAAGAAAAACAGCTCCTTATAAACGCCCGTGGGCGCTTCTTTGGAATGTTTTCGTTAGGGCGCCGCCATGGCGCTGATACTGTAGGTCATTGCGACGGATAATTCCTACAGATACCGGTAACAGCACTAATGATACAACGGCGAAGCCGCGTTCACCATTGACGATTAGTTATGGCTCTAATTTTTCGCGATTATAGCACTCTCGATCCTCTCGACTTAATACTAGGATAGTCTGGTTCATTCGGTTCCTGGGACAACGGATGTCAAGGCGAAGCTCGTATAGAACTGGACGGTTATGACAAGTATAACTGTCCGTTATGAGCCATGGTAGAAATGTTTTTCGAGTATTCGTTTCCATGGCTACTGCTACTGATGTCCATGGTCACGACGCTGTTGAAATACTGGTCTCCATGGTTGCATTGCTGGTTCCCACGGTTGCATTGCTGGTTCCCATGGTCACGATATCACTAAGCGTATGCCCCGTGGTTACAAAATGTTTCCATGGTTACAGCATTGTTGAAGTGATGCCATCAATCGTTACGCATTGCTTCCATAAATACCCGTTTCCTAGGTAACATATGTGTTTCCAAGCTTACACGATCCTGTTGCAGTATTGTTTCCATTGTAACGCAATGCTGTTGAAGCTTTGTTTTCAAGGTTTCACAACATTGCAGTATTTGGTTCCATGGTACGTTACACGACGCTGTTGAAGCGTTGGCCGGAGTGTAGGTATTCGTTACTCCCGTGAACTTGCTCCCTCAGGATGAGATCAGACAAATCTTTGCGCTTGGCGGCCAAAAACGCCTGGTTCAGTTTAGCTTTAACCTGGAAGTATTTTTAATACATGCAAACACTGTATGTAAATGAATGTTCATCTATAGGCCTGTCGACCCAATCTTGTACGTCCGACAAAATTCAATGCAGGCCTATAATATTATGATGGATACAATGAATACAATAGAAGAACTGAAATCAAGCATACCGGAACATTGAAATGAGAAACTTTGGGAATAGGAAGCAATTTCGAGACCGAACATTAAATATCGACATGTAGGCCTAGATATCCAAAACCATACTGGCCTCATCAAAGGGAGAAAGTGTGTGAAATTTTAGGGATACAGCATGTACAAGAGATGGTAGGCCTAAATATAGAACAACTGACCAGCAATTGATTCGTCATGAAAACGAAAAGCTACCGAGTGGATAGGCCGAGCCTAGTTCATGTTACGGTTATCAGTCGACCCACCTGCTCTTTGCCCCCTCGTTCCTGGTCTCGCCACAACCGCAGCATGTCACAAATTTGTTGTTTTGTGTTGCCAGGATTGTTATGAACCAGATGTTCCTGTTGTGCATTCGAGATGCCAAGATTGGCCGCTACATGCCGCCACTCTGCGCCCAGCTGATTCGACAGTTCATGGAGTCCCGCGTCGGATAGCAGACCTGCAGAAACAAATTGGACCTGTCTGTTTGGTATACTTTATATTTCAGATTCTGTCTTGCAGAATAAACAGGAACTGCGGAAGACGCCATGCGGTTTTTACTCACTCATTTATTATTTACGGAACGTAGATAATTAGGGAACATAAAAGATATTTATTGGACTGTGGATTTTCAGTACCGGTACATAACATCTCCCTCTTTAACAATTGAGATGAACATTTTCATGTAAACATTAAACAAAACATCATCATGTATACTAACATAATACCATACTAATGGAAAGCGGCTACTTTCAAATACAAACAATTTACTGAACAAAGTTTGCTTAATGTGTCGGCGGTTTGGAAACACGACCTGATCTTGTCATTCTGGGGACATTTGGGTTTCGATCGGGTGGGTCTGGGTGGGACAGCGGCAGGAGGATTGGCAGGAGGATCGGCGGTTGCTTGTAGGTTCTGTTGTCGTCTCGCTTCTGGACGATTGTTGACTAACTCCAGATCTAACTCCACTTCAGGTTGAAACTCATCGTTCTCCCTGGTCTTCAGCAGATCTCTTCGGTTTCTTCTCCAAACTCGACCTTGGTTGGGTGTTTCTCCTGAGCAGTCTTCCAGGTGTGCAGGTTTTCCCTGTCCGGACACGCACTGTGTTGTCCAGGTCTAACTGCAAAAGATGTTTCGAACCTGGATCATAGTAGTAGTTTCGCTCGATACTCTGTCATTTTCCCCTCCACTTGATCTGGTGGCTTCACTTGAGGTTTCAGCAAAGTAGCTGCTGTTTGCAGTTTCGTTCTTGTTCGTCTGGACATCAGCCTCTGGACTGGGGATCTAATCGTGTCGTCACTGGGGGTATTTCGTAGATTCAACAATGCTAAATGGGGGTCTTTTCCAGATTCTTTACATTTCTCAAGCAGTCTCTTTGCTATTCCCACTGCTTTTTCAGCTAGTCCATTGGTTTGTGAGTGGAGTGGGGACATTTTGTTCAGTCTGAAGCCATAATGTGTGGCAAAGTCTGCGAATTTTACGCTGTTGAATGGTGGGCCATTGTATGAAGTACATTGTAGTGGGATTCCAAACCTTGCAAAAACTTTCTTCAATTCCTGTATGACAGTGGTGGCTGTGGAATCTTGTTCCAGTTTGATAATCTCGAAAAATTCACTGTAGTAGTCTATGCATATGAGCCATTTGTCTCCCAAGCAGTCAAACGAGTTCATTGCTACATGTTCTATTGGCATCAATTGTTCCTTCGACAGTGCATATCGATGTTCTTGGCATGTGCTGATCCTCAACACGACGTCTTCTATCTGCTTGATTATCACCGGCCAGTACACCAGATCTCGGGCGAACTGCTTGCATTTGACGATTCCCAAATGACTTTCATGGATGGCATAAAGATTTGCATTGCATTGACTTCGGATCACGACACGTTGTCCTCTGAATATGACGTAATCGATAATTGCAAGGCTCTTCTTGGAAGTCAAAGTAGGGGCGTATCAGTGGATCCAGTTTGTTCTGTCTGTCTGGGCATCCTTGTGGCGACTCAATCACTTTTCGAAGTTCTGTCAGTGCTGGATCGTTTCTGGTTGCTATTTGTACTTGCATCGGTCTTTCTTGGCTGATCTGGCTTGTGCTCATCACTTCTGTGATTGCCACGGTGAACACATGATCCTCGGTTCTGTAATTCAGGACCCGAAAAGGACCCGAAGGACCAGGTAAGCTCTGCTCAGTGCATCAGCAACTGGTATCTCTGTGCCTCTCTTGGCGATCAGCTTGAAATCATAATGTTGGAGTTTCATCCTCATTTTCTGGAGTCTCATTGGCACTTGGAACAACGGTGTTTCCAGAATTCTCAGGAGTGGAAGATGGTCTGTCTCCACTATGACGTCACTTCTACCATACACATATGTATGGAATTTTCGGAAGGCGAAAACTATCGCTAGAAGCTCCTTCTCAATCTGAGCATATGCATTAAACATGGCAACAATACCAAGTATATAGTATCCGAGCAAACAAAACCGAGTCCATTATCCAATCTCAAAGTCCAGCGTCAGGCAAAATCGAAAAAAGTTTTAATGGAACTTCATGAACCCCCATATAAGGCCATAAAGGGGTGAAATCAGGTGTTTTGGAAAGAGTGAGCATTTCCTGTATTCACTATTCAGCTTGTGTTAGCGCCTTCGATCCGTACGCTACAGGTTGATGTCTTTATCCTTGGAAGAGTACACAGCCTAGTCCAGACTGTGAGGCGTCACACGAAATAGTTATTGGTGTATCAGTACTGTAGTACCTCAGTACTAGAGCAGTTGTCATCATTTTCTTAAGTTGTTCAAATGCATCTCAGTGCACTTCATCAAAATGCCACTTGAAGTCTCCCTGGCTTTCTTTGATGAGTTCACGCAGCGGCTCTGTCACTGCAGAAAGGTACATAGCTCACTAATGTGCTCATAGCGCACCTTAAACAGAAAGGTTGGGTAGAAACTTGCATGTGTATGTGACCATACCCAGGAAGTATATGTAGGTTCGCAATACTTTTTCGGCTCGGGCATTTCAACAACAGCTTTCACTTTACTCGGGTCGATTTTCACTCCATGTTGAGTGAGTATATGTCCAACATACTCAACACTGTGTGAGCACAGTTTCGTTTTCCTTGGGCCGAACTTGGCCCAAGTATCATACACTGCGCCTTAATACTACTCGTCCACTAAATGAATGCCATTTAATCCGTCTGTCACCTTTTTAACCCTCATTGAATATAGAGGAAGGCGCAGTGTATGATACTTGGGCCTTGAACTTAAGGTTTATTTGCCTGGATTTCTTCAATACAGCTTCGAATCGCTCATTGTGCAGTTGTAGTGTTGGGGCATGTATCAGAATATTATCCATTATGATTTCAACTCCTTCGAGTTCACAGAACAGCTCACTCATTGCTCTCTGGTACAATTCAGGGGCTGTAGATATGCCCATGGGTAATCTGTTGTATTTGTAACGACCGATTGGCGTGTTGAACGTCGTCATCATGCTTGATTCTTGTAAGTAGCCCATATTCGCATCTAAGCATGTGAAATATTTCAACTTATCAGTGCGTGTGATGACATCATCCAGTGTAGTAATTGGGTGATACTCTCTCTGGAGCGCTTTTGGATCAATAGTGATTCTGACATCGACGTCTGGCGTCACGTTCTTCTTGTGGACGACGTGCAGAGCACTGCACAATGGCGTCGGTGTCCCAAACGGTATCTTCTCAATGATGTTCAGCTGCTCGTGCTCTGCTAACTTCTTCTTTGTGCCTTCTCTCAGTGCTGCTGGGATAGGTCTGGGAGGGTTGTCCACAGGGATAGCACTAGGGTCACACTTTAGTTTATATTCACCAGGCACTTTACCAAAACCTTGGAATACATCAGCATATGATTCCTTTATTTTCAGTGCACCCTCATATTGACACTTGTATTTGCCATCATGATTCACATTTTCATGCACATTATGATTTGATTTCACACCCTGTACCTGTGATAAATTATCTTCTCTCTTGACAAGTTGCAGTCTCAAACTGTCATGCAGACCAATTACATTGGGTACATTATGATCAAGTTCACAGGTACTCATGTCATAACGGCCTCGGTGGAGTACAGGCAGGATCACTTGACCACTAGATTTTGTTTGAGAACCTTTGAAATCATACAACACAGTATTGTTTCATGTCACATCAGGCTTAACAGATAATTTGTCATACTCTTTCTTTGATATCACTGACGTATCAGCACCAGAATCAATCTTGAATGATATCAGCTCATGTGCTTGTGTTTGAAATTGTACATCCCAAGATGAAGCATTGTTCTTGCTTCCCTCGATATTCATTCATATGTAAGCTTCTTGTCCATGATTTACATCACAATGATCACTTTCTGTATCATACTGTGCATACTATGTACTCGTATTATCAAAATACACATCATCTGAACATACATTGTCACGTGATTGAACAAAATTCACATTTTTCTTTCTGCATACACGAGCATAATGATTCATACCATGACAATAACCACATTCTTTGCCAAAAGCAGGACAAATAAATATAGTCATGATAGAATCCACAGGAACCACATGATCCAGCATTCTGCTGTCGACCTCGAGCTGGCCTGCTGTCACCCCGTCCTTGACCTTGAGGCTGGGATGTCCGGAATCCTCTTCTTTGGTAGTAGCCTCGGTTGCTTCCAAATGGCTGACCGTTGCCATAGGAACTCCTGTGACTGTTTGATGAAGGCTGTCCATCACCACAGAAACCTCCACGACTGTTCCCTCGGGGCTGACTGTTCCCACGGTAACCTCGGCTTCCTTGATGCTGTCCGCGGCCACGACTACGTCCACGACGGTAAAGTGTGTGTACTTCTGAATTATCAGTCTTATTTTCACCAAATAACAGCTTCGTTTCTTGCTGTTGCTGGAACAGCTGGCACTTTTTGATTACATCAGCTAGTGATAAGTCCTCGTTCCAGAGTTTACGACGGAGAGCCAAGTTCCGCACTCCGTTGCTTATTTGAACACACAGGTGATCGTCGAGCTGGTCACCATGAGCACAGTCATTGGCGAGGTCTCGTAGTGCTGTCATGTGTTGTGTAACTGTCTCATTGGGGGCTTTGTTTTCGGATTTGGATTTTTGTGATGTAACATTTCTTGAGTTTTATTGGCTCAAACTGCGTGTGGAATGTTTTTAGCACTGTATCGAAATTATTCTTGTCGGCATCATTCAAACCTGCGTTGTTGAACACTCGCTGATATTCACACTCATACTGTACAGTAGTATAACGCCACTTTGTGCGTACCGTCCGCACCACTTTTCCCGGCCGCAGCAGTAAAGTAAGTTCGGAACTCGTCCTTGAAATCATTCCACGACTGCGCTAGATTGTCTGTGGGTTTGAACACCGGTGGCTTTATGAACTCCATTCTTTCTTCTGTCTTCTTGATGTGTCGATTCACTCTGACACCATGTTTCGTATACTTTATATTTCAGATTCTGTCTTGCAGAATAAACAGGAACTGCGGAAGACGCCATGCGGTTTTTACTCATTCATTCATTATTCACGGAACGTAGATAATTAAGGAACACAAGAGATATTTATTGGACTGTGGATTTTCAGTACCGGTACATAACACTGTCAAAATTCTGAATGGAACTCCTTCTCTCGTCTGCTTGTGCCTTGTGGGCATGTGAACCACAATTTTCACGTCACAGAGATCGTTGAGAAGGCAAGGTAGGGCATATTCACCATATAGTTTAGGTGATTTCCCGATCATATTTTCTTTCTACCCACTGAAAGATCTTCAGAAATAAATTTCAAGATCACACTGGAACATACAAGTTGTGGAATGTTTGGCTTTAATGTACTTCATCCTGATTAGACTATGTAAGCTGAACTTCAATAACGTGGATTATGCTTACCGTGGAATCTTAGTCTAGGAGGATGTCCCGGAGGATGAAATCTTTCCAACGGGCGACCTGCAAACATATTAACCACTCAATTTACAACCCCCACACAGAATTAGGCGTAGGCTGAGTTCCTGTGAAAAATATCGAAGTACGTCATCCATATAGATGAAGGCTATCAGCCATCTTTCTACAACCTGTAGGGGAATGTAGGCTGCTGTTAGGCCTAACCCCGATGGTATGCGCTCGTGAGGCTGAGAGAGGCAACGAATCCTCCGCACTCCCCGCTGCTAGACTGAGTCCCTCGCTGTAGGTGAACGACGCTGAAGCGTGGCGCGGTGACATGGACAGCTCGTCCGTTGTCGTGCTTGAGCGTGCGCGACTGCGCTCACTCCCTGTACCCGAGGACTGGCGCCGACGAGGGCCTGCAACAACGTATAGGATTACTCATCCAATAATGGCAACCAAAGGATTGATCTGCCAGATCGATTGTTGAACCAATGCATGGATCACCAATCATGCAGGGAATCACTTGACCATGTACTTATTATTAAGGAGATCAAATGTTATCGATTGATCATTTATTCACTTACCGAGCTGTTCGCTATCGACTGGTCTCCTTGTCTCATTGGCGGGCGGCTGCTGTTGTTGTTGTTGTTGTTGCTGCTGCTGCTGCTGCTGCTGCTGCTCTTGTTGCAGCCTCTTGTGTATATTCTCAAGCACTGTACGCAGCTGGACCCTCTGTCCGATGTTGGGCAATCCCAGCATGTCGACATCTGCGGGTTTGAGAGCCTCCAGCTGTCGACGGGAGGTGAACCCATTCTCGCGCAGGTTAGCGGCTATCACCTCGGACAGCTCATGCTCCGTGCACCAGGCGGTCAGGAAGTCCCGCTTGCGCCGGTCAGGAGTTGGTTCTCGACTGGATACCCTCCGATACTCGGTACCACCGTTGAGCAGATGTGACGTACTGTGCGCACTGACGCGTGTGGTATCACTTGCTTCGCTTTGTTGGGAGAGGAGTCCTGTTTGGGGGGGGGGGGGGGGTCAATGCATACCAATCGAATGAAAATGAAATTGAAACCACGACCGACACGAAAAGTACGTTGGATCAGGCATGGCGGGACGTTAAGTCTACTCACGGGACATTTTAGGCGGTGCGTTGCGACGTTTCCTGGCAAGGCGGAGACGCCGCTGGATGAGGAGGGCCACGCACACGACGATCACGGCTGTGATGAGGGAGAAGACCCAAGCCACCGCCACCGTGGGCCAGTTGATCTTACCTAGGGGGTGATCCATTTATTTAGAATAAAGCGCGAATAAAAGTACTGTGCATGGCCTGGACTTACCAAGAAAAAGAAATTACAAGGAAGTCGTCATGACATAGTGCTCAGCTACATCAACTATCATAGACTACACCAGGTATTAAAACGTATTTATGTTCGCGTTCCTATTGTTTGCGTTTTGATGTGCTTGAATTCCCTCTATTGTTCGTGATTCATAAATTCACCCAATGTATGACGTAATGCTTTTGCCCGGTACTTTTTATACCCAGATAATTGTTGATGTTAATAAAAGGCTATATATATACCTAGGTGTGTGATACACCGCCATCATTAAATATCTTCCAAAGAGTGTGTTTAAATTTAAAACGGTACACATGTAGGACCTAACAGATTCAATGAGGCCAGGAGTAGAGATTTTGATGCTATTTGAAAATGTACTTCGAAAACCTAACTATGATCAGGATGATTCTCGATAAAAATTGAATCGGCCTATATAGGTCTGGTGTTGAATATATGCCCTGCAATAAATATGTTCTTTACGAACACGTTTTATGTCATACAGAAATTATATCATTTAGATGTACCATGACCTTTGATGGGAAGTTTGGTTGGACTTCGGTTCATAAGTTTCTATTCTTTTTGAACAGTTTTTTAATTGTCACCTTCACAATCTCAAGAAGTCAAGAAAATACCGATATCAATCTAAACTCTGCCCAGCAACCCTATTATATCATACATGAACAAGACATGTAATAAACTCAAATACAATTCATGTTCAATTTGGAAATTACGTTTGATTGCGAATAAATCATTGACTGGACTGTTTTTCACACCAAGAATAGCCTTTTTTACTTGGACATTGTCCCCGCCCCCTCCAAAATAGGTATACAATGTAGAAAAATCACTTCGTTTTATGTAATCTGTATTTTATTCGCCACAAAACGATATAATGCTCGACATGCAGGTCAAAAACTCTTACTGAAATACAAGTAGACTGACTAGACTCCTGAGTAAAAAAATATACTTCTCAAATGAAGATGTTTACAAAGAAAAAGAAACCGATGATGCTTTGGCCCACAGCGTTTCTCGATCGCGCGATATTATTTCCATATCACTAACTGATATGAGCCTATGATGTGCATGGTACGTGATCTCTACTGTATTGATAAGGCAAGACTGACGTTCATAAGACCATGATCTATACCCCCTTCACGTGAGGTTCTCAGATATGACAGACAAGGTGAAGAACTGAGATCAAGAGTTTTTACGTGCGTGCAAAAGCGTGTTGATTAATGATTAAGATGAAGTGCGTTAATAAGTAAAATATAATAATAAAAATGAAATTATATGGGCCAGTTATGTCGAACCACTGAGTCAGAATTCAACAGAAATTTGTTAAAATCATCAGCAAGTGACATACGTATATTGAACATGTACATATCAGTACTCATGTCGTTGTATAATATATTTATAGTGTACACCGCACTTGATCTTGTGTATGGAATCTGTGTGTTACAACATATGTCAAATAATGATAATTTGAATATTGATATTAATATATATATATCAGCAATCGATATGTTATTAAGGAGAAAAGGTCTAGGTGTCAGTATGGTTATGATATTATGATAAAAGAACTTACCGTCATCTGCAGCGCTGACGGTCGGAAAACAGCAGCCTGCAAAAATATATACATGTATTTGTTGTTACAAAACGGTTCATGGTATGTAAGTAAAAGTTCACATTTTGTAGTTCAGTTGGGAAGAGTCACCAGGCGAATCAGTGAAAATCTATTCAATATTTCGATTTTTGAACATCAATCATATTACTGAAAATGATAACATCATGCAGAATATGTTCCAGTCAGAGCTATGTTTAGAATTCTTTGCTGATTTCATGACATATCCGAAAATATCATTTTAATAGCTAGTTCCCAGATATATACCAGTACACATATGTATACTGTAGACAAGGCCCATTCATCAAACTCGGATGTAAACAGAGCAAAAAAATGCAATTTAAAATAGCAACATCGATCATCATTGTTATAAAAATATATAAATATTAATGGGAGCGTGGGTACTTTGTACATTTTACATGTTGGATGGCAAGTTATAAACTATTGTTTTTTTTTCTCAGTTTTATGATATTTTTATTATGTAGAATAATCCTGATGGTGTACATTGTGGTCATAAAGGCAATATCACGATTATGATCTCAAACAGTCGTTAGAGTATGGGGGCATACGTTTCTTGCTCTCAAGATAACATACTGCTTCAAACATATTTATGTTCGATGTTTTCCTTATTTCGTGGAAATCATATAAAACTTAATGTTTATTAATAATGTTTTAGTTTGAGAGGAAGTCATCTCAATAGCTTCAAAGTGTTTCAATTATCCAGTATGAAACCTGAGCCTATTTTTCCATACAAGCATTTGTATGGGAAAACCCATTTAGAAAGCCCCAAGCTGACCAGCACCAAACGATTCAATGGAAAGTGAAATGAAAGTCAGATATATAAATTAGTCTCGATTAGATTCCCGAGTGATTCACAGAATCTTATCAATATGAGTGTAGCCAGCACAAATACGATTCTGCTAATAATACGTGTGTATATTTTGGAAAAATACTAATTCGGGTTGTGAATGGGTACTTTAGTGTGTACTTGTCGTTCACTTTTTTTCTCGGGATTGGTTTTGCAACTTCAAATTGATTCGGTGTTGGGCTGTGTTCTAAGTCACCTTATTGCACATCAACGTCGTTGTATTTAACTCTATACTTTAAACAGTATACATGTACACTGATTTAGACTCCAATAAGACTTTAATATGAACCTTATGATGTACAGTGGGAACAATCATATTCCACACACCACATGTTTGCTTGAAAATTGTTAATCACTGCAGGTTTTCTATTGGCGTCATTAAAATCTGAGCTTGTTGCTCAATATGTAAATATGTAAACCTACATTGCACAATTTTACGCATGCGGGTGCCACAACAGTGACTAACGGCAACATAATTTCTGTTTGTCGTTCCTACTAACCATGACGAGGACGTATTGCAGCAATTGAAGAGCCCCAAACTCCAAATTATTCAGTGTACAGTAATTAACATCGATGACACTTTAGGGCAGATCTCTATACATTTAAGTTTCTGATCTTATTTAATTAAGTAAAAAATCTCGCAATTATGAAGTGACATCACATGTCTGTGTTCACGATGAGAAATGAATGAGCAGATCTATACATTAGGTTGATTTGTGAGTGGTTCACGGAATCTTATCAATATGAGGGTACCGAGTACAAATACGATTTATTTTTCTCATGATACGTGTGTGTATTTGTGACAGACCATCTTTCGGGTTAAGAATCGGTACTTACTAGTATGTACTTGTTATGCAATTTTTTCTTGGGATAAGTCTTGAAACTCTAAGTCTGTTTTAATCGGTGTTGGGGCGTTCTATGTTATTCTTAAAGAGTGTATACCCATATTACACCCTCTGCTAATTCCATCAGGTGAACATTGGGAACAATCACATTCCCCAAATTGTCTGTTCCTAGTGACGTCAAATGAGGCTTCAGATACCAATGATTGGTTGGGATTTTTTTATCACTTCAGGTTTTTTTATTGTCGTCCTCAAAATCTTTAATTGTTGTTGATCAATTTAACCTACATGGCACGATTTTTACGCAAGTGCAAACAAAACTGTTATAACTTCTACATAATTTCTACTAACCATCAGTAATTACGAGAACATTTTACATTTAAGGAAATTCTAGATCAACATTTGATCAAATTCACCAAGTTGTGACCTAGTTTAGCCTGAAATTTCAACACTCAATATATGTAGATACAAACACATCCGTTTACCAAATAAGAAACCCTGCTATCAAGCATATCAAACATGTAACTCATTTCACTATACAGGGGTAATGTTAATTATGATAGGGGCACAACATATTGAGAGATATAATCAGTTGATACCAAGATGTGTAGAAGCATACACAATGGCTGTTCTTAGAGATCAGGGAAATGACGATGTTGAGTTTGTGATACTAAAACCGAAATAGTGAAAAAGTCAAATGCTTTGTCTGTTAGACATATGGATACATGAAAGTGATGTGGTTAGGTTAACTATAGCATCTTGTCCCAAATCGACGTTGACAACGTCTGCCCGAGTGAGGAAAAGTAGTACATGATAGACTATATTCATGTGTATATAGTTGGGTCATAGGCCTAAGGGTCCTGTACTCTACAAGCAAAGAATTTCCGAAATATAACATAACATTATAGGATCAGTCGTTTCTAGGACTGGTATAAAAACAACTACAAGTATTCCTGTCACTTTCCTTGTTTATGGGAAAGAAAACGAAAGTGGACAATCCAAAGGGCATGTCATGTAGGTCATGTTAACATATGTGTTGAGATGTTATTTTGAGACAAACCCGCAGTATGTAACACGTTCTCATGCTTTTTGGTTCATACGAAATGATCACCATATGAATGTAAATCCAGAAGTGATAAAATTAATAAAACATTAAAACTAATTCAGGTACGTTGCCAAAAGTTTTTTTTAATCCTAAGTTGTGTTCATCAATGGGTCTATGCTACACTTTGTGCTTTGAAAATGAACTGTTTCGAAGAGAACATCTGTCATCGAATTCAGTAAAATCTACAATGCTTCTGCGTTCGCATGCATACTCGTGCACATGGTGTGCATGATGACCAATGTAATGGCTTGGTATGAGTAATCAATCGATCGATAGCTATTAAATAATACATTTGCGGACAGACATTGATGGTTTACTTACATACTGCCCAGAATATAGCCCAGACATGCAATCGAATGTGGCCGACTCTCGCTACCAAAGCCATGGTTTGCTCGGCTAAGCTGGATATAGCCCGGTAGATATTGAATCAGTCACATTGTAATGCCTCTATATCGTCCTAGGCGTTCACGCCCGGCTGCGCAATTATTACAGCGTCTCCGAGTATCCATATTTACATCGTTTTAGCTTTAAATATCTTCACGGTAGTCCCACAAAATAGAAATAAAGTCTGTTCACGTGTACATGAGGTGAAGTTGATGGCCGACAATATACAAGTACCACCGCTACACAACACAACACACCTAGGCTAAGCTGTCATCTGTCTGCAGGCAGGTATGTCATATAAGGCAAGGTCACGGGCGTGACGTCACGGGGACACCCTCCTCCCCCTCTCCAGTCACGGGGAATTCCCTTAGTCATCACCTGCCTGGTGACAAAAAATCAATAGATCTTTACAAACTGCTCGCTTGAGGGCTCACTTTGGCCTACAAACATTTAACTTATTGAACTCTTCAGTTGAGAGCGTGAATGAAAGATTGAATGAATGGTGTTTAGGTCGATTTTGCGCACTGCATGAGCCGTGAAAAAGAACTATTCAACTACCACAAAATACTAGTAATGCAGAACGATACAGTTTATGCAAGAAAAAATTTGCCTTGACTTCATATCAGCAAACTAGCAGAACAATAAATTCATTCATGGAAATACAAAAAGAGGGAAAATATAGTATGATGTAGATCATGAAACACAACTGAACACTACCGTATCTACGAGTATGTACCATTTATCTATGACAAGTCTCAACCCCATAAAAAATATTGGTTAACATGACATACTGAAACAATAAAAAAAAATATTCGCAATTGGTCATTTGTATAATATAAAAGGACAACATAAGTACGTAGACTCGACTACATCATATGCCTACATTATGTCTGTCATTGATGACGCCAGTGTTGCGCCAAATGTGATGGCCGTGCATTGTTTTCATTCCAGGAGTTGTTCACTATGTATATCTTCTATTGACTTCATCGAGATTTTATGATAATACATAAAGACGCATTTTATTCTACTACACACAAAATTTTACTCCATATGTGCGTGAAATTAAAGGTTTATGCATAGCTGCAACCACTACAAGGAGCTGGGTCTTTGCTGCAGCGATTTTGTGGCACCTGTGTGTGCCAATATCCATCATACCAGTTCGCATGATGATGTTTACTGATCACATGGGGGTCAGAACAGACTTGGGCGTCCGGACCCACATGTCACCAAAGGTGTGCTTAATGACAAAAAAAACAATCAATGAACAAGTAGTACATGAATGGTTTGAGATCCGGGTTGAAGATGGGAAGTAACTGAAGAATCTACAGCATTTGAGCATCGGAGATGGCCAAATTTGACGTTTGCCATGGTATGAACCAGGAAAACGCCAATGAAAACTGATTCTATGAACCTTTTTCAAAATGAAATTGCTAGATATGATGACCCCGTCGAATAGAGTCCATCCGAGCTGTGAGGATATGTCCATGATAGGTCAACGAATATTATACAATTTCGGACTCGAAGTGTTTACATACAATTCCTAGGTTCACCACTGATATGATCGACTCGACCAATGGTCAATGCAGGAAAACCAGGCTCGATAACCATTCTATCATTGTCTAAATCAGTGATCCACCAGACTAGAAATCCATTATGCTAGATATAGGTTATCGGAAAATAACTTTATAATCTCACCATATCATAATGCGAACAAAATTTCGGTATCCTCACCTGTCTGGGTATCGTTTTGTATTCATAGTCTAGATCTACTTGGAAAATTGATGGTCTAGGTTAGACTTGTACAGCCATGGGCATTCAGATACATCATTGGCACTTTTGTGCATTCTGGAATCTGAATCCGTAATTCATTGTTTTCACCATTTTGTTACCTGTGACCATTGAACCTGGTCGTCACAAACATATTTTTTGGTGGAACATATGGCGTTTGTACTTCTACTACATTTGAGGTTCCGAAATAGCATTTCCGCAGTTTGTCGAAGTCTGGTGTATATTCAGCAAAGTCCACTAAAAAATGTATCGTGTAATAAAGTATTTAGCATTTACGGTAAAATGTTATTATATAAAGAGCATGTGAGCATTCAGAGTGAAAAACAAATCATAAAAGACCGAATATAACTTTGTGTCGAAAGGCAATGGCTGTACGAAGTTGAAGTAAAAACGACTTCATGAAGACTTACTCATATCCTCTGTGGCCGAGTGGATTGGACTGGTGGCTCTTGAAGCAACGAAGCTCAGAGGCGGTAGGTGACGCGTGTTCGATCCCCGTCACCGGCACAAAGTAGGTGGAGTTTTCATCCTGGCATTGCAAAGGTTTCTCAGTTCGAATGTGCTTTCCAAATTCAAAAATGTCACTCGACGGGGGATGGGGAGGACAGGCAGAATTGCCTATCATCATGGACCGTCGTTAAACAAATCTGATTATTATTATTATTATTATTATTCTCTATACAGCTTCACGATTAGCAAATATATTTTGGTACACGTATATGTTCAGAGTGATTTAGTTTGAATCAAACCCTTGAAAAGCTGGGGGGTTTCCCAAAGTTTACGTCAATTTAATTGAGTTAGATTTTTCAGTAAATTCAAATTATATTCCCCCAAAACCTTCGAGTAACTTGTCACTAAACGTGACATTTACTGGTGAATTTAACCGCCCAAAACATCAACAAATGTTGCGTGATTTGTGAAAAATTAAATCAGAAGTTAGCAGTCAATAAACCCCGAGTTCAGTGTGGATTCAATCGAAATTATATTATAAAAAAATTTCAGGTATTAGTCGAATATTACGGGCGTTTAGTGAAAACTTAAATTCCACTTTTCGTGCAGTGATATGAATGATTAAAAACTGAGTATTTAGATGCCATTATACTGAAGGACTATACATGTTTGTTTTAATTACCTTCACAAGTTCACATACTTTTCCTTAATAACATTTCGGTAGGATAATAATCACGAATTTTATTAGTCATTTTCTTTTTCAATATTCCCAAGATGTGTGGCTGCACGAAATCCATAGCTGCATTTCCGGAAATATGATCGAGCTTCTTTGCCAGAATGTTTTGTGATGGTTATCCTCAAAGTCACGAAACGCAGGATGAGCAGCCCGATGCTGCCGCTCTGTAGAAGCGCAATTGCAGCGACTTGGATGCCTGGACCTCGATGACTGCAGATTTTGGGCTCGGAGAGGAACGTCATATGTTGGTGGTTATGTCGCACAGGTAGTCTTCTCCATGGGGAGAGCTGCGATATGCCTGGATCAATTCCTGAAACTCTCTCACATGACACTGGTCGCCAGGCGATAGGGCGTGTGGCGTCATCGCCGACTGGTTCATTTCTCTCATCGGGATGTCACTGAATCAAGTAACATGTAGAAGTTTGGCATTTAATAAACTCTCTCGTGAAGCCAATGACATGATTGAAACGAAAATCTCACTGATAGATTTTTTGGCGTCCCCTCATCCGAATTCATGTATTCGCCCCAAAACAGTTCATACTTCAATCAACATTCACCAATCACAATAACATCCGAATAAGGAGGTAGAAACTGTTCTAAGCTGTACCCTTTCAAGTCTCAATTTACCTGACTGCAATCCATTTGACTGTACTGTACAATCATTGAGTATAGAAATATCAAAACCAAAAATATAAAAGAAACAATTATATATAAACAGCTACAAAATTAACAAAATGAAGCTCAATCGACACATATAAAATACATTCACTACTTCCACAATTATTTATTTCTATGTTTTAATTATGGAACAAAAATGTAAGTTTCAAGCATGCATTCTCCTTTCATTCTCCACGCTATTGTAACTGGATGAACTTTTCTCAAGTAATAGGATTATGATGTTAACCACCATTTAGATGAACATGTGTCCATCGAATGTCATCAATTAATACAGCAAGATTACGGTGATGACAATAGAAACCCCAGCGTGAATTCACATATCTGGGAATGGGCATAACGTGGAGAACATATTCAGATGACAGAAAATGACACGATTACATAGTCCGTTCAAATTTTTATCTTTCTGAAATCTTTCTGAAATCTCAAACAAAAAACCCTAAAAATATTTCCAGAAAATGTTTTTTGTTTGTTTTTTCTCCTTTTTCAAAATGACGGTCATTTTTGACAAAAACGACCAAATTTGGATTTGGCGGCCATTTTCTGAAAATCTGTTCAGTAATTTTTACGTTTCCGGACCTTTGGTCCGATAACCTATTGTCGTGGCGTTGCGTCTGCCATCCGTCTACATTTTTTATCTAAGTTTTCGGTCGAATCTTTCTGAAATTTCGCACAAAATGCCTAAAAATATTTCGAGAGGCAACTTATTTTCTTATTGATGCTTATCACTCCTCATATGTACCCCTGTGGCATGTATAAGATTCGTTGTACTTGAATCGCTTGGAGTGGGCCATTTTGGGCCAAAACTCAGCCCAAATGGGACTTTCTCATGTTAAATTCTCCTATGCTTTATAATGGGGCACATTTTCCCAAATATCTTACTTAATATTGTGATTAGAGACTAGTAATCAATAGTGGACATATAGGAAATGATATATGCAGAATATTCTCACGACCTTGAGTTCGACCTTTGACCTAATTTTCAAGGTCATATGACAAAATGACTAATATTTTGCTTATTATCGACTTTACAGCTTCGGAATCAATTGTGAACATATCGGAAATGATATCATAGAATAACCATGATGATATATTTTGAATATTGTCATGACCTTGAATTTGACCTAATTTTCGAGGTAACAGGACGAAATAGCTAACGTCTCGCTTATTATCGACATTACAGCTTAGGAATCAATTGTGCACATAGGAAATGATATATACTGAATATTGTCTTTACCTTGAATTTGACCTTTGACCTTTTTTTAAGGTCACAGGACAAAATGGCTAATATCTTGCTTCTTATTGACTTTACAGCTTAGGAATCAATTATGAACATATAGGAAATGATATACAGATTATTCTCGTGACCTTGAGTTTGACCTTTGACATTAATTTCAAAATCACAGGACAAAATGACTAATATCTCGCTTATTATCGATTTTACAGCTTAAGAATCAATTGTGAACATATACAAACTTATACTGAATATTGCCATGACTATGAATTTGATATCTGACCTCATTTTCAAGATCAAAGGACAAAATGGCTAATATCTTGCTTCTCTATTGACCTCATAGCTTGGGAACCAATTGTGGGCATACAGAAAATAATATACACTGAATATTCTGATGACCCTGAATTTGACCTTGACCTTATTTTCAAGATCAGAGCGCAAAATGGGTAATATCTCGTTTATTATTGACTTTACAGCTTAGGAATCAATTGTAAACATGAAGAAAATGATATATGCTGAATATTTCCATGATCTTTAATTTGACATTTGACCTCATTTTCAAGGTCACATGACAAAATGGCTAATATCTTGCTTCTTATCGACTTTATGGCGTCGGAACCAATTGTGGACGTACAGAAAATGATATACGCCGAATATTCTGATGACATTGAACTTGACATTTGACCGTATTTTTGAGGACAGAGCACAAAATGGCTAATATCTCGCTTATTATCGATTTTACGGCTTTGGGGTCAATTGTGCACATATAGGAAATGATATACGTTGGATATTGTCATGACCTTGAATTTGATCTTTGAACACAATTTCAAGGTCACAGCACAAAATGGCTAATATTTTGCTTATTATCGGCTTTTCAGCTTAGGAATAAGTTGTGCAAATATAAGAAATGATGTATGCCGAATATTTTGATGACCTTGAAGTTGACTATTGACCTCGTTTTCAAGCTTATCGCACGAATTGGCTAATATCTCGCTTATTATCGACTTTACAGCTTAGCAATCACTTGTGGACATATGAGGAATGACATAGATCATTTACATATATGCTGGATATTCTCGTGACCTTGAATTTGACCAGATACCTTATTTTCAAGGTCACGGGAAAAATGACTGATATCTAATATATAAAACATACATTGTCCGGTAACCTGTCTTAGCCTTTGGGCTAATTTTTAATAATTTTGCATAAACATGACATGGGCCATCTGTAAGGTGTATGAAGATGGTGGGCATTGAATCGCTGAAGTAGCCTGCCCAAAGTTGCACTTTTTAGCATTTTGCTCGAAATGTATTCAATAAATTTCTTTGGAATTTTGTGTGTGGATGGCATTTAGGACTGTCTAGCTTATGTATATAGAAGGTAGGCCTTGAATCTCTCAAAAGGCCCGAAATATAGGCCCGAAATGGCCAATATTTCACTTTTTGCTCCAAAACTGTTCATCAAGTTTCTCTCAGATCTCACTTGTGGATGGCATTTAAAACACATTTAGCTTGTGTGAGAAGAAATAGGGTTTTGAATTGCTCGAAAGGCCCTAAACGTAGGCCCAAAATGGCCAAAAATCCACTTTTGCTACTTTGCTTGAAACCCATTCAGTAACTTTCTCTCTAATTTCACTCATTCGTGACATTGTGTTCTGTTTATTTAGTGTTTCAAGATGGAAATTTTCAAATTGCTTGAAAAGACCAAAGTACAGGCCCAAATGTCCCAAAACAGCCTGAAATGCACAAATTGGCCCATGTAGACAAAACGCTTGTCGATACAGATTGGGCATGTAATACGGACACATAAAAGTCATGTATGGTGCATCTATAGTTGACCTTAAATTTCACCTCACATGACCTTGAATGGTAAGACTCAAGGTCACGTCCAAATTCAAATGTGTAATTTGACCGCTGCATACTAGACGCCTGCAGATAGAGCTTAGGTTTGCATTAGACACGTATAACAATAAGAAGTCATATTGCAGATCGTTTTCGCAGTCCTGAAGTTTACCTCACATGGTTTGAAATTGACATCTGACCTAAAATGTGTAAATTTGACTCTGCATACATAGTGAGTATACATAGAGCTTGAGTTTGTATATGAGAGTTTGGAATGTCATGGTTGATCTTTTGGCAGGCTTGACGTTGATTTCATCATGAGCTGGAATTGTAATTCCGAAGGTCATTTCTGACCTGAATTGTGTAGGTTGGACTTACAAAATTGGCTTACAAAACGGCTGTAAATAGGGCTAGATTTGAATTGTTAATACATAGTCTCTGGCTGTAACTATTTGGTATGACCCGGAAAATGTAAGTGTTTCAGGTTTGTATTGTCATCATCAAAATCTGGTTCTATTGGTGGTAATAGGTTGATACTTACATTAAAACATTAAACCACGTGAGTTAGCAGGATCAACAGTCACATGACTAAATACAATGAATACGAACACTGAAGGTGAGGGAGCAAAAGCTAGGTTTGTTTTAACAGATTTTACCACATATGATTATATTCTTTTATTGATAATGATGACACAGGCTAGAATTATTCCTCGATTTTAGAAACGGAAAGGAAACAAGGTTACAGAATTTACAGAATACATGTAGGCTGGATGTTGCTTGGAGGTGTTGAGTGATCTGTTAGACCTTGTATGATTACAGTAAGTTTCAATGTGAGCTCGATTAAAACGATTTTTATGTCGGAAGAAGCTAGACGTTCATGGAGAAATTTATGTGTTGAAGCGGTATACATGTAGGTCCCACACTGTCTGCCCCTGATGACGCCAGTGTGTCTTTGGATAAACTTTTTGGTCGGGCTTTGTTTTAATTGCAAAATGTTGTATTTTACGTTTGTTATTGGCATCATCAAAATCTACGGTATTTGTGGTAATAGATTGATACCTACATCCTATTGTAGCAAACATACTTTACGAACCGTCTGCCGTATTGTTCCTATTCCGAAAGTTATTCATTTTATTATTTTTTTTATTTACGTCATCACTGTCTTTCACTATTGGTAGGCCTAATGAGTTGATATGGAGCATAAAAGATCTTGTTAATTTTTGTTCAACAACTGACAAGATATGTACTAGGCCCAGTGACTTCTGCACCCAGTTTAAACGCCCTGCTTCGAAACATATGCTTTATTTAGCAAGAAGTACATTTGATGTTAAGAAGTCGATAGCTTTCCTTCAATTGCTGACCCCGCAGCGTACGATAATGCAACAAACGAGACGAATTAAAGTATTTCCGTGTGCGTTAGTACTGTTGATGCGTCTC
This sequence comes from Terebella lapidaria, assembly GCA_949152475.1. Classification (NCBI taxonomy): domain Eukaryota; kingdom Metazoa; phylum Annelida; class Polychaeta; order Terebellida; family Terebellidae; genus Terebella; species Terebella lapidaria. The sequence goes on from OX424567.1 coordinate 21,419,789, forward strand.
CATAGCATGGTAAAACTCAATTGTGAACATCCGCTGTGAATGGAAAAAAATATTCATGCCTCTCGTCTGTCCGGATCCACAATGACGGACACGTGGCGATCGCTCATTGGTGGAAACAACGCGACGGTCCCGCAGTGACGTCTGCCACTTCCGCAGACGACTTCCGGTGGCTATTGTCTCCGTAATGCGCGCAAACTTGTTATTGATTGCAGTTGGACAGCACAAGCAGTGCTATCAATCAGTGCGCGGGTTGGCACCTTAAGCCGAGGGCAATCCCTAGACATGTCCCACCTCGATGCGCGGGTTAATTGCTACAAGTCAGGGCATTAATCTGTAGATGAACACCAGGTAAACGATGAAGTCCAGCCACCTACGACTTTGGGACGGGTAGGAGGTGGGGGTGGTGGTGGGGGGGAGGGGGGGCGGGTGCAGGGGGAGTCATGGAATCAGGTGAAACGTGGGTGATAGAATCAAACTCCTATAAGTATCCCAGGATGGGCAAGATATTACTAGTGTAGAAAGAGAGTTCTCAAGAAGAAATCGAGTGACTTCTAATTGGACACCACTGGAAAATCTTCATCGTTCTTTGGAATCACATCGACCGGAATTCGGCGTGAATAACTTATTCAAAAGGTATGTCTGGTTTTTTTTTCGGTCAAATTTTCATAGGCTACCCCCTATATTTTCATTCGTAGTGCCTTTTGATCGTACCATATTTTAACAAATGTATTTTCATAGAGTTAAAATGAAACTGTGACTACGCACTGTTTCCAACTAAATTCCAATATGTTTTATAGAAACGGATCATTTGATGTTGGGAATTTCGTTTCCAACGGCATTTTGTGATATGAATTTGTGATATGATAAACTTTCTAGTTTTGTTGCCGAATACTAGTATTGAAGTTCCAAACTCAAGTTTTAGAAACATATCATGTATAATTCTTCTTTCCTACAAGATGTCAATGGTGCTTTGTGCTCATCTTTGTGTTTATAAAGTATAACGTATTCAAACACCTCAGTGCACGGGGATCAAATAGATTATAATCATCTTATTTCGATTCAATTAAATTCAATATAAATTTGAGCAAAAATACATGAATTAAATTCAAATAAATTCAATACAAATTTGAGCAAAAATACATAACCCTCATTCCTTGGGTCTTCTATATTTCTGATTTCAGGAAACTAATTATGCTGCACACTACGTTGACGAATACTTGAACGGAAAATATATGTTTGTCTTAAAACACGTTCGCTCGATATTAATAACATGTCGACTGAGCATTTTCGGGGTAGACTAATGACATTAATGTCATGCTTGTTGCTCTTTAGTCAATAGATTAATAGCCGCATGCCGTGTATAATCCCCGTCTTGGTGCCAAGGGAGATTGGCCGGGGATTGGTGTCTGTCTGTGGGGAAGAACTTCAAGTTCGGGACCATGTACGATGACCGGTCGTACGTCCCCCACGTTCACCTGCCTGACACAGACACTGACCGAGTACAGGTCCCACTACCGTGTCAAACGATGTCCAGCCCCCTCACTTACACATATCCACCCCCTCACCCTCAAAATAATACGTCATCCTCTCACCTGAGAATCCCAACGCCCTCACCTCCAAACATACCCAGCAAAATTGTAAAACAACAGTTAGGTCATATAAGATTTTGGTGACCTTAAACTCGAATTCATAACAAGTTCAAGATTACCTGACAATCAAACTCTAGAAGGAAGCGAAAATTACTTTCACATCATTTACGGATTCCTTCCATCTTGTAATTGCTTCCGATAGCAGATGAACATGGATAAAGTGTCCGCGTATCACTGATATATTCCTCACAACGCTACAATACTTTTTAATAAATACTTCTCCGATCGACTTATTGCAACTGACTGAAATTGTTTTCTACCTGGTTCCAAAGTCACTGAACTGAACGAACTTCAGATGTATTTGTTTGTCTGAACTCAAACTCAAATCTGGAGGACGAAAGTATGTCCAAGGATACTGTTTGATCTGCTCACTATCAATTCCTGCTTAATCTAAGCCAAGAAGACCAAATGTGGTCTCCCTCGGTCAAAATTAATGCCATATTATAAATTACTCGTAACAATAGTGATAAACACCATCACTGCAAATTCAGTCTCAATTTGCCAATTTATCAACCCAATGCTCTGACACATGAAACATGACCTTGCTGTACATAACTGAGGGACATCAACTCATCGATGTCGAACTCAAATGATTTCTCACATGTATATGCTCATAATACATACTGTAGCTCCGTACTCAAGATGCTTGACTCCATTTAACATTTTCGACCGTTTTTGACAGGTTGGGGATAATTTTAATATCATCCAGGGTCCTCTGGGGTCCAAGTTGAAGATCACCATCAAGGCTGTGCCTGTAATGGATAAGATTGGGGAAAATGGGCCACGAGTTTGACATATTGATGAGGCAGTGAGAAATACTCTGAGATCAAATATGAAGGTCACCAAATGATGCTCCATATATGACTTTTTATGTGCTTATGATTCAGTACCCAATGGACTTTTTTAACCACTGAGACTATAATGTTTTTTTGAACGACTCAAGTTGAAACTATCTCCTACCTATCCTTTGCAATATTTGAAAAAAAGTTCTTGAACAGGTTTTGAGAGTTATCTGGAATATTGACGATCTCAGGCGAATGAATGAATCCAAATCTGCAAGAACAAATATTCAGTGAGGAATAATGAAGTATAGCTCAACACAAGATTAATTTACGGGGAAGTTCATAAGCCTAGAAATCGAGACGACAGACCGACAGCCAGACGGACGAAGAAAAGCCAACGACAATAGTTCTTTGGCCCTTACGGTTTGAGTCAACAATACCATACTTATAGAATAATTTTATTTTCAGGATTGTTTTTGTTGCAGAGCAGACAGCTGTGAGGTGTCGAAAGGCTGGCCGCCTGTAGCACGAGAGTGGAGGCAATGGTGAGCCCGTGGTGTCGGTCCGGCCTGTCTTGTGTGCTAGTGCTTACCTGGCTGCTCTATCAGGGGCCGTCTAGGGTTCGTGCCTATAGCTACCGACATATGGACCAGCCGCCGCTGGAGCTCCCAGACTTTGCCCTGGACAAGCCCGCGGTTGACACGGCGAGGGTTCTGTTGGAGAGCGGGCAGGGACTCGCCGGTACAGCCGTCCACAGAAGTGGGAGCGAGACTGCTCGTCAAAGCAAGAGGGGTTTCTTCAATAAAAGAGACACACCGGACAAACGTGGATTCTTCAATAAACGCTCGCCTCTTTTCTTCGACGAAAGTGAGCGGGACAATACATATAGTCTGTCAAAAAATGGCTTCTCCCACAAGAGACTTCACAACACGAACAGCTTACAGGATCTCGTTAAACGAGGTTTATTCAATAAACGAGACTTACACTTGAAAGACGCCAATGCATTGGAAGAAAACACTTCTTATCAAAAAGGGTGGAGCTTCAACAGTGAGGCAGATAACGAAGCCCAAACGCTCAACAAGAGAGAAATTTACCGGAAAAGTACAACTGGACAAGATGACGTAAACAAGCGAGGCTTCTTCAATAAGCGGGGCTTCTTCAACAAACGTGGATTTTTCAACAAACGAGGGCTCTTCAACAGGCGATCAAATGGAGTGGATGTCGCGGACATGCTGGAGAGGCGGGGAGGGGTGGACTGCAGGCACCTGCTGCAGGAGTTAGTGGGTCTCGGGGAGGTTCCAGCCTGGCTGGCGGCGATGGGCGGAGAGGAAGAGTGGGAGGCTGGGCACTCCTCTCGGGTCCTGCAGACTTTGTACGATCTTTGCAGCGAGGAGGATGATGCTCCTTGATGAACTACGCTTGCCAACCACCATGCAACTCTACACCACCATGCAACTCTACAAAGACAATGTACTCCAGATATATCCCTGTTTGCAGAGGTTGAATCTGCATTAATCTGAAATGTAGTATGCAAATAAAAGCCGCATTATTCTTGTATATGCATATTATAAATTTGTTGTCGATTCTCTGTTGACTTGATATGCGAGGGACAAAACTATGAAATAAAGAGAGATATAACTTACGTTGTTCAACTACGGTACACCCTCGGTAATGCCATGTTTGGGGAAAGTAAGATTTTGTAAGGTATCTTGTTGCCCAGGCAGACATACGTGTAGTAGCTTTGGAGCTTGGTAGGCGTAAAAACACACATGGAACACAGAAATGACTCAGAGTATATGGAGCTCTCGCGGGTTTCTGGTTGAGTGGAATATAATGTATGATAATTCTTCGAGTCCGGACAAAACCGTTAATAATCACACAATACGACACACACCGAATCCACAATTAAGTTTGACTTGTGTTTTTGAGTACTAGATAAATTACGATAGCTAAACTCAACATTTTCCATCATTTTGTCAATGATTCGCATATAATATTTAATATGTTAACACCCGTTAGTTAGGGAACTATCGCTTTTGTTACTCCATCTTGGAACCATGAGATTTTGCTCCCTAAATACAAACTGTACGGTGATGAAGGAATTACTTCGAACAACGGACGAACGCCATCAACACGTACTTCTGTTATCGAATCAACACATTACAAGTCTAGTCATAATGTACAAAGTATGAGTGACTACACTCGAGTTTTACCAATAGAAGATAGTTAGTCAAGGCACTGGTCCAGTTTCACGTCACAACTAGTCATCGAGTTGGAAAATTTATACAAATCAAATTAAATACCCTTAATTATGACATTGTGTGAGATTCTAGCCCAGAATTGATACACTTTAGAGTACTATGACCTCTACATACACATAAACAGTGATAACGTGCCTTCCACGGAATAAACGACAAGTTTTGCATTATGGGGTACACTTTCCCGTGGAAGCCAATGCTGCAGTTTTCATGTGAAACAGTTTCCTCGGAACTTCCTGTACTGTTCAAACTGTGTAACTAATTTGCTTGGATGACGTGTATGTTTACAAAACGGGATTGTGTGTCAGATTATGAATATGGTTGGGCATATACTGACAATAAATACACCAAGGTCATATTTAAGGTCACCACTGAAATCGGAATTTGTGACTTTCCATTTGAATGTAGCAGTTTCCAAGCACTATCCTGAAATATAGATAGACGAAAGTATCGATACACGACTGCTGTTTGCTAGAACTTCACGGGACCTTTATACTGGTATTACAGCGACCTTGACATTCGGCATATGGAAACATAATAATGTACCGGCGGTTGGCAATATGGTGCATTTATATGGCACTGTTACTTATATATGATATTTATAATATGATACCTATTATTTACTTATACTTATTATGAAGTGAAAAAAGATGGAAATTTTGCAAAAGGGATTGAATAAAATGTTTCTGTGAAGGGGAGAGTGGATGACTGGAAATGACACTGGATTATATGGCATACCGTCGTTGAATCCATTAATCAGATGGTCATGTTGATTTTGATACAATTCGTTGAAGTCGCCATGTATAAGTATCATATACACGTATGTTTAAAACAATGAAGACATGATTGTGAGCCCAATTACAATGGGTGTGGTCATAACTGTGTTAGTGCTAACTCAAGGGTGGATAGTAACACTAGTGTTAAACTAATAGGTGATTTTGACGTACAGGCAACGTGTCAAGATTTAACCAATTTTTAAGGGTTTGAGAGTATAATTTGATACTGGAGTAAAACGGGTGCCCCTCCAGAGTTATGCTATCCCAGGATATACTGAAACACTCTCCCTGTATGTTTTCACACGTGCTGGAACACTAACCTCTAGGGGTTGAAAAACAGAACAGGTCAGAACACCAAGTTACTCTAGTGCCACATAAGTCACATGCTTACTCAAATCATTCAAAGTGTTTATGGTATGGATTTGAAATAACGTTAACACTGACACTTAGTTCTGACCTCACCTACTGTAAGATTTGCTTCCGAATAGCGTAGACATATCAGCAAGTTGTCAAACTGCCCCCTTCATACTCGTGCGATATGATGAGGTGGTACCTTGAAATCATCATGACAATTATCGTGTGCTGGACAAAGTAGAGTAAATTTCTTGTAAATTTGGAGACAATGATAATATTGACAATAATGATTAGAACTAGAAAATAGGGACGTCTTCATTGCATTCCCATTACATCTATGTCATTCAACTTAAAATTACACAGATTTAGCCTACTTACCAATACTTCATTGCAATGATATGCCACCTAAAATGTTCCCAATGTATATATTCTTGAAGCATTTTGAACTTCATTGGTTATATCTTTAAAACCCAAAACTACAATGACTCGATCAAAGGATCAAGTGGACGATTCAAGGGCAATCGCTCACTTCGAGCGATTAAATTCCCAAGTTAAATTCTCCTATGCTTTATAATGGGACACATTACATGTATTCCTAATATCTCGCTTAAAATTGAGTTTAGAGATTAGAAATCAATTGTAGACAGAAAGGAAATGATACATGCTCGTGACCTTGAATTTGACCGTTTACCTCATTTTCAAGGTCAGAGAACGAAATGGCGAATATCTCGCCTATTATCGACTTTATAGCTCATGAATCAATTGTGGACATAACGGAAATGATATATACTGAACATTCTCATGACCTTGAACTTTGCCTTGTTTTCGAGGTTAGCCAACAAAATGGTTAATATCTTGATTATTATTGATTTTACAGCTCAGGATTCAATTGTGGACATAAAGGGAATGCTATAGGCTGAATATTTTCATGACCTTGAACTTGACCTTGGACCTTATTTTCAAGGTCACAGCACAAATTGGCTAATATCAAAATGACATTTGACCTAATTTTCAAGGTCAGAGAACAAAATGGCTAATATCTCGCTTATCACCGACTTTACAGTTCATGAATCAATTGTGGACATAAAGGAAATGGTATATACTGAATATTCTCATGACCTTGAACTTGTCCTTTGACCTTATTATCAAGGTCAGAGAACAAAATGGCTAATATCTTGCTTATTATCGATTTTACAGTTCAGAAATCAATTGTGGACATAAAGGGAATGTTATACGCTGAATATTCTCATGACTTTGAACTTGACTTTTGACCTTATTTTCAAGGTCACGGCACAAAATGGCTAATATCAAAATGACCTATGACCTCATTTTCAAGGCCAGAGCACAAAATGGCTAATGTCTCATTTATTATCGACCTTACAGCTCAGGCATCTATTGTAAACATATAGGAAATGATATATGCTGAATATTCTCATGACTCTGAACTTGACCTTTGATCTTACTTATAATAATGTTTTGATCTTATTCCCATCGGAAAATCAAACTGGCCACCACATGCTGACCGATGACTCCAGAACAACGAAATTTATACACGTCACAGCGGTACATATGGTAAGTCTTATTCATCAATTAGAGAAAAGATTACGGAAAAGGTTTCGAGAAAATGACTGCCAAAATCCAACAATCGTCGTGTTTTGACAAAAAAACGCTGTTTTGACATTTTAAGACCATCATGAGGTGATTTTCTCAGTTGAATGAGCCAATTTTCCTTACAGGCCCCGTTACTAATGAAGGAAAAAGTAAACACAAATTGCCTGGAAATGGCTCATACTTCTGTAGGTTCGGTAAATTAAAACCAATTGCGTCTTGAATATATGCTGGTAATCACACCTACCATTGAGGCATAATGCGAACGTATCTAGTTAAATGACTCGCGAAATCAGAGCAACCATCGCCCTTTCTTGCTGTTTAGTGCGTGTTGAGGTGAGACGTACGGTGGTATTGTGAATCAAGTCAGACTGAATGGCTTAAGAGTGACATAATCACCCAAAATAAACATATAAGATCCTAGCAGTATGTCATAATAAAAGGACAAAAAAATCTGCGAGACGTATACATGCATCGTCCTGTTCTCAAAATTACCGTAAAGATTTTGATGAGAACAATGAGAAATCTGAACCATTCTTCATAGAAACAAACCCCGACCCTTATACGATCACCACACTGACGTCATCAGGGGCACACGGCTAGTGGAATGCAGTTGTTCCCATCAAAAGCTGTATATTATGTGTCATGCCCAATGTAATTCAATATATATCCGGATATATGATACGTATCGCACCCCACTTTGGCGCTTTGGGCCATTTTAAAAAAACATATCAATGCTATCCGTATAAGAATCGGCAACGTTGGTTTCGCATTCGTTTGCTGATCTGTGCATATACTGTTAAATATATTTGATATCATTTCCATATATATAAAAAAAAACACAAAAAAAGTTAACTTTCCATTATGCGATCAATGTACACATACTATGTAGGCCTACACATCGCTAAATACGCAAATATAATGCACTTAGATCTATATGAGATTTACATATTGAGTTGGAGGTTTTGTAAATCCGAGCATATGCTAAAAACAACGCAATTGTAGCACATACATGTACATTGATTCATTCTATCGAGAAGAAAAGTCATGGGACAATATCACAAATCACCAATCAGGACTCCCAATTGATTCTTAGTCAATGTTATGATAGAACTAGATTAGTTTGTTCGCATCTTGAGTTCTCCCAGTCGAACTGATTTCACTGCAAGCTCGTCAGGACCCTATTTGGAGGATATGACTACATGTAAATTCCAATTCCTTTGGATGACAAATAATAAATACGTACTGATCTCTAGCAAAGTTCACCCAGCCCGTTTACGAACGTTACTTCGTTAAATAACTTTGGGCATGATATAATGATATTAAGATTACCTGTGGACTTTGATCCAGCGTCGACATATGATGTCACATGAATCCGAAACTAGCCTATATCAGGTCACTCAGATAAATACTAGTAGAAGGTTTCTCGTTGCAAAGAATTTGGAAATTGACGGACGAGGCATATTCGGCGAACACAACCTAAAATACGAAACAGTAATAATTATGTGTTTATTTATCACTTTCTGTGCGTGAACATGGTCACGATTCATATCTGAATATATTGGTTATTATTTATATTTAATTATATCATGTTTGCTGGCATAAAATTCGATGATATTCTATGTTAATGTTTATCGAAACCGTACAAAATTTTATACTCGTCCATACTTCAAACAATGGGGATCAAAATGCGATCCTGTAATTTTTATTTATAAATAATGCCTCACACTATTCAAGACATATTTATATACATGTCTTTCCTAAAAATAATAGGGGGGGGGGGGTATTTCAAGCACACAGTGACACAGATAATTATGTTTACATGTATGCGATATCTTTTTTCAAGTGTTGCTTTGACGATATCTTTTTGTAGCAAGTCAATTGCTTTTCAATATTGGGAAATAAAGCCCGGTTTGAAGTCATATACATGCATATATATAACCACCTTCTGCATGTCACATTGTCAACACTGCCGCCAGCGCTATTACCGGTGTTGTATAGTTACCCGCCGTGTTGACAATAAACTAGCAAGGACATGTACGAAAATGTGGCGTGATCGAGACAGAATCGTTCGATAATGCACTCCTTTGCTATATAATTCACTCCATAGCGGTCACCATGTCAATTAACAAATCTTCCATTGTCACATCAAGGGCTAAACTAGTTATATGTTTGCTATCTATCGACAAAAATAACAAGGAACGATTGTTTAATAAATCAGAAATTTTCCATGCAGTAATTAGATACGTTTATTGGTATGTATGACTAGCTTAATGGGTTTTATTTAGATAATATAGGCCTATGTTTACAACGGATGTCCGTAAATCCAATATTTTTACAATTCGAGCAATTATACCAATCAACGGTAACAAAAACGTCATGAACTTCTAAGAGACTTAGGCCAGTGTCTATCCCATATAGCGCATGTCTCAAATTTTACAGGCATCTGAAAAGACACATATATAGACGTAGACTTCTATGATGTAGATGGCAAGAATAGATCGTGACTCAATAGCACATGCTTCGATATTAATTCCATCATGACAAATATATAACTAATTTCAGATGATACAGTACTGTATATTCGTGAAACATTTAAACTATCCTATTTTTATCACATCATTATCATACCTATATTCAGTGAATTATAGGTACATCGCTACAGTGTTTACCTATGTGGTTATATGGTTTTGAAACACTGGTGAATGGTTATACATGCCAAACAGAAAATAATAACGATAATCGCATAAAATCTTATTAAATACTACATATGCAATGTATTATTAATAATTGGGTGTTGTAATTCTACATAACGTTGCTTTCCGATCGCGACCAACGACAGAAATGACTATTTCCTCAGATCACGCCATTTCTTCCAAATCAGCTGATGTTGGGGCCTTCGCCGGGCTCCCGCGGTGCATTGTGGGATCGATTTTTGTTCGGTGCGATTGCACCGGGGAGCTTCAATAGAGCGGCGAGGGGCTTCGTGCATGTTTCCCTATAAATACAGGCCGGTATCGGAGAGAAAGATCACACCACTGGAAATCAAGGGAACAAAATACAGGTAAGTGGTCAACGATTTCTCAAGACAGGATTTTCGGCAATTCAGAGTTTTCTTTTGAGAAATTTGGGATAAAATTAGTATAGCGTCATTAATACGGAAGGCATACTCAGTTACCATGGTAACGATGTAAGATAGATCCACTACAGGGCCTGTCTGTGGGGTTATAAATATATATAGGTAGGAATAGCTGTTTATTTTCTTTGCGCAAAATCGTTGATCAGTTTAAAATATTATGTGCATAATATATATGTATTGATATTTTATTATATCAGTGTAGTTTAATTCATATGTTTATGCCGAATTCAGATTTTATCATGGAAAAATCTGAGATACGTGGGTCAATTGATAGTTTAGACAATCTATACGCCTATGCAAATCAATATATTGGTAAATCAAGGCAGGATAATAATTAATCCCGAGCCTGTATATCACACTATACATGTACATTAATTAAGCTTCTATAGATCTCACCGGTCTATTTGTAATATATTGTAGCGATTATCTTCAATACGGATTGAATAGTGTAGTAGTAAGGCATGTTGACCACACTGACGTAGGCTGCTGCGACAGTTGCTATGGTAGCACGTGTTCACGACCGACACGTTGGACTATATTGTATGCCACACCCTATTTATTATCGGACAATGCCATGCGCACGGCCTCGACCACGTCATGGCTTCACTAATATGCATGTGCAGGATCGAACAGGCCTATCGATATATGGGCGACTGGGCCTGTTCGATCAATATTACCAAACCCCCTATTGCCCACAATAGAAAACAGAAAAAAAGGATTTACATATATAATTATGTTGTTTCCCAAAATCTAGTCAAATATTCATTAGTGGCATAATTTACTATAAACTGGTTAATTTAAGGAATGGGTGTCAGTCACATTGCCTTTGAACCATCCGAAACGGCATTCTCCCACGACGTTATATGATTTCTCAATTAAGTATGCGGTTTTGTGACCATAAACCATGATATGTAGTGAATTTCCGTTTGCATTATGATCATTTGGGCTATGTGCCGACGAAATTAGTTTTAAAAAAATCCTATCCCGCATATGATGTTTTGGGGGTGTGACACAACTCTGAAAATTGTCAATTACACTCTAATTAACCATAAAAATAGATCTTAAATGTATAATATGTCAGATGTGGGCATATATTCATCGACTGTCTAATCAGTTTCTAATTCAATATGCTCAAAAGTTTCGATATTTATATCATGTATGGATGTGATCTGATTAGGTGTCTTTCTCATGAAAAATCTTTGTTTTAATATAAAGGAAAACAAAATTCGCTGACTGAAAAAATAAGACACCTGCTGAGAATAGGGGTTGAGGGAGGAATAATGGTATATTATTGGTTTTCCGTCAAAATTACCATTACCTCTCAAGAGTGGTCTACGCATGAAGATTTTGTCGCTCATTGAGTTTCGGGCAAACAATATCAACTTCTTTGAGGGCGGAGTCTCGGGGCGATGCTGTGTCTAATTGAGTCTAATGTAATGAATAGGCCTAAATAATTCGCCACTATACTTTACCAGATGTTCTACATAAGGTGTTTTAAAAACGATGTAAAATCATTCTCCTTTATTCATCAGAAGTCACCCATTTTGCATCGTTCGAACTTCTATTCATCGTTTTCTCAATATGTCTCCCACCAGGTAAATTCTATTTTCAACATTCTACAAACCAAACAACTCGCAGCAACAATGGCAACCTTCGAAGTCGACAGTCCCGATGTGCGCTACACAGACTCGCACATAGAGTCTCGGTACCTCTACCAGACCACACAGGTTCAGTTTGAGGGGAACAAAATCAAAGCCCGCCCGGTGGAGACGGCCTACGAGTTCCGTACGGAGCGCCACGTCCCGCGTACCGGAGTCATGCTCGTCGGATGGGGCGGCAACAACGGCAGCACGGTGACGGCGGCAGTCCTCGCCAACCGACTCGGCCTCACGTGGCCTACCAAAGAGGGGCAGTGTCGTGCCAACTACTTCGGCTCCATCACACAGGCCAGCACTGTGCTTCTAGGAACCGGACCATCTGGAGACGTCTACCTGCCAATGAAGTCCCTCCTTCCCATGGTCGAACCGAACGACATCGTCTTTGATGGTAGGGCTCACATTTCATGTTTCTTCAAACGGCAAATCACAACGCTCGTTATATCACAAATTGTTCAAGGCCTTTCTAATGTTATTGAGGTTCAAAATTCCAAATTGCGATATATTTCATCACTAAATATACAAATTTTAATTTTGACTTGTGCAATTTGTTCTTCCAGGCTGGGACATCTCGTCAATGAATCTGGCCGACGCCATGGAGCGAGCCATGGTCCTTGACTACAACCTGCAGACACAGCTCCGACCACACCTCGAGAAGCTCAAGCCCCGACCCTCCATCTACTACCCAGACTTCATTGCAGCCAATCAGCAGGAGCGAGCTGACAACGTCATTCCCGGCACGAAGTCCGAACATCTGGAGCGGATCCGCTCCGACATCCGTGACTTCAAACAGCGTCAAAACCTCGACAAAGTCATCGTCCTTTGGACGGCCAACACCGAGCGGTTCTGTGACGTCCAAGTCGGCCTCAACGACACTGCCGAGAGTCTCCTGGCGTCCATCCGCGCGGACGCGAGCGAGGTCTCGGCGTCAACGATCTTTGCCGTGGCCAGCATCCTGGAGGGAGTCACTTACATCAACGGCAGCCCACAGAACACCTTCGTACCCGGCGTGGTACAGCTGGCGCAGGAGAGGCGAGTCTACATCGCCGGGGACGACTTCAAGTCCGGCCAGACTAAGATCAAGTCCGTGCTCGTGGATTTCCTCGTCAGCGCCGGCATCAAACCCACCTCAATCGTCAGTTATAACCATCTCGGCAACAACGATGGCAAGAACCTCTCCGCTCCTCAACAATTCCGCTCCAAGGAGGTCAGTACTTAGTGTCCAAACACTAATCCAATTTGAAATTCCAATGCCATATAGGTAGTTTCGATACATGTGAGGGGCATGTATACCTGTTTCTCTTCTCAATAGTTGTTATTTCTATTGCAGATTTCCAAAAGTAATGTCGTGGATGATATGGTGGAGTCTAACCACATCCTCTACGAGCCCAGTGAGCACCCCGACCACACGGTGGTCATCAAGTACGTGCCATACGTGGGCGACTCTAAGCGAGCCATGGACGAGTACACCAGCGAGATCATGCTAGGCGGGCGTAACACCATCGTCCTTCACAACACATGCGAGGACTCTCTCCTTGCCAGTCCCCTCATTCTTGACCTCGTCATCCTCGCGGAGCTCTGCGAGCGCATCACGTTTAGAGTGAGCGACGAACCTGCTTTCCAACAGTTCCATTCCGTGCTGTCGATCCTCAGCTACCTCTGCAAAGCGCCGCTCGTTCCAAAAGGCACGCCAGTCGTCAACGCGCTCTTCCGCCAACGAGCCTGCATCGAGAACGTACTGCGAGCGTGTGTCGGCCTGGCGCCGGTCAACCACATGCTCCTAGAACATAAACATGAGAACGCCGCCCACGTCAACATGTACAGCTCAGTACAGAGCAAAGTACAACAGAAGTACAGCCTTGCAAATGGCACAGCTACCACAAACGGCAAAGCTGTTGCAAACGGCAAGGTCATTGCAAACGGCACAGCTACGACAAATGGACATGCTATCTCAGTAAATGATGATGATGCTGAAAAGTAGATGCAGTTTGTTTTCGTCAGTTTTACTAACTTTGACATCGAAGTTCAGCTTGAAAATATCTGAATAAGAGTCTCATTTGTGCAGCAACATCTCAAAAGCACACAAGCAATGCAAATGTTTTTATTTTCAGATGTTATCAGCCAAATCAACAAATCATTTTTAAAAAAATGGTCTAGTCACTGTGTTCGAAGTCTTCTGTCAGATAGACCATTGTTAAGATTCCATTAACAATGGATCGTAGTTAATCGCCAGCCGATCGTGGATCCATCGTAGCCAATTACTAGATTATAAGATGTTGCGAGTAGAATTTCATTTGTGATTTTTGTTAACCGTGCAACTGGATTGTTTGAATGCGCGAGAATGCTATAGGAGAAGTATATCCGGTGTCGCAGCAATTGTCGTTTTGTTTACAAGTCTCGTGTCCTAATTTATTATCAATACACAAATATCAAAATAAAAGGGTAATAAATTGTGTAATCGGAAGATCAGATCAATATTCGGAACGAATATATCGTTCTGACTGAAGACTTGTTTAACTGTCAAAATCATGGGCAGTTTTATATGAATTTTTAAAGATGTATAGATCTAGTTAGTTATTGAGTTGTTTTTGTTACGTTCAATTCGTTGCGAGTATAATGTACGTGTATTTATGAACAACGTATCAATGCAAAAATATTTGTACGTTTGTTATGAATGGCCTAAGATAATAAATCAGTGCCGTATACATATTGGCTTTGTTTGCTGATAACTTACCATACAAATTACATACACCACATCATACTAATAACGTACATCCTATTATAACATGACATGGCGTAATGACATGCTTTACAATTTTCACATTGAACATAGAATGGCGTGCAAAACATGAAGGGCAATCGTGAAAAATCACGAAATTGGCTGATTGGGAACACTCACAATGTACACTCAAGTTTTCAATAACTATTACGGTATTGCGTGCGTTTGTGGGGAAGGCCAACACATAAGAATTACTTGATTTCATAGCCGCCTGTTGGCATACGCACTGTACGCACGTGCGTATATTAAGTTTTCAGAAAAAAATATTGTAACTAAAATATAAATCAGGTGGAAATATCGTGATTTTCTACCAAATGAACGTGAATACTTAAATTGAATTTATCTTTCAAATCCAAATAAGATTTACATAGGCATATCACGACTCTAAATGTTACATTTGAGACCCTTTAGAAATTTGATGAGCCTGACATCATCTCAGATAACGCTTTTAATACATTAGGTATTACTTTGAGTATTTAATTTACTTGATAAAGAAAAAAAAAACATTTTTCTAAAAAACAACATTAAAAAAGAGGAAAAACAGAGATTTTCATCATACTTTGGACTCAAGCATGTTTGAATACTAAAACATACTGAATTTTAAAAAAAATTGGGTAAGTTTATTATATACATACACACAAAAAACATCTCAGTTCAGTTAACCACTGTTTTGATCTATTATTGGTTTAAAAATTCTGGTTTACGTGAACATGGTACATAATATTACTAAGCTAGACCACAGATGCATATATTTGCTATAAAAATAAAACGTATATTTCAGACGATTGTAGCTCATCCTATTTGGAACTTGACTTGACAATATGTTGTGCAGTTTTGCATCAAATTGAAGTTTGGTGAATTTACAACACAAATGTCCAGGTAGCAAGGGAGAATACATACCTCGAACATTCACGTTGTACTGGATTACCGGCGTTTGTGTATTTCAGATATCTATCTGATGGGATTTTATATCATACTATTTTTTTCAAGTTTATAGTACACAATCAATAATCATGATATTTATATTCATTATAATGAAATATGTCCCTGATCATGATTATCACTTCAGGTATTCTATTGTGTCTTCATAACTTCATGATATTGGCAGGGCTATATAAACAGAGACATGCCAGTATTGACTCAAGGCCGAAAGACAAGAAATTAAAGTTTCTCTTGCAAATACATATATGCGTACACATGATGCGTACACATGATAAAGCATGAATAGTTAGTTGATTATCCATCTTCGTATGAACGTTCCTGGCCTAGCATCACAGTATGTATATGCAATAAAATGATTGTTAAAATAAGTGTAGGGTAACAAAATATTCTATGCTAGATCATAGGACTGGGAAATCATCGAGTTACCCCCTCCCCCTAGTGCGTATACAAAAATAAACCCCGCAGGCGCCGGGATGTAGGCCTATCCTTCGTATCGTGAAAATAATGGTAGGCCTATATGAAACAGTATTCTGAATGGACAATAGGCCTTTGAATCAAGGATATAAGATTGGAATAAACTTGTATCTTGTATGTTTCGCTCCCTAGATGTAGGCTACGTACATGCATGTTTAACTATTGTAGCCTACTTGACATCGTACAGTTGTGTCTGATGAACTTTTGGTCTTTATAGAACTGAATAATACTCATTTCTCTCAAGCCATATGAACCTGCAGGCTGGTCAGTATGTGACACTGATCTACCCCAAGGCTCTGGGAACTGAACATATAGTTCTGTTGGCTCTATAGCGTACATCGTGTGTTAAACGGACAAAGAACTCGTTTATATACACCGTTTTTTGCTCCTATTATTGTGATGCTAAATGGTATCGTGTTATAACTTGGTACTAAGTATACTTCACCTGCAGGTCAAACGTCAATTTTCTTCCAAACTTCTATCGCCAAAATCTATAAGTTGCCTATCCACAACAATACTACAAAAAAATATCATAGGTTCTGCAAGCGGTTTTGTGCATTTGTTTGATTTTGTAGCAGTGCAATCTTTTGAAAGCAGTAGGTCTATGTTTGTGTTAAGTACACCGGGTTAGGGTGTATTATAGGCCTACACCCTAAATGTGTTTTCTGGTCCAATACTTTCATAGAAGGGCAAAAACTCAAATAAGCCTATGCTCGGATTCACGAGATTCCGTTTTGGGGCTGAAATTTAACATTGGGGGCAGATTGCCATATTTTGCATTTCTTAAAAAGATGTCTGAAATTTGGGAAACTTGCAATTTTTTAATAGGCCTAGATGTCTGTTCAAAATTTAGTATAAAATTGCTGTTTGACTCCCATGGCATGTTATATCACGATAGAAAATACAACGAACAGAAAAAGTGTAAACGAGTTAATAATTCAGGGTGTAGGAAGCGGCGCTGTTTTGTATGCACAGGTAAAAGTTCTCGATCGAACATCGTTTCGCCGAATTATGAGTAAGCTACAGGACCATTGGTCTTACTTTTGCTTGCGCCATCTGGCGAATGCATCAATGTTTACATTTCAGGTTCTCGGGTTCAGCAAAAACTGCAGAAAACCTGTTAAATCACTGACGTTATTGATCTCACGATGAGTTTTGCTTGCCAGAAAGACAGCTACTGTAAAGAGGTATATTTGATTTTGTTGTGGATTAAATAATGTTTCTGACGTAAGGCGTCCAACCAGGAGGGCTTAAGATTGCGGGCGATAATACAAGAATGTGTCCATTTGGCTGCATATTCATGACACCGCTGACACGATTATATCCATGCGTAATGGGCAAAATACGGAGATACGGTAACTCGCTCAGCCGATCAGCGAGCGTTCACCTCACTTAGGCATTTTAAAGGGAAACTGTTGTAAAACATCACCTCATATATTTTTTAATGCCAGATTTCCGGACGAGTGCTTATTCATCTGAAAGAATACAATGCTAGGAATTGAAGCAAAGCGGTTTGGCATGGCATTCCATGTGGCATTCAGCACCCATAATTTCGGGTATTTTTACCCCGGGATTTTTTTAGGAAGGTGCTATGGACCACCAAAGTAAGACCATTTAACATTGAGTTGAATGGCCAATTCATTTACCATAATATGCCCTGATGGGCAACCCATTATGATAATATGTGCAAGCAACATATATCACTCAGTGTAAAATATATCGCTTGCATGTAGTAAGTACTCTAGAGCTGAGTTGACTGCCCTAAGTTGGTACTGGTAATTTTAGTCCTCAGGTCACCGGTTGAATGTTGATCTTGTGTGCGATTTTACAAGTATGGCGTACCAAGCGTAAAATTTTATTATTTACGGCGTACAGTTGTAAATCAAGAATATAGCAGACTATATGTCTATTACATGTAGATAAAAAATTTTACTTGCATAAATTTTCACTCGCGCAATTGATTCATTCAATATGAATAAGTCCTGGGTAGCTGATTTAATATGTAAACAATGTCATAGCACAATGTCTAATTGCCTTGTTTTATCTGTGTTTCCAGCTGACGACAACTGTGACTTCCTGTGAGCCCGCCCAGCTGCCCACAGTCATCAATGGCAAAAAACAGAAACTCTCAGGGTTCAATGTCATCCTGGAGGACACAGTGTTGTTCCCTGAAGGGGGTGGCCAGGTGAGAGAGCACTGAGCTGAACAAACATCTATTATGAACGAATAAATACTAGTAGTGAGTCGAAACTGCACAGAGTTATCAAAGCAATGCTGCTTGTGCATTGTATAACTAGTTATACATATAATGTTAAACTGCTTAAACTTGAACAGAAAAAAAGTACAATATAACCTGTATTCAATTTTTTTTTTCAGCCAGATGACAGAGGAACAGTGAGTATCTTTTCTTTTACCATATAGTGAATTAATGAGTTTGTGTCTTTGAAGTTGGAGTTTTCGAATTCTGATTGATTCCATTTTCAGTGTGTATTTATTTTCAGTATCACAAATTTAAATGAAATGCATTGATACGAATCATCAACACAGATTAATGATCTGCCCGTGTTGAGAGTGACGCGGCGTGGCGCTGATGCGATTCACTTCCTCTCAGAGCGCATCGAGCCGGGGACGTCAGCAACGCTGCGTGTTGATTGGTCGAGGCGCTGGGACCACATGCAACAACATTCCGCCCAACATCTGATCACCGCGATCGCCGACAGCACCCTTGGATATCCCACCACCTCATGGTAACCATAGCAACAAGTTTACCTAAATTTATATCCTTGTAACCATGGTGATGCATTATAGCCCCCACCAACCCCTATCCAGAAGGAACTTAAGCACATATACCAAGGGATTGGGGGACATATACCTGCTTCCATGAAGATAGTTTTTCCATGGATTATGTTAGGATGAATTTTTCCAAAGTCAACTAAAAAAAATTTTCAGGAATCTGGGAGAGACATCATCATTCATTGAGCTGGATACACCAAATATGACGCAGGAAGAAATGCAGCAACTAGAAGTTTTGGTCAATGAAAAGATCCGGGCATGTATCCCCATGTACCCAACATTGTACAGTGGAGCTGATGATCCTAAATTGCAAGAGGTAAGAAAATTATGCGATATTGTCTTGCTGTGTCATGATCAGTATTGATTGAAACATTCCAAGCAAATGATGAAGACAAATCTTGAAGGAAGTGGTGATTTGGGAAATTATCTTCCTTAAAATTACACCGTCACAAATTCTGATTTTGTAGCTTTGCATTGCATGTTCCCTAGGTGCGGACACGAGGGTTACCGGACGACCACGTGGGTGCCATCAGAGTGGTTACCATTGACGGCATTGAATCCAACATGTGCTGTGGAACACATGTGTCCAACCTCGCACATTTGCAGGTTAGTTTCTGTATAGTTCTCAGCAAAAATGTGCAAATCCGACTCTGAGTCAATGAATTAAGATCATGAAAAAAATATGGTTTCTCTGTGATGGTGTTCAATATTCTGTACAAGTTTTGATTGTGCAATAACTCATGAACTTGATAAGTAAAATAAAGAGTTTGGTTCCAGTCTAACTTGTAGATTTTAAAACATGGATAGATCATGGTTGATGCTGTTTCTAATGTTGTTGTTGTATGTAGGTTGCCAAGTTGTTAGCTGTTGAGAAAGGCAAGAAGGGGAAAATGAACCTATTATTCTTGGCCGGAGACCGTGTGCTCAAGTACGTTGAGAATGCATACAGTAGAGAGAAGCAACTCACAGCCCTTGTCAAGTGAGTACAACATTCTTACCATAAAAAGACAAATATTTGCAGTCGATTTATTTCGCAGGTTTCACTTTTTTTTCCCCGACTGCAAATTTGAATTGACCGCAAATATTTGTCTTCTTTATACGCAATACACATGACAGCTTAAATCCGCAAACTTAAATCTTTGCAAGTTTGTTAAACCGCAAATATTTCAAGCCGCAAATATTTGTCATTTTACAGTGTTTAACGATCGAAGAAGCTGATTTCTACAACTTGCAGCTACATACAATTCTTTAAATATTGATGTGCCTTTTTGCTGGTTTAAATATAGTGTACGGTATACCAAAATGTTGTTATATATAGGGGCGGTGCAGAACAGCATGTGGAACTGGTCGATAAATTACAAAAATCGTGCAAAGTTGCTAGCAAGGTGAGTAGATTTAGTGTGTCGATTTTACTCACATTGATCAAAATATGTAAACTGTCACATGCATATACGTACTAGTATATTTCAAATTGTAATTCAATGCAGTTGCAGTATGGGTAAATTATTGTCCACTAAACATAAAAATATTGCAGAACGCTTTGACATTGCTGCGTGAGATGGCTGTAATGGAAGCCAAAAATTACTGCAAGAATTCTGAACGTGAGCCTTTCCTAAGCATTCACAGGTATGAAACAGGGTACACTTCCAAATACAGTATCATGTTGATCATTGGTGAAAGTTCTTCAATACCAATTCAATATACGTACAAGTGTTTAATATATGTACGTTTTGAGGCCTACATAACCTTTTCCACATTCAGTATTTGATCACTAGTAAATATTTGATTTCTAGTTGCTTACAATGTAGAGGTGTTATGGACACACAAGATAAGTAAACGTGCATTGTATTGAAAAATCTGTTCACATGTACTTGCATTATTATACATATCATACTTCAGGAAAGAAGGTGACAATGAATACATGAACATTGTATCCAATGGAGTCCTATCTGAATTACCAGTAAGTATTAATATGAATATATAGGGTGTCTCAATAGAAAGGTACATCAAGACATTTGCACTGGGGTTTTAGTTACCTTTTTTTTCGTGATTGGAGCATAAAAACAGGAAAACTCTGATGATCATTTTTTGTCTCCCTACAGGACGCCATGATCTTTCTGACAACGGGAGATGAGAAGGGGGCGGGACTCTTCATGCTGGCAGGAACAGAGGAAGACGTGTCACTGCTTGGGCCAAAGTATGTGCAGAACTGTGAGAATTATATATTTCTATAGCTGGAAAGGTGGAATTATATAGCTGGAATAGATTAAATTCATACTTTTATTAAAAAGTCAAATAATACCGGGGTATGTTTTTTTTATGCATCACCATTCTAAACTATAAATGCGAAAATTAAATTAAATTTTTCAGAATTTCCTATCATTTGGTATCCAGATGTTTGTATACTCGGATGGTTCTTAGTATAATTTTACTGTGCACATTTCCCTTTGTCTAATGATGCATCACTGAGTGTTGTTGTTGCTGTTGCAGGGTGTCAGAGATGTTGGAGGGGAGAGGAGCTTGCAAACATGGCCGCTTCCAAGGCAGGGCGAATAAACTCTCGAGGCGTGGTGACGTGACACAGCTTCTTGCGCAACACACGACCGCAAGAAAAACACAAGCTGCAGGCGAATTGTGACAGAAACTGCGTTGAAGAATGGAGATGTATGATATGATTGGCTAAAGCTGTAAACTTTTGAATGTGTGAAATAAATTTTAAGTTTACATTTGCAGTGTGATCAAGTAGATTGCGTTGATAAAAAAGATATTTGATTTGCATACATATGTTTGAGTAGTTGTGTTGTTATGACCTGGTTAAATGGCAGTATCTGTTGTTTTTTATTGAAAGAAAGTGTAGAACTAGATGTTCCAGAGCTACTGGTGAAATACGGGCCAAATTTGCCCACTTGAATGAACAATTCTATGGAAATTTTATGAAGGGCAGAAATTATATGAATATTTATTAGATTCTATATGTGGGAAAAGCCAAAAAAAAATTCAGACAGATTCTGAGAAAATAGCCATATCAAAAGAAACTGGCCTAAGGAGGCCCATCAAACTTTCCAATTATATTCAATAAAACGTACCACTTCGAGATATTTCCAAGAGGATTGTGTAAAAAAAAATTATGGGAATTTTCGAATTTTTAAGCTCACCAACAGATCAGACCCACAATATGAAAATTTATCAGCCAGTAAGATAAAAAGGCTTGCCAGGCATGATACATCCCCTTTTCCGCTGCAGATGATTCAAATGAATTCAGCTGAAGGAATAAGTACTTCACCCGAGGTCAAATTCAATGTCACCATTTTGAAGTCCATTCATAACTTCCTAGAGGTGTTCATCACTGATATGAACTTCATCTGCAACTCTCCAAGCTACACCCTATGTTCTGTACGAAATGAGCTAAAAAAATTGCTTCCTATAAAATGACTTCCAACAAGTGCTCATTGTAGTTCACCGGCCCATTTGGGCCAATCAGCTATCGCCTTGGTTATTCGGGTGTTGCCGTCCGAGTCTGTAATATTCTTTTGACGTGATGAATTTGTCAGAACATATCTTGGATCAATACTAGTATCTGAAGATGCTTTTCAAAGTGTTTTGATTGAATGGTTTTCACCATCTGGGGGCCATTTTAGTGCCAAGTATGGTCAAATTACAAAATTACAAAACTTAATAATTAAGGCATTTTGGAAGAAATGCCTTTATGGTTTTAGCAGAATTTTTTTTTACCGATAACTTTAGTTTGCCTTGATGTATCTTCGCCAAATTTTCAGCATTGGTCAGACATATTATGTGGAAGAACCCTATTGTTTTTCAGCCGGATACGAGGTCCGAGAGGTCCGTGAGGATGAAATCAATGTTTTGTTTGGACTTTGTTCCCGCACGATAACTCAAAAAGTATGTAGGCAATGGCTGCAGAACTTTATACGGAGGTTCATATATCAATAGGGAAGAACCATTTTGATTTTGGGATCAATCCGTCAAACGACCTTTGACCTAGAGGTTGGAAGAGTTTTCGCCCAGTCATCCTTAAGGTTTCCTGCGTATCTTGGAAACGGTGCGTCGTAGAGCGAAACGGACGTTATTTTCGGACTCGTCGCCCTAAACAAACATGTCTAAAAGGAATTATGGATGAACTTTGACCTTTACCTAAAATTTTTTCCCCGAGTCGGCATTTTTCGTTTTCATCGATATCTCGGAAACGGGGCGTTTTTCTCAGACTCGTCGCCCTAGACAAACAAGTCTGAAGGGTATTAAGGATGACCATCGACCTTGACCTAAAATTTTTCTGCTGAGTCGGCATTTTTCGTTTTCGTCGATATCTCGGAAACGGTGCGTAGTAGAGCAAAACGGACGTTATTTTCGGACTCGTGGCACTAGACAAACATGTATAAGAGGTATTATGGATGAACTTCGACCTTGAACTAAAATTTTTTCGCAGAGTCGGCATTTTTAGTTTTCATCGATATCTCGGAAACCGTGCATCGTAGAGCGAAACTGACATTATTTTCAGACTCATCGCTCTAGACAAATAAGTCTAAGGGGTATTTGGGATGACCTTCGACCTTGACCTTGACCTTGAATTTTTCTGCGTCGTAGAGCGAAACGGATGTTATTTTCGGACTGGTGGCACTAGACAAACATGTCTAAGGGGTATTATGGATGAACTTTGACCTTGACCTAAAATTTTTTCCCTGAGTCGGCATTTTTCGTTTTTGTCGATATCTCGGAAACGGTGCGTCGTATAGCGAAACGGATGTTATTTTCGGACTGGTGGCACTAGACAAACATGTCTAAGGGGTATTATGGATGAACTTTGACCTTGACCTGAAATTTTTTCGCCGAGTCGGCATTTTTCGTTTTCGTCGATATCTCAGAAACGGTGCGTCGTAGAGCGAAATGGACATTATTTTTGGACTCGTGGCACTAGACAAACATGTCTAAGGGGTATTATGGATGAAATTTGACCTTGACCTGAAATGTTTTCGCCAAGTCGCCATTTTTCGTTTTCGTCGATATCTTGGAAACAATGTGTCGTAGAGCATTGTAGAGCCCATGGTAAACATGTTATAAATATTACAAATTAGTCTTAACACCGAAATGCCTCCAAGGCATCTTTAGGCCTTGACGTCTAATTATTTGACGTTATTTATCTAATTCTGTAAAAACAAGCTATTTTAGGCCATTTGTGATTTGTGTAAAGACGGTACACCTTGAATCCATGCAAATGCCTGAAATTTGGGCCAAAATGTATGAACTGGCCTCATGGGCCAGAATGCTTATAAAAAGAGCCTAGGTTTGTAATACGAGCATAAAGGAAGACGTATACGTGTTTATGATGGATCCGTGGCTATCTTGAACTTGACCTCGGATGACCTTGAGCGGTAAACCTCGTCTGATCTGAAATGTGTAAAGGAAGTATATGAGGTCATGTATGATGGATCTATTGGTGACCTTGAACTTGACCTCACGTCTCAAGGTCACATCTAACCTGAAATGTGTATATTGGACTCTGCAGACAAAACGCTTGTGGATATAAGGCTTAGGTTAGAATTGTGAGAATACAGGAAGTCATATCTTGATGACCTTGAAGTTGACCTCAGAAGTCATTGAGTGGTAAATCTCAAATTTACGTTTGAACTGAAATAAGTCAGTTGGCCTCTGTAGGCGCATGTAGATAGGGCTTATGCTTGTACACTGCTCGAAACATTATAAGGATATTTTTTTATAGATTTTCCTTAGAATTAAAATGGTAGATCCTATTCATGGAATTCTCAATTTTATTCACACAATAATCAATTGATACTCTCCTGTTGCTGTTGCTTAGAAACAAATGTTCAAATGAGCAATTAACATGGATGAGCACCGGGCTATGAGATGTATGGTTGAGGGAATTTTTGCTTAGAATCCTGACGCAATTAAGCCTTGTACATGATGCAAACTCGCCACCCACTCAGTGTACCGCAACGATGGTAAGTTATTGGTTGCCTGACAGGACTGTGGTGATGATACACAGGCTGATGTTGCACGAAGCTATGGAGTGTCACAGTCTCTGATATCCCGACTCTATCAGAGATATCAGAGCGCGGAGGTGGTGATTGCAGAGAGGGGTTCACATACCCATTATTGACGTTTTGACGTTATTGACATAAATTTGTCATTTATTTTAGCTAACCATATTGTATTCAGCAGGCCATTTCTATCACACAAATACTTTTGCGTTACACTTTGTTAATCGTTGTTTGTTATAATGTCCAGTACTAATAAATATACGTGTCACAACCGTAGTTGCTTGATTGTGAGTCATATAATTCGCATATCTAGGGAAATATCCTTATAATGTTTTGAGCAGTGTATTATGCACATATAAAAAGTGATATATGTCGGACCTTATGGTGACCTTGAACTTGACCTCAGATGACCTCGAGTAGCAGCTGACACATTGATACAGATATATCATATGGTTGATTCAAGGCAATATGGGGAATCATATATGTTGTATGTGTTGGTGACCTTGACTCCAGCATACCTTCAGTATTTAACGTAGTACGCTACAAACAGGGAGGTAAGGAATTGTCAAAATTTAAAAGTGATATCTTGAATATTATCTCTTCAAAATAACATATTTTATAGAGTAACTGATCAGCATTCTAATACTGAAAAGAAAACAGGGGGTCACCGTGCTTGTTTCTTCGATATATTCGATCAAAAGTCACAAACATTTACTAAAATGACTTAATTTATTGTATTTTGACACATTTTTTTGCCCATATTCACATCTTGCATCTTGTTTTCCAAGAGAATGGATACGGTGACCCCCTATTTTCTTTTCAGTTTTAGGATGCTGATCAGTTACTCTATAAAATATGTCATTTTGAAGCTCTAGATTTTGTTAATACAGTCATTTATTTTGAAAAACTCTTTGACCCCCTCCCCTCACTGTTTGGAGCGGACTACCTTAAGCTCAATAACAAGTCGCTTAAGTCTGCTGGTAAGCTACAGTACCCTCGGTGTTGTGTTTTACCAAATTTATCGTATGCCAGTGGAAAAATATCGATCTTTGCATAGCGGTAAATCCGACCTGTCATCCAGGGACACAATAAATAGATATTCCACAAAATTCTCTATCTTAGAAATAAATGTAAATGTATGATTCTCAGATAGGATATAACCTGTGGATTTACTTTAAATTTAGTGTGGATATTTCATGAGGGAATACATTTTTTTTCACATGTACTATATAGGTTCCGAAGATTAATTTCAAATTCGATATAGATCTTTGTCTTTGAATATTCTCATGATCAAATGTGACGAGTTTTTTTTGCATTTTCCAACTTTTTTTCAAAACCATGAATAGTTTTGAAACCAGTAAGTGATTACAATTACTAGGAATGGAAATTTAAACCATGAACGTACGTGTATATAGTTTTTTTTTTTAGTTACTTCTATTAATTAACTAAATTTGCATACTACAATGTGCACGATATACTTGACTTGAAATAGTTTATTGGGATTTTTTTTTCAATTTTTCGTTATGAACAAGTATAATTATAAACTTTTTCTTCAGTATATGTTATAATTCTTTGGGTGCAGTTTACTCAAACTTCGTTTTTAGAGTAGAAAAATGAAAGTTCAATGGGCCTACGTCCAGTGATCTATTGTCATCAGTTCAACGACCCGTGACGGACATACGTAAGTGTGAATACATGTATAAATGAGCAGAGGTTACGAAAATTTGCATGTTGCCGCCCAGTGATGAGGCACATAGGAGTCAGCGCCTGTAATAATGCAGCGCGCGGGCTTCGCTGTATAAAATGGAACCGCCCACCAGTAGGGGTGTACCGATTTCACGCGATAAGCGAAAATTAATTATATCATATATTGTTACTTACTATCGGGTTTATCCACAGTGTATTCTTTATTTTCCCTCATATAATATATCATATATTATGAAAAGGTTAGGATATCCCAATTTTACATCGGAAATTCGTGCCCAACCCCCTAAAATTGCAATAGACTCGCCCTATTGCGTAGTCGATCGCGAGTGTACATAATGTATTACGTGCGCATACGAACTGACCTATGGCATAACATGATTATCAACATTTGAGCACAATTTTGGAGTTTTTTCCCGTGGATTTGAGCAGTAAATAATGGCGGATCAGGGATATTATGAAGGATATCAAAATGTGGATAACTCGGCGGGAATTATGCCGCCAATGTCCGGGTACAGATCGTCTGCTAACGGCGACAATTACGGTGAGTTAAACGCGCGTATGTGGGGGTCAGTCGCTTGTTACTGACCATTACATTGCCCGCACTGTCGTAATATGGCCGCCATTTTTTTCCCAGCAACCAACCAGGCATTATATAACAGTTTATAATGCCCCAGTATACTATCTTCCGGTCCATATTTGTTTATTATACATTTCTTTAACTGATTTGTTAATTGGTATTCATCACTGTTGTGTCCCTATGTCATAATTTTTATTGAATAGGTTGTAAAACCAATTAACACTCATCTGATTGAGTCCTTTATATATTTCTCATGTTTCTCAAGGGAGAGCACATCCCCAATATATCAAAACACAAAGGCGTAAGTTTCTCATTCATAATCTATGAAAATTGGGCCCAAGTATTATACACTGCGCCTTAATACTACTCGTCCACTAAATGCATGCCATTTAATCCGTCTGTCACCTTTTTAATCCTTATTGAAAATAGAGGGAGGCGCAGTGTATGATACTTGGGCCGAAAATTGAATGGGCTTAAAATCTCTGCACATTATCCCTTTTTGCGTACAACATTTATTTATAGTAGATCGATATAAAATAATATATACATAGTATATACAAATTGTATTATTTTGAATAAGAAACTGTAAATTTCTTAAATTTTAGATATAAATTATAATACCGATGTGGGTGCTATTGTCATGATGAGCAATTATGGGAATTAGAAATTCTGGAAAATTCCCTTCATCAAGTTGGTTTTTTCTTTTCTCTGTAAATTAGTTTTTTGTGTGTTAATTAATAATTCCATGCAAAATACAATTAACAGATGTATCCGAGCCCCATGTTAATAAAAACCAACGAAAAAAAACCAGGCCTCATTTTAGTTTTATAGTATGTAAAATGACCCTTCTTTTCTGACCTTGAACTCTCTCACACCTCATTTACATTTAGTTTTGAGTGGTTATGTGAAGGTCATATCAACGAAGACTTGTGAAGTGTTCAAAATGTTTGAAGATAGAAATTTTCATTAGCACGTGAGACATTTCGGGGAAACTCAATTTGAGCTTAGAATGAACTCTAATGGCCAGACTCAAGGTCAATGTGGTTCTTGAAAAATGAGATGCCTGAAAGGACGAAAATTTCCAATTTAGCCAATGGGCTCTAGATGTTTGAAGATCAAACTTAGGTTTGTATTATTTATAACATGTGTAAAAGGACAATTTGAAGGAAATTGTTTGATGACCTTGAGCTTGACCTCAGATTGGAGCCGAGATAGCAGCCATCTGAAGGTAACTCTACAAAAAAGAAATTGCAAATTGGCTCAGGTTTTGGACTGAAAGTTTGTAGATCTATACAGTTTAGGTTCGTGTTGTGAGCAGAAGGTGATGGTGTAAACCTCTTATTAATTTTGCATCCGTTTGAGTGTGGTTTCACGATATGGACATGTTTGCACACATTTAATTTCCCGTGTGCATTCACAAATCAAAACGTAGGTTGTGGAAAAAATAATTTACGTCCAGAAATTTCACATTTTAAAAAAAAATACATTGAAATTGCAAAGATCAATGGACGCGGAAAAAAAATAATTAAGGGGTTTACAGTATATCTTATGGTGAAAGTGATATTGACCTGAGATGACTCAAGAACACTTGGATGTCAATTCATTCCAGGATACGTACATTACATTGTACAATGAGCAGTGGAGATCAGAATACCTTTATAATAACTGAGATTAAATGGTGAATCTTCTGGTGATCATGAATGCTCAAACTGATGGTTAATATTCATATTGGTTATGTCCTTTGGATACAATCCAAGAATTGAAACTGGCTTGTAAATTACATTTATTATAACAAAAAAGTAATATATTTTGCATGTTCTGGGAAGATTGAACTTGACCTGGGATGACTTTGACTGGGAAAACTACCAGTATGTAAAATAGTGTCTATATGTCTTGTCAGCTTCCGTCAGCATAGCCTTCAATCTTTCTCCTTCAAATTGAGACCACTTGCTGGAATTTTTGGAAACTTTGTATAGATTCACCATGGGGGGTGGTCAAACTGATTCAAAAAGCAGAAATTTAATTTTTGTGGGGGTGAATGTTTCAATTCGAATGTTTTGGAAAATGTCGTTCACTCATGGATAATTGGTAATGGAGAAATTTTTTTTATGGGGAGATATCGATTTTCACACATAAACTTTTCTCTGCTGAATTTAAATTTGGCCTAAATACTGTTTGACCTCGAGAGGTACTTTCAAAATCACATCAGGCAAGAAAAATTGAACAAATCGACCTCTGTGGACAAAAATAGGTGGACAGATCCAAATGTAGAGCTGAGTGCTGATTTATCAATGAATTGTAAGCCATGTACGCTTGACTTTGAACGTGAAATCAATCGACCTTGAATACCTGTATTGTAGGATTCAAAATACAATGTACCTGGGGTGAAAGAATAGTTTCTGAAGCTACACTTGTACTGTAAATTATATGTCAGTGAAGAAAATTTATGGAGAAATCTATAGAATTGGCCTGACCGCATGTGACCTGCAGCGCAAATTCTGCGACACTGAATGACTGAGCATCACGAATATTTGTGCCTGCATGTCATGCGATCCGTTTGCATGTTGTGGTAATGAAATACTCTATTACAAGAAGATGCAACCAAAAAGGAGGCTCTTTCAACTCATCTTCAAATGACCTGCCCTGAATATTCCTTTGCCACAGAATCCAGCGCAGGGGAGAGCAACAAAAACAATGGGCCTGGCTTTTACCAGGATTCCTTTGGTTCTGGAAGTCAGATGCCACCGGGATCCGAGGGTCTCGTGCCCAACTCTTCTGGATCGAGCCATCCAATGGGCGTCGAGCCGATCAACATTGTCCCCGGCGGCCATGAGTTCCCAGCACACCTCGCCAACAAAAACTGTAAGTCAAATCAATTTATTGGTCATTGTGGGTAGAGCATGGTACCTGAATGAGGATCTATGGACTTAATTTTTGTTATGTAGATTGCATCAATTTCTAGAGATGAGAAATACTAATAGGCATTTAAATAAGAGTCCTAATGGACAAATTTGGTACCAACGTACTGAAGGCCATATGATTTAGGATGATTCAGCTGTTGAGCTGTCAGTAGTGACATTGACTTTTAGTAGACCCTGTATCGCCTTCAGTGATATTGACCTTTGCTGATACCTTCAGTGACATTGACCTTTGCTGAAGCCTTCAGTGACATTGACCTTTGCTGGAACCTACAGTCACATTGACCTTTGCTAGAGCCTTCAGTGACATTGACCTTTGCTGGAGCCTTCAGTGGCATTGACCTTTGCTCTAGCCTCCAGTGACATTGACCTTCGCTGGAGCCTTCAGTGACATTGACCTTCGCTGGATTCTTCAATGACATTGACCTTTGCTGGAGCCTTCAGTGACATTGGCCTTTGCTGGAGCCTTCAGTGACATTGACCTTTGTTGAAGCTTTCAGTGATGTTGACCTTTGCTGGAGCCATCAGTGACATTGACCTTTGCTGGAGCCTTCAATGACATTGACCTTTGCTGGAGCCTTCAGTGACATTGACCTTTGCTGGAGCCTTCAGTGACATTGACCTTTGCTGAAGCCTTCCGTGACATTGACCTTCGCTGAAGCCTTCTGTGACATTGAACTTTGCTGAAGCCTTCGATGACTTTGACCTTTGCTCCAGCCTTCAATGACTTTGACCTTTGCTCCAACCTTCAGTGACATTGACCTTTGCTGGAACCTTCAGTGACATTGACCTTTGCTGGAATCTACAGTGACATTGACCGTTGCTCGAGCCTCCAGTGACATTGACCTTTGCTGGAACCTACAGTGACATTGACCGTTGCTCGAGCCTCCAGTGACATTGACCTCTGCTGGAACCTACACTGACATTGGCCTTTGTTGAAGCTTCCAGTGATGTTGACCTCTGCTGGAGCCTTCAGTGACGTTGACCTTTGCTGGAGCCTTTAATGACATTGACCTTTGCTGGAGCTTTCAGTGACATTGACCTTTGCTGGAGCCTTCAGTGACATTGACCTTCGCTGAAGCCTTTAGTGATATTGACCTTTGCTGGAGCCTTCAGTGACATTGACCTTTGCTTGGGCCTTCAACGACATTGACCTTTGCTGAAGCCTTCTGTGACATTGACCTTTGCTAGTGCCTTCAGTGACATTGACCTTTGCTGGAGCCTTCAGTGACATTGGCCTTTGCTGGAGCCTTCAGTGACATTGACATTTTGTTGAAGCTCCCAGTGATGTTGACCTCTGCTGGAGCCTTCAGTGACATTGACCTTTGCTGGAGCCTTCAATGACATTGACCTTTGCTGGAGCCTTCAGTGACATTGACCTTTGCTGGAGCCTTCAGTGACATTGACCTTCGCTGGAGCCTTCAGTGACATTGACCTTCGCTGGAGCCTTCAGTGACATTGACCTTTGCTGGAGCCTTTAGTGACATTGACTTTTGCTGAAGCCTTCAGTGACATTGACCTTCGCTGGAGCTTTCAGTGACATTGTTCTCCGCTGGATCCTTCAATGACATTGACCTTTGCTGGAGCCTTCAGTGACATTGGCCTTTGCTGGAGCCTTCAGTGACATTGACCTTTGTTGAAGCTTTCAGTAATGTTGACCTTTGCTGGAGCCTTCAGTGACATTGACCTTTGCTGGAGCCTTCAATGACATTGATCTTTGCTGGAGCCTTCAGTGACATTGATCTTTGCTGGAGCCTTCAGTGACATTGACCTTTGCTGAAGCCTTCTGTGACATTGACCTTTGCTGAAGCCTTCAGTGACATTGACCTTTGCTGGAGCCTTCAATGACTTTGACCTTTGCTCCAGCCTTCAGTGACATTGACCTTTGCTGGAACCCACAGTGACATTGACCTTTGCTGGAACCTACAGTGACATTGACCTTTGCTGGAACCTCCAGTGACATTGACTGTTGCTCGAGCCTCCAGTGACAATGACCTTTGCTGGAACCTACAGTGACATTGACCTTCGCTAGAGCCTTCAGTGACATTGACCTTTGCTGACGCCTTCAGTGACACTGACCTTTGCTGAAGCCTTCACTGACATTGACCTTTTGCTGGAGCCTTCAGTGACATTGACCTTTGTTGGAGCCTTCGGTGACATTGACCTTTGCTGGAGCCTTCAGTGACATTGACCTTTGCTGGAGCCTTCAGTGACATTGACCTTTGCTGGAGCCTTCAGTGACATTGACCTTTGCTGGAGCCTTCAGTGACATTGACCTTTGCTGGAACCTACAGTCACATTGGCCTTTGCTGGAACCTTCTGTGACATTGACTTTTGCTGGAGCCTCCAATGACATTGACCTTTGCTGGAACCTACAGTCACATTGACCTTTGCTGGAGCCTTCAGTGACATTGGATTTTGCTGGAGCCATCAGTGGCATTGACCGTTGCTCTAGCCTTCAGTGACATTGACCTTTGCTGGTGCCTTCAGTGACATTGACCTTTGCTGAAGCTTTCAGTGATATTGACCTTTGCTGGAGCCTTCAGTGACATTGACCTTTGCTGGAGCCTTCAGTGACATTGACCTTTGCTGGAGCCTTCAGTGACATTGACCTTTGCTGGAGCCTTCAGTGATATTGAATTTTGCTGGAGCCTTCAGTAACATTGACCTTTGCTGGAGCCTTCAGTGACATTGACTTTTGCTGGAGCCTTCAGTGACATAGACCTTTGCTGGAGCCTTCAGTAACATTGACCTTCGCTGGAGCCTTCAGTGACATTGACCATAGCTGGACCTTCATATGACTTATTTCCAGATGTGAAAGAACAGAGTTGCCTGTGTGTGTGATGTCATAGAACAAGATTTCATCCAAATTCATAGCCAAAGCACTTACTTCTATCATGTTTTTCCATCAACCTTGTTGAAACTTCAGATGCAGTTTTGTTATAACTGGCGACAGAACGTCTAGTATTCCATTCTGCAAACTGTAAATTCCATCTGTGACTTTTGCATGTACATGAGTATATGGATGTTTTGTCAGGGAGCCAAGAAGACATCAAGGACCTCACCCTACAGGGTATGCAGGCCGCATCAATGCTGGCAGGGGCCATGAACCACTCGTTAGCATCCATGGAGGGCCATTTAGCAAAGCCTGTCCCTATGCGGTGTCTATCTGACAAGTCAGCAACTCGGTCCGGGGCCCCAGACAATTATCCAGGTATGTGTTAAACATAGCAGTGGGTTGTACACAATCTTAATATGGCACATGACACTGGTTCTACACAATCTTAACTGGTTGTACACACATTCTCAGAATACACAAACTCAGGAGCAAAAAGCCCTGACATATAGAGACTGCAAACAAATGTGTTTGTCTATTGCTATACACAGACTGTATATTGCTATACACAGACTAACAGAGAACTTATACAGAATTTTGCAAAGGATATCAATAATTTGAGAAATCAGTTGAAAAGTCAAAAGGAATTTTTGTCTGAGGAAGAAATTTATCACAATTCTTGATTGGCTAATTTCCGAGTGGTTAATACAAACATGGGTGCATAATGATTTGTTGGTCATAGTGCAACCATGTTCTCTTCATGAGAGGTAGGCCTAACTCAATAAATATTTTGAAAATCAGTTAAACAGCATTCATGAAGGCTATATCACAAACTTCCATTTCAAACATATTTTCTTCACATCAAATGAAAATCTTGAACTCAATGAACCAGCTTGACTATCACAAGGAATTTATTTCTGAGAAAGATATTTGTCATAATGCACCAAAATATGAATTTTCTGTACATATACCAGCTGGGTTACTAGTAATACAGAAAAAGGGTGCATGATGACTTTTTGATGGTCATGATGCAACCATGATTTCTCCTTGTGTGCTGATTTGTGGGTTGTCTTCTATTCAGGCTGTAGAATAAGTAGGTTCTAGTGCTCATCAATTAAATATTAAAGTGACTTATTTCTGCCTCATTTATTGTAATCATGAAACATATTATAAAATGAAGATGTTATCAAATGAAGAGTAAAAAGTTCGATCAACAAAGCAGTCATGTTTTCTGCATGAAAAAGTTATATTTAAGGTTGGAACATTTAAAAATGTCCAACATAATGGAATGTCCAGTCCGTTCTTGGCTTCACAGTTGCAACTTGTGTGTGAAATGAATTTGTCATAATGCATTTAGATTGCAGGTTTTCGCACAGACTTATCCCAACATGGGTTCACTATGACAGGATAGGCATAATGCTCCGATGCACTGCTTGTGACCATCACACCTTTTATTAGACAATGTTAAAAATACTTAAAATATATATAAAATTCTTCAACGCAAAATAAACGGATGCTAATATACTCACACAACCAAAAGCGCTAAATTTAAAGGACATTAATATTTCTGGTTTTTGAGTACTTTTCCATTTCATGAATCGGATGAGTCCTGCTCAATTTGACCTTTTCAACAGCACTTACAAATGGATCACAAATGTTTTTATCAACATAAATTTCATGTAAACAATTCAAATAATCTTTACAACTCTATCGCGGCGACAACTAAAATGACCAATCTGGAGTGGTGTAGCAGAACTTCTAGTGGGTACAGTGGTCCCCCTCAGATAAGACCTACCCTTCTGCCACAAAATTAAGGTCTTATCTGAGGGCCAGTAAGGGGTGTCTTATTAGAGGGGCTCATTTACATGTTAAAGTCATTCTAGCGCCACAAGACAAAGTCTTTACAGAGGGGGAAGTCTTTATTGAGGGTGGTCTCATCTGAGGGGGACCACTGTATATGTATTCCTGGTTTTGGGAAAGTCAGCTACTTCCAGTGGAATACTGCATCATAATGCTCCATACAAAGTAACGTTTTGCTTGGTTTTACTTCATTAGCTGTGAGGTTCTGTACAGGTATATGCTGTCCAGTCAGAAAACCCATGAGGATGATAGAGAAAAGTCAATTCCAGTCATAATTTTGTGAACAGCAGTAGATATTAACATGATAATCTTATATTTTACACAACAGTCAAACGATTAGTGAAAGCCATAGTAAGTAAGTTATTTCAGCAAATTTACAATAAGACAAATTAATATAAATATGCACTGTGGATATTGTTGGGCAGCACATGTCGTAGAGTCGTCTTCCACTGTCAGAAGTCCTAATTAATTAGGCATCCCGATTGAAAATCGGGAGGCCTTATGTTTTTGTCTGTTTTTTTTTTTTTTTTTTTCTTTTTTTTTTTTTTTTTTTTTTTTTTTTCTTCCGCCGTTCGGTTTCCGGATCATAACTCTTGAACGCCTTAATCTATCTTTCCGAAATTTTCACAGCTCATCCGAAATACTTTGCTCCTAACCCCTATTGTTTTTCGTCGAGACCCGAAATCCAAGATGGCCGCCAGCGGCCATTTTGGAAAAAAAAATCGGGCGATTCCTGTCAATGTCATAATTTGATTCAGGCAATTTCCAGGGGGAAAAAATTTTTTGGGTGTATTTTTTTTTGGACTTAGAATTTTTCCCTCACCTGCCCCCATGCAGATGTAATACTGTGACTGAGCCATGCTACTGTATTCACTGACTGCAGCCTGCATGTCCAGCATGAGGCTAGGCTCTGCCCTCTCAGCCAGTGCAGTATATGAGAGTCCTGCTCAGTAATGCCTGTGATAAGGCAAACCCCCCCCCCCCCCTCTCCCTCCCCCACCTCCACTGTCAGCCAGTCTAATCTGCATATGAATGTAGCAATGTATCAGTGACTTGTATGCATTGCCCCTCTTCCCCCCCCCCCCCCCCTCTCCTGTCCCCTCACCCCAGTTTACTATACTAACACCAACAAGTTGGAACAATGCCCTCCTTCCCTTTCTAAAGAAAACAATAGGTGGTTATATAATGATGACCCAAACTGAAGATAACAGCTTTGAAGGTCTGCCTGGGCCTTGCTTGCCGGTCAATTGTTCATTGTATTCAGTTAAAACAGCACTGTGTTTATCTGGATGAAACTACATGCATTGTTTTGTTTTCTAGCTGTATTTCACATGCAGTGACCAAATTATCATTGTTTTACTTAGTCAGAACCCAGAATAATTTCCTTTTTGCTTGTATTATGAATGTCTGTCATGTCTGTACATTTAATACCTATTGAGATTAAAACAAATATCTGATGGACATTTGTCTAGTGAGCAACTGCTATAATTTGAACTCTCACTCCCACCTGTGTTCAATAATCCTGGTATATGTATTATAATAACAGTCAAGTTTCACCATTAGAAAAGAAAAGAAAAATTGGGGGATGCCACAAAGCCTATAGGCTTTTATGTCTAGTTTTACTGCACAGCTACATGTATATTGAGAAGAGTAGCTCAAGGAAATCATTTAAAGAATGACTAGTCAATTATGGGAAGAATTCAGTGGAGGACTTCTTTGGACGAAAAATTGTGAATTTCACTCACCAACATACATCACTTTGCAATTATTAGGTTACCGGACCTATGGTCCGATAACCTATTGCCATGGCGTTGCGTGCGTCCGTCCGTCCGTCCGTCCGGCGTTAACATTTTTATCTTTAAAGTTAACGATCGAATCTTTCTGAAATTTTGCACAAAAATGCCTAAAAATATTTTGAGAAGGAGGTATTTTTTTGTTTTTTTTATTTTCGCATTTTTTTCAAAATGGTGGCCGTTTTTGTTGAAAAACGCTCAATTTTGGACTTAGACGGCCATTTTCTCAAAAACTGTCTGATCAGTTTTGAGTTTTTGGTTTCAAAATATTCCCCTCATATACCTCTGTGATATGTATAAGTTTGGTTGCCCTAAATTCGCCGGTCTCCGTGTGGCGGCCATTTTGAATTTTTGGC
The DNA here is from genome assembly GCA_949152475.1 of Terebella lapidaria. Lineage (NCBI taxonomy): Eukaryota > Metazoa > Annelida > Polychaeta > Terebellida > Terebellidae > Terebella > Terebella lapidaria. Next base: position 21,457,059 of record OX424567.1, read on the forward strand.
GGGTCGGCGAAAAATTTTTTTTTCGCCCCAAATTGCATTACTATCCATTTTGGGCCATTTCTAGGCAAAAAAAAATTTTCACCCTTTGAAAAAAATTTTGGACTTACAAAATTTTCGCCACTTTTTTCCTTCATAATGGGAGCTGTCCAGACTGTACTCATAGAACGCTTGAAGATAGAGCTTAGAAATTGGCACTTTCAAATGGGAAGTCATATATGGCGACTTGTGTGGTGACCTTGAATTTGACCTTGGATGACCTTGAAAGGTCAAACAGCCATTTTGGGGTCAAAAATGCCCAGATTTGCCTCTATAGATGAAATGCTTGCAGATAGAGCTCATGTTTGCATTATGAACATATAGGAAGACATATATGGCACAACTAATGATGACCTTGAACACGACGTCAGATGACCTTGAGTGCCAAATGTCTGACTTGGAATGTGTGAATTGACCTGAGCGGCCTGAACGATTCCACCCAGATATATCTTTGTATTATGAACATATAGAATATCAAATGCCACACACATACATGTAATGATGACATCGAAGTTCATTCGGCTGACCTTGATTGGTAAATCTCAAGGTCATATGTTTACACTGTGAACTTTGATTGGTAAATCTCAAGGTCTGTTACCTGCCAATGCTGCCATGGCCAAACCAAAATTGTCCGGTAACCTGTCTTAGCCTTTGGGCTAATTTTAGTAGTAGTGTAGTTTATTGACATAAACAATCATACTTTACATTGGCTTATAATTGACATTTACTAAGCCACAAAGAGTTTGGGCAGGAAATCGGGTGAGTGAAATTTGTGGTTCGTAGAGAGAGATCTTCATTACATACTGTAGATCATGAAGACATTAGAAATCTGGATATTGTCCTTTAATATGATGGCATTCATCCTCAGGTACTGATTATGTACATAATCATAGGCTAGATTCAATCGTGAACAAAGTTAGAACTTCACTTCAAGGTGAAGTAGAGTACGGTCAATTCTACTCCTACGTGGGCTCTGAAGTGAAATCAAATCCAGCTATATTATGGTTTATTGGAATGGCTAGCAAGGATGAGACACAATTAACGCAATACCAATCCATGTGGGCTTCCTGATCATGTGTCGTGTGATGGAGCCATTCACTAGCATTTAAGACAGTATGTTTCAAGACATGATTTTGATAAACTTTGACGTGTTGACTGTCAATAAATTTGATGAATTGATTGTAGTCTTAGTAGATATCAAAATAGTATCATTGGACAGTTTTGTACAATAGTGAAAAAAGGCACCTGGTTGCTTTAAGAGGAATACCGGTACTCGCAAATCGTAATATCATGATTATATGATTATAGTTTAATTGATATGGGTGCATATCATCCAAAACATCTAATAGATTCAAATCTGCAATAAAATCAATATAATTTGAAGTAAATGTAAATATACCTTGTTCATATCGGCTGTCAGGCTAAGCTAATGTTCACATCACATCCAAACCATCTGACAGCCAGCAAGCCCAGCATTCTTGTGTCTTGTAACTAATGGCTACTTCATTGATTATATCCCCATCTTGTGCATATATACTAGTATGTATGCATTCACCTGACGCCATGAGAAAATCAACTCAATATTCATTCCAATTTGAATGATATTTTTTCACCCCCGGGCATTACTTTAGCACAACAATAGTCTTGGAAACACACCCCATGTAACTAAAGGCATTTAATGGTTCCCATTTTCCGTTTTCTCACCCACTCATCAACTGCTATTGTATGTGCAGTTGATACTCGGCCAGAAACAATACTCAATTTAAATATTCAGTCAAAAGACAGGGCACAATTAACATCAGGATATTGCACTGTTGTTCTTCGTCTTTGAAGGGTAGCAACAGGCTGAATGATGACGGAGCCTGGTTTATCTGGGGGAGTGCTCTATTACTTGCCTTGTAGGAATGTTGCATGGACACATTTTTGAAACATGCCTTCCAGGGAAAATTTATACTGTTTGTTGTTTTATGTGGGTGGGGGGTACATTGTAGAGGTAGGCTAAGGGGTAGGGAGGGAGGGGGGGGGGGTAACATTTTGACAATAGGGGTTTGCATTTGAGCTGATCATGTTGATTGATTTCTTGTGGAATAAGTTTTGAAGATGGAGTTTATTTTAGTCAAAATGATTGAGATTGTGTAATTCGCAGGGCTTTGATAACAGATATCCTGTAGTATTAGTGTGAATAACAGTAGGTAATCTTCTTGGATTCCCCTTAATTACCAGTAATTGTTATTACAAAAAACATCAGCTCAACATAAATTAATTTGGGGAAAAATTGGTCAAAATGTAGTGATTTGATATAGGAACTGTTTCTCTCACTGCCCTGGGATCGACAGTCGATTCCCTTGTGCAAATTTTGGATGGGATAAATTAAATCACTTGTGAATAAAATGTTCATTAAACTCAAAATGTCATGCCCAACAGTTACAGCTGTTGTATAATTATTTCACCTATATATACCAAATATATTGTTCCATGTTGCTATTGCTTATTGAACTCTGTTGCATTGATCTTCACTGTTGGTCAATACAATGTCACACGAATGTATCGGTATACACACATAATTTACATAGCTAATGTCCAGAGCGGGGCGCAACAGATGATACTTATTCGGCGCTGATGACAAAATAAATGATCGGTTTTGAAACTCTTTGAGCTGTATATATAATATGCAAATGTTTATTACAAGGAAAGGTCAGGCTGTTGCGTTATTGCTTCAATACCCTGCTTTATCATGATTAAATAAGTGTATGTCCAGAACAGGTTGCAATTGTGGGCATTTTGGTGTATGCTTGCGAACAATTTGATACATTTAGGCATTAATATTTCATGTTACATGTGTTCTTTACTTGGTTTTAAATTGCTTCATGTGCATATATTACAGACATTACAGTATCAATATTTCATGTTACATGTGTTTTTTAGTTGGTATTAAATTACTGTACGGGCATATCTTACAGACAATACAATTCAGATATATCGAATTTATTTTTTTTTCTCAGGATATTCCTTTTTTTGCTCAAAATTCTTTATTACATTTATAGGTAAGATACTAGTAAAATGCCTTGTATCAAAAGAAACAATTGTGCAACTTTGAAATTCACAGTCAGTGTAAAAATAATCACAAGATTCAAACCTCTTTATAGCCATCTATAAGTAAGGAATCAGTATTATATTGATTTGTATGTCCAGTAAATACGATACAACTTATTACAAAAGTGGATTTAAGTCAGTACTAGTATTTTGTTCAAAGAGTTCGATAAACTCGACAATTTTCTTATTGGGGAAAAAACACACATGTGTCAGGATGAACAAACAATGACAGATTCAAATCTTCTCAAGATGTGACATTTACAAGTAACAATTTAAATATCTAGAGAGTCTGACAAGTTTTATCATAACCACACAGAATGCAAATAGATAAGATGAGATATTCGACTCAGATCAATATAGAATAAAAGAACTCAGCCCTTTGACAATAGAAATGCTGGCATGGAATTGGAGGTATAATAAAACCCACACACTCCCACACCCCTATTCCTCCCCCCACCCCCCTGGGAGAAATGTTATGCCTCATATTTTACAAGTGCCTACTCACTCAACTGAATTGTGAAAGTGAAATATGCCCGTCCAGTAGAGAGGTACATATCTCACACATGCCCTTACACAATAGCTTGCCAGATAGAGGAGATATATGATAAGTTGTATTTGCTGAAAGGTTTATTCCAAGTCAGTGGCCTTTCACATAGATCCATTGTCCCCTGCTGGAGCATTGTTCGCTGTCAAAAGGCTTTTGTTGTTTTCTGCCTCTCCAATCTTCCCATCTTCTGACAGTTGGGTAACTGCTGGGCATAATTTAACACATGTGTTGATAATATCAAGTGGAAAATTTGCAGCTGTAAATAATTAGGAAATTTTAAAAACTTCTGCAGGTTCTTATGGAGTTGCCAAAGTCTAAGAATTTTTTGTGTTTGATAGTTTGTTGAAAATATATATATATATATATGTTCAAATATTAGGTATTTTCCAACTTGATTGGAATATCTTGTAATACACATATTACATAAGCAAAAAACTGTACTAAGCATTCAAAATATCAATTTTAATAACTGAAATTCGATGCAATGTCAACTTGATAGTAACATTTTCCAACATTCCCCATCCGTCAGCCATGATTCATAGGTTTTGTAAGTTTCAATCAATGTTGAAGACCTGTACGTTCGATGAATGTCATTGTATAGATGTCTATAATGTTGGTAAATAATTCATAATTGCATGCCTCACGATGCATTGAGTAATGCATTCTATTCACAGATTCAGTGGCATATTATGCTATAATCTGCAAATATACCTGTATGAATGAGCGAATGATTGCTTACCAAACTGTTGCCAATATACATTGTATAGCGATAGCACTTTATTGACAACATGTCACATTTTTATTTATTCATATTACTGATGGATGAAGAATAGATTATTTGCCCCTGACACTGCCCGGTTGATGGTTGTATAATGTCAACCCCTCCACTGGCATTTATTCTGTGATGTCCAGTCTCGCCACAATTGGCCACAGCAGGGCGCCACTTGCATAGACAGGAATGCAATATGCCTACCCCTATGTCTGTCCCCCCTCCTGCTCATGAGAGTACTGTTCAATCTCACTGTCTGTGCCAGTTAGAACTAGCCCTGTGTTTGTATGTGTAAGTGATTATGCTGAGATGACCAGACCTCACCCGCACTGCCCCCTCCCCCCCACCCACATAACAGTTATGTGATGGCGGACCCTGGTCAAACGCACCAATCACAGGCCACCTTAGCTTGACCACTACTCTTGCCTTATCACTGTAGCAGCTGCCCTTTGAGGGGGAGAGGAGTGGTCATGGTATCAGACTATGTTACTGTGTTGGATCACTCCCTATGTATCTTAGGTGGCCACCATGCAACCACAACGAACCCCCTCCCTCTCTCAACAACGCTCAATGCCCAATGGCCAGTAGTCATTGACCCACACACCCGCCCGCCCTGCTGCACTATTGGGGCCTACATGCATAGCATCTATAGATCTAGCTTCCACTGCCCAAGAGAAAAAAAAATACAGAGAGAAAACGCATGAACATGACCCCCCCCCCCCCCCCATGCCACCGCAAACAGGACGAAACAAACCGGACAAGAGCATTGGTCAATTGTGATGAGCGGGGCACCTCTTACATCAGGGCTAGTGCTCCGAGGAAGCAGGATTGTGCAACTAAATGTGGCCTGTTACATGAATCCAAGCCACTTGGGACGGTGATCTTGTAAGGGAGACGACCGACCTGCCCCGAGTGTGTGATCACTGGAAGAGCATATATCACCGTAACACTCATCAACCTCAAACGGGCAGGAGATTACGAGAGAGTTTGTGTTGGGACGCTGAAGGAAGGAAAGACTTCGTGTAGCAAGTGCAATCACTAACAGGCCGCTGCTATAAGCCTTGCCAAGGCAGAGGATGTGTTTTTGGTGCTGGTCAGTTCAGGCCGCTATCTGCACTGAGTGACCGATAGTTGCATAGCTGGAGTGCTGGGAAGGAATCTGCGGTCATCTTCAGGACTGGTCCTGGACAAATCCCTAACAAGCTAAGGTCAGTATCCTCCACTTAGTCCAACCCTAAATTATGAAAAAAATTAAATTAAAAAAAGAAAGAAATTGTATAAATAGGGAATAGACTTGGTGAAAAAAAGATTCTAATGTTTATATTTCATAGTAAAATAAATTTCCTTCAGATCATGTTATGAGATATTCATGCATGTGAAACATGTGTTACACAACTGACAATACTGTATTCAAAATTCTTTTCTAAAAAATCCTTCCTGATATGACCTATTTTAAAGGAGATTTTGACAACTTGTGAATTGTTTGGACAAAACAAAATTACATTGTATTTTTGATGTGGAAAGGAAATTAGTGCATTATTCATTTCAAATGGTTCAGCAAAATTTTTAATTAATCCCTGGTATGAATCAATGAACTGTTGGTTCGGAAGCCTGGTGTTTGCATATGAATAGATTCAAATTTTTAACTGTTTCATTGCTGAGATATACTTCGATATATTGAATGGTTTTATTTTTATCACGTCACTCCCATGTTTCACCAATGTTCTTCGAAATCTTGTTCTCTTCAGAAAAGTTAATTCTGGTACATTATTTGTGGCAAATAGATACCCATTTATATCAGCCTTGATTTTTGCATTCATTAAAAAAAACTTAATTCAAATAATTATCACATGTAGTAAAGAAGAAATTATGTCTATTTGAAATCCTCCACATGCTGAGAGTTTTTGCTCGTGGACTTTCTGTTCATTCCCAGTTAACTTTACATGACTGAGGTTAATGTTCAGGTTTGATTTACCAAATTCATATGTCATAGAATATATCTAATATAATCAATATCAGTGTTTGACTAACTAATGTTAATCAAGAATGACCTGCAATTGATGATATATTTTCTTACTTTATATCTCAAGGTGTGACCAAGAGCAAAGACAACTGAGCAGTGCAAACCCTCGCCCCACCTGCCCCCAGCAGGATGGATATCAAGCAGGAACGACTAGATTCCTCAGACACTCTCGGCCACAGCAGCGCCTGCGGCAGCAGCACATCCAACATGCCTCTCACGTCCGAATCCGCCTTCAGTGCCATGCTCCAAAACAGTGACCTTCTCAAACAGTTCATGAGCACTATCGCAACATCAACGTCTTCCGACATTGTAATGTCCGCCGCAAAGTCCGCCATGGCCAGTGCGTCACAGACGCCGCCTCCCGACAGCCATAGACGCCCTTCGCCTTCCCCCTCGCAATCACGACCACACTCGCACGATTCCGACATGCAGCCAGACCCAGCCCCAGCGCCATCATCGAGTTCCATATCGCCCATCTCTCCGGAACCTCGCCGTCTCAGTCCAACAATCCCGCCACCCCCGGCCAGTACTCCACGTCAACTTCCCCCAGCCGCTGCGCTGCTCCACTCCCTCCCGCAAGGGGCTCCACACCTCCCCAGCGCCTCCATGGCAGCCATGCTGGCAGCCCAGCAGAACCTCCAGGCCGGCATGCTAGGTCACGAAGGTCTCCCTGCAATGTCTCCCGTCCCTGGCGTCCCTCTCCCAGGAGTAGACCTCACACAGCTCATGCCGATGTGGAGTGGTAAGCTAGATATATACGGTCTCGATACATGCAACTCTCTATCCCATGTTCGGGTCTAGAGCTGATGAAATATTTCAGAATATTACGGAAAATTTTCATTGGAGTTTTGGAAGTTTTTGAAATTGCATGGCTTTATGCCATGGTGATCAATTTTTCTTTCGTGGTTCATCACTTGAAGGTGTTTGATTCCTCCAGCTCACTAGAACAGCATTAGTTTCGTTTAGAGCTATTTGCACCTTGTTTTCGATCGACAAAATAATTTATAGGAGTTGAATAGAAAGACTTCCAAGGTTTCTTTGGTTGGACATGTAATTTGTCATAGCTTTTATGGATATTGATGTGATTGATGGTTGGACTTTGTAGCACCTGTGTAAGACTGTTCCCTGTTCAGCCCTCAATCTCCACAAAATACTGACAAAATACTGACCTCCTGATCCTCCCCTTACCTCTGATTTATGTCCATAGACTGTCATATTGATTAATCATTAGCAGCAGTCTGTTTAACAAAAATACGTAAATAATAAAACGGAGAATGCAAGTTGCATATATCTGTTGCCAAGCATGCTGTGCCATATGACATGATGTATGCACTGTTTTACTGGACATATCGTAGGGTCATTATCGTTCAAGGAGAAACCTGACCACTTTTGTCTTCGATGCTTGACCATTAAGAATCCATAATTTATATGCATTAGAATTGAAAACGATTTGAACAATAGGTATTTTTCATTGCAATGTGGACCATATGTGCACGAGGAAATGTGAGGAGTGGGGGGGGGGAGGGGGGTGGCAGGCAAGGGGCATTAATATACATTAGTAGAGGTTAGCCGAGCCGATGTCAGTGTAGTGTTTTCCAATAATGTATAGCATGTATATTGGCATTTTAATTTGTGAGAGTGAATTCTCTGCACACTCTAATATCAATGCATTTATATCCATTTTTTTCGTGAACGTAACATTAGCTGGCCCACAGGCCATCAAACTTGGGGATGAATAATATCATCTACCAGTACATGTTCAGGAATTGTCACAGATGACATTGTAAACATTCCTAAAAGTGAAAATACTGGGTGAAAATACTACTAAAATGCCAAACTTGCATATATAAACTACTTCCTTAAGTTTGATCAGAATGAGTATACACGTACAATACTCATTCTATTACCAAGACCCACATAATCAAATGAAGCCATATAACAAGCTGACATCTCTTAGATCGCACCCCGCTGATCATGCCAATAGACATAAATGTAAATTATCATGGATTATGCATATAATTATTGATATCCGGAGATCCTAGGAGCCGGGCTGCGAGTGTCACTCAATTATCCGAATTACTGGACATAAACATTAGCAGTAATTGTATGTATGGTATACATGGTGTGTGGTAGAGTGCTGGTATGGTCATGATCATGGCATATATGTTATTCTACATACCGTATTGGTCGTAATAGTGGCACGTGCCCTAATAATAGCACAACCCCATCTTTTCTCCAAAAATTTTCGATTTTTGTAACCTTGTATTTCACTTCATATCTTTCTTAAACTCTTGGAGTGTTCCAATCCACATATTTATGTTATTTGAATCATAATCAAGGTTATTGAAGGCTTTAGGTGTATTATTCAGTGATTTTCCTAAATTTGACCTCAAATCTCACCTCATTTTTGCGTGCTGCTGCAGGAATTCTTGCTTTGGCACGCCGTGCTACTGTTAGGACCAATACGGTACATGTATATACACATACAGTGTACATGTTTGAAATGCATGCTGTTAAGAATGCAAACATCTTGTTCCAAATTAAATCTCATTTATTGCGTTTATCATATTTGCAAGAACAGTTCATTCATATCTCTAAATTTCAGTTACAAATTTTAAACATGTTAAAATATGATTGTGTTATATTTTATGTCTTTATGCCTTGGGTGTAATAATATGGAAAAATTGTTGTTAGGATACCTTGGAATTTTCTTACTTTTAGTTACTACGTGTACATGTAGTCACTCAAGCCTTCTATACTGGTGTCAATTAAATATTGATAGCATAGCTTAGATCATCAATTTCTATACTGAATCCAGCTTTACATCTAGCTTATGATCGGGAAAAGTCGTCATTGTTCCAATATCAGAGCTTAGCAATAATACCGTATCTGTCACTAAATTATTCCCTTTTAGGGTGAAATGCTGCCAGCGAACAGCAAGCATGCATTATTAACAATTATCCCTAAATTACTGCGGACAACAGCGCCTAGTCGCACATAACAGTGGCCAATTAACAGGAGGATTTCTGACGTGCCAGTGACACTGGGGCCTCTGCCTGACTCTTGTAGGAGTTTGGATTGATCTGGGCTGTGACACTGAGCTTCCAGATCAATGTAATTGTGGCTCACAGTTACTGTTTGCCAAACCAGCATATAAACTGTATCCGCACACCCACCCACACGGCATCCTCCGTGGATAAACTGTATTCGCACCAACACCATCGTACGTGCACATTACGCATTGGTGAGGACTGTGACTGGTCATCTAGCTGCCTGATGGCCAGCTTGAACCCCTTCCCCCCATAAATCGAGTCCCCCCCCCCCCCCCCCAAACACACACAGATACAGGGTTATATAGGACAGTTGCAGCTCAGGAATGGTAGAAATAGCTTCTCATGTCACATCACATCATGTGTTATCATGGTTATGACGGAAGGGGCAGTTGACGTACGGACGGACGAATGGACGTTTGGATGGGTGTCGTTTTCAGCTGGGGACATTTTCTCCGCTGTCTCTGATGTAGTGACCAGTGTTTATGGTCGGATAGCTTGAGGGGCCCTAGTGATGTCCATCTGCATGCTTACGATGACCACCCTATAATGTACATGATATGTGTGTGAGTGTACATCTTGTGTGACCACCCTGTATCGCCGGCTGCAACGCCGTAACTACCATAACTACCGTAACATTTAGTGTTCGCTCCGGGAGCTGACACGTTTCGCCGTAACATATGCGGCGTCGCTCACGAGTTTGCTAATTGCTGCAGGGCGGTTGTGACAAATTTGCTACTCAATCAGAGCTAGTTCACGATGGCTTACATCAGTATCGTGGACGTTATATATTACACCCGCTAGGCACATTATTGATGAGTTATTGCCCATGTCACACCTTTATACATGCACACATAAACGTATGTAACTGTGTTGAAAATGCTCGCGACTACGATAGAATTGTTAACATGTAATAAATTTATATACATTGTAAATGTGACCGAACCTGTGCTAGCATCCAACCAGAACAAAAAAACCCAGGAATTTATACATTGGAATTTATAAATAATTATTAGTACATGCATATTGTCTCCTATTTCCTGGAATGTTCAACAGTAGGCATGAAAAAGATCGCACATTTGTAATCAGTGGGCAAACTTTGAAGTGCTCAATGACAATATCTAATTTATTCTTTGCCCACTCGAGTGATACAATGATTACAGTATTACAGTAATAATTACATAACATTGGCAGACATTGAGCAAGGGTTACACCCTCTTTACTCACTGTGGGTGGGGCTGTGCTATCTACTGTGGGGTGAGAAAAGGGAATTACTTCCTATAAACAAGGTGCTTGGAAGTACATAGCTAATTGGATAATGGCCCAAGATGAGATAACTGTTGCCTCTAGTTACCTCAGCCACTGTAACAGTGTGGCCAGTCAGGCTGGGCATGTGGCGATGTGTGCAGTATTGCCTATAGCTACTGTGGCAGCCATATAGCTCAAACATGTAGAGACTGACTGATTGATTATTCCTATATGCAACTTTTGAAGTGATACAATTAAGAAACAATTGATATACATATGTTTGATCGTTTCCACTATATATACATGTATGTATGAATGTTTGAGTTTAAAATTACAATAATATATGATATATAGATAATAGGACCATAAAAATTTGATAATCTTTGACAACTGGGTAGCCTTTTGTGTGCTCTGGAAAATGATCATGAAAATTATACAGTATTTCATGTTTTCTGCATTGACTTTGAGCGTATTGTGCATGGCTTTGCCAGTGATATTTGCAAAGCCTATAAATGTTTATGTGTGTGTTTTTGTTGCTTCAGATATGTATCATGGAAACCGGGGCGCTGACAGAAAAGAACACGGTTAGTTACAACGAATTCACAAATTACACGCCCAGCCCCTGTACGAATTAATGAATCTTTCTGTGAAAAACTCAAACCCTGCATGACTGTGCTCCATAATTCAAAGGAACATAATCGAACAAAAATATATATCGCTTTACAGAACCACCCACAATTTATCAATCACTGACCAGTGCTACCTATATCAGCTACCTACCGTTGCCATGGTTGTTGACATATTCAGTCCAGACCAGTTTAGAAACCATGGGAATGGAATGAGGGCTGACACCTGTGCAGACAGACAGACAGACAGTCTGACACTGGCACTGTGTCTGGAAATCTATGATATGGTATTGGTCGAGGGATTGAGTCTGACAGTCTGCATGACCTGTTTCAAGTGACCTGGTCAGATGGTCAGACCTGGTCAGATGTTCTGGCTTTATAAATAAGTAAATCATATCTCCCAAGTTATCAGTCGAACAAGTGCATGTACACAAGTGCATGTCTGAGCACAAGAATAAGAGATTTCTGCCTGGTTCCCGACATGATTCAAACTCTTCGAGTGGCAGGGGTCTGTTTCAAGTCAGAAGAGGGAAAGGTTCCATTTTGATAGCGTTTACTAGTATACATTTAGAGTAGGGATATGCCATGGGTCAGAAGTTTGAAGCAGACTTGTGTTTTGTGTACATGTATGCATGCATTGAAATCTCCTCCAATAATGAGAAAAACATTCTCATTAACTAAAGAATGTACATTGTATCGAGGGAGAGCATCATTAACTCACTTTGAGAAAGACTCGCAAGCATTCTCAACAAGGGTTCCCGCCCACTTCAGCAACCCTCTCACTTCTTGTAACACCTTGAATTGCTCATCCTCAACAGTAGAAATCAGAGCCAATTACTTTCACGCAGAATACAGCTAAGAGGGAAGTTTATAGGTCATGTGGAGCAAAACCCTGGCCTTGAATAATGTAGCTGGCATCTTCATGCACGAGTGTCAAACATGCATGTACAGGCCAGTAAACTTTTGAACTATTGAAAAATATCTCCCAATTATTGTTGTAACTTGACGGGGAACAAAAGCTTTTGTCCGTTGGTTACAATAGGGATGGTGGACCGTTCGTCTGTTGCATAGGTATCCGCTTTGGAGGAAATGTATAATTAAGTTGAATTGTATCATTGTTGCAGCGGTCACTGTCTGTTATTGAAGGCGGCCATTAATTGCGCTGACCATCGCCCCGTAACCCGTCATTCAAGTGGTAGTAACACTGCGTACATTCTTGGTCATCTCACCGTGAAAAACAACCACTAGCGTGGAAACGTAGAACCGGTCATATCATGTTGCAAAACTTGGAATATATGCTCATGATGAACTTTCTCAAAAGATCTATAGATACACAATTATGATTTGAGGACAAGGGTTTCAAGTAGCCTACCATCAGGAAAGAATGTGAGCATTTGCATATATTGAATGAGTACATAAGGTATTGACATTTTCTAATATCATGATTAGGTGACGCATAGTTTCACTGGGCATGTACATGAAAATTTGGTGAAATATGAGCTGATGGAAATAGCTTGATGACTTGCAAAGTTATCTATCATCATTGCAACAAGTGTTTTCAGGTTACATTTTCAAAACTCAAAGGGCAGTGAATAAGAGAAAATTACCCCTAATGTTTCAGCGTTTTGAGAAGTAAAGAGGATTTAATATTAGTGTCAATGCAAACGAAAACAACTATATTCATGATTAGTGACAAAACGTTGTCACAAATGGCACAGTTTTGACTGATGTGAGCGAATTGTCACCAATCCCCCCCCCCCCCCCACCCCATAATGCCCCCCCCCCCTCCCCACCCAACACTTGACATCTGACCCTTGGGGTAACAGTTGGCACGGCAAAAACTGGACTCAATCTTGTTAAAAGAAAGGGAAATGTTTTATGCTGGATAAAAAATGAGGGTGGATTTCCACTTCTCCAGTTACAACAGGCCAAAAGGGCACAGATGGGGCTTTAAACACCCTCCCAGAAACAAACCAGAGACAAAGTGAAACTTCTCGGTCGAACTGAGCTAACTTTGAGGACAGTCATAGGCTGGCATTTGCTGCCATGATCAGTGGTTAACAAAAGAAAGAAATTTTGATGGCTGCAATTATGTATGATTTTATTCTGAGCATTTGTATTCAATGATACAGCTACCCAGTATTTATACTATGTATTTCATATTGAAATTCAGATTATCAAAATAAGGTTTATGACAGTTGCATGTGGCCTAAATGTACATGTAAGTGTTTCACGAAATTTTTGTACAATTTCACTTGAAGTAGATGCATTAAGTAAATTAATTAGGGACGGGTTTACTTTGTGCACCTCACAGAGAATTTGTGACACTTGTCGTGTCTATAGCAACGGAAAACCGAAGGCTCGCTAAGTGGCCAGTGGACAGGTTCCAACATGGAGGCACAGGGACACTCAAGTATTAGGTGGCATTATTGGCCAATTAAACTTCCATTTGCACGCAGTAACAAATGACAATTTGAAGACGGGGCTGAATTTCAATGGGAAAGTAAGAATTTGCATGTCCCCTTCACCAGAAAGAACTATAGACACTTCCCCCTTGTGGAAAAGCGCAAAAAGGAAGTTTGTTCAATTTGAGAACTCTCCAGTTTAATTTAAGTTGCCAGTTTAAACAGTAGGCCACAGTGGATGACATCAAAGTAATGGGAGTGTGCATTGAGTAAGTTTAGGGATATTTAAGTATAGAGGGAAGGGGAGGGGGGGATCTAGGTGATTAGAAAACCCAATAGCTAGGCAGTGTTGCGGGACCATGCATGTATTTGCCCAGGCAAATCAAAATTGTGGCACTTTGTGATGCGCACAATTGAATCACTGCAATAAATAGGAAGTAGGGGTGTTATTTCACTATTGTGGAGGCGGTTATGTCATGGGGGGTACCTATCCCAACGGTAATGATGGCCCGAACCCTAGCCAGAAAAGAATAAATCACGACACTTTGAAGTATTTAGATATTGGCCTTTTGTAGTGAAGTGCATCCCAAGATACAATTACAGTGGGCAAGGTAATGGTGATTTGTTGGGAATTCCTTGAAATGAGCATAGTCATGTTAGATATTTCATTTGTAGGTCATTTGAATATGAATGGGAAATCGGATAATTACTTGTAAACAATAGAAGCAAACCAATTATGCTGTGAATTGGACCACAGGACCACCAAGAAATTAAAAATAGATGATTACAGGTACATGTAGAAAACCTTTAAAACACCTCTACATGTAACCAAGATTTAATTAATGCAGTGTAAACTATCATGGCATTTTTCAATTTCTGAAACCTAATTAACTGTCCTAGCATTGCCTTAGTCCCTTTATAACATCACACCACTGAACGGAAAGTCTTTGGTGTCCGAAGATATTTCCTAAGGCAATTAACACTGCCTGCCTGAGAAATATACAAAGTTTTCAAATCCAATTTGCATTCAAACTGCAGCATGCAGAACCTTGGGATTGGGTTTCCAGCATTGTTTATATGATGGAAGAAACGGGCAAATGTCTGTAAGCACAACTTTAGCTGTTTGGACACACACGGCCATTCCTGTGTGTACATGTTCGTGTGAGCGTTTAGGAAAGAGAAGAAACTCCCAAGCCATTTCCTTAGGCCATTTCCAATTATATTGGTGTTGCCCCCTCTGTGCCTTGGGTTTTGCCCCTTACTACTCTGTACTGTATGGGTGTAACCATTGTTTCCATGGTAACTATTAGTGAGTACATATTTGTGGTATATATCACAAATTTATCATCATTTAAATCTGTCCAACATAGCATGTTTTAAGGAGAATAGCTTTTTAGAAAAACTCTTCAGCAAAATTCAAAGCACTTTGTTCATTCATGGTCATTCATTCATATCTATAATCTTGCAGGTAAATTCAGAACTGCATAGTATATGCTTTCAGACCACATCAATACATGAGATATTGTATGGTAATAGGTAATGCATGCATGTATTACCTAATGTTACAGAGGTTTGACCTGACAGTGTCCTGACCCACCAGTTGTTGCCTTATGATGTAAGCAGGCTAAGGTAATCGCCAGCTAGATTATGATGCTATTCCTGGCTGTCTGGTCCCTTACATAACTCAGTGTAACTAAGGCAACTTCAGTGTAATAACCCATATACCAATAGCTCACTGCTCTCTCCCCTTTGCTTAGGTTAAAAACTATAGCAATCAGCCGCTTCTATAGGTTTGCAGTTGGGAATAATTGACTATACCTGTATTTTAGTTGCTATGGTAACTGACGCCAAAGTTGTGAATTGTATAACGTAACTTAAAAGCAGCATCAGTGCGGAGTTTTGAAAGCTTTGAGATTGTAAAATGTGTTTCATTAAACATTGACATAGTTTCTGTCCTTTTATACATTCATGTATTCAAAAAAAAAATTCTTAAACTTTACTTAAAATTCAAGTAAATATTTTAATTCTCATAAACAAAGTGTCCATTTAGTATGATTATATCGAGAGCCTGGCTAATACCCTTGATGTGATGCAGCATAAGAGAGTAGCACACATGAAGAAAAGCCGTTTGTCTGCCGTAGACTTACAGCGGTGACAAAGACCTCACCACTCAGGGCCCTTGGGTCACACACACGGTTGGTTGCATGGTTAGTTGCTACGGTTACTCCCTTGAGTGTGGTCCCTAGGGGTGGGTGAGGGGGGGGGGGGGGATCGTGGTGGGCTGAATTTTTGTCCGTTTCAGACACACAAAAAGGTTAGGACTTTTGACCAAAGCTTTTAACCTGGTTAACCTTTCCGTGGCCGAACAGCTGTAAAACACAATCTTGTGGCTACCCCTTTGCCACAAGATCAGCTTCCACATTGCAAAATGATAGCTTCTGCGCATCAAGAAAAGGCAGGAGTAATTTCTAGTGACCTGTCTGTCACCGTTTCTTTATGGAGTGAATTATCACCTTGGACGGGGAAAAAAAGCTGTAATTTCGTGTGTTTGAAGGTCGTCTTTCAGGGTGGTTGTAGGCGGTGAAATGATGGCATGTTTTATATCATGCTTACTGGGCAGAAGTTAAGAACAACTATGGTAATTTCTAAGCAATGTAACAATCAAGGAATTATCTGATTATTGCAGGGGCATTCTTGACTCTACTATGATGTCGAAGGCAGATGTGAAATGTTTAGTGGGAAACATTGAAATCGCAGGAAATTTCAGTTCACTTCACCATTAATAATAACTTGAGTGGTCAAATGCTCTGTGTGAATCCAAACATAGCCCTCTAGGTGTGGCCATATCTTTGCTATAGGATGTATGTATAAGATAGCACTGTCTCTATTAATAGTACTTGAATATCCCTTTACTAATGTGTGAATATGCTCTGCATGTGCTAATATAGATAAAATCCGAGTTGTACATATAATAATAGACTGTTTTTCCCAGCCTGAGGCATCTACAGAAATCACTTGGAAGTTCACTGACCAAAGCTAGGCTTATCAGAATGAAGTGGTCATTGGGACCCCTAGGGTTTGCCCTAAGGGAAGGGCTGGACCCTTGTTGTTGGAAGGGTCCTGTGGGTGGGGGAGGGGGGGTTGGACCCCCACCCCCTATCATAACCATGGTAATGGTCGCCAGCAGGGATACTAATAGGTGAGGTAGAGGGTCAGGTAAAAGTAAAGGCACTGGAGCAAATCTGGAGCTGTGCTTGGGATAAAGACTTGGAGACAGGAACTTTACCTCCTGGGGCCAAGCCCTGGGGGTCAGACTGTTTGAGATGTTTTGTTGCTACTTGGGGGGTGCAATGATCCGCATGTGAATAAATATATCACCTAGCTCTTGCCAAACTTTATACATTTGGTCACATTTTCTGTATTGTTATTTGGCTGGCGAATAGTGATGTATATTTACATAGGAAACTATGCAGCTGACACTGATGTAAAAACCAGAAAGCAAGCTGAGAGAAGGGCTGTGACTATAGAGGAATAAACGTGACAAGCATTATTGCCACATCATAAGGGATCTTTATCATGTTTGTGGAACCTTCAACACTTTCAAATCACTTAGTTTGCATCCCATTCTTTTGTTATTTATTTGTCTATACTTGTAACAAAGTCTTTTAGTTTAAAATTTCGAAAAGGAAGTCCATGAAATAATAGAATCAATCAGCAAATTAATAATTTATATAATTAAAAAATAATTATATGCAGTTACAGAATGAATTATGTATATGAAGATATATATATCAGGAAAGATTTCATAAAAGATGGGAGAAAATATGGAAGGTTATCAGCATTATTGATCAGATATTGATCGACATTGACAAAATGTATGTATATTTATTAACAGATGATTACTCTTCAACAATACACAAACGCCAGAACAGTTCTTGCTTTTTGTAAAGAATCAATTCGATCTTGGGCTACCCAGGGTGACTGACCCATGCCAGGTCCGCAAGACTCCCCCCCCCCCCCCCCCCCCAGCCCAGTGTCACAATAATGGTAACAACAAATGACGCCACCTTGGACCAATAGATTTACCTGCAGGTGTCAACCTGGTTTAATGTTGTCATAGAATCAATATTGATGAATTGCCTTCGAACAATGAAGCGAATACCGCCACATCTATATGGATGTTGGATGGGGACTTATATTACCATCATGGAGCATTAACAAAAATGCTAATGAATTAGATCTCTGAAAAAATAATTAAAAATTATCAGAAAAAAAACAGTTAATAATTGAAAATTTCCCTACTGCTGTTGATAAATAGCAACACAACATGTGCAACCATTCACCAATATGGCCAAATCAGACATGTCATCTGCTTGATATGCGAATAACAATAACTCACGGGCACAAAAACAGTAATAAAGCTGTCATATATTGGATATTGGATAACTGCGTAGCCCACATGTATTATCCTGCCCTGCTTCATACGTACAAAAACAGCAGCAGCTTTATGAGTGGGAATGTTTTGTGTGTGCGTGGCTCTATCAGGTAATGGACGAGATTATAGGGTCAGTCATGGGTCAGTTTGATAGTAGTGGAGATAAACTGGACAGCTCTGCTTGTGTACAGTGCAAAACAGCACAGGACTGGAGGGATCTGTAGGCTTTTACATGTATGGAGGGCCATGGTCTGTTCTATGTCTTCTCGTTCAGGTGTGGATGGAGGGACTTGGTGATATACCAGTGTGCCGTTCTGTCAAACTGTCGAATCACCCTGATTATGAACCATTGTTTCCAACAAAACAATGCAATACATGGAATAACTGTCACCTATATTGTGTATATATGAAGCATGCACATGTGTGGAATAATGCACACAAAACACACACAATATACATTATACCACAAACTCCTATAAGAGATCTCTTATGGATTTCGGATTCTATGCACTAACAATCACAGATTTTCAGTAACTTTTAGTTTATAACTTACTGATATGGATTTTAAATTGATATCAATTTATTTAATTCAAGGTGCATGTTCATTGAATATTCATGAAGGTTTAGAGATGCTTAATGTTTTTCCATCTTCTTTCAATTGCAGTGAATCCATCGTCAGCGATAGCAAAGGCCCTGTCCATCACTAGTACCCCTCGGCGTCCACGGAGCGAGAAAAAACCCATCCCCGAGGACCTAAAGGACAAGAAATACTACGAGCGACGTCTACGAAACAACATGGCCGCCAAGAAATCGCGAGACTCGCGCAAAAGCCGCGAGGACCAGATAGCGATCCGCGCCAGCTTTTTGGAGAAAGAAAACGCGATTCTGCGAGCGCAAGTGGCCACGCTTCGCGAGGAGGCGAATTCCTTGCGACAACTTCTGCTGCAGAAAAGATCAAGGCCATGATTGGGCGGTGAAGGAGCATAGAAGTCATCCCAAGCAGCCGCACAGCAAAAGTCATCCATGGCCTTCATTGTCTCTGGTCAAACTCAACATAGAGATTAATCAGTGTCTGAGCAATTCAAGATGGCCACACTAAATCCCCTACACATGCACACACTCAGGCAATCATAAACCATATCTCATTCAATCAGTATTGAAGCATGCAAGCGAATTATGACAATTCAGGTATATATATATATATATATACATGTGTTTTTGCATTTGTCCATATATTTTTCGGTTTAAATCGGGTAAATAAAATGTTGTATTTTGATGTACTTGAATGTATTGCATGAGCGAACAATTAAGTGGGTAAAAATACATTTATAAATACAGATTGTATATAGTGAAATATTTAGACAAGGTCATATGTTCTTGATTTTATGTATACATTCATTTTTCGTTGTACAGATTGAACATATGATAATGATGTTAAGCGATGTTGATTGTCGGAAAGGGTATTTACATGTAACTGTTAGCCAATAACCAATTGTTAAGGAAAAACTGGTCGATGTTCATGGAGTGATAAATCGATGTTGTTTGGTTACGATTGATGTTGTTTCAAACACCAATCCTAGTCCGCTATTACTTGAAAAATGTTCATTATTTTATAAAATATTGTTCTATAGACAGTGTTTCGGGATACATGTTGGAGTATAAAGATATACTTGCTATACATACATATATATATATTGATGTTTTATATATACATGCATAATTGTTGTGAAATGAAAAGGCTCAGGAAATTGATGCTTGCCAAACATACGTATATCATTTCATTGCTTCATCTCCATGCAACCTATGAATTGTATTACTCAGGAGTTTATTTATTGGGAAAAAAATATATATTTATGTTCAAATGAAAATATTACAAGATATACCAGTATATATTGCAGGTTGTCTGCAGAGCTGCAACATTGTAGAAAAATTTTTTTTCTTCTGCATGTTTAATAGGATAGTTGGTAGAGATAAACAAAAATGAATTTGCAAGAATTTAGTGACAATTTACTAAACTTTCATAATGTGATTTAATAGTGTGAGTTGATGATCATAAAGATATAATGGAAGTCATCGTATCTCAGATACGTATTCAATCTATTCTGTGCTTGTACTATTGAATTCATCAATATATAAAGTCACCATGATTTTAACTTTTGTTTTTCGCTTACATATATATATATACATGTAACTGTATGTGTCATAGCAGAAATACATAAGACCAAGGTCTCATGTATTTCTTGTCATAGGTAAGGCCTGATTTCTTAGTGTTGTAGTGTTATCATAACGTATGTATCATAATGTTACATTTTCAATCCACAAGTGCTCAGTCATACAGTCATAGCGTGCATTGTTTTGACATTCATAATATTTATTTTCATGAATCGTTTTCCGTGTTTATGTTTTTACACAGCACTGGAAATACATTGCAATCAATATTTCATGCCTAAAAAAATTACTTTATTTTAATTATTGAATTTTAAAATGAATTGGTTTTTCCTGAAATCATTTTCTGTTGCAATTATAAAATTGTGAATTTTTCTTCGATCTTTCAATAGGTCGGACACTCAGGGTTTTTGCATGTTGTTAGTGTGAATATAGTAGTGACTTTTGTCAGGGTAAACTTATTTGGAAACCTTTGTCGGTTCCAGGGTAAAAAAAAATCAACATATTGTTATCGCGAAATGCGCTAGCTTTAAATTTAGCTGTATGAATGCTTCACAACCTGCGATATTGCGAAGAAAAAATTCAGGTTATAGTTGTACTGTACTGTTGAGTACAGTGCCTGAACATGTCCAGAAAATGCAATATTCTACATTGTACAAAAGAAATGTTCATTCATTGTAAGATTGAGCAATAGTAGTGTATTTAATGAATATTGAATCTCTGGTTGAGTTGGAAGCATCATGTTGATTCCTTATCACTCAGGTGATACGCAATGCGTGTACAGTGTATATGGTATGTATGTAGTTAATGATATACCTTGGACCAGTGTATACAGTATAAACTCGTCTATACAGTGTAAGTAGAAGGAAGAAATAAAACTGTTTTTGTTTTGTATGTCCTGTTGCAGTTCTATTTTTTGGCTGGGGAAAAAAAATCAAGTTGGAATAAGTGGAATGATTTTTCCGTACAATTTTTGGGTTAGTGTCGAAGGTGCACCTTCGACTTTGATGAGCTGAAACTTGATTTTGGTTCTATCAAGACTATTTCGACATGAATGAAACTCCAATTGATTGAGTGGTTAATTGCAAGGTTATGATGTTCAAATTATCCCTAAACGACACAATGCTTCAAGAGAGAGCCTCGAACAACACAAATGTTTTCTCATATATTATACAGTATTTTATTAAGGCAAAATATACAAGTATTACTTAATATGACTGTGATATGATACAATGTGGCATGATTTTAAAAGAACAACAAACAACATTATATCCATTGCTTCATACTTGACTTTTAACACTATGTACAATAAAACAGCCCTACCACCCAATAACTGTGGCCATATTACAAGAAAACCACAGAATATTCAACTTTAGTACAATACCCTTTTATACACATGGCTATGAACATAGAATCTTGTCATATCTGGCACCTAATATAATAGATATAACGGTACACTTGGATATAAAAGGGGAAATTGTAAGTACTTTCAAAAGTATTAAACTTTTTTGGAGACAAGCCGATTTTGGGAGACTAAGTATTTACTGAGTGGATACATCTTTGCCGTTGTATGAGATATGAATGCATAGGAAATACAAACTGGGAGACAAGACAGAAAATTCTATCATGCAGAAGCAAACTGATAAATTTTTACAAATTTGCTTTCGCTTGGTATAAATAAATGCAATTCAGCAATCAATTTCTGAAGTTGTCATATTCGCTGAAGCGAAGCAGTTTATCAAATGCTCCCCGACACTGACTAGTTTTGTAACTACAGCTCTGTGCCGACTCAATAACCACCATGCATTTTCTACTCGCAAAATAACCTGAACAAAACAAATAGTTGTAGCCCAATATTTACATAAATACGATGCCAGCAAACAATTTCACAGTGTACATAATACATATACTAAGAGATACTATTAAGTTCACAAGTATAGATGATTTTGCAGATTGATTATAACACAAAGTTACACACATACAGGTCAGTAAAGTTTGCTCTATTTTTTAATGCTTTTAAAATTGAACAAAATACGTGCTTTGAAACGTCACATACAAGCTTCGGATACATTGTACTTTCGTATGCATTGAACGGCCGTTAAAACGTACTAAGCATGCGCACGGAAACAGCATTTTGATGCACACTGGATACACTGCAAATAACTTATCGCAAGAATATTTTTAACGTACACATGAACCATGATTATCAAAGGAGTTGCCATGCTTTGGTTGCCATGGCTGAGAAATCACCATGGATATAGTGGGACAGGCAATGATATAAAGGGCCAGGCCATGATGCAAGTCCACAACATCTAAAGAGGTTATATACAAATTCACATCAACTGTACAAAACCAAACAGGAGTTGGCTACTGTTACAAATGCTTAGCAAACCAGCAATTGTTTTGATTGTAAAATTTCAGACCAGTCACCTTCAAGATTTAGAGAAATTTATCAAGAAATCAAAATGAGAGAGAATGGGCCAAAAAATCGCGACTTTTTTCTCAAAATATTTAGAGGTCTATGCATTACTACCTGTGTGGCTATATTTTTTTTTTTAAGAGTATTAACCATTTTGTTGTATCAAAGTACAAATCCTCGCTCATTCTCTATGATAAATTTTCATAAATACGAAAAAAAATATATTTTACAACAATATACTGACCCACTCAAACACAAAATAGTGTTGTGATTTGCATAATTTCAGCAAAATGACAACCAAAAATGACTGGCGTCAATATTCGACCACAATTATGAGTATATGCTGGATAATAATTATATGCATCAGTTGCAATATGCAGGGTGTGGTTTTGAATGAAACAAAGGCCCAATCAGTGCTCAGATAAAACAAACTACCTTATTTCCGTAAGCTTGTCGTCTTTATTTTCATGATTATTTTTACAATTGCATTTTGAACCTGAATAATTTTCCGAAGGTAGTTATGAACCATACTGATTATGTTTTTGGACCGATATGGTGGAATTTATATTCGAGGATAAACTCCAAAAGAATCTGCACTCAGAAATTGGGCTGGAAATTCAATTTATTCGGACAATTTGGACTCAATGAACAAGCCCAACACACTTTTTTTTGAGACCATGTATTTCATGATTCAGTGAATGCATTCTTTCTCCAAATGCCAAATAGACAAAAGCCTTTTCTGTATACGTTTGTATAACATGATTTTGGCTGCAACATAATACCATGGAAACTTATACACTAATTTCCAGTAAGAACATTTGCCACCGTTTGTTTTTCATTTTACTTATCTACAGCTTTCAAGAAAGCACCAAACAGTAAAGAATCAGAGATCTATCCCTGTTAAAACACTGAATTTGCGCCCATCGTTTTCTCTCATGCAAGCTTCTTACACCTAATTATGCATATATCAAACCCCCATTCAAACATGCTATATTGACCAGCATGATTTAATGAAATTCATAAAATTGTGGACTGGGGAATATATTAACATTACGTTTTGCCTCCGATTCATCTATC
This sequence comes from Terebella lapidaria, assembly GCA_949152475.1. Taxonomy (NCBI): domain Eukaryota; kingdom Metazoa; phylum Annelida; class Polychaeta; order Terebellida; family Terebellidae; genus Terebella; species Terebella lapidaria. The sequence continues at coordinate 21,480,953 of OX424567.1, forward strand.
AGAGCGATTGTTTTTAAATAACTATGCCACGTCGATCAGGATTCAGTCAGAACCGCCGTTTTCCTGGTCTTCTTCCTCAGCCATCAAAGTCGAGAATTTGTTGGCATCACTGAAATCCTGTATCAAAAAGATGATTATTGTTATTGGCAAACATAATATACGAATGAAAAGAACAATTGAACTTGAAATAAACGGAGTAAAATTTTGGAACCTTATGACAAAACTTTGTCATACAGTGCCCATGAATCAGTATGGTTTGCAGTAACGAAGTATTTTGCCAAATTTATGCTGAACATACACAGTTTGTATATAAACACATATTATTCACTTTATTCAAACACACGTTTTCTCACTTCAATTCATGGGTTATGTTTAGATGCAAAAAATCTAAATCTTTGGAACAATAGCCCCACAACTATTGACTAATTTCCACCCAGTTATGACCTTGTGACAGACCTTTGCTTTGGACTCTTCATATGTTGGCATCTCCTCGATTGACTTGGGCAGAGGTTTCTCGCGTTCCTTCCGCGTCGCTTTCTCAGGTGCCCCGCGACCCCGGGGAGCTCCTCGGCCCCGACCCCTACTAGAGAGGTCGCCATGATCCTCGTCACTGTCTGGAACGTATAAACAAACGTCCAAAATATGTTTCATGAAGCAGGAGTTGAAATCAGCATGGTATATATGAAGGAATCGAGCAAGTCGCAGTCATTCCAGGATCATACATTGGATTCGAACTTTTGCTAGAGAGTATATTTTAGTTTGGCGTGTGAAAACAATATTTACTTGGAAGTTACTCAAATATTTCCAATACATATATATAACATCATGACAACATGACATGCTATGTTGTTGAATGTACATTCTGGTGGCCTCTAATTCATGTTTACATGTACACACAGCCGACGATCAATGAAGAAATCACAAAGTTATTACCTTTGCGTTGCTGCTTACGTTTCTCCCAGATATTTTCTTTGGGCGGCTCGGCCGGAACAAAATCCTGGGAAGATTTACTGGGAGGACTCTTCTGAAACATAGGGTCAATTGATTTCAACCCCCCAAAAAAGGCATGTAAAACTTGAGCACTCAAGGATCAAAGATTAGACAAGATTTTCGAATGTTACAGCAGATAGGTTAAATAAACATAGGTTTTATTTGACACAGCACAAAAACAATCACGGTTATCAATGCATATATGAAGAAATGTTATCCCAGGATTCTCCAAGGAGTCCAATTCCAGGTATTTATGATTATATCAGAGATTTTTTGTAGACATTGCCTTCATCCTGACAGCTGTTGCCATTATCAGAAACAGTAATAATTGTTCAGTTGCAAGGGTAGCTATTATACGGGAAAACTCTACATTGAGGGAATCAAATTTTTTCTCAATATTTCCGCTTTGCATACAGTCAATATCATATCAATTTCAACCAAAGATTTTGCACCAACATTGACAGCAATGCAGTTGTATGTCCAAACAGCCCATACCTCAGTGCTTTTATCTTGTGGAGGTGTATCAGAACTCGAGTTTTTCTGCTCTGATTGGCTGGTTCTAGGCTCTGTCTGCGAGGTAGGGGCCCCCGGTGATGTGCCTCCGCTGCCACCTTTGCGCTTCTCCCAAATGTTTTCTTTGGGAGGTGGAGCAGGAACCTAAAAAGGATGGTAAAATACAGGAGAAGGGACAAAACTATACATGTCCCATGTCCATAGCAAAAGTTGTTTAAAATGGGGCATTTACATTTTGTTTGGTGTACCCACAAAGTTGGGAGGGCCTCAACACTGCACCATGACTATAGAATCTGGAATCTTTATTGTCTGTGTTTAATGGTTATTTCCCATGCCCTAAACTTAAGTATGAACTGGAATGATTTGAGCATATCCACAGTTCGGACAATGATTTTTCTACAATCACAATGGCAATTCGTAATTTTCATGCATACGAGAGCAGCCAACCACCTGACTACTGAGTACTGACCAGTTTGGCGTCAGTTTCCTTTCCCTTTGGAGGGGATTGGACTCCGGGGCTTGTCGGCTTCTTCTCGGCCTGGAACACATCTTCGTCGTCGGAGAGGGCGCTGTCTCGTCGAACCCGCGCAGAGCCGCTGCCGGGAGGGGGCGCCACTGGAACAGAGACATAGTCGAGATGTGAATGACGCAGTTTTAACATGTTCATCAACAGAATACAGTATGCATAAATGTTATGAATCATCAGCATCATCATTTCAGGCTGAAAAGGCTATAACACAATTACGAACTTACATAATGCCATTATCCTTCTAGTGTTGTACAGTTCAGATCTTGGCCAATACATGCATACACACTGACAGATAGTATTGGATAAGAAGGGGGGGGGGGGGGGGGGCGTTGCAGTGGTGGACCTTGGCCTCACCTGTGCGAACACCTTTTCCTGAACTGGAGCTAGACAGTTTGCGTTCTCTCCGCGATGACGACCCGCCATCCTGTGATCCACTGCTTTCTTTGCGAGTGCGCGGTGGGGGTGGTTGCGATGTGGGGCCGCTATTCAGTCTGCAAAACATACACATGATTCATTGTCTCACGGACACATGAAACATACATTGGCCTATCAATCAATGACTGACAATCAATATATACATGACTGACAATCGATATATCTGTTTTGCTTTTGTATTAGCTAGTTCCAACATGTACACAAGGAGTACTCACCTCTATAATGAACAATTTTGGCAGTGTTTATCATAAAGGGTAAATATGGTGATAATGGTTCTATCCGCACCTTTCTCTGTTTTCTTTTTCGGCTTCTTCGGCTCTTCTCTCCTCCTCCCTCTGTCGGATCAGCCGCTGTTCTATCTCTCGCTCTCTGGCTGCAGTGTCCACAGGTTTTGCGCTGCCAAATATAGACGGACGAGCTTCAGGCTTTTCCGCTGTTTTCTCTTCCAATGGCTTTGAACGTTTCTGCAAGTTTAGCTTCGGCCGCTCCTTCGGCCCATCCCTGGACTGTGAATCTGAAACCAACAATCACATTCGTGATTTTTCTCATGTAGTAATAGAACAATTCATTAGAGGAGGTAATTCTCAGGTGAAATCTAATATTGGCATCAAATACTTTTACGTTACTGAAGGAAGTCGACTCTCAGCAAGTTTACTTATAGTGTAAACTTATTATATGTAAAGTTATTGACTACCGTCCGCTCTTCGGGATCCTCGAGGATAGTCCTCTCTCATCCGAGTCCTTGCGGACGCGCATCCGCTATTCCGGATCCTCGCGGCAGGGCCGCTCACCGGAGGTCGCGGCGGACACGGTAACTACTTCATCATTAACGGTAACCAGGTAACAGCCCACCCGACACTCCCAGGCCTACGGACACCGTTCAGAAACTGGTTCATCACCACGGTGTTAACTGGCGGGGCCTGGCGAGCCGCGGTCTGCCTCGGGGACGGAACCCCGTACAGTCCGACATGCTGGCCAGAGCCTCTGTCACATGTCCCGGGAAGGGAGAGAGCTGGCGATCCACAGGGCCGAAGGCCCCCGAGTCAGCAACTCGTCTCTCCCAGCCCGGGCCTCCCCACGGAAATCGTCCCCAGGGCTCTAGGAGCCCACTACTCAGACCCAGGGAACACAAAGCTCATGGCGAGCCTCGTGTGCGTCCTAGTCTCGATCTTGGACAATCTCTTCGAACGAGTCGCTTCCAGTGTATATATAATACACCAGAAACTGCAGGGCGCACGCGAGGTTAAATCGATCCATTGTTATAGTTTACTGGAGCGTAAATTACAATACGTCGCCGTGGCAACGCACGCTCGAACGGAGCATGTCAAAACAAGGCCAAGTACAGAAAGGCCACATAAATGGCTTTTATGTTTACAATCACCTGCCGCGTGCTTAGGGCAAAATCGCCACATTACCCCCTTCTTACAATGTTGGTCCCCAACATGTTCCGCCCGCGCCCAAAATGCTCGAAACCCGACGAAGGCTTCGCATGGCGGGGGCCGGAAGAAGGCACGATGGCAACGCCCGGAAGTCACGGCGCAAACACTAGGACTTTAAGAGTCCCTTTTGGAAGAATGGGGAACTACCCCCGGACTTATGGAGTAAACTATAACGCGCTTTGCAATTTTGAATAAATCCTCATAAACAAGCTAAAATTTTGACCGAGGTGGTCCAAAACCGTGTGATGACCTTGAAAGGTCATCCATTATAAAAGGACGGTGTGTCGAGTCTTTGGAATATCTTTAAGGTTAGACTTTAAATTTAGAAATTTTGTAAAACGACACACCGAGTGATCAAAAGTGATAGTACCTCTAAAATGTTGCCGACCGCCCTGCCGGCCGGCTCCTCAGATCCGCAGAACGGGTCTGAGGCAGGGCGGAGCCGCGGGAGCGACTCCGGCACGCCGCCGCACACGTGCAGCGACGAGGCTAGCACCCTAGCCTTCCTCCGTTGTCATCGGCTCCTCATCCGTGCCGCCTGTCTTGGGGTCTGGCGGCGGTGACGGGTCCCTACGCCGCGGAAGCAGCGGAGCCGGCATAGTGAAAGCCGGCTGCACGGGCGGATGAGGCAGGCCCGGTGGAGCTTGCACGGGCTTTTGTGGTGAGCCCTGCAATCCGGGTCCTGACGGAGCCATCACAACGGAGGCCGGTAGAGATGTCGCGCCGAGATCTGCTATGGCGCGGAACATCTCCACCGTATCGCGGGTGCGCTGTGGACCGGCCGTCTGTTCTCCCCACACCTGGACTAGGTATGGGTAGATGGCCAGCTCCAAAGCGGCATCCGCGCGCCGGAGAGCCGCCTGGTTCAGGGCGGACGACTCGGGGTCATCGACGCCCTGGATTAGGCGAGTCCGAGCGGCCTCGGCTTCGTCAAGACGACGCCGTAGCTGCTCATTCTCAGCCTCCAGGTGCTCCATCCGTGCGGCCACCTCTGGGGCGGGGGCGGACGCCCCGGACTGCTCGGCAAGAGCGGCGGTCCGACCCTGGTCGAACGCGCGCCGCTCAATGACGGCCGACAAAGTCCGGTGGCTCTCTAGGCTCCGCCGGGTGCCTTCCATGAGGCCCTGGTCGTATGCGAGATCGCATGCGACACGGGAGGCCTCGGCGCGGCACCGGCTGAACCGATCCAGAGAGCTGTCCATCTCCGCCACAAGGTACTCCGCCGCTCGGGTGAGTCGACCACGCTGGGGGTGATCCCAGGGGTGCTCCTCCCGAGCGCGGACCAACGCGGCTACACCTGCGGACCCCAAGTCACGAATGGCTCGAGGCACCGGCAGGTTCACCAACGCCGGATCACCGGGGATCCGGTCCATACCATCGCGACGATGGCCGACCGCCTGGCCTACAGACTCGCGGAAAGTCTCGTAGACGCTGGCGGTCGTGGGACCGAGCCTCCGGCGTACGTCCGCCGTGGCGTCGAGGGGGTCCAAGTCCAGGGAGGCAGTGCTTTGCCACCCTGCGGACGTCCCCTCAACTACCAACGAGGACGCGGACGCCGACCTCGTGAGAGGTACCGCACGTCCGCTACTGCTCGCAACCGAGGGAGTCACGCGTGGAGTCCTTGGCGGGACCGCCGACGCGGTACTCGAGGAGGCGGAGGTGTCTGCCACCACCCGTCCCTCAGACGGACCCGCGGGTACCGTCACCTCGAGCAAGCCCGGGTAGTCCTCCTGAGTCAGCGCACCCGGAGACTGCAGGGGCGTCGTCCCGGCCGGAGTCTTTCCGGCGGACGAGCTCTTCCCCTGAGTCTTTGGCTGGGGGCGCGGCTTAGGAGTAGCCACTCGTGTCTTGGCCGCGATCTGCGGCATCTCCGACACGATCATGGTCACCCGGTGCCGTTCTTCACCGGCCTGGATCACCGGCGGTTCACGGACAGCCTCTGCTGCTGTCCGGGCGGCTTCCGCCGCCTGGAACTCCGCCGGGGTCTGGCCCATTGTAGCCGTCAGGCGAGCGGTGTAGCTCGAGCCCGCGGACACAACGCCAGACTGCTTCCAGGCATCGTCCATGATGCGCTGTGCAAAGCGCCATGGACCCCAGTGAAAGAATCGGTGATTCGCCGTCCCTGACGTAGTCATGAACGACGCCACCCTCGGTGGTATGTATCCATAATTGAATACAGGCCCCACTTCATTTCCAACGATATGAAGTCCCTCACCGCGGTGTGCACCCGAGCGGTGATCATTTAGGGCCTCTAAACTGGCGAAATATCGTTGCTGAGGGGTGCCGGAGTAGCACCTCTTGCAAACGAACATTTGCATCCAGGGGTAGTGGTACCCCGCAATGTGTCGACTCAAGTGGTCGTAGGTAGGATACCTACGATCCCGATTGAGCGCACGGTGCGGGTCCTCATACCCGTCCAGGGATTCCGGACAGAGTTGGCATATTACACCCTCCTCTGTCTCGGGCGGCAACCCGACACGCTCCTCGTCCGTGAGTGGACGAGGCCGTGTGAAAGGCGTGTCGGCCGCCGCGCCGGCCGCCGCGGTGCGGCGTCCCTGCGGATCCCTGCCGTAGCGCGGGAGGAACATGTGTCCCTGACGGACTCCAGGGAGTTCGGGGCCCATTTCGGCCCGCAGCCTCTGGATAGAGGGCTGCTCCGAGGACGACCGTTTCTTCTTTTTGGCCGCCCCCGAACGATTCTCCGACCTGGTTTGTCGGGGCACACTCTTCCCGCGTGGGGGCGCGGCCCTCTGTTGCTGCGCAACGAAGGCCCGCGCTCCCGCTTCCAGTGCGGCGTCAGACAGGTGGACCCCGTCTTGCTCCGCGCGCTTCCGGAGGAGTTCTAAACGAAGATCTCCCTCCTTCGGCACGGGACGCCCTCTGTCCACTGGACTTGACCCCACCTCCGCAGCTCCGGTAGGTTTCTTAGTACCGGAGGAAGAGGAAGAGGAGGTTCCTTTCGGTGCCTGGATAGGCACCCGCTTACAGGAACCTCCCGCGCCTGGGCCGGATCCCGCGGAGGCGCCGCCCGCACCAGATCCCGAGGGATTAGGCGTCTTGGCGACTCCGGGTTTGGCGGAGGACCCTTTCTGGCCGCCCGGCTTAGGCGCCAGTGGCTTAGGCCCTCCGGACTTCGATCCGGCTTGAGGCGAGGGGCCGCCGGACTTCTTTTTCCGGTGCGGCCGCTTCTTCTTCTTCTTCTTTGGAGGCGAGGAGGCCGGGTCCGGGTCGGATCCGGCCTCAGATTGCCCACGCTCAGCGGCTTCCAGCTCTTGCTGGGCTCTCCACTGCTTTTGAGCAATCTCCCGGGCTCGACGGCGAGTACGCCTAGAGACGGGCGATGTAAACCCGTCATCTCGGTTCTCGGTCTCCTTCGAGCCAGACTCCTGTTCCTGAGGCGGCGCTTGGGATGCGGCTTCCTCAGCCGCGTCAACCTGCTCCGCCCAAGTCCCAGGGGCCTTCTGGTCGTGCGGACCAGACTCCGCAGGTGCGGACACCGAGGAGTTCTCGGCGGAACCGGTGTCCGGACGGCTACGGCCATCCGGACGGGTTTCCGCACGAGTACTCTCATCCGGGCCCAGAGACGCAAGCATCTCCGAGGACGGGTGCAACTCAATGTCCACACTAGCAAGTCCCGCACCACCGCAGTCCATCACCTCTTCCATACGGGAAAAAGTGGACGGATCTAGGAGTAACTCGGCGCCTGCCGTGGCCGAGTCACTCTCTGCGGGGCGGTCCTCCGCGACCTCGCTCTCAGACTCGGTTCCTGAGTAAGAACCGGAGCTGGAGCTGGATTCCTCAGAACCCACATAGGCTCCCCGAGGGATGTCCTCGCGGTCATCCTCCTCGGGCCTAGACTGGGGTCTCGAGTACGAATTACCGCGCTCAAGAGACCCCTCTTCCCTCCCTTCATCACCTCCCCAGCCGTCACTTGACTCTGACATCAAGCGCTCTAATCGCTCTAAACACTGGGAGTCAGATCCGCAGATCCGTCTCCACCAGTGCCGAGCGCTTGAATGACGAGAAGGTGTCGAGTTACATCGATTATAGGCATCAAGTGTTGGCAGTTATACTGCACACGCATCGTATGACGCGTTCCCGTGGAAACGTCTATTCACTGCATCTACCCGATCGACAGACAAAAGGACGTTTTACATTCCCGCATTCCCATACACGCATCTCCCCCCGGTGACTCCTTTCATGCCATGTATACGGGTGGCTTGTGTACACAAGCCATCCCGGGGGAACCCGCTAAAATACTACAGTAATTAACAGCAGTCATTAGCAATAGCTTTCGCACTGGCGATCAATGACGTGAAGTTAATCACCCTCGCAGGTTAAAGATTGTATACAATGTATCAAAAAGCCAAACTACTTGTGGGTGTTACGATTATGTCACCCTATCAGCAGCGATAAATAAAAATTTAACACCGCTCAAGCAGCAATGAAAATAAATCCACCACCGCTTGCATGCTTTTCATAGATCACGGCATACAGCCTTCGATACAATGTACACAATCTCCTACACCCCTCTTGCGAAAGCAGAAATCTCCCGATTTCTTACTCTCTATTGCACCAGGGAAAAGATATATCACTAAACTTTCTCATATATGGGATAAATGAGTAAGAATAGCATTTCCACGGGAAACACGCACACACTTGTGGCTTATAATCCTCCCATAAATAATAAATGAGATGGAAAATAAACAAAATCACTCCCCATAGCCGCTGGCACGCTTACAGGGCGATCGGACATACCCATGACGTCCGGACAGACAATCGGGCGCCCTATGGGCGTTTGCAAAGCGCCCACTAGCATCCCCGACGTACTGCCCGGCCGCGGAGCGGTGCCCGGTCCAGCCCAGAGCCTCCTCAAACGACTACCGGAGCGCGGAGCCAATAGATTTAGACGCGGAGCCGGCATGGTCCATAACCGCACTGGTTAGGGGGCGAACCCTTCATACCGGCGCCCAATCTAGAGGCGCCCAAAGATGGTGAAAGCAATAGCCGGCGGACGTCCGTGGCTGCCCGCGGACGGAGTCCAGGCCGGACGTCTACCATTGTACGGCGTATTGCCCTTATCCAATGAAGATGAAATTGGAATTAGAAGCCACCACAAGTGTTGCGCATGTAATATACGACCCCCTTCTTAGAAGGAGGCCGGGGTTCCGGTCATTCCGGCCGGACCGCGTATTGTAAGGTACGATCCGGACGAGAACGAGCGTCACCCGCTGCCGCGGCTGGTCCGCACGCGCGGACTTAACAACCGCTCCATTATCATAATGGATAGTCGGTTTCCTGCCGTAAGAAACCTTAATTACTATAACCGTAATTATAGTAATGGCTCACGGGGGATAACTACACCGAAGTGCGTCATCTTAAAGCGCCGCGGACGCCGGACGAGTCACGCGGACGAACCGCGGACATCAGTCCTCATCTGCGGACACTATCCCCGCGTCCAGAGCCAGTTCCCCAAATCCGTGGGAAGACGCTTCTCCCGTAGCGGACGTAAATCCCAACCTCAGTCTGGCCATATAAGAGGTTGTCCCGGGACCAGGGGCGTCCGGCCGAATCAGTAAATTCGTCCGGCCAGCGTAACCGTTGTACGGATTACGCCGGACAGCCGTCCACAAGATGCGGACCGGCCATCCGCACGTCCCTGGCGCTAGAAACTACAGGAGGGCGGATGCGGAGCGGCGGCGTTACGACATGAAAGTCTCCGCGGACCTCAACTCCGAAGATGGCCACAAAGTAGCCACCCGCGGAGGTAAGTCATGCGGACTCTCACAGAACGACCTAAAACCCATCCATAGTATGACAGACGGGTACCGCAGACGCATCCGCATGGGCGGAAGGTTATTCCCACCCATACCGGGCTGGCGCACGTGGTTTCCGGCGTGGCCGCCCGTCATCCGCAGGTACTGGAGGGAGTGGAGGTACCTGCGGATCGCCGTCATCTGGCTGATAGCCACCCAGTCCATCATCTGACGGGTCAGAGAGGTCCGGGAGGCCCACCATACGGCGCACACGCTCGTCCGGAGTCCGCGGATGCTGACCGGACGGATCCCATACGGGAGCATCATCCGGTTCCGCATCTTGAATTAGCGGATCCATGACCAGCGGGCCCTCGTACTTCTTCAGATTATCGATATGGACAACCAGAACCCTGTCCGGATCGGAATCCCTCCGGATCCGGTAGTCCACATCTGTCACCTGTTTCAGTACGGTAAACGGGCCTATCCACGGCTTAGCAAATTTATTGCCTTGCTTAAGCGGCGGATAATAGTAGCGCACCTTGTCGCCTTCCGCAAAAGCTGGCCTACCCTTAGCATGGGCGTCATAGCCTCGCTTCTGCCGGAGGGCAGACTTGTCCAGGCGCGCGCGCGCGAAATCATGGGCGTTCGCCAGGGCGCGGCGAATCCACTCCACGTACTCCGGACCGCACTGGGGTACTGCGCCGGTCTCTGCCGCAGTTGGATACATAATATCCACGGGCAAATTTAGCTCCCGGCCGTACAACATCGCGTGCGGAGTAACTCCGGTCGAAGAGTGGACCGACGACCTGTACGCCATTAAGACATACGGGAGGTGGTCATCCCAATCATTCGCACGATCATTCACAAAGGCCGCCAGCATGTTGAGGACCGATCGATTAAAGCGTTCGACCTGGCCATCAGACTGGGGCCTGTAGGGGGTGGTCCGCACCTTGGTACTGCCTAGCATCTGTGCTAGGTTTCGGAACAGGTTGCTCTCAAATTGCGTGCCCTGATCCGAATGTACCTGTTTAGGTACCCCATGGTACACCACCCATCTATTCACCAATAACCGAGCTACCTCGTCCGCAGTCTGGCGGCGCAGTGGGTAGGCGTCGGTATACTTGGTAAAATAGTCGGATATCACCAGGATGTACCGGAAACCGCGCGGGGTGACCCGGTGGGTATCCAGTATATCCAAAGCTATCCGATCAAACGGCGCGCCCGCCTTAACCGTGGTTAAGGGGTGGCGGCCAGGAGTCGGGACTCCTTTGCGAGCTTGACACCGAGGGCAGGCTGCGCACCACCGTTGCACGTCCAAGCCGCTACCAGGCCAATGAAAGCGCTGTTGTAGCCTATGGACGGTCCTCCGGATTCCCAAGTGACCGGTCACCCGGAGGTCATGCAACTGGTGGAGTACTTCTTTCCGCAGCTCCGCCGGAAGCACCAACTGCCATATTGGAGGCAGTGGGGTCGGTGGCTCATAGCGCCGGTACAGGAGGCCATCCCTCAAGGAGAGTCGTTCCCACTGAGATACTAGAGACAAGGTCTCCTCCCTGTAGGTCTTTCGCTCATCCTTCGAGGGCTTCTGGCCGGCCTCAAGGGCTGTGATTACCGGTGCCAGAGCTCTGTCAGCTCTCTGCGCCGCAGCTATCTGCGCCGGAGAGTAGCCACCCAAGTAATTAGGCTCCTCATCCGTCGCGTCCGGCTGCGCCGCAGCGGCCATCACCACAGGGGGCAAGGACCGCTCATACTCAGACTCTCCAGAGGACGAGGGTACCCACGAGGAGTACACCGCCGGACTCGAGGAAGACTCGCTGGAGCTGAGCCGCACCTCCGCTTCATATGCGGGACGCCCTCGCCGATATCGGCGGGTCCGCGCGCGGAGATGAGCCCTAGACGCTCCGGCCGCCGTGTTGTTAGAGGGGGCGGCGGCCTGCGGTCTCCCCGGAACGTCCAATTCCGAGTCTGAGGACGAATCCGCGGCTTGCTGGAATGGTGCCATCCCTGCACAACCCGGATTCTTGCACTTATGACAACGGGACAGGCCGTCCGCGTTGCCGTGCAACTTACCAGCGCGATGCTCTATCTGCATGTCATACTCTTGGAGTTTGACGAGCCACCGCGCCACCAAGCCATCGGCCTCACTATAGTTGAGGAGCCATCTCAGCGAACTATGATCAGTCCGCAAGCGGAAATGGCGTCCCAACAAATAGTGCCGGAAGCGCTTGGTCATCGTAACCACCGCGAGCAACTCGCGATGAGTGGTACAGTAGTTCATTTGAGAGCGGCTCAAGGCCACACTCGCATAAGCTACTACCCGCTCTTGCCCATCCACGATCTGCGAGAGGACACCGCCGAGTGCGAAGTTACTCGCGTCAGTGTCCAGGATGAACTCGCAGTCCGGACGAGGGTGCCGCAGCACCGGGGCCACTACCAAGGCCTGCCGGAGTCCCGAGAAGGCGTTAGCCTGCTCGGCGGACCAAACAAAATCGGCGCCCTTTTCCGTGAGGATAGTAAGGGGACGCGCGATTTCCGCAAAGCCGCGAATAAACCTGCGGTGGTAGCTCGCGAAGCCCAAGAAGGACCTCACGTCCGCCACGTTACATGGCGGAGGCCATTTCTGCACGGCCGCCACCTTTGCGGGGTCTGGTCTCACTCCGGTGCCCGTTACCATGAAGCCCAAGTACAGGATTTCCTGCGCGAATAGTTCGCACTTACTTGGCTTCAATTTAAGCCCTGCTCCGCGGATGCGATGGAGCACCATCTGGAGGTTGGTGAGAGTTTCCTCGAACGACCGGCCATACACGACGACATCGTCGATGTAGACCATACATCGCTTCCAGAGGAACCCTTTGAGTACCATCTCCATGAGGCGCTCGAACGTCGCTGGTGCGTTACAGAGCCCGAACGGCATTACCTTGAATTGGTAGAGCCCGTTCTTGGTAACGAAGGCAGTCTTCGCCCGATCACTCTCCTCCATCTCCACCTGCCAATACCCGGAGGCCAGATCCAGAGCACAGAAATAGTGCGACCCGGCCAGGGCATCGAAGGTATCCTCAATGTGCGGGAGAGGATATGAGTCCTTCCGCGTGGCATCGTTGAGTTTCCGATAGTCCACGCAGAACCTCCACGAGCCGTCCTTCTTCTTCACCATAACCACCGGACTGGCCCAAGGGCTGTCACTGGGTTCGATGATGTCCAAGTCGAGCATCTTTTGCACCTCCTGGTCTATGACCTCTTGGTGCACTATTGCTGCCCGACGAAGACGCTGCTTGAGAGGACGCTCGTCCACGAGGTCGATGCGGTGCTTGGCGACGTCAGTCTTGCCAACCGCACCATCAGGACCCATGAACACATCCGCATACTGCCGCAGCAGTCTGCGGAGCGCTTGGCGCTGCTCTTCATCCAACCGGTCCTTCGGAACCCGAGATTCCAAATGGTCCGGCAGGGTGAACGGATCATCTCCGGCGGCCGCCGTCGCGCACGCAGCACGGCAGACCGGATCGTCGGGGATGACACGACTCGAAGCCGCGGGAATAGCAGTAGCTGCTATGCATCCGCGCTTCAGTACAATCGGAGCATCCGTAGGATTCACCACGAGGATGGGCATCGCGCGGGGGTTGGACATGACCAGGGCCCCACCCAGCACGAGCCCCGTTCCTGCGGCGAAACTGCTCACGGGTTGCACTATACACGGACGACCATCGAGGGGCATGCGGGGACGCCGCGGCCTCGTCTCGATGATCATCTCACTCATCGGCGGCACTACTACAGTGCGCGATGTCCGCATCTGGAATGAATGCATCGGGCCCGAGCGGAAAAGGAAGTGTGTGTCCTCTCCCATCCGGAACTCGCCAGCGCTAAAGTTGGCAATCACCCGGTGGACCCGTAGGAAATTCATCCCAATTATCCTGGCCGCTCCGATATCCGCCACGATCGCCTCTGTCAGATACACCTTGTCCCCAAGGGTAATAGGCAGATCGATGATGCCATGGATACGGATGCGGTTGTCTCCCGCTCCGTAGAGCTTGTACGGTCCGGGATCTCGCAACTCGAGGTTGCGGAGTGCGGGCTCCTTCCTAAACGTTCCGGCGGCCACGAGGGTCACCTCCGAGCCTGAGTCTACGAGGAACCGGACCGGCTCCCGTCCGAAGGACAGGGGCAGGTACCAGCAGGGGTCCCTCACCAGCGCGCAGGTCGGGCGATACCTTTCGCACGCGCTGGGCTCATCTACGGAGTCCTCGCCATCCGCCTCAGCCGCGGAGGAGCTAGACTGGTCTCCAAGGACTACTTCCGGAGAAGTCATATCCACTTGGGGTCCGTCCTGCTCATCAGCGGGTGGGGCGGCATCGTTTGCCACCGAACAACTATCCCCGGACGCAGTGTTGGTCGCCACCACGTCCGGATCTAGTTTCCCTGCCGCGGGTTCCGATTCTGCTGTCCCGGAGGACCAGACCGGAAGGAATTCCTCCGTTGCGGGCCAGGGAGAGCTCCCTGGTATCCGCGCGACCGCAGGCGTTCCAACAACTCTGGACACTTCAGCCAAAAGTGTCCCTGCTTTCCGCAGAAGTAGCAGGGACGGTTCTGAGCTGGTCCGGAGGTGAACGCGCAACATTCTGCGGCTCCCGGAGCTTCGAGCCCGGCGCAGTGCGCAATCATCTGCGCGGCGCCGAGGTCGTATTCCTCTATGTCGCACTCGTCCGAAGGCGAGCGCGGCGCGGCGACCGGTGCCGCATGTGCGGGCGCCCCTGTAGAGGGTGCCGGCGCACTAACCCACTGCTGGGTAGGTTCCCTGGCGGGTTCCCGGACGACCGGGTCCTGCCACGGGGTTACCTGCGATGCCTTGACCGGAGGAGGAGTCGCCACCTGCGCGGGTACAGCCGGGGCCGGAGCCGAGGCTGGAGGCAACTGTCTAGGACGGACAGCCATCTCAAGCGCAAGCGCGGAGTCTATCGCCTCCTCCATCGATCGCTTTTCATGGGTGGCCAGCCCGTACGCTAGGTGGTAAGGCTGGCCATCGATGAACTGATCGATCAGCATCGTCTCAAACCGTCTGGAGTCCATGTCCGGAAAAGCTCTCCGGCCGAGTATGCGTAAGCTGTACGCATAGTCTGTCACGGACTCAGTCGGCTGGCGGATACGCGCCTTGAACTCTCGTTCAGACTGCCGCCGATTGGTCGTCGGCGGGAACAGCAGGCGAAGTTGACGAGCAACCTCGCCGAACGTCACTGTTCCTACCAGCAGACACGGCATCACGCGGAGAGCTTTCCCTTCCAGGCTCCCCGCGAGGACGTGTCCAGCTTCAGGCTGGGACCATCCTTCGTACACGGCGGTACGCCATACCTGGAGCAAGTAGTCCTCCAAGTCGGCGTTATCCCCGTTGAACCGTTTCCGCCACGAAGAGTGGTCGGGCCCGTCATCGCGTTTGCTACGCGCCCGACGTGCGGTCCCGGCTCCGGGGTCGTCCGTGTACTGCGGCAAGTTCCGCGCGCTTCCCGCGCCTGCGGCGGAGTCTGCCGGAGCAAACATCGACGCCGCGGACATAGGAGCAGGGAAGCTCACGTTTGCCGCCGGGATCATTCCCGCTGAAAACCCACTCTGGCTAGGTGCGGGCGGGGCTCCCATCGAACCTACTGGGTAGGCTCCAGAAGGGGCGGCAAAGCTTGGGGCCGAAGCCGCCTGTTGCCACTGCCCGTCCGACACACTGTACGTGCCAGGGTAAGTCGACCACGCGGCTTGCGCTCCAACCGTTGGAACGGTCGACGCGGTCGCCAACGTGGTGCCTCCGAGCCGCGGGGCAGGCGCGGGTCCCATTGCGGGGGCCACTGGCGCCTGCGGACTCGGCAGGACTTGGGGAGGGGCTACTGGCCCAGACATCCCCGGACTTAGGGTGACCGACGGGTCAACGCTCGAATGCAGCTGATTCCGCTTGAACAGTACAAGCGCCTCGGATATCAGCCACCTCTCCCTCTCCGTCAAAGGCCCCGAGTTGCCTTGTGACAGCGGAGAAGGGGAGCGGTTCCGCCGGTCTGATCGTCCCTGATGGGGCGACCGGGCGCGGTCATAGCGCCCGAGGGGGGCCAGCTCGCCAAGTGCGTCGGTGAGCTGATCCACCACACTGCCCGGTGCGGACCGACCAGAACCCATGCCGGAGGCTCGCGAGGGAGTCCACCCGGCCGGGTGCGGCATCTGGTATGACTGGTCCGCTCGTCCAGAAGGACCCGCATGCATTGGCGCTCGATTCCGGACGCTTGAAGGCGTCTTATGGAAGGGTGCCGATTGCCACGGATCTGTTCTGGGCACGGGCGGGCGCGGCGTAGAGCCGTTGCCAGCTCCACCCACCGCGCCTAACACGTCAAGGTCCGGCCTTGACGGCAACTCCTGCTGCGGCCCCGCGGGGCTCGACCCTACGTCCGAAGACGGGGCCAGGGACGCCGGAGTCGTCTCCGCGGACGGGGTCTTGTCCACGGAGGTTTCCGCGCGTTCCTTCCGGCCACCGGAGTCGTCCGGAGACGTCTCACGGTGGCTGTCGCGCGACCGGGTGTGGTCCGCGACATTTCCACCCTTATCCCTCCCCTTGGGTTCATCGGCCTTATCTTTGGCCTTATCTTTCTCTTTAGTCATTCCTTTGAGATGTCCTTGAGGAGCGGGCGATCCCCAGGGACTAAGGAGGCTACAACACTGTGACGGTAGGCTGCGATGGAACACTGTCGGACTGATCCTGGTCACGGCACCAATGTAAAGTTATTGACTACCGTCCGCTCTTCGGGATCCTCGAGGATAGTCCTCTCTCATCCGAGTCCTTGCGGACGCGCATCCGCTATTCCGGATCCTCGCGGCAGGGCCGCTCACCGGAGGTCGCGGCGGACACGGTAACTACTTCATCATTAACGGTAACCAGGTAACAGCCCACCCGACACTCCCAGGCCTACGGACACCGTTCAGAAACTGGTTCATCACCACGGTGTTAACTGGCGGGGCCTGGCGAGCCGCGGTCTGCCTCGGGGACGGAACCCCGTACAGTCCGACATGCTGGCCAGAGCCTCTGTCACATGTCCCGGGAAGGGAGAGAGCTGGCGATCCACAGGGCCGAAGGCCCCCGAGTCAGCAACTCGTCTCTCCCAGCCCGGGCCTCCCCACGGAAATCGTCCCCAGGGCTCTAGGAGCCCACTACTCAGACCCAGGGAACACAAAGCTCATGGCGAGCCTCGTGTGCGTCCTAGTCTCGATCTTGGACAATCTCTTCGAACGAGTCGCTTCCAGTGTATATATAATACACCAGAAACTGCAGGGCGCACGCGAGGTTAAATCGATCCATTGTTATAGTTTACTGGAGCGTAAATTACAATACGTCGCCGTGGCAACGCACGCTCGAACGGAGCATGTCAAAACAAGGCCAAGTACAGAAAGGCCACATAAATGGCTTTTATGTTTACAATCACCTGCCGCGTGCTTAGGGCAAAATCGCCACATATATGTATCATCATACATGTATATTCACCTAAGTTGTCACTGCTCCTGTCAGGAAAGTCTCTTTGCATTGGCCTAGGAAGTACAGAAAATATATAGGAAGCTTTAATGAAGCCATAAAATCTTATGCACATGAATTCCATCAGCAATATCTTTTAGTTCAGGAGAACTATTGAGGCGTTTCTGATTCCATATACATGTATGTCTCAAAACTCCATGATTCAGAATTTGGTGTGAATCCCACCAAAAATAGGTGGTAAGATGGCCAAGACCTTGAGTGTCTGGATTGTGAAAGGGTCACTGAGGGCACTAACCGGTCATATCCCCGGTCCCGAGGTGGTCTATACCGGTCATCCCGATAACTGTCTCTGTCGCGACCGAAGCTGGTCCCAAATGATCGGCCACCACCGTCCCGGTAACCTACAAAACATCACTGTCCAACAGGTCACTGAATTCTACTCGATATTCTTACAATATGGATGAATCGATTGTTTTATTTTCAAAAAAAAAAAAAATCAATTGTTCAAAATGTGATGTGGAATGTGCAAAGTATGAATAACAATACAATACATACCGTTTTGGTATTCTAATTGTGTTGCTATCGGCTACTTAGGCACTCATGGCAAGTGTCACCTACTTGAGTTGTCGTTACCTCGATCTCTGTCATCATAACGTCTCCGATCATCGAATCGGTCGAAGCCACCGCCGCCACCACCGCCACGATCTCGATCTCTGTCACCACGGAAATAACCTCGGTCTCTGTGAGAGCAAACCGATGCTATCAACATTCATCGCAAGACGATGGCTTGACAAGAAAGAAACCATGCTATTTATGCACGTGAATGATTTGCTGTGTATGTATATATATATATCAGCACACGGCAAAATTCTTGTGTGTTACCGTCTCAAGTCACAAAACCTGAATGACATAGCTGTCTCTCCCTTTTCTCTGCCTTTCCCTCTCTCATTATTTCAATTTCAGCTGAAAGTTTGTTGTATGTTCCTGTGAATCCGGTCATACCTGTTTGAATCTCTGTCGTCATAACGGTCACGACGGTCATCAAAGCGATCCCGTCGGTCAAAACCTCGGTCAAAGCCTCGGTCATTGCCTAAAACATGGATGGACCACATCTTCAATGTGTTTCTTCAATGCATTTCAAACAAACTAATTCACCAAACAGGAAAGTATGGGACATGATCCCAAGTTCATTATTATTCGATTTTATTGGATGGATATAAAAAATTTTGCTGCATGTTCTTGATGAAAACTCACTTCTGTCTTCAAAGTGTGGTCTGTCTTCTTTTCTGCGCCAGTCACTGTCTGTTTTGTCTTCACCATCGTCACGACGACGAAAGCCTCCATCACGGTCCCTGTCTGCACACACGCAGTTACCATGGCAACAAGTAAACATCTATACAAAACTATAAACTTCCCAAATTTTAATTGTAAATTTGCCGTTTATTGTTATTACTCACCTCTAAACTACTACATGCTCCTTTTCGATCCTTTGGATCGTTCTGGATAGAAATTCGCGTACTGAAAGCAAGGCACGATCGTCTGCCTGCATGACTCGAGCGCTCCTTTTGCCGCCAAAACCGCCGCGCATATGCGCGCGCAGCTGCGCAGAAGCTTCACTTTTCTGTCCAAAAAACGACAAAAGGAAGCCCCTAGCACACAACTGGCGGGGATGGATGGGAGGGCCTTTACTGTAGTAGTTTAGAGGTGAGTAATAACAATAAACGGCAAATTTACAATTAAAATTTGGGAAGTTTATTTTATACATCACCAATCTAAACTACTACATGCTCCTTAGAATCAAAGGATAGGCGGTGGAGCAGTAGTGCTAGAGAGTCATGAAAACAGACGATAGTCTTGATTTCAAGCGAATCGCTAAAATGCTACATTTTCGATATATCTTTAGTAATATAATAAAGATACTCACCTAGCGGTGCGATCGCTTGCCTCCGACATGCACGAATTTCTTCTTCACCCATCGGTGGAAAACGGAACTCTACTTGAGACCGTAACAAAAAGAAACTCAAACACAAACACAAAGTGTTGCTTATATACACGTGCACATTAAAACCAAGACTTTTCTGTCCAGCTGGTTCAAACAACAGCTTGCGCTACGACCAGCGGACCCAGTCTAAATCTGGACGACTGGTCCTGAAGTTCGGCAGCATTGGACAGATAGAACCCGATGAATGTCGTAGAATTAGTCCACATTCCAGCCCTCACGATATATTCCAACGGAATATTCGACCTGGCCGCCAAAGACATCGAGATGTGTCGGATTTGGTGGGACGATATTTTGTAAGTGACTCGATCGTCAGCACCTGATTCCGCATAGACAGTCCTCACTACAACCTTCACCCATCGGGATAGTGTAGCTGTGGAGATATCCGTAGCCCTGTTAGGCTGATAGGAAATAAATAATCGCTTGCGATCTTTCCTGATCGATCTGGTACGATCGATGTAGATTTTCAGCGCTCTAACCGGACACAATAGAGCGTCCGGCTCATTCCGTCCTACGTAACCGCCCAGTGACGGAATTACGATAGGGGAGAACGCTTTCCCGCCCTCAACTGCAGCACGTGTTTTAGGCATAAAATCACGTACTGGGTATAAGGAAACGGACCCATCCGCGCCAAATGCGACTCGCGATACGTCGATCGCCGCGACATCTGAGCGTCTTCGACCACTTGCTAGCATAACTAGCAGGAAAGTCTTAAGAGTTAACCTCTGCAAGGAAACTTCCTTGAGAGGCTCCCAAGGTGCTTTAGTAAGACAATATAGCACAAAAGCCATGTCCCAATCCGGTAGAGTAGGAACTCCACGTGGCCTTTGCGTCCTAAAGGACGCCAAGAGATCAGCAAGGATACGATTATTAGTTAAATCGATCCCCCTAGCACGGAATACAGGGCCCAGCATGGACCTGTATCCCTCGATCGTAGTAGGCTTCAAATTAAGCCTATCAAAGAGATAGCAGAGAAAGTCTAGCACTGCATTCAGAGGGGCAGAGAGCGGATCAATGCGCCTTCCGTTACACCAACGTACGAATACTCTCCATTTAGCCTCATACGTTTTAGAGGAGGATCTCCTATTCTTTCTCGCGAGATGTACGGACACCTGCTGAGAAAACCCTGCCTCCTGGAAGGATCGCTCGGTAGCCTCCAGACGTGTAATTTGAGCACGTGGACGGAATCGTGAAATATATCCCGCCCCGGTTGCTTCAGCAACCTGTCCTCGATCGGGAGAACCCGTGGTACATCGATCAGGAGGGACAGTAGCAGGGGGAACCACGCCTGCATCGGCCAGCATGGCGCCACCAACAGAATCTCGCACTGAGACCTGGCTACTTTGTGCAGCACTTCTGTTAGGAACCGAGTTGGCGGGTACGCATACCCGAACATCCCGTCCCACGACTGAGACATCGCGTCCACAGCCAGTGCCTCGCTCTCTGGCAGAGGTGAGAAGTAGACCGGGAGCTTGTGATTCCGAGAGGTTGCGAACAGGTCTATGTTCGGTGTCCCGAACGCCTGACAAACGCGCCGAAACACCCCCGGATGTAGACTCCACTCCGTGCCTATGATCTTGTCCGGTCTCGACAGAGCGTCCGCTAGGACATTCCTGTGACCCGGCAGGTGCCTCGCCCTGATAAACAGACGGTACTTGAAGGCAAACCTGATCAGACACTCGGCCTCCAAACAAAGCTGACTCGACCGAGTTCCACCTTGTTTGTTTATGTGCGCCACTACTGTGCTGTTGTCTGTGAAGACCAACCACTTCGTCCCTGGGGGACTCTGAGGCCCCCAGATCTCGAACGCACGTCTCACCGCTCGCAGCTCTAGGACATTGATGTGCAACGCCCTCTCGCTCGTGTTCCACACAGCAGAGAGTTCGTGCTCGTCCATATGAGCTCCCCAAGCCAATTCTGACGCATCGGTGAAGAATGTCCGATCGGGCAGATACTCCGCGAGTGGCATCCCTCGGAAAAGATTCCGATGGTCCCGCCACCAATGCATTGCTTCCCGAGCACGATCGTCCACCGATACGACTTGGTCTAGTCGATCGGTGAGGATCCGCCATTGCAACGCTAGACACCATTGAATGGGTCTGAGGAAGCACCTGCCGAACGGCACCTGTTTCTCCATCGACGCCAACAGACCGATGATGGACAGAAACTGTCGAGCTGTGATCGACGACTGCGTCAGCGCGACCTCCATCGCCGCAATCGCCTTGAGAACTCTCTTCCGCGGAGGAAGAGCTACTCCTCGCTCTAGATCGTAATCTACCCCGACATACTCGAACCTCTGTGTCGGGGACAGATGAGACTTCGCCCAATTGGGGATCCAGCCGAGGCTGGTCGCCAACCTGAGGACGAACCCGGATTGCTCTATAGCCTGAGACGGGGAGTCGGCTATGATTAACCAATCGTCGATATAATGGTGGAATTGAATTCCAACCGATCGAAACCTGGCTGCCATCGTCCTTACGATACGGGTGAACACGTAAGGGGCGGTGGCTACTCCAAAGGGAAGTACCCTGAACTGATACACCGCACCCTCGAAGGCGAACTTGAGGTATCGCCGATCGGCTGGGTGTATTGGCACATGTAAGTACGCGTCCTTGACGTCGATACTGACTGCCCACTTCCCCTTGGACAGAGCTTTCTGGACGGAAAGCGCCGACTCCATCTTGAACCTGGGTATGATCAGGAATTTGTTGAGGTTTGACAGATCGAAAACGGGACGCCACCCGCCTGTCTTTTTCGGCACTAGGAAGATGAGAGAATAGAATCCTCTCTCGTCCTTGACCACCTCGATCGCACGTTTCTGTAGCAACTGCTGCACCTCGTGCTGCAGAAGCTGAAACTTTTCCCGATCGCCGGGCACAGGGAAGAACCACGCTTTGGGTCTGATCGGTGGTTTTCCAGCCTCCCATCTGAAGGTGAGACCGAACTTCACCCATGCCACGACTGATTTGTCTGACGACGCCAGATCGCTCCAGTTCTGGACGAACTGAGCCAGGCGTCCCCCGACTGGACCAGGTTGTGGAAGATCGAATTCCGACAGAACTGAACCTTCCACAGAGCCTACGCTTTCCCGCAACGAGTCACTTCTTACCAGAAGCTTTCCCTTTGCCCTTGAAGCGTTCACCCCCTTTGCCTCCGCGCTTGCCATCCCCCCGGGGAGGGGGAGGCTGCGCCCCACGAAAGGGCGGCTGCGTAGAAGCGGGTGCATGTGGTGCCTGAGGCTGGGCAGGCTTCTGACCCTTGGTCTTCTTGCCTGTCCCAGACCCCGCCGACTTCCCAAGCAAAGCCTTGGCCATAGCCTCATCCCGGAGATGTTCCCGCATGACGGAAATATCCGATCGAGAGAGGTTGGCGTAGGTATAGCCTGAGAACAGCGGCCTCCCACGTAGCTCAGCGACGTCCGTAGCGGACACGTCAAGCAGACGGAGATCGGCATCACGCATGGTGAGATCCAATTGTGCGCCCAGGTGCGCACTGTCACGCTCAGCAGCATGGACCACTCCGGCCAAGACGCCGAGTGCTGCATGAATGTTAGCGCGACTCCCCTCCTCCAGATCCGCCTCGTCCACAAACTCCTGAACCAAGGTGGTCAGGTGATCTGTCAACGAGAGCTGCCCCATCAATTGATGAGACAGCGTCTGCCAGTGAGAAAGGCGAGCCTTTTTCACATAAGCTGACCAGACCGTACCCTGCTTCCGGGAAAGCAGGTGAAGGTTAGGGTCTTCGACCGGGACGGAAGTCTGATGTCCACCCTCGGACTCTACAGTCCGATAGGTGTCGATCGACTCAGGTCGAACACGGCTGGTCGGGAATGTCGACTCCGTACGAGCCACATCCTTCTTAGCCATAACTCCCTTGTTGATCTTGTCGAAGGACTTGACCAACGCGGGAGCCACAGGGAGCCGGATCGGCCGACGAACTGGCGCCGACGCGAACCTACCGGTTCCCCGTGAGGGCCCTGGAGCATCGATCGGCAAGTCCATTCGCCTTGCGACCGACTCCAAAGCCCACCGGAAGTTAGAACCCCCGGCCTGATCGGAAGTCTCATCCTCCGAGGAGGACGACTCCTGATCAGCTTCCACTCGACCCCCCCGATCGTTGGACCTCACAGGTCCGATCGAAGACCTCGATGACCCCAAGGGTACATCAAAGGACGGGCGAGGGAATGCCTGCTCAGCGATCGCGCCCGTCCGGCGACTTACATCCGCGTACACAGGACTTGAGTGGCCCTGAGGAACGACCCCAGCACCACCCGCCCGATCGTGCCCTGATCGAGGACCAGGAGCACGACCGCCAAGTGAAGACTCCCGATCGCACGAGCGATCGAGAGCCTCACCCCCAAACAAAGGGAACTCTCCCCCCTCGAACCTCGAGACCGAGGACCCGAATGAGCCATCCAAGCTGCCCCGCCGATCGAAGCCCGAAGCCTGATCGTCGCCCACCGAGAGGTCGGACGAAGCCTGAGCCACATCGAAAATCGATGTGGTCTCAGCACCACGGCGCTTAGAGGAAGCACGCTTCCTCTTCTTGGAAGGCCCCGGGGAAGAGACTACGGACCCCTCCACCTCGATCGGCCCCGACTGAGGGACGACGAAGGTGGAGTGCGGTTCCTTGGCTGCTTTCGCCTTGGCAAGAACTGAAACCTTCTTCTTAGAAGATTTCGACTTCTTGCCAGCAGGGGGAGCAAGCTCTCCCTGTGACGAAGGGGCAGCCGAAGAACCGGCCGGGACTCCCTGTCCAAGCAGGGAAGAGAGACCCGGCAGGAGGGGACCCTGAAGGGACGATAACGACTGTGCAAAGAAAGATTGCACAGCCGCGTTGACCATGTCCTGTGTTAGCCCCAGGGGCTGGCTAACACCGGACGCAATCTGTGCCGTCACAGGCGGAGTCTCCACCTCCATGGGCGACTGGCGGACTTGCGGAGCCGAAGCTTCCGCAAGCCTCAAAGCATCCCGACGAGCCAACGAGGCTTCGGAATACTTTGCAGTCGCCTGCACGAAGGAAGAGGGACGCCAGAAACGACACAGATCACACCTCAAATCCTCCATAGATACCGGGCCATGGTCTAAACAGTCGAAACACACACTGTGTTTCTCCCCTCCTCGGAGGGTATTGACCAGACACTTCGGGCATGGACGTTCGTCCATGGCACCGGTACCAAGGGAGGATTGTGAAGTCATGATCACACAAGGGAACTAACCACACACAGTAACAGGGCGGGCAAAATATGCAAACCTGAGACCGCGCTGAAAAAAGAACCCTAAGAGGACTACGAATATATAAACTACAGTATACGTATACACAATATATACAGTAGAAAATTAACGTAGAACTATTGATAGATGTAAACAACAAGTACACTATCAAGTACGACGGATGGACGATAATAGGGTGAACTGGCTATACAAATCGCTGACGATCTAGCAAGTAACAAACTATCGACCGATACTTATCCAAATAGACACAAAACGATGTCTATGAACGTGGCAGGTGAAATTCCGTAAGAATATATCGCAAAAGTCTAGTTTGCAGACTAAATTCTACGAATTCACCGGGAACCAAAATCCAAAGCTGCCAAGAAAAAATGGCGGTGGACAGAAAAGTGAAGCTTCTGCGCAGCTGCGCGCGCATATGCGCGGCGGTTTTGGCGGCAAAAGGAGCGCTCGAGTCATGCAGGCAGACGATCGTGCCTTGCTTTCAGTACGCGAATTTCTATCCAGAACGATCCAAAGGATCGAAAAGGAGCATGTAGTAGTTTAGATTGGTGATGTATAAAATAAACTAGGCATCAATCAGTGCGAATCATTTCAGATCGAACGATACCAGCGATAATTGCTTGGTAATTTCACATATATGTATTATGTACTTTAGTTCTCCTACACAATTGATTTCCTTTTATTTGTACTGAACAAATGTAGAGTTTATATCAAATTTGACACCAGTTTTACCTGAAGTTTGTGCTGCTAAGTCCACTCGTACTTTTCTGTTTCGTAAACTCTGCAAAACAAAAAGAAAATAAATACAACTGTCTACAAAATCTATTACTGATGCAAATAGTGAAATTGTTTTCTTGTCATATTTTCAGCAAGCACGGACCACACTAAATTCGAGGGGTTTTACAGTAAATGCCTTACTTCATCATTCATGGAGAGGGCTTCAATTAGAGCTTGTCTGTCCTCAAACTCGGCATATCCGAAACCCTTCTGACGACCTTGATCCTGTGGCAAACTCACACCCAGAACCTGTAAGTGAAATGCATGTTCAATGGAGATTTATGAATCATTATTGCATTTTGAGGAGGTATTTCCAATACACTGTATGCAAATCCACATGCCATGAGCTAAGTTTATGTTAATCTGACATCTACAATACCTAACTGGTTTCCAACGGATACATAAGTGTTACATACCCGGAGTTTACCGAAGAACATCTCAATGTCTTCTGGAGTAATGTCGTAGGGAAGATTCCCGAGGTAAGCCTTGAAGGGAGGATTGGTTGGCACTCTGCTCAAGTCTATATCTGGACCGCGGGCTGCTCTCGGGGCTGTCGGCAGCTTGGACCGGTCAATACTGGGCTTACTCATTCCATAGCCACCGTATGAATCTCCATCTGCGATTAAACACAGGTAAAATGTGAGCAATCAGTTTCGCACAGTTCTCTTCTCTTTATTCATATACGTGTATAAAATACTAATACCATGAAAACTGGATTCTACTTCTATGACTTGAAGGCCTAACTAATGATTTGATTCTAACTGAATTGAATAATGAAACGTTTGAGCAGCACTTGACGGTTTTTACACACTGAACGGTTTAATACTGTTGGCATAGTAACACCTACCATCCCCTTCCTGATCGTCCATTTCCTCTGCCCAGTTCTTCTTGTGACCGCTGCTGCCATAGCTACCACCTCCACCACCGCTGTATCTAACATCGCTGCTGCCAGTGCTGGCACCGCCCGATGGGGCAGGACCATCTGCGAGGAAACTATTCAGTGACAAAGTCACTCCCTTTTTCCCCTTCTTCTTGCCTGCAACACACCAAAACAGTTGATGTAACTTGAAACAGCGCTCAAAGATGTTTCGCTTTGAGTTACAGTAAAATGCAATTGAGTGGGGAATACGATAAGAACTGGAATTCTGGTTGGTAAGTTTGGTACATAGTTATGTGCATGACGGTTGTTTGAGAGTGAATTCTAGCAAGATATGCGACTTTAGAACATAAAATCCTGTAGGTCTATCTTTCACTGGCAGACTACAAGCCATCCGTCCTAAATTCACCGCATTCCAAAATTCGCCAACAGTGTATCAGGCCTTGTAATGCTAATGGAACAAGCAAGTTCTATTATCAATTGAGACTCTGATACCCAATGTTTGTACCAGCAGTTTGTTTTCCACAAAGCAAGCTTCTGAGCTCTGATAATATTAAGTTGATATATTTCGTGGTGTGGCGAATTTAGGACGGATCGCTCTTAGACACAGGACACTAAATGTCCATGGTATGAAGAGATTGAGGCTGGATGACTGTAACCAAACTGTAACTGGGTGCTGAATTATGAATAAAGCCCTTCCAACTGTACATGTATGTTTTCGTCATGGAAGTTGTTGGGCAGAACTTCCACAGTCGCCACACTATCACCACCAACTAGCGTCAGAGTACCTAATCATCGACCCTCGCCCTAATGCTCGACCCCTGCAAAAGGCTGGGCAAAACCTGAATAAACTAAAATGTGAAATGTACTGAAATGTGTATTAGAAGTACTTTCATTGTGGTTTTTGTCAGATGTCTGTTCTGCACAGCTGTTTGGCAGTATTTGCAGGGGTCGATGATTGAGGACAGGGTCGATGATTAGGTACCCTGACGCTAGCTGACAGAGACAGCCACTCGACGTTTACAGATTGATCAAGTTTTAACCAAAATGTTCATCACTGAGGAATTTGGACCCTACTTGATATATCACGATACAATAGCAATGATGGCAAACAGTAACACGGTCATGCACTCAGTGAGTGAGTGACTGCATGTCGGTACAATCACCAATGTGTCAAATGGTCACAATACACAACAGCATGTTATGACATATCTCTATTTTACAGCTAAAGTATCGCAAAATCATTATCAGTGTGATATACAGGGATTGAATATAACATGTAGGAGTGATATTTGATGCAGAATATGAAGATTTAGTCAATAAACATCAAAGAAACAAAAAGTGACAAGAGAACATGCGCCTTTACCAGACGACGCCATCTTGGATTTGGCCGGCAATTATAAGAACGGATTGAATAAATAAATCCATAAAATAGTATATATTCTATACAAAATATCTTTGTAATATTATTAAGAGTATCATTTGTAAAACAAAAGAAAAATATGTGTTATTCCCAAATGCTCCACACCAATATTTGATATAGATCTACTAATTTGAAGGGCCGCGGTGAAATACGGAAGCCCGTCAGTGTCACATGTAAAAATATTTTCATCTGGGGCCCTGGGGCCGCGCATTATAGATCTCGACTTTAGGCTTATGCATCGTGACTCGTGTAGTTACATGTAACGATTTGGGGTGTTTAGGTTGTTTCTCCATCTTTCTGACTGTGTTTTCTCGGTTTTAACTGTCATATCTGCTTCCGAACATATTTAAATTTGGAGACATAAGCAAATCCACAGCAGGCATAATTCTCAGAGAAGAGAAGACCATTGAAGACTTATCCACATTTTGACGGGTTTTTAGGCCCTATTTTCCTGAGTAAGCTCCTGGAGTGGTTTAAAACTCCTATATGGAGTCACTTCTATAGGCCTGGGGATTATGTGGCCTACAGGAAGTCATCCTCCACATGTAGGCCTACTCGACATCACCTCTGCAAACATGACTGAGAAGTCACCGCTCACTGACCCATGGTGGCATGCTGTCTCGATGGGTTTACCCCATTGGCTGCAGGATTAAGTTCTTCGGATCGTGACGCGAAATTTTATTGGTCAACACAAACTGACCATTGCCTGTGCTCATTTTTGACGGCCACTGCCAGGAAAAAGAGGGAATAATCCAGTGAAACCTCCCATTTGTTCCTCTGTAATTATAGATCTGCTTTGCGTTCTAATGCGCTCGAAAATTCGTTGATATATAATATCAGGAGTTTACTGTATTGGTTTGTTGATTCCATGATGGGTTTTTACCAATACTATGATAAAACATTTGCCATTGCTGTAGGTTGTAAGGTTTCTCTTTGGTGCAATATGGAAATATTGTGTGCCGGCAGTGAAAGAGGAGCTTCCCAGTTGATAGCTATAGCTATAGGCAGTGTGCTAACTATGAAAATAAGCGCGGTCTTATGCAGCTCAAGAAGTGACTTGATCCATGCATGCAAGACGGGCTAGCTAGCTCTGATCAAGGCCTCCACTTCAGCATATCGTACATGTAAAGTATGCCTCCGCTGCTTTCCAGCAATGAAGCATGGACTTTGCCGCCGGATATGGAGCTTTGAACGGCTATGGTCCATTCATTATGGTGGTCTTTGGGGAAAGAAATAGTACTGGCATTGCGCTAGGAATGTCATTCCCTGTCATTTCATTTGGTAAGTATGATTTCATTTGGTATGTATAATTCCATGAGAACATTCAACATATAAAACTGCAAGTTGATCAAGTTGAATGCCTTCTGAAATATTTCTGCTGTTCACATTTTACAAATATTGGACAGATATGAGATTTCGCGGAAAATTAGTTGACATTGCATGCATCCAGCATTTCAGCCGTATGTTGCATTTGTATCCATTATGAACCTATTTTCCAGTAAATAAATTTGGTTTCCTAATTTCCAAAGTGTTTGTGCAAAATTAATGTCGTGTTTCATGCTGTTATCCGTGGTAAAATATAAATGGGCGATAATAGGGTTTCGTTTGTGAACTGCGCTTTTTCAATTTCGACTGTCAAAATAATGCCATGTGAATCCCA
Source organism: Terebella lapidaria (assembly GCA_949152475.1). Lineage (NCBI taxonomy): Eukaryota > Metazoa > Annelida > Polychaeta > Terebellida > Terebellidae > Terebella > Terebella lapidaria. Next base: position 21,510,074 of record OX424567.1, read on the forward strand.
TGTAGATAGTGTTTGCTTTCATACATTTTGTATCCAAACAGGCGTGGTTGGTACAGTATCCAAACTCGCCAAGATATGCACGCTACGACTGACAGAGAACAAGCTATTCTTCATCCTTTCTGAACGCGTCACGAATGGCGGAGTCAGCATCTGGTGTGAGCTCGTACAGGTTAGGATTTACGAAGAATGAACACTACGTGCTTGGATTGACTTGCAATTGCAGGATATGAATTAGTTGAAAATTCCATATGTACTCAATTTGTAACATAATCTTGATCTATATGACCATAATTGAACAAATAAACTATTAAATGATTGCACAAATAGGCGAACAAATATTAATCATTAAAGTAATGAAAAAATATCAGTAAATAAATATTGAATATGTTTGTATTTTGCAGGGACATTTTTTCAACGAGTACAATATTGATGGGGTCAGTCAAGAAGCCAATGAAATCTTCTTGGAGTTGGCACCAGAAAATTTAGTGAAGTGTCTCAAAGCTGCACAGTCAGCAAAATCTGTAAAAATAAAGCTGACCAAGAAGCACACACCATGCTTGACTTTTGAAGTTGAAATGGTTAGACTATATATTTTTGTGTATTGTGAAGTGCATTGAAGTCTTGATAGCATATGAGCTGAACCTACATGTTCATAATTTTATTTTCACCGATCGCTGGCATATCAAATTTCACCCCTATGAAATATATACATGTACAATGTTGTGTTGCATGTTTGTTTATCCAGCCTTCGTTGATAACGCAGTCCCGTGTGGTGACACACGATGTTCCCGTCTCTGTCATTCCTCGACGCCTTTGGGATGAATTTGATGAACCAGAAATGCCTGACTTTGATGTGTGTATCTCAACGAAAATCTTGTTGTATGGTAATAAGTCCAAACATATTATGTTCATAGAGGTATTTGCGATATTGCTTTTGTGTATGTCTCAGCTAAATTATGAGTTGTCATTATGTCATATTAATGAGTTCTATATCTCCATACTTTCAGGTTAGCATCTACATGCCATCCCTGAAATTACTGCGAAACGTCATAGATCGCATGAAGAATCTCAGTAATTTTGTGACAATCTCGGCCAATCAGGTTGGAGAGATGAAGGTCAAAGTGGAAACCGATCAAGTCAACATTACCACACACTTCAAAGATCTGGAACATCCCAACTGGAGTGAGTAGTTCCTCAGTTCCTCTACTAGTATGTTTTTACGGTAGCCTCAAGAGTCGTCATGCTGCAAACAGTGAGAACTTAGATGTAAATGCATTTTCATCTCTGTTCTTTGAACCAAAGCCAAGCAGTGAACATGATTTAACAAAATGTCTACCGATAATGAATATTTGACTTGATTTTGATGCACATTTTACTCCTCAGGTTCAAATGGTCTCGGATCTTCTCAAACACAGTCGAGTAACACCAAAGAACAGATGCTGCAGTTTGCCGAAGCTAGAATTGACATCCGCAAACTGTCACAGTTTTTGTCAGGCCAGCAAGTCAACCCCACCCGAGTCATTTGCAGTAAGCCAACACACGTGCCTTTCAAATACCAGTAGGGTCTCCTGTTTGCCTATTTTGCATTCATTTTCCTAACACATCGACATTTGCAGAATTAGGCTGGGTTTACAATTCCATCTGCAAGGCATTGCAATATTAACTTCAACTTTTTGCTGTCTGTACATGTATAATTGCATTTAGTTATTCCGTGCAATTTTCTTAAGTTACTTGAAGTTACGATTTTATTTTCCAAACAGCTGGTAAACTGTATAAAGCTATGTTCATAATTGCAATGTCTTTTCTGTGTTAGATATCGTGGAAGGACGAGTGATCCACATCTTCCTGCTGCACGAAGACGTATCATTACAGTACTTTCTCCCTGCGGTTGCATTATGACGTGTATATGCGACATGTGGGGAACTTGAGGGACAGTGTACATATAGTTCTGCAGTGGATACTCTTGGAGTAGTGTCTGTTGCTGATGATATGCAATGGTTCCTTGTTGATTGTTTCTTGATGTTCAATAAATATATTTTGTGTATTGTTGTTCTTTTGGTTTTATCGGAGGAAAATGTCTGATGTCCATGCCCAAAATTTTAAGGATTGAAGTGTTTTAAAATTAGTCCAACCAGAATTTCTTACCTAAATTATTTTATTATTCATTCCTGGTGTAACTTAACTATGTAGTATAGCAACTACGACATAGTACCTTCATGTCATCGTAAACTACCAGGTAATATGTGGTGCAAACTATGGGGATTGTATTCCCTGCTTCTTTCCAACACAAAGACAAACTTAGACAATTTTGGCACTAAGATCAGGTCATAATTTTCGTCAAAATTGTGAGTACTGCAAAACGACTAATTTTGGAGGATGATTTATTTGGCGGATTTGGCGGTAGGGGAAAAAAACCCAAATTAACTAGATATATGTTGAGATATATTTGTGGTTCTGAAACCGCCAAATTAAATCTCCGACAAATAACGTGGGGCTCACAACCGCCAAATTTTCTGGTTGCCAAATTTAGTCGTTTTACAGTGAATCAGCTATTAAGTGAAATGGCACAAAAGTGGCAGAACATATTTAACTACAAAATTTCCTGTATTTTTCAGGATTTATTTTTGGCAGCAAATTCGGTCGAATCAAAGTTTCTAACTGAACAAATGTTTACATGGCTCGAACTTCCAAATGAATGCAGTGCAATGCGTGTCTATGCAAATATCATTGTTCCTGCAAAGTACATTTTGTACATCAATGGTAATGCTGGTCTCATGATCAAACCTGTTTGTGCATGAAATGTATGGAATTTTTCCTTTTATTACATCAAATTATACATGGTGGTTGAACAGGTAATATCTCCTTAAAGCTGTAAATCAAATGCAAATTCTGGGTACAAAGATTCATGCACAACCAAATGACAAGTACAATTTTCCAAGCTAACTTCAGTCTGCAACAGTCGCACACATTTACATCAAAGTACAAAACACACTGACATCACCTATATAGATTTAACAGATCATTCACCGTTCGTCCATTTCTCATCAAATGCTTTCCACCATTTACACTTGAACAAAATACATTCACATATCAAAATAACGTTTTTTATCATTCACACCAGGAACAAGCACGTACACACGAAGCCCTCGACTTGAATCACAGCACAACTCAGTCCAAGTGCGCAGCGAGGCGCTCAATAACAGCTTTGTATTCTGTCGTGATTTCCTCGTACTGTTTATCGAGATATTCCATACGTTGCTCTGCAGAGAGATTGTTGAGGGTCGCCGCCAGCTCGTTGGGATTCAACGCCCGCTGGAGTTTTTCGAAGTCTCGCCCATTTTTCTGAACATGAAAGCATAAAACAATTGATAAACTGTACACGTCTAGATCAAATAAAGTAAAGATTGATCACAAACATTTATAAACAACCTATAAAAACTTCAGTACACAATTGCACAAGAACCCAAGTCAATTTCCGACATTTATTAATACACAGGAATAACCATAGCTGAAGTTTCACCTGGAAGGGTATGTTGAGTCGTTTCTTGACATCCAATCTGTACTGCCGATATTCCTCGCCATTACTTGGATTTGTGCACTTTAGCCGCAACAACTCATAGATTCTACGTGCCTGCTTCTGTAACATAATTTATAGTCAATGACAATGCAGCCAAATAACTAAAAGCTCATGCTGGCAGAAATCAGCACTGTTTTATTATGATATGACAACAGTACCAAAGTTATCATTTTGATACCCTAGTTTTGTTCAGAACATATTTCCATGTCTATTTCATAATATTTTACATGTATGGTTCACAAACTGAACATTCATTATCGATATTGTATTGAATTTACTATCATCCCTTCCACAATGCTAATTTAGGTTTTGTAGAGGCCCCATTTACATACGTGTGGCATAGAACTCACCCAGCAGTAGCTACAAGTACAATGCCTACCCTGTTAATGAGGTTTTTCTCACGGGCCTCCCTCGCCATTTCGTCTGAGAACCCCTGCATGAGTTTGTCAGGGTGGTAACTCGGCAGCCGTGCACAGTTCTTGGCATCAACGAAATCACGCACGCGCTGGAAGTTCTCTGAAGGGTCCTCGACTGGTAAAGCAAGGAATATGGTTTGTTGAATTCCAACAGTGTTAAAATAAAATTTATTACTTCCAACAAGCTGTAAGCACTCTTTCTGTATTATTAACATGTTAAAGCTATTCGTTCATTGCCAGCTTGGCATGAACAACATCATACAAGGTGAATTGCATTCAGAAGCCTACCAGTAATGTCTAGAATGTTGGTTTTTTGGAAACAGTCGTTGTAGAAAGTCTGAATCAGTGTCGCTCCGTGACCTTGTTTCTGGAAAGGTGGCATCACCAACACCTGGCTGTGAACAGAGATAAAAAGTATTCTTTCTGATGCAAAACAATTTAACATGCACAACTTGTACAGATCCCTCAATAACTTCTCATTACTGTGAAGACGAATATTTGCGGTCGATTTATTTTGCGTCTTTTTTAAATGCAAAATAAAATCGCCCACAACTATTTGTATTACATATACATAATACCAGAAACCTATAAGAGACTCTCTTATGGGTTTCTGATAATACACGAGAGCTGAAATCTCCGCAAATATTTGTTTTCATTCTACAGTATATTACCTTATCCGGGGGCGTATTTTCTCTGGGTAGGCATAGTAGTTGTACACAGTCATGTAACCGGCAGTGGCATACATCACCCGGTCATCTGTTTTATATTTCTCAAATCTGAAAGTACGATTGATGCAATGTATGTCCGCAATGGGAAAATGGGTTAGAAACAAAGCTTAACTTCAGAATATTTACATGTCAGAGCTGGGAATTCAAGTTGGTTTTGAATTTAATTTTATCATTTTAGAAGAAAAAGTTTCTGAAAAGTGAAGCTTTTTCAAGAGAATAAGGCTCCTAGAGTTGCAAATCTTAGCAGTATTAGTACTCTGACAAGACATTCAAAGAAATGTGAACTTACAGCAGATAGTAATCCCATCGCTCGTCATCTGTATCGATGTAGGATGCTGCGTCCACGTAGAACAGAAGGAAAGGTTGCAGTCTTTCATGAAAGTCTCGGAAACCTGGCTCTTCAATTGTCGCCTTGTAGACTTCAAACTGGCGCTCTGTGCCATCTGGTTCATGGGGGAACAAGAAGAAAGTCCTTGAATACTAGTATATACATTCTTCGAGGAATATATTTGCATTTCTAATTCATATTTGATGTTTCTATGATTCTGTCCTTGCCCTATATTGGAACATTATACACAGCATTTAATTCTCAAAATTTCCTATAATTTTTACCTTTGTTGACAGTGTAGCAATGTACGAGTTGACCGTAAGGTTTGAAGCTAGCATCCTTTGCCAGACATGAAGCGAAGAGCTCTGTATTTGTCAAGAAGCCAGGCTGGAATTTACTGGCTAGCACTGCTGCTATATCATCAGCCTGAAATAACATGTACACAAGAAAAAAATTAAGTTATCTGTTCAATGTCTTTTAAACAATATACTAGTTTTTCTGAAGTGTAAATTATGAATATGACCTCCTCAGATAAGACCCTCCTCTATAAAGACATTCCCTATGGTGCTAGGATGACTTTAATATGTAAATGAACCCCTCAAATAAGACCCCCCTTAGATAGGACCTCAATATTGGGGCAGAAGGGTAGGTTTTATCTGAGTGGGACCACTGCATTATGAATAGAAAACAGTATCAAAGCTGTTAGGCTGTGTGACACATACCTGTACACCATCATAGTCCTGTGGCGATATTTTCTCCGAGTATTTGATGTTGATACAAGTTGTCAGTCGTGCTGCGGTACAGCTGATTTCGACGCTCAGGTCTTTATAGCCGAATATACTCTCACTGCTCGAATGTACAACCGTTCAACACATATATACTAAAGTGCTCTATAAAACATCCGCTTCTTCCGAAAATTTCTGCAAATTGGTACTATGTAGTTTATAACATAAGGAAGCATCATGCACAAACCTTTCACCAAATATTTGGTGGCACATGTCCGGTCCAAAACTCTTGGCATCGTCTGTCAAATCTGCCGCTTCTCGCACTACAAAAATCACAAACGGATATTTGTGTTAAATGATTGAGACAGAAAATATTGAATGTTTTTGCATTACATGTATTTATATGTGGTGACTCACCAAGTCTGAACTTGACAACATCGTTGGCATTACACTTGAACCCTTCAAACTTGTTGGCAGCTATGGACAGCCCATTGGTAACTGGAAAATCAATTATAGATTTATTGATTTTCATAAATGACACCACATCCATTCTAATTGACAGCATTTGTTCTGATTTATCATGATTCTGAGGCATTGGACTGTGCTACGAATGGTTTTGAGAAGCAATCAATACTGATTGATAAGTCAATTTGTTTTTTCAACCAAAGATTGATGGTGACATCTAAGGCAGGATGGAAGGATCCACAACAGCAGAAAATAATGCCGCGAACATGAGCATCACTGAATGAATTCGTAACCCTGGCCTATACATGTATAACATTTGCGGAAGCACATGTAGGAAACATAGTATAGGGCAATCTTCGATCACCATGTTTATTATAATATACCCAATAAGTCCACCATGTGACTAAATGCGGTATTCAATCGAATCAATTTTTTTTATTATTTCCACAAGCAAAGTAATACAAAGTAGGAATGAAAAGGAAATATAACAGCTACTGAGAGGTGACATGGCCATTGGCTATTTCTCAAAGAATCTGAATCTGCTTTAGTTCACTAAGTTAAAGGGGGAGTTCCGGTATAAAAGGCAGAGGGCAGTACTGTGCACATTCCATAATCTGTGGCTCAGAGATGCAGTGAACATGCAGAACAATGTTTGGCAAATAACTCTTTCAATAGGTCATATTCATAATCACATTTTTGCAAGGTATCTCACTTTAGGTCAACAATTTCAAATTTGTTTTTGGTCAGAACATCCACTCTCTATTTGTGTTGAAAATAGACCATAAAATTTTGAAGCTGCAGATAATTCAAACCCGGTACCTGATGATGTTTCTAAACGCTCAGCCAATCAGATTCCTACAAGGCACCAGCCAGCCCAGTAGAAACTTGTTTATAAACAGAACCACATGCTATGAATGCTATTGCTGCTGACTGTACTAGCATGTGAGAGGGAGAGTACACACTGTACGCTGTCAGGCAGTTAGCAGATCCAGCCGCGGGCAAAGCTGCCTTGTCCACTATCAGCCTGGCTGTTGGGTTGTTTTTAAATCCTGCTCCAGTCACTCAAATCTCCGGCCAGCAATATGCAATTAGGCCCCTCCCACAAAACCACCCGGTTTCAAATCTCCGTCTTCAAGCGCAATCTACTCTAAGCAACTAGATTCGGAGGGTCACGATACGATACTTACCTAGCACTATTCATGGGCAGGGCCCCCATATTCAACCACATGCTAAAATGTTTCAGTCTAAGATTTGGCGCCAAAAGTCTCAGATGGGAATACTTCCAGCACTAAGACATTTTTTGAGTCTGAGTATTAGATGGTAGCAAAAAACATGTTTTTGATCTCAGATACTGTCCATTCATTACTCAAGTGTGTGTGACATGTAGATATGGTATATGGCATATCGATACTTCACATGATGATACGATACGCATATTGTCAGATCAGGTATCGCAAAATATATACTATCGATGCATCGTCATTGATGTATCGTGACAGCCCTAGACAATCTAGTAGACTAGTAGTTACACAAGTCAACAAAAATTGGCCAATTGCTTCATCCCACATGTCGGCCCCATAGATGAAGTCCAAGACTGACGGTACCAGCAGATGAGTAGATGGTGAGTGATTGAATTTTGTATGATATGCATATGACACTGTTTTGAGTGTGAGATGGGTTCATCTCAGCACGAGTCTCCGAATCTGGACCAAGACTTTAGGCAAGGCCCAGATGTGGTGTATGGAAATAAAAAACCCATCTTGTGGAGCACATGTCATGTAGAATAAAGTGCCACTCTGGGCAAATGTGGGTTTTGCGTGTATCAATGTTCGCGTTTTCAACATCTCAACATGTTCGCGTGGATTTAAGTTCGTGACTGTTGTGAATGGTCGGCCCCCGGCCCCGATTGAATAACCGTGTATTCGCGTGTATTTATTTGTGCGTTTTTTTTTCAAACGCGAAATTAATACATCGCGAAATTTCATACGTTTACAATATCTACACCATGCAACCAGTTTTGAACCGATCACATCTAGGGCTGATACGAGTAGAGATTTTCGCAACCGAGTACTCGGCAATGTGTAACCGGTTACTAACCAGTTACTCGTTATATTGCAATACCCCTTGAGACTCAAGTTTGGGAAGATTTCAATGTAGTAGTCGTATACATAAACATGCTTATCATGGGTCTGAAATCACCTATACTATTGCCAAGACATCGAAAATTCTAAATAAGCACACGTCTGATCATCTGGCAACAAACGCTGCAAACAATTACATTAAATGTTGCACGCAGTCTCATGATCAATTGATAACATAACTATGAAAGTTGACAAAACAATGGAACTCACACATGCTGAACTGATGTAGAGGCATAAATTACAATGACGGCATGAAAAAGAAACATTACATGCCCAAAAACGAGAACAAAAGATCAGAATTACTGGAGAATGTATTGGTTTTTTATCACTTCTTGAAATTCACGAGTAACCGGTTAGCCAATTCCTAACCGGTTAGAAGTACTCGCCTACTCGTATACGAGCCATCTGTCCTAAATTCGCCGCATCCCAAAATTCGCCAGTTGACTCGATATTATCAGCACTTAGAAGCTCGTTTTGTGGAAAATAAATTACTGGAACAAAGATTGAATATCAGAGCCTCGATTGACGATCGAACTTGTTAGTTTCATTTACATTACAAGGCCTGAAATCCACGTTGGCGAATTTGGGAATACGGCGAATTTAGGACGGAAGGCTCGTAAGCCCTACAAATTATACAGCGGTGGTATTTAGCGTCGCAAAAATATCATCAAAAATCGGTGTAAACAAGTTATAAATCAGAGTAGAGGTCTCATATTGCCCACTTTATTTTGTTCAACCAACTCCATATGCATACAGCTAGCTCAAAATATGACCTTTGACCTTAAATATCGTCAATGAAAACAGTCAACAAGTGGTCAAGTGTCATATTTAGGGCTACCGTACTGACGCGCATAGAGGCGCATGCGCCTATAAACGGATTTTCGCATCTTGAGAGAGGTTTTGAAAAATATTTTTATTCACATAGATGCGCCTATATCCGGATATAGGCGCACCCCAATATTCACATTCAGACGCACCCCAATATTCACATAGAGGCATATCCCAATATTCACGTACAGGCGCACTCAAGTTTCACTTATTGGTCCTGTGTTTGCATATAAATATTATTAGTGTACAAATCTCACGAAAACCTTTAGTTGAAAGGTATCACGAGATCACCACGTGCATTGACCATCAAAACAACGGAGGACAAGGTGTTTTTACGGAGATGGATCAGGTGGATGGTTTTGCATAGGCCCCATTTTGTGTTGGGAGTCATTGAGGTGGAGCATGGGTGGAGAGAGAGGTCGACCCTGCAGTATATATATACTGAATGAACATGTGACTGGATTTGTGGCGGGTTTCTGGCTTGTGTTGAGGTGGTGATGGTGTGTGTTGTAGGCCTCCTTCTGCTGATGCAGTACAATTGTTCTACCATCCGTTTTTACGCACACCTACATGTATAGGCCTACAGCGCTTTTTCATTAACGTGAAACGTGCCTATTGGGGGCCTTCTAGGGTAGACATGTACCTCCCCCCTCACACCCTACAGCCCTATGCAGTATATCAACAGACAAATTCGAGTTCCATATGGCGTGTACTTTAAATTTCTTCCAAGAAAGTGAACAAAACACACGTTGCGTGGTAATAGACTACCTCATATATAGGCGCATGCGCCTCTAACTGGATAATGGTTTTGGGTGGCGAAAATGTCAACTGCTTCTCATACTGGCGCATGCGCCTCTATCCGGATATAGGCGCATGCTTACTTATAGGCGCATGCGCCTCTATGCACGTCAATACGGTACATACAACTGCCACTTCAAATCTGAGTGCGAGCTGGGTTTCCCCGCACATATAATGGGAGAATTATTAGAAATTTGGCAAGTGCCGATGTCAACCATGATGTCAACTAGAATTTGAAATACGTGTCGTGGTCAAAGAATTGACCTTACGACGGTGTATGCTGTGAGTTGTTTGTCCGATGGGATTACTATTGTTCGGGAATATTTGCCCGAGGTGTACGCTTCACAGAAAAGGTGTTCAACCATGACAGTCGTAAGGTCAATTGCGACTGATTTTTGTTGACGAGTTCAGAAAATCCGCTGAGTTGAAATGGTTGATGGACTCGACCAGTCGATGCATCGTGACATGACAAAAATTCCCAGTATAAATCGAACAAGCAGGTTGGGGCATTGAATCGATCTTTGATTCCAAGTGCAAGAATACATAGTGCAACTGGGGGTGTTGAATTTACAAAAATACATCACACGTCGTTTTGACAGCCATACCCGCCATTTTGAGTTCCGCGGTAAAGTGATTGCGCATGCTCAACAAGTTTTTAAAATTCAGCTACGCACTCGGAACGTATCTCTACATGTACCGGTACATGAATGTGAACGGAACCAAATGTTCTCATGGAAAATCAGTTTTATATGTTGTGAATAATTTTTTTCAATTCCAGATTCAGTCGTATCCAGAACCCTTTTTGAGAAAACCCATACATCAGGGGCATATATTCAATATACAACAGACAAAACTGGTCAAAACACTTGTTCTGGTCTCTAGGGTGGCTGCTATATCGGGACTACAGGAGGTGAACGGTAACCATGGTATCCTCCAGTTTTCGAGCAACACTGATTATTTACGTTGGTTATATATCAGTGTGCAAAATAAGCGTTTGTATTTCTCGACAAGGAACAACCAGGGGCGGATCCAGGATTTTTGAATAGGGGGGGTGCTCTTCTTAAATGTACGTAATCTTGAAAAAGTGTGAGCGAGCGTAGCGAGCGAAGCCTTATGCGGTCTGGGGGTTTGGGGGGCGCCGTGAGCCCGCCGATAATTTTTTGGAATTTAGTGTCTCTGAGATGGTTTCTAAGGTGTATTTACAACTGTACCTTGTGAAATCACTAAGTAGATTTTCACTTTAGGAGTCTGTTTTTGTTGTGAATGGAGGATACATCACTGACTAGCGAGTGAAGCCTTATGCGGTCTGGGGGTTCGGGCCGTACGCCCCCGAAATATTTTTTTAATTTAGTTTCTCGGAGATGGTTTCTAAGGTGTATTTTACAACTGAACCTTGTGAAATCAATAAGTAGAATTTTACTTTAGAAGTCTGCTTAGTTCTGTTGTAAATGAAGGATAGATTTTCAAAGAAAGGAAGGTCTGATAGTCCTACCATTCTAAGGCTGTTTTAAGGTTCTTATGCACCAGACATGGTGATGGTCAATCATTTAATAATAAAGATAAGATCTTCCAAGCTATGCTGACATCCAGAATTATATCCAGATTTATAAAGAACCCTGTCTGTAACAAATAAAAAAAATAAACTAGACGCTTCCGGTCGCCTACGACCGCTTGGGTGTATCCCCCGTAGCCCTATCATCCCTGTTGCCCCAAATATATTAATGATAAGTGTGAAAAACTAGAGCAAGGGCTAAAAAAGTTTACCACAGAAATGTAAAATCTTAAGCCACAACTGTTTTGTTTTCTACCAAAATTGCTGCATTGATCTTTCAAGATTTATTGTAGGTCGAATTCAACATCACCACTCAAACCACTGCATATGAATTTCCATTTCGACATGTTCGATAAAATAACTAAATTACAGCCAGATCAAACTTTTCACCTAAGTTTCTAAGTACCTTTACCTCGTTATGAGTATATTTCAACTCATAATATGTGTCAAACGTGGTTTCAAGTTGAAATTCAAACTAAAAGTTGACCAAAACTGCATTTCAAGAAGACGACATTGGAGTCAAATCGAATTTTTCACCATAAGTTATATTTCAACTCATAATATGTGCCAAACTTGGTTTCAGGTTGAAATTCAAAGTAAAAGTTGACCAAAACTGCATTTCAAGATGACAAAATTGGAGCCAGATCAATGTTTTCACAAAAAGGTCTATTTTCACCCCAATGTTCCAAATTAGATTTGAATGTGAAATTCCAATTACCTGGTTCAGCTCAATGATAAATGTTCCTTGTCTTGATTATTTTTTATTATGGTCAATAATAGACTTAACAAGTAAAAATAATGTTAATGTTTTCGGTTACACCCAGAAATCTCTACTGGACAAAACCTTTACCTTGTTGAGCTCAATAATAAATGTTTCTCGTCTTAACTATTATTATTGAGGTCAATGATAGATTTAACTGGCAAAAATAATGTTAACTTATTTGGTTACAGCCATAAAATCTCAACTGGACAGAACCTTTACCTTGTTGAGCCCAATAATAAATATTTCTTGTCTTAACTATTCTTATTGTGGTCAGTAATAGACTTAACTAGTAATAATAAGGTTAACTTATTCGGTTGCACTCATGAAATCTGTACTGGACAAAACCTTCACCTTGTTGAGCTTAATAATAAATGTTTCTCATCTTAACTATTTAAATTGTGGTCAATAATAGACCTAACTAGTAAAATTAAGGTTAACTTATTCGATAATATCGATCTGTTTTCACTAAAAACATCAGTTCTCTATTCTGAACAAGAATCCAGTGATATTTGTTTTCCTAGTACAGGGTATTGGATTGATCACAGATGTTCAAGTCGGTATTTTAATGGTTGTAATAAGTTAGTCCGTTAACTAGTTAATATTTATTCAATCATTCTGAAAAACGACAGGTTTCGTGTGAGGGTCTTTCTCTCCGAGTCTGTGCGATTTCATCAAAATTCATTGAAAACTCCCATCTGTAGAGCGTTCACAAGCCATGTGTGTTAAACAGGCTAATTTGAGCACCTACGGTGTCGCCAATCGGCCAATTTGGTTGCTATGGTACCAAAATCGATTGGTGTCGGGATCTTACCATAAGATGTGTCTGTATGAAAAATTATCAGAATCTGTTAAGATTTGCAACATGTAGAGCGTTCACAAGAAAGTGTCTGCGACGCGGACGTGGCGGCGGCACAACGAAGACAAATCCATAGTATCCGCCGAACGTTCGGGGAATACAAAAGTATCCCCTGTGTATATTCAATGACAGTTTCAGTATGAAGTCAAGTGTGTCGGACTAGATTTATTATTGGAGGGGGTGGGGTGGGTGGCAAGCTGGTTAGAGGAGTCAAGCGACCGAGCGAAGTAAGGTGGATAGGTGGTAGCTTACACGGCGTGGGGTCTGGGGCCCGCTCAAGGGCCCCAGAAGCCAGAGCTTTTTTCATGTTCTGTGGTTGATTCTGAGCTCTCTCTGGCTCTGATTGAGTATTTTTCATTCCACACATGCATGTAAATATTGCTGGTATTTAAATTTATTTATCCCAAAACTACTCATTGTCACTTTACATATCATATGTCATATAACTTGAAGAACTCATGGTTAATGACACTCAATTGCATAATTATTGACCAACGAATGTTAGGCCTATGTAACGCTGTAATGCACCTTAACATATTTCTGAGTCACAGATTTTTTTGTTGAAAATATATTGTGGGGCTCGTTCCTTTGATAAAGATCATATCATCCGTGGTTGTTAGGGGCCTGCATGCCATCAATAATATATAATTTTACCAATTTTACATCAAGGCTGTGAGTATGCACTTGCAACCAAGGCTGCTAAGGACTGTTTTTAAGGAATGGTTGCTATGGTGCATGTCCTACTATATCATGGTATAAACGATTCATATCCACAATTCTTGTGAACAAAAATTTATGATCTCATATGCGAATGAATATAAGTCAGAGTATGAGTCAGAATAACCCTTCTAGGTCACTAATAGTTATTAATAGAAACATATATATCCTAATGTGACGACATGATTTCAAGTACTAGTTGCATGCGAATATGATGTGGGCTCATATGAAAGATCTCATTGATCTCAGCAAAATGGTCTACACGACATGTCAATTTCACTATCCGTTCAAAAGTTACAGCTATTTGAAACTGCAATTCCGGCACAACATTACAGATGCAATATAGATGTTATTGAGAATTCATGACGTCATGAGGTGAACGAATTTTAATTAGGATATTTTAGGCCATGAAATAATGATTGTTATTGAAGGTTCTGACGATCTGACTAGTGCATTTTGTTGTGTACCACAAATAATCAATATCCACACAAACTGTACTGTTGCTATGGCTACCAGTCCTTCCCTAGAACCGTAGTTACCCATGGTTGCCATGGCTGTTAACCACCAAGTCAAGCTATTTGCATAATTCCTGTTGATTATTTATGAATTAAATTAATATAGTGCTCGAGTCGGCATCGTTTGTGCATACCCTATTCTATAGGGTTTCTGACCCTAGCAACCACGGTTGCTATGGGCCATAGCAGGTCACTGGTTGCCTTGACAATAACATAGAAAGTGGAAACATTGATTATTCACATTGAACACTATATGGAACAAGTTTTAATGGATGATCATACCATTCAATGAATAAATAATACATATTGAAGTACCTAATTAAAAATGCTTCCCCCGATGACGTCAGGAATATCTCATTTGTATACTAATTAGCTGAGAGATTTTGAAAGAGCAAATTTGCCAATCTCAGTCTTCTGTAAATTCTGTAACTTTCGAACGAATCGTGATATTCACATGCCGTGAAGACCATTTTGCTCAGATCAATGAAATCGTTCATATAGGTTCACATCATATTTACACTTTACTAAATAGCCAACAAAAACTTCCATATATCGATAACTAATCAAAACAATCCAGTTTTGCAATACCATTTGTGTTCTTCGATATGAAAATGTAATGAGGGGTTATCAGAAATATCTGCAATCACCAGCTGGCAGCACTGCTTTATCAGTCTTATCACGTCATTTTACTGTTTTTGATGGTGTTATGAATATAAAAGTAATTTTCCCGCCAAAATGTACGTCATCAATGATTACAGACGATATCCGTTTATGATTTTGGCACCAAAAAGGACTGATAGTACAATGCTGCCCTCTGTTGAATGATGTTCGATAACCCCCTATTCAGGTGTGTCGCCGGAACGCGCACCTGCCAACGTACCGAATTCGTAACAGATCATGTACTGTTTGACCTTGAAGTTCATGAGTTCTGTCAAGCAATTGACCAATGGGAAGCCAGTGTTCACGTGAACAAGGGATTACAGCATGGTGCTCGCTGCAGTAGCGAACATTTCCTTACTGCTGTCAAAACAAAACTAGATAATTTAACGGTTAACTTTTGACAGCATTGATCACAATTGTTGCATTTAATAAATCAAAGACGGCCGAAGTATGCTGGAACATAAAGAGAAAGATCGTTCGTGGTTTCTGCGGTTTTCGAAGCGAGCTGAATGTGAAGGTTCCAAGGTGAGTGCAGTAAAGAATCACCCCGCCCCTAGCTGTCTGGTGGTCGGGGATATCATATAAATGTCACGGCACAGTCCTGGGTCAGTATGTCAGCACATACATGTACTCAGTTATACTCTACCGCGCCGAGTTATCTGATGAATCCCAAACCAAATTCTACTCATAGCAAAATACATTTAGGCCCATATTACATAGGATACCTTGGGCTTAGGACCTCTTTTGTAAGCTGGCTGCTGCCATGGGTCGCTTCCACTAAATTTTAGTCGGAGACCCGGGCCCGTGGGGTCTTCAACTAACGAATTCCCAGCTCGTTTATAGACTGCCGTTCCGAGTTTTATTGGCCATAGGTAGAACAATAAAACTTTCATCATGTCAATCGAAGTCATTAATAATGTTGTAATAATAATGTTGTTAGTTTATAAATATACAGTATATCTATTATAATAATTTGAACAGGGAATTCATCTCATCAAGCGAGCTGAGACTGAGAAACTGAAAGAGATTTTTGAGAAGGTAAGCTGTCAATAGGCTAATACCTGGCCTCAGGGCTCAACTCTGCATAAATTAATAAATGTGCGAGAGAATAGGTCAAGTACATGTATAATGGCACATGAAGACTTTGAAAGAACTGACAGTATGGAACGGAAAAAAATAATAGCCAAATAATTTGATTTATTTTTGTCTCTTCATACTCTCGATTATTAGTAGTCTACTAGTAAATGATATTTGAATTGAATGCATTTTATGCCTCTCTTTCTGCAGTATGCCTCTGTTGTCAAAAATGGAGAGAAATACATGACCCCCGCAGACTTCATCCAGAAGTATCTCGGTGTTTTACAAGCAGAAAACTTTGAGCCAGAGACATTACGGCTTCTTGCAAACACAGCCGATACTACCAAGGATGGGTGCGTGTTAGCGAAAACTGGATAAAATGTAGCAGCTGTGATGGTAAAGGAATGATATCTAATATTGATTATTGATAATTCATCAATACATGTTGATGTATAAGCTTTCCAAGATGCATTATTCGCCTTCTAATATTTTATTGAATTTTCTGTTCACATGTATACAGAATCCTTGCCTCGATTTCAGACTCATTTCGTTTGTGGAGTTCCAAGCATTTGAAGCATTGCTGTGTAACCCAGATGCTATTTATGCCCTGGCATTTCAACTGTTTGACACAAATAGCTCAGGAGCTGTTACATATGGTTGGTATTTCACTATGTAATAATAATAATAGTAATAATAGTGTTAAAAAGTTATTGTTCCAACATGTTCAAAGTATTTGCATCTAGCTCATAGATTAGCTGTACACTTTAACAGTTAGGATAAAAAATTATACTAGTAACTCAAATTTCTCAATTATGGCTTCACATCTGCCTTACTTGCAGATGAGTTTGAAGATGTGGTTCGACATACTACCATCAATCAACACAGCCCCTTCAACTTCGACTCGGACTTCATTGCTCTACACTTCGGCGAAGATCGAAAGCGTCAAGTGTCATATGCTGAGTTCACACAGCTACTGCATGTAAGCAGACCCCTACTCTCACTGAAAACATCTAAAAGATATATCAAGCAAGAGACGAAAAAAGAAATGAAGTAATCAAATTACACAAGTTATTTGCCAATATGATTAACAGTGGTCCCCCTCAGATAAGACCAACCCTTCCGCCACAAAATTGAGGTCTTATCTAAGAGGAGGTCTTAATAGAGGGGTTCATTTACAAGTCATTCTAGTACCATAGGAAAAAGTCATGACAGAGCACAGAGGGGAGGTCTTCAGAGAGGGGGAGGAGGGGGGAGTCTTATCTGAGGGGACCACTGTATTTCCAATTTCTCATGTTTGCAGGATTTTCATGAAGAGCATGCTCTGCAAGCCTTCCGACGACTTGACTCCAAGGCATCTGGCTACATAACATCCCTTGATTTCTATGACATCATGACCTCCCTGAAAAGTCATCTTCTTACCGACCTAGTCAAGGAAAATGTCGTCACTGTAAGTGAGAGTCCTGGGGAAGAATGCTGTTAATTAATCTTTGAATATGTTATCAATGCATTGAATTTTGTTGGTGTGAATGTTGCATATCCATATGGTGCAATTTGCGAAATAATCATGTGTTCGCCTAAAAAAAAAGACATTTGCAATGCATTGTACAAAAAACCGTATAATATGGTTTACGAAGTAAAAAGATTTTGATGAATTCTAAAGAATAAACCATGATTGACAATCCATCAATTAATCAATCAATCAATTTTACTTATGTCATGTTCTTTCATGTATGACTTGTTTCCCCCAAGTTGATCCTCTGTTTCTTGTAGGTCGCTGGTGGAGGGAAGGGAACTAGGCAGGTCTCTTACCAGTTCTTCACGGCTTTCATCTCGCTTCTAAACAATATGGAGCTCATAAAACGCATCTACATGTCCACCGCCAAAGGCAACATCAACAACGAAATCACCAAAGGTTGGCATCGCTTTGTCATGCATAGATCACTCTGGCATTGTCAAAAGATCACACACAAAAAACTGTCTGTGTGGTTTTGATGTTGGGCAGTTAGTTTATGCTTGTGGAAAAATAAACTTGGATGAGTTGGGTTGCAGGTGCCAACACTAACATTTTTAATAAGACAAGCAGTCAATTTATTTCTCACTTTTGTTTCGATCTTTGTCCAAAGGTTTGACAAAAGGTGAGATTTCTGTTATGTATATGTCACTGTCATATTTTACCATTTTTCCAGACATGCTTTTCGTATTTATAACAAGTGTACACTTTACATGCATTGTATTGTTACAGCGATGTTTCATGCTAAATATCAGATTGTGGGAGGGATTATTTTTCGCCCAAATTTGCCGCTTATAACTTCAAATGCCTTCTTTCCATACTTGCGCCTGTTAAATATTGAGAATGTGAAACATTGTCTGCTATTTTATTTGTAACTGTTTGTCATTTGTTGTTACGCAAAGATTCCCTTTTTTCGTAACAGTTACCCAAGATATGTTTGATATTGATTATTTATCTTCTGATGGGGTTGTTTGAAAGAGCACAAAGATATATACTCTATTGGGAACAAATGTATGATAAAATTAACATAGAGTTGCTTCTTTTGACACAATGTAAAAAAAAAATCTGTTCACACATTTATCTCATATACACATGATACACAGTGTGTACTCATGGTATAACTTGTAGCCGGAATAGTGTACACAAATAATTTTCATATGACTATCCATTTAACACCAAAATTTATATGTACCTGGTATCTATATACACCAATTACTAGAAATTGTGATGAAATGCTCACTCTTTGACCTAGAATGTTTGCCAAAAAAGTGAAGCAAATGTTCAAAATCATAAAATGGATTCGAAGAAGAACGAAAAGTGTACGGTTTGGATGAGGCACCACGGCAATGATGATTTAGTGTTGTTTGCCTATTTTCACAGAGGAGTTTCTACACGAGGCACAGAAGTTCACACAGATCACCCCTCTGGAGATGGACATCTTGTTCCAGCTGGTTGACCAAATACATCAAACAGGGTCAGTAAATTACAGCAACATTTGTATTGATACAGTGGTCCTTGTAAAATAATATTGCATTCAAACCAAGTTGTGAAGACGGTGTTTCGCGGTTCACCAGCAGCTATTCATGTTAAAGCCATATTACCAACGGTTACCAACATTTTCACCACAACTGGAAATATATGTGGTGGTATATAATAATGGTGCATTCGAACCAACAATCACTAGTGACAGTCGACGTCATCGGCGGTGCTCACCGTCTTCGCAACTTGGTTTGAAGGCAGCATAAGACCTCGCTTTTTGCCGGGAAAATTAGGTCTTATCTTACAGGCTCATTTCACAGACTGATTCACATGTTAACCTGATCTTTGGGCAATACAAAAAAGTCCTTTGATATAGTTTTTGTTCAGTTGTACATATATGCAATTGGGACAATCAAACAAACTCCAAAGAAGTTAGTCAAATGCTCCAATTTGACATACAATACTAGGTCGCTTGAAGGTTGATTTGTATGATTTTCATTTGTTGTAAATTTTTCCTATATATACATCTATTCCGTTTTCCAGACGTATCACGTACTCGGACATATGTGAGATTGCTCCCATTGAGGAAGACTTGATGCCGCACAAAATCCAATCCAGAATTATAACAGTATGTACACAATTCTCGGGTGGTAGTGAAAATCCGTACTCGTTTGAATTTGAACTCTGCACATGTATACTGGGCAAGATCATTGTATTGTATCGCAAATATATCTAGGTTTTAAATTTATATACTTAATGTTAAATTTTTGACAAAATCAATGACTTCTCTCAGTCAATATGTATCTTTATTTCCTATAATCCCATGAGAATTCATGTGTATCAATGCGTAGTATGCTGAATGCAATGATGTGTTTCGCCCTACAGCAGGCAAAGGACAAAGACAAGGCTGCAGACAAGGGTCGCAGCTTTGGGATTCAAGTTCTAGAGAGTGTTTACCGCTTCACCCTTGGAGCTATTGCCGGAGGTTAGTACTCTCTTGTGTTGTGTCGTGAGGCTATATAGAAATGTTAGAGATTACGATACGTGAGACAGATGTCTATACATATGACATGTCAAAGTGGTAATTGCAAAACAGTGACTTTGTCTATGAAACAAAGATTGTCCCACTTTCGAAACATTGCAGTAAATCTTTCTTGAGTTGCATAGAAATGTACCGCTAAGATAAAGTTGATTTATAGAAACTCTTCTTTCAAAAAACACTGAATATTGAAAAAGTGTCAATAGTGACAAATGCAAAAAATATTTACGTAATATTATGGATACATAGGCTGAAAATTCCTGTTCATCCTAAAACTTTCAGCAATCGGTGCAACGGCGGTATACCCAATTGACCTTGTGAAGACGCGTATGCAGAACCAGCGGGCGGGATCCTACGTGGGGGAGCTCATGTACAAGAACAGCTTCGACTGTTTCAAGAAGGTTGTCCGGCATGAAGGTTTGTTTGGACTTTACCGAGGTCTCGCTCCGCAACTGGTAGGAGTCGCACCAGAAAAAGCCATTAAACTCACGGTGAGTTTTTGGGAGATCACATACTTGTAAAAAAGAAGCCTTTATATTTGGCGTCACAATTTTGTCGTTTTAGAGTAAAATTGCAACAGTAACAATCATGTTCATTGGTATATTTACTGTTCGGGGATTGTGGTTCCCAGATGAATGATTTTGTTCGAGACAAGATGACGGGGAAAGATGGGAAACTCCCAATTTGGGCCGAAGTCATAGCCGGAGGATGTGTGAGTATTGAAAGTCAGGAAAATTCCTGTAAAATATTAAAAGTTACATATGTCCTGAGACATTAGTGTGAGTGTGGTGTGCATGGCATCGAAAATTATCAGTCATACAGTATCAAATGGTTTTATGTGTTCACGTAGAAATTAATGAACAGTATACGGGCTGACTTTTCAATATACCCGACTGATTTGTGTCTTTATGTTTCTCCAGGCAGGTGCCAGTCAGGTTATGTTTACAAACCCATTAGAGATCGTCAAGATCCGACTACAGGTGGCGGGCGAGGTCGTATCGGCTCGGCGGATCAGTGCAGGTTCCGTCATCAAAGATCTCGGCTTCTTTGGGCTCTACAAGGTGGGGTGTCTAATTGGAACGAATGTTAACAAATCATAACTCTTCAACATTTAAACTTGCTACGATGCTGGAGAGCACCATACAGCTGGCAGCAAAGAGTTTTGGCATGCCATACCTGACATCGGTTGAAAGTCAATTTTACACAAATGTACTTTTCGATGAACTTTGAATGGGTGTATGAGTTATGCGCATGTGTGTAGATTAAAATTTTTTTTATGTGTTCGAACAACATGTATGCACAGTACCAGGCCAATATTTTATTGTGAAGAATTTACCAACAAAAGTGCCAACTTAATTGTCAATATATATAACTCACACAGACGTATCATTTTCCGTGACAAGTCCAATTACTTTTATCTCACTAGGGAGCCCGAGCATGTTTCCTAAGGGATATCCCTTTCTCGGCGATCTACTTCACACTGTACGCAAACTTGAAGAAAATGACTGCAGATGAGAAAGGCTACAACAACGCACAATCCCTGCTGCTTTCAGCTACACTCTCAGGTGAAAATACTGTCCGAAAAGAGCCAATATTTCTCGCATATACATTGAAGTTGGACTTTAACATCACCTTGTTTCTGTCACATGCCTGGATGATTGTCAAGGCAAATGTGAAGGCTTGAATTATTTGCCAATAAATAGACTAGAAGTATATACTGTGCATATTGAATAGCCACAGCTTTTGACAGTCCTACCTTGCAAACATTAGAGCACAGGTGCTCTACTTTTCGCCCTTTTAATATTTGACCTTTGACCCCAGGTGCCCCTGCGGCTTCTCTGACGACCCCATTCGATGTGATAAAGACAAGACTGCAAGTCGTCGCTCGCCAGGGACAGACGACGTATAGCGGCGTTTTTGACTGCGCCAGGAAGATCTGGGCTGAGGAAGGAGGTCGAGCTTTCTGGAAGGGTGCCCCAGGTATTTACACGGAGAAATTTGTGCAAACACATCTGCTAAACTCGCTGTAGATGTTTCATGTATGTGGCCGGTGCAGTGGCAATATTCAGCATGTTATAGACAGACATTATAAAACCATATACCTCCCAGTATCTTCGTGCCATTTGGCTGTTTCCAGTAGCAGAAGTCAATTCCAATACAGGGAACCAACTGTGCGTAAACTAGTTCTGCAATTTTGTTGTGTGGTGAAGTAAATTTGTCAGTATATGAGATGTTGTATTGTTTCAGCTCGAGTGGTGAGATCGTCCCCCCAGTTCGGTGTCACTTTGCTGACCTATGAACTTCTGCAGAGGCTGTTCTACGTCGATTTTGGTGGCAGGCAAGTTTTCTTGATCTTAGCACTTTAAAAAATTGTCACAAGCTTTGATATCATTGTTTCAAATGAAAATGTGTACTTATGCTTCCACCTGCAGACGACCAACGGGTTCGCAGATCCCAACGAAACCCACAGCGCCATCACTTCCCGTGCATCCAGACCACATCGGGGGATACAGACTGGCGCTTGCTACCTTCCACGGCATGGAAGCAAAGTTCGGACTATGTCTGCCGAAATTCAAAACAGAACCGCTCAAGTCCTGAGGACCGATTATTATCTAGTTGTTGGAATCAATTGTTTTCTTTTTCCTGTTAATATTTATACAATGTTGATTTTTTTTTTTGTGTGTGGTGAAAAAATACTGTATCGTTGCTATCCAAACTGTACTAGTACCATTAGAGCTTGTGAAGTCAATGCATGCTCGGGTGAAAAAGTCAGTCAGGTCTCATTACCATGCGAAAAACTGTTGTATCTATATCTTTCCTGGTCTATTTTACAATGTTATGCACCTTTTCAGATGCCACAACACTTATACCAACTGCTCACCAGTGCTGTCCATTCCATGCAAAATGCTGAATAACTGCTTCGCACAGTTACATCACATCATTTCATGTAAAATGTTCATCATCGCCTCCCATCACTGGTTCCTTGCGTCTCCCTTGCATCCTATTCCTTGCCAATGCTGGCTGAGATTATCAAAAATAGCTTCTTTCATCACCTGCGCTGTTTCATTTCGCCTGATCATCGTAACTGCTGTAATCTCATGATTCTTGAGTTATTTGTGTCACAGGATGAAAGATGAATCTGACATTTACAAATAATTGCTTAATATTGAAATACATCGTATCCATATTGAAAACATATTGATCTAGATGCACGTCCTGAAATTGGCTTTAGTTGAATATTTTTTGCATATTTAAAACAAGAGTTCTGTTCCTTGCTTGTGTATATATTGCACAATGTAGATAGATTCTGCATAGATTTGAAATGTCCATATTAGAAAATCATATGTTTTAGACAATTTTACGGGGTGCTATTCAAACACAGTGGAATGAAACACATGTGGAATGAAATATAATGGATAGTAAGAAATGGATATGGAAAATATTGTAATATAGTTCTTGATTTGTAGTAAAAATCAAGACGGAATATATGAGTCATAATATTTCAACTAAATGGTCTCCCTTGTATTATATATGTGCTATATGCTAATTATGAATTTTTACTGCCTAAATGTCACTTTATATCAATGAATAGCTTGGTATGTATAAGTTTTTGTAATCATGCACAACTTAATTCATCACAATGATTTTAAACTACTAGGTCAGGTCGAATTAACTACTGTCCAACTGCCAGTTTAGTGCTCTAGTCTAGAATATATATTCGGTATGAAGGTGAAGACTTTGTTAAACTAAATATTTTGGTTATCTTGCAGAGGTGCTCTTTAGTTTATTTTCGTTTGCTAGTAGTTGAAGGTGCTGTTATTACATCTTCACAGTGTTGTACCGACACTAGATATATGTCCGCTGTTGACACATATTGACACATATTGTGACACAGTTGACACATATTGATGTTAGAATCATAAGCATTGAGTGAATTGGTTGGTAAGTTTAGATACTGTGCTTCGAAGAAAACATACTTTTCAAAATTGCGTTTCTAATTTCCGCATCTCAAACAGTTGCTTTTAGCGATACTTTTGTAGCTGTACATATTAGCGAATATTATGTAATCATATGCATAAGACAGCAGTGAACATCAAAATACCAGTCAGCTGGGTGCCAAAATATGGTTTCATGTACTTTACTTTGATATTTATATAGCTGTATTTTAATATCGTGAGCTGATTCGCACAGTGACCTGCATTGATAACATCAGGTGCAGGAATGCATAATTATCTATAGGTGAACAGCTGAGGATGAAGATATACCGGTAATGTATTTAGTATTTGTAACTCAGAATCTCCAATACTTTATATTTTTCTTGCCTTTTTTGCTCGTTAAACACTTGTGCCTTACATGTATGTGATGTTTCATGTGTAAAAAATTGTTAATTTGTAATTGCATGTTTTGCATCAAAAGTAGGGAATTCTTGGTCAAGGTAGAAACTTTTTACATATATCGTTCTACAAAAAGGGGTTTTGTACTTATATCGGATGGATGGATGGAAGAAGTCCATGCAGTATTAGCTGACATGTTTATTGTAACTTCAGAGACCAGCTGAGTTTATAAATATCATTTGAAACTTGTATGAATCTATGCAAGTAAAAGATACAATAACATAGTTGATCATGTGTATGCCTGCATAATGTATCAATCATCCGTAACCATATTGATCATGTAACATATTAAACCCGTGTGATGTGCATTAACTGATCGACTGCTAGGTACTTTGTAGTCATTTGAAAAGTCAAAATTTCAAGCAGGTCTGCATCCTTTTCACAGTAAATGCTAGAAATTAGCAGCTTTTTACATATACATAATGTGCGTTGCTATCTTGTTGAACAGTATAAATTATGATGATAAATAAACAATGTTTATTCATACCTTGTTTTTTTTTTCAAACTCTCCTTCCTACAGCCATACACACAGATCAGTAGACGACAAAATCATTGATTCCACACCGTGATCAAATCGCGCCCCCTAGCGAATGTGTATTGAACTACATTTTATCGGGAAAACTTGAATAAACGAACACGCACTATTTTTCACAGAAAGTCTAGTTGTTTTATTTGAAATACCAAGGGAAATTAACACATAAATTGCCTTTCCGGTAATTACGACCTGTCCGACAATTAGGTCCACTGCCGCTACATACTGTCCAGTGTGAAATAAAAGGCAACATCCTGAAAGGTTTGGAACACAGATAAAATGTAGCTGTGGATCTAATATTGATTTTATGTCCAATAATACAGTAATTTGGGCCTAAATAATTACACATTTCTGGTAAGTTCTTGCTCGAAATAAATCAGATCTCCAATTTTTCGTAAAATGTATTATCGCCCCCAGAGTAACATAAGTGATTACCAACTGTGCATATGCGGGCTACCGTGGACGAAGTGGGACATGCGAAATGAACGAAATTACTGTTTTACAAACTGGGTATTCCAGATGTGAAGGTGTGTGTGAATAGTGGATATATTAAGTAATAAAAAGACGTCAATTTCCACATTAAAAAGATGTACATGCCATTTTTACGCTTGAATCACCTTTTCATTGCTTCGCATGTGAAAAGCAGTGACCAGTCTTTATGGGGAGTAATGATTATACCTTCAATCATAATGCACCCCCACAGTTTGACACAATCAGAACGTTTCGTATAATGTTCAATGTATATTCCAGATGGTGTTTATACAGCAAACTGTACGGTGACCCTAGTTCAAGGTCAGAAAAACATTTTGGTTGATACAGGGAGCCCTTGCCAAGATGATGTCAATATGCTACAACAAGGTAGATATAATAATAATATATCATTTAAGGGAACAGACATAATTAATTGAAAGAACAAATTCAATCTCCTTGCCCACTTTGTGTGTAAGGCGAAAACACATGTACCAGATTTAGAGCTTTCCCACAATTTAACTTTGCAAACATTTAATCACCGTTTCAAAAATATTTCTTCATAGTTTGAAGCCTACATTTTATACTAGTAAGCCATTTTGGCTGGCCACTACATATATGAACATTCAAGAACTAGTGGTATTTATACATAATTTGCTACGTCTACATATTTTTTTCTTTTTTTTTTGTGCAGGACTACAAGAAAGGAACCTAAAACCTGAGGATATAAACATTGTGGTTGGAACGCACGGTCACGTTGATCACATTGGCAACCTGAATATTTTTAACAATGCATTGTTCATCGTGGGTTTCGACATCTATGACCATGGAACTTATGTAGACAACAAATTGTCCGAGGTGAATTGGTTTCGTTATTGGTATATATCATTATTTGGAGCTATTTTGTCATGTTTGTTGAAACCCAAAGTATCTCATGATTTTGTGAAATTAAACAATGCATGGAGCTCGAAATAACGGGCAATTACAAAATCAAGAATTTTTTTCTAGGGGGAAGCTTATGTGATTGACGATCAGATTGAAATTATCCCTACTCCGGGCCACATGTGCCATGATGTCAGTGTTGTCGTCAAGGCAACAAAACATGGCATAACTGTCATAGCAGGTAACCATGACAACCTAATAAAAATAATCCACTCCAGACCAAAATCTACTGCATTGTTGACCGTTTCATATCGTTTTCCATTGAGGTACTTTACAATTTTTGGTATGTTTTTATAACAGGGGACCTATTTGAGAAGGAAGCCGACATTGAATCTCCAGAAATTTGGAAAGAAAACAGCCACGATCCAACAAAACAGACAGTGAACAGGATTAAAGTGTTGTCGCTAGCAGACTACATTATTCCAGGACATGGGCCTGGATTTCATGTCCTGCCAGCATACAGAATAAAATAATATCTATCTATATATTTCATATAGTTAATTTTTGTGGATAAATGATGGAAATAATGTCACACATTTTGTACCATTTGCACTCAAAGACAGTTTCCAAATAATATCACACATCCAGATCCAGCAAATATTCATTTATTGAGCACTAAAACTAATACAATATTTCAATAAACAAATCCATTCAGGACAACAGTATTATATTAAATACATCTTACTGGTAATACTGTCAAAAAAAAAATACTACATAGTATCACAGTCTCTATATTCCAAGTGCAGTGCAAAAATATGATTATGAGTAAATAATTTGCAAATAAATATCCTGTATTAAAATGTATTTTCGCTATTTGGCCAGTCAAGGCTGCACTATACAACAGAATGTAGACTAGATATATCAGAATGAATTCTTGAGTATTTTTTTTCCCTTCAAATACCGGTACCAATTGATGTTGGTCCACACATTAAATTACTGTCACTTAGTTTGGCCTTCCTGCACACAACTCGCCATATTGATTCGTGCCGGTGAAGTCACTTGGATCAAGCTTCAGCTGTTGGTGATGTGTCTTCTGTGAGTGGGGGGCAAAGATAAACGCAATGTAATTATCAATAGTACGAATTTGTACATGTATATATAG
Organism: Terebella lapidaria; assembly: GCA_949152475.1. Classification (NCBI taxonomy): domain Eukaryota; kingdom Metazoa; phylum Annelida; class Polychaeta; order Terebellida; family Terebellidae; genus Terebella; species Terebella lapidaria. The sequence goes on from OX424567.1 coordinate 21,537,686, forward strand.
TTATTTACAATGTATACTTGAATATTTGGGGTAGAGCAAAATGTTCTATTCTGCAAGTTTTACTTCACAGTTTAACGAATATTGAAAATTTGAAAGAAATTTTACATGGGAGAAAATTAGCCCTGAAGAAACACACAATAACACAACATAGCTCGTGCCTGTGACAACATGACAAACAAGATTAGTATCTGGAAGAAAGGGTGCGTAAAATCAGAAATGTGCTGAAAGCTAAAGACATGTGAAGAAAAGAAAGATTAATAATTCAGAGAAAGAGCGGAAGATTCCATCACACTGTAGGTGTCACCTTTCTCCTGTGTCGGCTCTGGGGAGGCTTCCTTAATTGACTGGCTGCGGGAGGATTCTTTATCTGACTGGGCGGTTGGGGGCCGGGAATTGGTTGGAGGGGCGGGGGAGCTGGCCTGAGATGGTGGTGAGGGACTGCGTTTATCGGCAGTCGATTCTTTCTTGGTCTGTTGTTCGACCCTTTTGTCTACAAAAGCAGTCACAGAACATAACTAACATAGAACACTATACCTGTAAATTAACGTATCTTATATCTATCTATCTATTTTTTGAGTGTTCACAATATATCTCACCGTCCTTGATTCCCTGAACTATTCTGTTGTTGACGTCGCTGATGGCTTTCTCAATCGCAGCCTTTGCTGCATGATCACCTGTTATCAACATGAAAACATAATTACATTCAAACGACCAACAGGACCTCATTCACACTTAATGTTATCTGCAATTTCAAAACTCACCAGTATTTTGCATACCTTGTAGTTTAGCAAGATCCAAAGCTTTTTCAAAAGACTCCAGTGCCAACTGATATTCCCCCATTTTCACTGGAATAAAGATACAGTTAGTACTTGAAAGACATAGGTCGACTTTCATATAAGCTTGAAGTGTTAAACTCGAATTGAATTTAAGAGTGAACACAGTCCCTGAAAACTAAGACTTCACTTTTTGAAGGGAATATGAGGTCTTATGTGACAGGAAGTCTAATTTCACAGGTTCATTCTCATGCTAAATTTATTTTTCGAGGAATATGGAAAAGTCTTCATAGACAGCGAGTGTTACTTCAGAGGAGTCTTGTCTTACAAGGACCACTATATATGATAAATACCCTCAGCTTGTGCAATGAGGACGCTAGCGTTGAGCTGCCACATGTCATCGGACGCCTCTTCCGCTGCTGTCGCGGACTTTTGACCGCACTCCTGTGCTTTTGAGTACTTCCCCGTTTCCAGATAACATCGGCCAATCTCGTGGTAGAGCCATGTCGATTCCAGCGGCGTCTTGCTCAATGGGATCTTCTCTGTCCAACTGTAAACAAATATTATTAATATCTTCTAAATGTAATTTTTCGAATATAAATTTGAAAACTGGAATATTGTTCAGTTTATGTGAGCCTCGTAATAAAGGCATTGTTCTTGGGATACGACATCAGAAAATTGACGTACACTCCAATAGCTTTGTCATAGTCTCCAGATCTTGCGTGTACCCGGCCCAAGTTGTCCAGCGCTCGGGACTTGGCTTCCGTTGAATTACTATAGAAGAATGCAAATACAAACAACAGATCAAGTCAAAACATCATACATGCAATACGGAGAATCGCATAGCACTGTGTTTTCGAGTGGAATTAGCACAGTAGTTCAGTATAGTTTTACAGAAACACAAGTGATTATAAAGTCGCATGTCCTTGTAATATTTGGCACAGTAAAAGCCAAATAAAAAAAAAACATCGAGTACTGACTGTTTTTCTGCCATCTCCATGTCGATGCTATGATGATACAAAGCTTTGTCAATCTGTCCGAGCTCTAATTGTGCGTTACCAAGGCAACTGTGCAGATTGGCAACGACCTCCTCTCTGTAATCAAGATGCCAGGCAAGGGGGATTAAACAGAAAAAGTTAAAAGGGATTTTTTCCAACATTTTCACTTGAACTGAATCGCATATAGAGGCAATTTAGAGATGATTAGGGCAGCAAATTACCGACCTGTTGTGGATTGCGCCTTCAGGATATCCCTTGACAGTCTTCAGACATCGTCGTCCCCGCTTCAAACACTCCGCGTATTTACCTTCCGCTTGCTCTGGTGTAAGAGTATAAGTCCATGAATATATTTTGAATGATTTAAATTTATGCACATATAATGGGGCATGTACAAAGCTCATTCGATAGGTGGCAGCATTGTAATAGTGGTAATTTTGCCGCCAAATCACTAAGGAATATCGTACGTCTGTTGTGAAGCATGCAGGTGACATTTGGCGCAAAAATTCCGTATGTTTGGAGTAATACCATGGCATCGCCATAATAAATAACGTTATGACGTCATATTACCACTAAAACAGTGCTACCACCTGGCGATTAGGGCTTTTTCTGCCCATGCCCCATTGATTTCAAAAGTATCACCTAGCTTTTACAAAGTTTTTTGCGGACAACTGCAGTTCCGATGACTTTTCTCCAGTAAAATCATATTCATAAACAGATAAATAATAAACAAATAATTCATAAATCGAATGTTATTCATTCTCTTGTGAAATGTCCCAGTTAAGAATGTATTACCTCAAAAGTTCTCATGTTAATAAAGTACATACAAACCACAATAAAAGCATACCTTCGTCTAATTTTTCCAATTCCTTGATGATATAGTCATTGGGTGCGGACTTTTCCTCTTTCTGTGAGTGGCCAGCATTTTGCAACACTCGATCACGTTTGCGAGCGTACATGGGCTTTTGCTGTCTCCAGAATTCTGTTCGTGTATCCAAGTATTTAATACCGTCGCACACCAAATCGTAGATATTTCGGCCTGTCTGACTCTGGGGATCTGTTAGATATAACATGAAAAAAAAAATCATACACATGAATAGCAACAAGGTTCATAAAATCAATTTTCAGTCGAATATAGGAATCATTGAAAATGTTAAAATCATGTGGAAAATATTTCATATACATGTAGTTGAGAGAGAGACAATTTCATGTAGGAACAGAGAAAAGCTATTGAAAAGTATGCACAGATTAAAGAGTACACTTTGATAATACATGTATGAAATGCGAACATTGAATGGTCAGGTTTCAAGTGAGTTATCATGCCCAGATAGTTTTTTTCAGACTCGGTGATGGAAGGTTTACTAATGCTGTAATTATGAACCACATATATACATGTACATGCATTACTAGTATAAGGTGACATACACATGTAGGACTACAGACCTGTACAAAACTGGCATGAAGAAAATAAGTTCCGTACTGGGTGTGGTGAAACATTTAGAAAAGATCTACTAGCCATTCATTCATTTTCGCTAAAATATCTTGGTAAAATATATACAAGATGATGATTAAAGCAACTATGGAATGCTTGGTGCTACATATTGTTACCTCAAATACAATTCCTGAAAAGAACAAAGTTGTGAATAGTGTCAGAATGTTGATAATGAATCATGTCTCTCCCCGCAGAATACAAACTATAGTTGGTACGAATTTCCTTGATATATGATGTTTAGAAAGTTACAAGAACAAGAAGACGAATAATATGGAATGAAATGGATCTTAATTACAAATGCTCAAAATTGGCCATAACCTGCATGTAAGCAGGCACCTCAAAACAAGAAACGAAAAAAACCTAAAGTATTCACACCTGTTTCTTTGAGAAGTTTCTCAAGATAAACCCGGTCGCCATATAACTCCCCCAGCAGCTGTTTGACAGTTTTATCATTGACAGCGCTCTTGAAGTTATGATTTCTGTCCCGAGGTTTTGCTGCTGGCCGAGCGTAAGCCTTGCCTCGCCCCTTCTTGGCAGGTTGCTGCAATTCAAGGTGCATGGTATTTACATGTACATATATATTAATCTTCACAATTTACACATAATGGCCAGCGATCTAAAATATATGATATGTGAAAAACGTACAAACCTCATTGAGTTTGTCAAAAAATGACAGATCGCCTTCTTTGGTCAGGTGAACTTTATCGGGACCTACATCAACATACAAATGATTTTTACCATTATCTATTCACAAATTTATTCACTCAGAACAGAAAGTTGCGCGGGCAAAGAAGTTCTCACCGGTATAAATTCAATTTTAAACTGAGTTTAACACTAGTAGTTCTTACTGCCAACTGAGTTGTCGATGGCCTCCTGCGCCTTCTGTATTCCTAGTCGGAATTCCTGGAGTTCTGGCCTCATTTTGTGACCTCGATGGTAGAACACCAGAGCCAACTCAAATTCACCCTTGCAGTACAGCGCTTCAGCTTTCTGGAACAGGCCCTACACAAAGGAAAAACTAAATTTTAAAATTAATAATTTTCATATGACAAAATCTGTCTGTGTAAAACTGTATTCAATGAGATTGACAAGTCATGTACTTTACTAGTAAATTTATATTCAACAAATGAAAGTGATGTAATCCAAAACATAGCAATGACAGCTACATACTGTAAACCCGTTAATGTTCGCTACCCTTTTATTTCGCGGATTTCGTGGTTTTAACAAAATAGCGAACTTTAATGGATCGCAAACTTTGAAAGTTACATTGAAATTGATGTAAAAATAAACAAAACACAAACTTAAATGGTTAGCGAACAGTCAATATTTCAAAAACGCGAACTTTAATGGGAGCGAACTTAAATGGGTTTACAGTATATAACGTAGGCCTACACATGCATTACAGACCTTGTGGAAGGTAGGTTCGCCCTTGAGGGAGACCTCAGCATCCGACAGCGCCTGTTCTGTGTCTCCTAGCTGTAGGTGACACTTGGAGCGTGCGACGAGACAATCCTGGTCTCCATCCTTCAGCTCCAGTGCCTGATCAGTGATCACGTGCAAAGGTCAAGAATAGAATAGTCTATCAACTCGATTTGTGAATAAACTCTACCTTGTCATTAGGGGATTATCAAACATCATTCTACAGGGGGCAGCATTGTAATATCAGTCCTTCTTGGCGCCAAATCATTAATGGATATAGTCTGTAAATTATGGCAGAAAAATTATGCTTATATTGATAACGCCAGGAATAACATCACATAAGTGATAAACAGTGATAAAACAGTGCTGCCAACTGGTGATTGCAGATGTGTGATAACCCCTTATAAGGCCTATTCATGTTTAAGGCACAGCTCTAAAACATGGCATAAATTGGGTCCTGACGACGATTTTGTAAGTTGAAGTATAGATAAAGAAAAACAAGTTGTCAACAAATTGTCTCCTAATGAGAACTTGAGTCTTGACGGCTTGAAGATTACTGATGTGACATTTGTGTCATTCACATCAACAGGATCAACACCATCTGGTCACTGTGGGACTCCATATGAGCTATCCGTTCCAAAATTCGCCAACAGTGCTTTCAAGCTTTGTAATGCAAATCAAACAAAAAAATTCTATCAGTTGAGACTAGGGCTTCAATGAGTACAAAATTTCGTGACCTGTTACTTGTTAGCTTGTAACCGAACCGTAACCGGTTACTTGTCCAAAAATATTGCGCTGAAAAGCCTGAATATTGTCCAAAGTAACACCAATTTTTTTCGTAGTAATGTCCGCGATTTATCAAATCTCCGTGTTAGAAACGGGTCAAAATGCCGCCTAAAACTCGACTTTAGATGTCATTTTCACTCGAAAATATGCAATATTATGATGAATAAACATTCTATTTGGATTGGAGAGTGATAAATCACTTCAATTCAGCGTGTTTGGGCAGAAATTTAACTAATTGTGAAGTGTTTTAGGCTGAATTACGAGGGCGCAAAATACGTTCACGATTAACCGGTCACAAAATCTGTAACCGGTTACACTCTGTAACTGAACCGTAACGGTTAACCTAGGCCCAGGTGCCGCTAGTTCACCATCTGCCCACCAGATGGTGGCCACCAGATGTGGCCACCAGATGGTGATGGTGAACTAGCGGCACCTGGGCCTACGGTTAACCGAGTACTCGTTGAAGCCCTAGTTGAGACTCTGATATCCAATCTTTGTACCAGTTTGTTTTCCACAAACCGAGCTCCTGAGCTCTGATAATATTGAGTGGCGAATTTTGGAATGCGGCGAATTTAGGACGGATGACTCGTAGTCATGATAGATCTATCTTAGTATCTAGTGGACTCATGGTCATGGACTGACTTACGGTTGTGTAACTTTCGATGGCTTTCTTGTAATCTCCATTTTTGTAGAGCATGTCACCTTCCGCTCTGTAGGTCTCAAAGGTCCCACGGGGCCCACCTTCCGATAAATCGTCAGACATTTTCTGTAAAATTCTGAATTCCCGTCACTAGGCCTATTGCAATTTGTTACGAGCTGTCGATGACCCGTGTTTGTGAAAAAGCAGTTTGTTTTCGTTGACAGCGATTAATCGCCATAGGAACAGCATCTTCCGTTCCTGCGCACCCTTTGATAAAAGCCGACTAGAAATCTATTCCGAAACGCCTGAACTTTGGTCCCATTCTCAATTTAGATCTAGATCGGGGATGAACACATTTAATTGACTCATCTGCAGGTCTAGATATCCTGATAAAAAATGATGTTTTGCCGCAATAACGATTTTCATCAGGAAACACAATAATCATTCCATTGTACCTACTGTATGCTTTTCGTATTGCTAGGAATTTTGTGGAATGTGTAATATAGGCATATAGGCCTACAATCTTACAACAAATATGTGACTCCGTGTGCCTAATCAGAGTCATGGCTGTGATCCTTTCATAATAATACAAAACGACCGAACAATACGTAGGCCCTAAACTTCATTAAATTCAATATTGAACGTAAGATGAATCAAGTTGAGATGTGCCGCCGTTCCCAAGGATCGATGGAAGCTGGATATGATAGGTCGATGAATAAGTACCCTGATGATATAATTTGATAAGTTAGATTTTTCGAATCAAATTTTGAATTGACCACTTTGATTTGGTGTTTGAATCGATGTAGGCTATTGACCCTGAATTGCATGATGCATGCAGTCAACTCTCCATTTATTTTCACGTTCACGTTTGTGAACACCCCGGTGTCTGTGTTTTGAAATTCCCGCCAAAACAATCAAATAAGGAGTGTAATGGTGAGAGCATAAATACCCAGATAACATTACCAGATGGGACCCATGTGGGGAAGAGCCGGGGCAGGTGGGGCCCGGTTCCCCATCCATTACCCATCTGGGTCCCATCTGGGCAGCCCCTCAGAATCCGCATATAAATTTACCTGTATGGGACCCACACGGGCCCCATATGGGAGACCCCATCCACGTCGGCTCCACCTAGCGAGTTTTTTCACAACTAAAATGTCGTCTGCCTGGCACGTGTAGTTGAAAACATGAAAGCTTGATCGAGTTCTTCACGTAAGTAAAATCCTACGCTATTAATCCACTTTCATCCTGAATATTATTGAATGTAAACTTGTACCAGCCCAACAGGCTAATGAGGGATTGAAAATTGACAAACGTGCAAAATTATTTCTGTCCTTGGGCAATTTTTTTTGTCAGGAAGAACCTTTCAAAAAGTGTGACAGCCGTTGACTGATTAGATGCGTCTTTTTGCTGCCACTAGGAACCCATAACATGTGTCTTGTGGGTTTCTGCTGCCACATGATTAAAATAGCAAGCAGTATAGGAGTATTTTTCACAGACTCTAAATTGTGGCAGTGACAGTGTGGGTGAGATTCTGGGAATATTTAGATTTTGAGCCATCTTTTTGCAGTTTTATTGATGTTGTTGCAGAACGTGCAGTGAACATCTGACAGCGGATTTTTTCTTTTGAAGAGGCGGGGCAGGGGATGGGGTTCACAAGGGGACCCTCTATACTCATATTACATTATCATAAAAGGAAATACCAGTCGTGACACATGTATTACCTACGTATATCCCCAAATCTGCACTGTGATATTACAGGATTTTCTGTGGAAATCTCGGGAGGCAACTGGAAGCCTCATCACAACAACGAGCAGGTTTGTTCTTGTCAAGTACTGTAACATATGTTTGACAGAATACGTTAGAGATATTGCTTTGCAATAATGAAAAAACATGTAAAAATCTCTTGATGTATGGCAGGTTGAGTACTGAAGTCGTACTGAGTGTTCCACAATTCCACGACAGCTGCAGAGCATTCGAGACATCGACGTTTGAAGACAATTACTGGGTGATGGGTAAATACAGTAAGCATAAACAATATTTCGAATACGAATTTTGACAATGCATGCAATGTTGGTCGAAACTCAACATTAACGATCACAACGTTTCAGCATATTATACTTCCCTACCACACATAGGCTACCGGAGCTGAGGTCCAGTATGGCATGTACAACATCAGGTGTGTGCATGTGATAATGGCTATGTTTTGTAGAGTTTGCATGTCTCATCTCTGTATGGTACGAGTATAATTTTGACATTTTGAATATATTTTCATGCCCCTAATATTTAATCATTGCATATATAAAATCGTCCCAACAGGCATTGAGCTGAAAACCATGCAACTCTTGGCAGGACGAAAAACAAGAGTTTAAAATTTGCACACGGGAAGAGAACGAGGAGGTGATGGTTGTCCAGGGGAGCCTGAAGCATTTGAACATCGAAAACACGTATAACGAGGATTAAATATTATTACATATACAAAATTTGTGGTCACAGAAGATTGAACACAGAGATGAACCGTTTCGAATGTGAATTTACCACTGGATACTGGAAACCCTTCTAAGAAATATCAGATAAAAATATTGGAAATGAACATGTCTAAGAATAAAATTGTGAATTTGCTTGTCTGTGTTCCTTACATTCATTTTGACATATAACGTGGCTTGTCAGGTAATGTTGATACACTTCGGTAGTGCTCTTTGTTTGTCATACATACAACTTTGTTTGAAATTTCGGAGTACCAGGGTAGGCCTATCCGTTCATTCTGTCTCCCATAATCGTGTTTGATCCTAGGTATCAGTGCATTGCTGCCAGACACGGTTTCGAGCACTGTCTGACAAGGCATGCACTGGGAGACAGCACCCTCAGCTTTGTGTCCGGCAGCCATGTCCACATACCTACATGATCAAACCATTTTTAAAAGCAAGGGGGGGGGGGGGGTACTGATTGAAATCCTATGTGGGGCCCATACGGGGCAACATTGAGGGCAACATATGGGTCCCTCATGGGCTGTAGCTACCAAGCCCGTATGGGTCCCATGTGGAGCCCTGGTGCAAAACCCGGAGGGATCCCGCCGGGTTTGCCCATGCTGGTCCCATATACCAGCCCATATGGGCCCCATGTGGGTCCCATCTGTTAATGCTATCTGGGTATTGTGCTGGCGGTTGGGTCAGTCAGGTAGGCCTATGCTCTTGTTCTATTGGATTGATAATGCTATAGATGTGATTTATTTCTTTGTTGGTAATCATTGAGATTCATTGCGCAAGCTTTGAAATAGTATTATACAATTAATGAAATATACAAATTAATATTATGCACAAAGTATGTCTCTGTAAGGTTTCCGTACCTAAACATTTGCCGTTAGATGTCGCCACATGATCATTACTCAATTTGCACTTGATGACCCGGAAGTGTTGACGACTTTTAGTAGGAACTGTCTTTGCTGATCATTTTTGGTGACTGCCTCGCCCCAAAGAGTTGTACAAAATGGTAAGATTCACAATTTTTCAAGTAAATTCGAGCCATTCGTGTTACTGCTTATATATCTGGCAGTTTTTAACCCTTTTATAACATGGATATTCATCTGTTTCAGGCTCGAATGTCGGAAGATCAAATAGCAGGTGAGTGAGTCAGTGACCCAGCAGGTCAGTGACACAGCCATCCAAATGAAAATTCACCAAAACAAGTGAAGCGTGACATCAGATCTAAACAATTCTCGATAATCTGAATTATTGGATTGCCTTTATTGTTGTGGCCGAACAAATATTCTACAGTGCAATCTAAATTAAACAAATTGAAAGTAGAATCTAGATCTAGATATGATAAGAGCAAAATTTATCAATATGAAGAGGGATATTTATATATGGTCGCGTGCACTTTCAACGACCCCTGTTGTAATCATCGACCCCTCTCGATCTCAGCGCCAGTTGAAGACTTGGTCAAACGAAAACGCATGCTCTTCATTGAATGTTGACTATTTTAGTCAAGTTTGGTGAGCTAAATAATAGATTTTCATTAATATCCACCAGGGGTCGTACGACTTTGTCAAAAACGTCAGAATCCGGTGTATTTCCCTCGCTTCTAATACGTTTTCTTCTGGAATTTCAGCAGAAAACATTCAAATTATTTTTAATGTGTCTTTTTTGTCTGATTGAAAACGCCAAATGAACACCTAAATGTGGAAAAACAGCCGTAAGGGGTCGATGAATACAGCACCTGCCTATATTAAAAGTGATACAAGTTCTCGAGTACTCGTCAACGAGTCAAGTCACATCAAGATCCGAGTTTTAAATTGATAACCGAGTACTTGTTGAACTAAACTATATTTTCTTCAGTACATTTCATGAAATGAGCGCTCAAAACCACATGACAAAACGTTGAAAAAGATCGAAATTTGAGTTCTTGTTGACATTGTTTGGAACAAGAACTAGCTGCGCTACCTGGCGAATCACTTATGCTGCCTCTAGGCTCTAGCGAGTGCACTGTGAACCAAGTCACGTGATGCAAACAAGATGTCTGCGCCCATCTGAGAAGGAATGCAAATTAGCTGTTCAGTAATTTAGTGATCATACATCTTGATATTTATTCTAAACAGCTTGACAACGTAAGATTTTACCTTCTGAATACCCCCACTCATTAATCAATGTTAATTCAGGAGTCTACTGGCAGCCCCAGTACAATACATGGTGAAATGAAGATCTATTTGAAAAATTTTTGCCAATTTTTGCAATCATTTTTGCAATCTACAGTTGGAAAATACGAGTACTCGGTTACGAGTCGAATCACAACACCCAAGTACTCGAGTTACGAAATTTGTACTTGTGCTGCCCCTAATTTAGATGTCTAGCCATGACGGACTCGTACAGTTCAGGGACTTATTTCGGATTTGAGAATAACTCGATTAAATGTTGGTATTTGTCCGTATTGGTCCTAATAAAGGCCCTGTAATCTGCTCTAATATATGCCAGATTTCACGTAAATATGCATGATTTAAGAGACATTTTCGGAAATCATTGATATGATATACAGTGTTTATTATGTGTTCATTTGATCAAGCCAGATATGATGTTAGAAACAGTATAATATCTTTCCCTAACAAAATCAGGACAAATATAAAGTGAAAAACATGATGAATTTTCCTGCAAAAGAAGAGAATGCTCTTCTATTAGGGCACATGCTTCAATTAGTACCAATACATTATTAGGTTTCCAACCTATTACCGTATTGGTCCTAACAGTAGCACGGCGAGCCAAAGCAAGACCTTCTGCAGCAGCATGTGCAAAAATGATGTCAAATTTGAGGTAAAATTTAAGAAAATCATTGAATAATGTACCCATAGCCTTCAATCGCCTTCATTATGATTAAGTAATATAAATATGTGAATAGTAACACTCCAACAATTTATTATAAAGATTTGTAGTGAATTACAATTTTTACAAAAATTGAACATTTTAGGGGAAAAGAGGAGGGTGCTGTATTATTAGGGCACATACCACTAATAGGACCAATACTGTATCACAATTTTAACATGCCTGATTTATCGATTTAGCCTCTATTCATGTTTCCATACCAAATTCAAATTGGGTTTCCAAACTATGCACTTTGTTGAAAGGTTGAAATTTTATTTATGATATAAGTGTGCAATTCAGTAATATACATGTAATTAAGGCATTTCGGCAGAAATGCCTTTATGGTTTTAGCAGAATTTTTTTTTTTTTTTTTTTTTTTTTTTTTTTTTTTTCTTCTTCCGCCACTTTTGGTTTCCGGACGATAACTTTAGATTGCCTTGACGCATCCTTGTCAAATTTTCACCGCAAGTCAGAAATGATATGAGGAAGAACCCTATTCTTTTTGAGCCGGATCGGAGGTCCGTGAGGTCCGTGAGGATGAAATCAAGGCTAATTTTAAGACTTGGTTTCCGGACGATAACTGGAAAAATATTTATGCAATAGTTGCAGAACTCTGCATGGAGGTTCATATGCCACCAGGGAAGAACCCTATTGATTTTGGGATCGATCCGTCAAACGACCTTTGACCTAGAGGTCAAAATAATTTTTTGCTGATTCATCCTTGAGGCTTCCTGCATATCTCGGAAACCGTGCGTCGTAGAGCGAAACGGACGTTATTTTCGGACTCGTCGCCCTAGACAAACATCTCTAGGGTGTACTTTTTTTTTTGATCCGGCTCCGAGGTCCGTGAGGTCCGTGAGGATGAAATCGAGGAACTTGGTTTCCGGACGATAACTCAAAAAATATTCAGGCAATAGTTGCAGAATTTTGCACGGAGGTTTATATATCACCAGGGAAGAACCCTATTGATTTTGGGATCGATACCTCAAACGACCTTTGACCTAGAGGTCGAAATAATTTTTTGCTGAGTCATCCTTGATTCATCCTGCATATCTCGGAAACGGTGCGTCGTAGAGCGAAACGGACGTTATATTCGGACTCGTCGCCCTAGACAAACATGTCTAAGGGGTATTATGGATGAACTTTGACCTTGACCCGAAATTTTTTTGCCGAGTCGGCATTTTTCGTTTTCGTCGATATCTCGGAAACGGTGTGTCGTAGAGCGAAACGGACGTTATTTTCGGACTCGTCGCACTAGACAAACATGTCTCAGGGGTATTATGGATGAACTTTGACCTTGACCCGAAATTTTTTTGCCGAGTCGTCATTTTTCGTTTTCGTCGATATCTCGGAAACGGTGCGTCGTAGAGCGAAACGGACGTTATTTTCGGACTCGTCGCACTAGACAAACATGTCTAAGGGGTATTATGGATGAACTTTGACCTTGACCCGAAATTTTTTTGCCGAGTCGGCATTTTTCGTTTTCGTCGATATCTCGGAAACGGTGCGTCGTAGAGCGAAACGGACGTTATTTTCGGACTCGTCGCAGTAGACAAACATGTCTACGGGGAATTATTGATGAACTTTGACCTTGACCCGAAATTTTTTTGCCGAGTCGGCATTTTTCGTTTTCGTCGATATCTCGGAAACGGTGCGTCGTAGAGCGAAACGGACGTTATTTTCGGACTCGTCGCACTAGACAAACATGTCTAAGGGGTATTATTGATGAACTTTGACCTTGACCCGAAATTTTTTTGCCGAGTCGGCAGTTTTTGTTTTCGTCGATATCTCGGAAACGGTGCGTCGTAGAGCGAAACGGATGGTATTTTCGGACTCGTCGCCCTAGACAAACATGTCTAGCGGGTATTATGGATGAACTTGACCTTGACCCGAAATTTGTCGACATTTTTCATTTTCGTCGATATCTAGTATTATAAATTATTCATCACACCGAAATGCCTCCAAGGCATCTTTAGGCCTTGACGTCTAGTTAAAGGCATATTCCCCATCCTAATATTTGATTATCATAAATTTACCAATACCGATTTAGTTTAAACACTCTGATATAGATATCTATGTAACTGTTTTGGTGACTATTACGTTGAATTTTGATAGGGAGCCAGAGTAAGTTTCTTAAGAGGTACATGTAACAGTGTTTTTGAGGTGATTGATCATATGTAGCAATGTGACATGTCACACTACACTAGTAGTGACACCACAGTTATAGTGCACAGGTGCTGGTGCACTTATAAGATGATCGTTGACACTCCAATTTTGGAGCGTACAGTGGTCCCCGTCAGCCAAACCTTCCCCTCCCTCTCCTATAAAGACTTCCTCTCTGTAAAGACTTTTTTCTATAATGCTAGGATGACTTTAATATGTTAATTAGCCCCTTTAATAAGACCTCCCCCTCACCCTCAGATAAAACCTCAAATTTGTGGCATAAAGGTAGGTCTTATCTGAGGGGGACCACTGCACATCTTCATCATGGGGTCGCCAAACTTACAAATGACTTTTTCCAAGAATGGGAGCATCAATGATTAGCTACTAAATGTTAGGCCTGTTGATGATGCTGTGATCCTTCCTACCGCAGAATTCCAGGAGATTTTCAACCTGTTTGACAATCGAGGGGATGGCAAGATTTACGCGCATCAGGTAGGAGAGGTGCTGCGCGCCATGGGACAGAACCCGACAGAGGCCGAGGTCAAGAAGTGTGGATACCATGCGGATCCAGGTCAGTGGCGTGAAATTATTATTGAAGTAACCACAATAAGTTCATAATAGAGAATTTTAAAAATACAGAAATAATGGTCTGTGTTAAAATGTCAATGATACCAAAATCATAAGTTTCGGTGAAAGTAATATATAGTGTTTTCATAACTCTGAACTGGTCATCTTGTCCAACCATTTTTCATCATTCGTTATATATTGTACCATTTTACAGATTACAGAATAAGCTTTGAGCAGTTTCTGCCCATTTACCAGAGTGTGAGCAGAAATAGAGACACTTCAACGTTGGAAGATTTTGTGGAGGGTTTTAGAGTGTTTGACAAGGAACAGAACGGGCACATGAGCTCTGCCGAACTCCGACATCTTCTCACAGCTTTAGGTTTGCATCTTTTGTAAATAAATTTGACAATGAATCGGATGAATAAATAATGTTTATTGTGAGATTATCTTCTTTTGTTTGTGGAAGCATATTTGATTACATTTTGTTCAATTGTTATATCGTAGGAGAGAGGTTAAGTGATGAAGATGTCAACGAACTCTTCCAAGGACAGGAGGATGCTCAGGGAAATATCAACTACGAAGGTTTGTAAATCTGATCAAATTCCTACTTAGTTTTAAATCTATTAGTTGCTGGCAAATCTGGTGGTTCTGATATTTGGTTTTTCAGCAAGAATTAAAACTTTAAAGCAGGATTTTAATACTTGTTAACCAAATGATTTCGGTGCACAATTAATTTGGAGAAATTTATCAATCATGCTGACTGCCAAATTTTAATCTCGTTATATTAATTTTTCGCTTTGCAGACTTTGTCAAGATGGTGATGAGTGGTTAGAAAATATTGTTTTAAAACGGCAGCATTGTTTCCAAAATCTGAAGTCACCTGAAGACAAGAGGTGTTTTCCGGCAACAAATTTCAAGCATTTATACATATTTAGGAAGGGTGATATTTTGCTTGAATGAGTGAAGAATATAGATCCATTTTTCAGTTGAATTTCGAAAGTATGAAGTATAAAGCGAACAGTAAGAATCGATGCGTATGAGCTACTCTCTGATATTTTAGGTGCTGCACGTAAACGTTTGTGTTCCTGCTGCTAAAAGTACTCCGTAATGAGAAATATGTTTGTATATTTTGTGTATTTACTGTAAAATTATGAACATATATTATGCTTGCAGTATAAACAAAACAATTTATTCGAGTTGGAAACGAAAAAAAAAAAATATTCATTTGGCAATTGTATGCGTGAAATTGTGAATCGAAATGAGAGCAGTTTTGACCATTTGTTCATACATGTATCTGTGTTGTTCATGCTTGTATGCTTGATGTCTTTAAAAAAAAAAATATACGTATTATAATATGTATAAATATATACATTACAAGCCAGTACAATTTATCAGCAGCATATGCAACTCACTATTAAGTGAGAAACAACCAAAATCTCAATATATATCATCATATAAATAAATAAAGTTTACAATATATATTCAATTTAGTTCAAGTAATAGAAAATGGCGAAGTCACCACATGACTTTTGTTAACTGGACTCCTGTGTTGTGTATTTCATCTAGTACATACACATATAATATTCTGGATAAAGATCTTTCATAGTAAATACCAAACATGTAGTTTGCTATAATGCTAGGGTCTTATTCATTCTAAAGCATTGTACTAAATGTTACAAATAGATGTTGATGACTATATTCGTGTGGTATGTCTATATATGTACATTCCTAACATTTCATATGTACAATGATCTTTAGATATTGCCATATTTGATTCTACTATATTTTCTTTTGGTGCATTTCTCTTCCTTCAAAAATCAACACTGATCAGTTTGAAAAATCAAGTAAAATTATTTAATCATTGCACTGTCTAGCTTATAATTTTGTACTCATAGTTTCATAATAAATAGTATGAAATTTTCTCGCGTTGTCTCCATTTATCAAGACATTTAGCCAGTATACAAATACCAAAAAAGTTTCAATACAGGATGTATTCTGGCGCTGGTGAATAAATACCAGCCATATCTTTGTACAATTATGTGATAAAAGATATGCTCTGTGCTTGCAAACCAGTACAGAGAGCAAACAGCAGATTACTATATCACAGAGTACATTGCCATGTAATTGACGGCTGATAACAATCAACCATCGATGCAGATGGTAATCAAAATTGCTTGGAGCAGACTTGCACTGCAAATAATTTTGTACCGAAGAATTGTGTAACTACCACTACAGGCCGAAGTAGGAGCTAGTGCAAGTGTTTGTAAAGAAATAATATAGATAACGTTCTGGGATATGTAACAACTGGAGCTTTGTGCTTTATTTCTCTTCAGCCTTTAAGCAACTGTGAAATAAGAACCACTAAAGCTAACGATCGGACAAATATCTTTCTTTTCTTTGGGCTGTGGTTATCATGACACCTATCTAAAACTTCCATAGATGTTGCCAAAAATCACCATGCATATAGATGTATTTTCTTATAATAAATAAATTCATAATAATAAAAGTATAACAAATTCTATCATCATTACACGCCGTTTGTCAATGTGTTGCTCATTTAATAGAATTTCCAGATCGATTATCCCATGAAATAGTAGCCTACTCTTACAAAATTATTCAGTGCAAAAGGGATAAGGACAATTTTTGAACCGACTGAAAGAAGTTAAAATTGTATCATTGTAACTTTCGTGGAACATGTTGAATTCTTCAAAATCATTGACTATTATTATTTATTACAATGTCTATATAATTGCACCAACGATCCTATAGCTTAAGTATCGTGATTGTACACTCAATCAACGATCTCATAGCTTCAGTGAAGTTTTTTTGATATCATCGCAAATCTATCAAAGACTTAGCAACGCCTAATGTTTGCCTTAAAATATATATCTAAATGACTAAAAATAAACTAAAAATATATCTAATTGAGCCACAACGTATTTAGGTCTATGGTATTTAGTACACCTTCTGAAAGATACCCTGAACCATACCCTAATGAAACTCGTGTAAAGTTGAAAGTATCTGTATATTTTTTGACGTTATGAAACTACAGTCAGTTTTGATGGCAGTGCACATTATGACAACAGAATGTTGGTTGCCGGATCGTTCATACAACAAACGCTTATGTGCTTGGTCTCATACGATAATGACACAGTCATGGAGACTACTCTTATTAAAATGTAGTAAAGAGGCAATATCTCAGGTATACTGGTATAGTGGCTACGAAAATCAAGTCAGTTCTTTGTGATATATACAAAAATGTAGGTTTAATCACCCCACTATTAAATTTCAATAAAAAAAGAAATGAAATACTGGAAGTATGAACACACCATTTATTCGGGAAAACAGAGAACAATCAAATTGAGAATTATAGCTATTGGAACCGGGAGTACATATTTCGAGCCTTTGAATTTTCTGTTAGGTAAATAGGACTAAACTTTTTTTCAGCATAGCTGTTAAAAGGACACGTTTCTAGACCGGCGGTCGATCGAGTATGTTTAAGGTATCATATCATAACATATATCTCACAATCTTTAGATGATGAAACGGATCTTGAAAATCACAACTCGAGGTAATCAGAGATCAAGTTCCGAGTCACCAACAGATCAAGTCACACGGTGGATCATATATCCATCATATTTGTCCGAGAGGCCAATTAAAATATTTCAGGTCAAATATAACATAACACTCAATGTCATCCGAGGTCAAGATCAAGGTCACCATTCCAGTTTGATCATAGTACTCTCTTGAGCTCTATCTATAAGCGTAGCGTATGTAAAACGCTAATTCACACATTTGAGGCCAGACATGACCTTGGGGTTAATAATTCAAGGTCGTCAGAGGTTAACATTTACAATCATCCAAAGATTCAACGTATTCACTATACTAGTATCTGCTGATAATTCTGTTGTAACCTCTATCTACAGCTGTTTAGTCTACGAATGACAATCAACACATTGCAGGTCAAATGTGACCCTAATGCTTGCCACTCAAGGTCGTTAGAGGTCATGTTCAAGGTCACTGAAAGATATATACGACTTCCTACATACGAAGACTTCGTATATGTATATGCCATTTCACACACATTTTGGGTCAGACGTGAACTTGAGGTTAAACAATTGAGGTCTTCTGAGGTCAAGATCACAATGCATCCATGAGATCCCCCATATATGAGTTCCTCTATGCCCGCACTACATTTCCGACCTTCAGGAAGTCATGAGTGGCAGGATTTTGGTGACCTCTAACTTGACTTAGCTGACATTATTGATATAGTTAAACTCAACATTATTCCCATCTAGAAGTGTGTAAATTGATTATTTGATAAAAAAAAATGCCGGCAAGCTACAACACCTTCATGTCTTCCCCCCAAAGTTTAAATCATCTCCATAGCGAATACTTCATTCTCGGTTTCTTGAAACCAGAAACCCATAAAAGATGGGTTTCTGGTGAAACTATATTTTGAAAGGTGTATTGAAAAAGTGTGGGTCAGTCATTGTGGGATCCTATCGAATCTCGACTCCATAAATGTCCTCTTTGGGAATTTGCCTTCAAGGGTCTGTTTCTATCGTTATTTAATTACCTACTTCATTATCAGAGACTTTTCTATAACATGTTATGTACTTGATTGAATTATAGAGCTTTCTGGACGCCCTGTCCATATCACAAAACAGAGAAACCTACTCGTGGTTAATTTGATCAGGGTCTCAGTGAAAATGAGATTGTATCGTATTGTACTCATTTGGGGAGTTGAGTCTGGCTTCAGATTCCATTTAGATCTCTGACCAGACATACATGTACGTGTAGAAGTTTTCTAACTCATTAATTCATCTCTTGGCGGTGTGGGGTTAGGGGTAAGACAGCGTTTTTTTTCATGCGGGAGGATTATTATTTGCAGTTCACATGGATTTTCTCTTCACACAATTTTATCAAATTTGCGTTCCACAGCTGAGTAACTAACCCAGTCAAGAAGTGAGTTCATCGTGACATCACTGTGATATCACATATCAGTCACAAGTGTGAATTCATCACATGAAGTCACAATGAACTCACTGTGATATCATCAGTATGACCTCACAGATGTTATGTCACTGTGACTTCATGCCTGTGACTTCACACCTATGATCTAACCGTGAATTCACTGTGATGTCAGACCTGTGAGTAATGGCGGTCATTATTATTGATCAAAAATTGGACTCAGAAATACTGGGAATTTTAAGTGGGCGTTTATTTTGTGGAACTTTGGCTTGAAATCATCAATGGAGATGGTCTCAAACAAAATTTATGTAATACATTAACAAAGTTATTAACATTAATTATTTTTGCTAACTCACAATAATATCATAGAAACCTCACACTGCGAACTCATCATGTGATGTCACTGTGATGTCACCGTGAGGTTACAAATTGAATTCACCGTGAACTCACAAGGGACTCATCATGTGAACTCACAGTGAGTTCACAGTGAATTCACATTCTTGACTGGGAAATGTTAATGAATTCAACTGCATTGTCAGACTGACTAGTCACTCTCTTGATGTTGGAAATAATTGTACTAACACATTCGTCCCTGTTGGGGGTATTATCCTACAACACCGATATATCAATTATTATTTGATCAATAAAACTCATCACGTCCATATCCAAGTAGAAAAACATTCAGTAGAAAGCTTTGCAATACACAATCCGGAGAAAAAACATTGTGAGTGATTGAAGATTCAGCTCGACACCTCGAAGCTATCCATACAAATTGAATACTTTACGTCCCATTAACTAGCAGTAATTGGCAGCTTCCTCCGAGACATTGGACCATGTTTAGTGATGCAGAAAGGTGCACAGCACATTATCTTTGGAGCATAAAGATGCCATTTCAGGAAACCACAGATATAACAGTGAACATAGTAAACTATTCACCCTGTCTGGCCCACCATGGAAGCACATTTGAGATTGTATATTTTATGCAGAGAATGAACAAAAAAAATGTATGTAACTTGAAAAAAGGCATTGCATTCTCAGAACAGTATGGTTATATTCATGGAAAAAATACCCTTTTGTTATGAGCATAACTTGTGTACACACCTCATTCCAAGATACTACATAACCGAGAAGACAATAGCATTTTGACTTGATTCTCATGAATAATGCATAACTGGTGTGGTCATAACTGGTGATAAAAGAGAAATACCACAAAGGGATTCACGCTGGAACATGTCAGATACTTCGTGTGGTTTTATGACATCATTTGCCTTTCTTCAACCGGCGGTTATTCATACATGGTTTCGATGTGGACAGAAATGCAATTGCTGATTTGATGACACCACCCTCTCGTTGGCTGTAATTCTTGTAGGGTGTGCTGTGTGCCGATGGTTTACTGGACGAATAATAAGCTTCACTAAAATGAAGTATCATGTGTCAGCTATGTTTTGACATTATGCATCCTCCGCGATTTTGTTTCAAAGTTTGCATCATCCTGAAAATGGATCATTTATTCCAGATTTCACGAAGCTATATTGGGCGATGTGTTGGAGAAGTGTGGGTCGAATTCCCTTGTGGGAATCTATCGACTTCATATTATGGTCTCTAGTGAGATTCGCTTCTAAGGGTCTGTTCCTATCGTTATTTAATTACGTACTTCACCATCAAGGGGTTTTCTTGATGATTGTATGTACTCGATTGAATAACAACGCTATCTGGACACCCTGTCCATATCACAAAACAGAGAAACCTACTCGAGGTTAATTTGAGCAGGGTCGAGGAAAAATGAAGGCCTCTGAATTGTATATACATTTCGGGAGTTAAGTCTGGGTTCATATTCCATTTGTACCTCTGAGCCACTGAAAGGACATGGAAAAAATATTTTTTGGACATATATCGTTATTGCATTCCCTCTCAATATTATTGTGTTCTCTCGCATTCCATATTGCGTTCCCTCGTATTCCGGATCGGGTTCCCTCGCGATCTTATTGCGTTTCCTCGCAATTTGGATCGCGTTCCCTCGCATTCTGGATCGCGTTCCCTCACAATAACCTCCACTGTGCTGACGTCCATGACTTCTGAGAAGGTTTTACTACAAGATCACATAACTTATGATCAAACAAATGCACCACTGAGGGATTAACGCTGGAACATGTCAGCTACTTTGTGTGGTTTTATGACAATATTTGTCTCTCATGAGTTCCTCTACTCCCGGTTGTTTATACATGGTTTCCATGTGAATACAAATGCAAATTCATTTGATGACACAGCCCCCAATATCATCTCTCATCTATGCGTGTTGACAAAAAAATCAATTATTAAGTATCTGGTCACCGTCCTTCGCAGTACATCAACCAAAACGACGACGATCAGTGATTGATACATTTGTTCAGACAAATTAATGGCCTATATACCTGACAATTATCTGGGGATTTTCTGGCTTTCGTCTACAGGCCCATGAGTTACATAGCCAGGCGTCATGCTCCTATATATTTAAGACCAAAGCCAACTGCGATTTTATGAATTCGAGAATACTATATCACTTTCTATGTAACCACTAACATACATAATTTATGTCAAAAGGAGAATATTTCAAGAAATGTTTGCCCAGATATGATTGTACAGATTTTTCTTCCGTATTTTTTTACCCGGACTACAAAGGTGGCAAAGAATTTAGCACGATTTCAGTGGATAGATAGGGCTGAGGGGTAGCACACCTTATTTGTGCGGAGAAGTCGTCCGGAAACATCTAATTCAAAATTCATATGAGGGCACAGAGCGTTTGTATGGGGGTTGATGAATTCCCTCGAAATCCAATTGGACTTTTCGATTGAATGAAATATTTGGTTCCACTGTCTGCATCAGTCTTATAGTGGCAGATGTGAATATAAATTATTTTTTTTTCAACAAACTGGCAGTGAAACTTATGTTCAGATTAATACTCTAGCAGATACCATATTTCAGAAGGATAGGAAGTGAGCAAAATTAGGCATACACCACGATCATTAGTGTCACAATTGTAGCTGCTGGAAATTTCAATTCCACATGGCAGGTTCTTGCAATAGCGTCTATATTTTCGGTTCAATGGCCGCCGTCATTTCCCAATAAATCATCTGTCCCTACCATTTTGACTTGAAATTTCCGTCATACAATTCATTGATAATCATTCACAGACATTTTGTTCCCTCTCATCACAAAAATATAATATTATCTTAGTCTGGAGAATCATATTTCAAAGCAGACACAACAATTAGTGTTGCAATAGAGTATAATAATGAAAATATGTTGTGGCTATATTATTTTCATGTAAGTTGGTAGGTGTTATAGGAGTTCTGAGCAGCATCTTTGAAAGACATAGCAAGCTGTTAGGAATAACTTGATCAACTTTGTTCAATGATATGTAATAATAGAAAGTTTGGACTCTATAAATTCAAATTGACATCACATAAACCATATTCATTAGTGTAAAAAGTGCAGCTGCTCAAACGTTCAATCCGCATTGCGAGATTTCCCAATTCGACTATATTTTTGACTCAGTAATAAACATGTCAGAGAGTGAGAGTCTTGATCAATACGAGCCAGCGACCAGAGATGATATTGTCATTTGTATTCCATGCTCATGTCACAAACGTCTGACAGCAAATGATCATATAGCAAAAGTAGTGATCTCTTTTCCCATTTACCCACTGGCAGTGTTCGATTTCCTGCCACATAACGAAGCCCCTTTGGATAAGTAAACGTATTGAATAAAAAATTGAGAACAACGTTCAACCGTATGGGCAGAACATTTTCTCCAAAATTATGAAAATGTTGCAGTAATATGTAAAGAGACAAAATGAAAGGATGTTTATTGGTTCAAGTGGTTGAAATATACAGAGGCATACAGCGATACGTAGTATAAGACATCAGTCTTGTAGGGCAAGTGTAAATATAAATGTTTTTCCAACAGACTGGCAGTGAATCTGGAGTTCAGTTTGATACTGTTGCAGATAAATTGATAGCAGTGTTGATGCCATATTTCAGGAGTAAAGGAAGTGAGCAAAGTTAGGCATACATAATCCACGATCATTTGTGTCACGATTAATTCACAAACATTTTGTTTTTCTCTCAGGACAAAAATATAATATTATCCCAGTCTGGAGAATCATATTTCAAATCAGACAACAATTAGTGTTGCAATAGAGTAAAATAATGAAAATATGTTGTGGCCATATTATTTTCATGTGAGTTGGTAGGTGTTATAAGAGTTCTGAGCAGCATCTTTCAAAGACATAGCAAGCTGTTAGGAATAATTTGATGCTGAACTTTGTTCAATGATACGTAGTTCATGTTGGTAGACATGGAAAGTTTCGACTCTAGAAATTCAAACTGACATCACATAAATCATATTCACTAGTGTTAAAAGTGCATCTGCTCGAGCGTTTGATTCACATTGCGGGATTTCCCAAGGCGACTATATTTTCGTCCAATTGCTGTCACCATTGACTCAGTAATAAACATGTCAGAGAGTGAGAGTCTTGATCAATATGAGCCAGCGACCAGAGATGATATTGTCATTTGTATTCCATGCTCATATCACAAACGTCTGACAGCGAATGATCATATAGCAAAAGTAGTGCTCTTTTTTCCCATTAAGCCCACTGGCAGTGTTCGATTTCCCGCCACATAACGAAGCCCCCGTGGATAAGTAAACTTCTTCCAATACATATCCATGTACACGTACTCTTCGTGAAGTTCTGATGGTGGCATGCGAATTGTGAGCCAACCACTGGTTCGATTTTCTACGTGGCTGCAGTGACACAAGCCTCCGTATATCATCATGAAACACGGATGAATATGTTAGGAACATTTTTTTTGGTATAATTTATAAATTTGGTAGATATTCAGCAACAACGGAAACTACTGAAGATGATGGAGTAGAAAGTGAAACAATATACACTCCAGAATCTCAACGTTCACATTGATAGCGTATTCAGCTCGACACGTCGAAGATATTCACACGACTGGAAAACTTCACGTCACATTGACTACCCGTAATTGGCAGCGTCCTTTGAGACATTGGACCATGTTTGGTGATGCAGATAGGAGCACAGCTCATCGTCTGCAAAGCATTAAGATTTTGGGAAATCACATATATATTTGTCTAGTATGGTAAAGTGGTTGCTAAATAGTAATAAACACTGCACACATATTCAATCCAATTTCGTGATTGATGCTGTGGGAATGATTATAATGATTGCAGGTATAATACGGACTTGTAAACGTTTTTTTTGCTAGAAAAGAATGTCTATCACACAGTGCACATACATAATTATGAAATTATTATATGCTGTTAAAATGAATAAAATGATTGTGTATGCACACTTGATAAATACATCGCATTCACAGAACAATATGGATATACATGCATTCTGGTAACAGGAAGATTCGTACCCGAGAGGATTCGTACCCACTCAAAAAGGAAGATTCGTACCCATTCTCGAGAAGATTCGTACCCTGTTCAATTGGAAGATTCGTACCCATCATGTCCATTGCAATGGAAACTTTGACTATAGGGCTGGTAAATGAATATGAAATCTAATGAATATTAGCGATGGATAAATTAGATAAACACTGATATGGCAAGTATGTACTGTTGTATACGGGATTTTAAGCGAATGAATATGGCTATGAAATATATCTTTTTAAGAGTGGCTGTTAGTCTCTAGGTTTCTGATGTGACAGTGATGTCAAATTAATACTAAAACAAACTGATGATGATACCGAACACATGCAGACTGCATATAGGCAAATAAAGTGTTTCCTTTTATTATCAACATATAATTTGTGTGTACTATCGATTCCAAGTAACTATTTGACAAAGAAGGCAATAACATTGCAACTTGGTTCTCATGAATAATGCATAGCTTATGATCAAAGAAAAGCACCACTGAGGGATTAACGCTTGAACGTGTCAGCTACTTTGTGTGGTTTTATGACAATATTTGTCTTTTATGAATTCCTCGGCTCCCAGTTATTCATACATGGTTTCCATGTGAACACGAATGCAATTCTTGACTTGATGACACGCCCTTTATATCATCTGTCATCTATGTGTTTCGACACAAAATCAAATATCCAGTATCTAGTCACCGTCCTCCACAGGAAATGAATCAAAACTAAATGGTATGATACAATGGGAAAACCATTTCCCCTGCACACAACAAAAGGATCCAGGCAAACAGCCTGTTAAAAGTGCATCTGCTCGAGCGTTTGATTCACATTGCGGGATTTCCCAAGGCGACTATATTTTCGTCCAATTGCTGTCACCATTGACTCAGTAATAAACATGTCAGAGAGTGAGAGTCTTGATCAATATGAGCCAGCGACCAGAGATGATATTGTCATTTGTATTCCATGCTCATATCACAAACGTCTGACAGCGAATGATCATATAGCAAAAGTAGTGCTCTTTTTTCCCATTAAGCCCACTGGCAGTGTTCGATTTCCCGCCACATAACGAAGCCCCCGTGGATAAGTAAACTTCTTCCAATACATATCCATGTACACGTACTCTTCGTGAAGTTCTGATGGTGGCATGCGAATTGTGAGCCAACCACTGGTTCGATTTTCTACGTGGCTGCAGTGACACAAGCCTCCGTATATCATCATGAAACACGGATGAATATGTTAGGAACATTTTTTTTGGTATAATTTATAAATTTGGTAGATATTCAGCAACAACGGAAACTACTGAAGATGATGGGGTAGAAAGTGAAACAATATACACTCCAGAATCTCAACGTTCACATTGATAGCGTATTCAGCTCGACACGTCGAAGATATTCACACGACTGGAAAACTTCACGTCACATTGACTACCCGTAATTGGCAGCGTCCTTTGAGAC
Source organism: Terebella lapidaria (assembly GCA_949152475.1). NCBI lineage: Eukaryota > Metazoa > Annelida > Polychaeta > Terebellida > Terebellidae > Terebella > Terebella lapidaria. The sequence goes on from OX424567.1 coordinate 21,563,724, forward strand.
ATTGGACCATGTTTGGTGATGCAGATAGGAGCACAGCTCATCGTCTGCAAAGCATTAAGATTTTGGGAAATCACATATATATTTGTCTAGTATGGTAAAGTGGTTGCTAAATAGTAATAAACACTGCACACATATTCAATCCAATTTCGTGATTGATGCTGTGGGAATGATTATAATGATTGCAGGTATAATACGGACTTGTAAACGTTTTTTTTGCTAGAAAAGAATGTCTATCACACAGTGCACATACATAATTATGAAATTATTATATGCTGTTAAAATGAATAAAATGATTGTGTATGCACACTTGATAAATACATCGCATTCACAGAACAATATGGATATACATGCATTCTGGTAACAGGAAGATTCGTACCCGAGAGGATTCGTACCCACTCAAAAAGGAAGATTCGTACCCATTCTCGAGAAGATTCGTACCCTGTTCAATTGGAAGATTCGTACCCATCATGTCCATTGCAATGGAAACTTTGACTATAGGGCTGGTAAATGAATATGAAATCTAATGAATATTAGCGATGGATAAATTAGATAAACACTGATATGGCAAGTATGTACTGTTGTATACGGGATTTTAAGCGAATGAATATGGCTATGAAATATATCTTTTTAAGAGTGGCTGTTAGTCTCTAGGTTTCTGATGTCATATTAATACTAAAACAAACTGATGATGATACCGAACACATGCAGACTGCATATATCTCAATCTTTATTCACACTGATAATTTGCTCTAAATGGTATGATACAATGGGAAAACCATTTCCCCTGCACACAACAAAAGGATCCATAACTTTGAAAATTTTCGTTTTGGTCGATACGAGTGTGTTCGATGAAGATTGTGAAGTTTATGATCAACTGATCAATGCACATACCGCCGTACATTGGATGCATTTATAGCTAGCAGTTAAAAGTTCTCACATGTAAGAAATTAAACGTGGCTTCATCTTACCATCGGGAAATCTACTCCTTTTGTCTTGAGCGGATTATAAGTAGGCTACTAAACTACTTCACGCCTCGTTGCACAGAGCACGAATGGTTAGGCCTATCACCAAGTTTTCACACAATCTTTAGGTTCTTAAGATAACATTGTCACTTCGTAGGAAAACACACAAGCCTAGACTCCTAGAATAACATTATTGGACATCCACTGATTCATATTTTAAATTTCACTGAAATAATTGTCGTTACATAAGGCTTATATGCTAATGAATCATCAAATTTATTAATTATAAAATTGTTTATTTATTTGCCGAATTCATTCCTTCTTCGTCAAATTCTATATTTATCCCTCGTTTAACTTGCCCGGTTGTAAATCGCATATGTATCGGAAATGCCACATATAAAGATGACTGATCTGCTGATATTTCAAATTCAGATATATATTTGCTGCCTTTGCCTTTATCTAAGGCTTGCTTCCCAGTTCTTGGGTTAGAGTGATAATATCACTTTAAGTGATCATGTCTCATGAACCATCACACAGATAAAACAAAACATATAAAACAAATATTTATTTTGGGTACGAATCTTCCCTGATATGGGTACGAATCTTCCCGGCCTCGGGTACGAATCTTCTCTACTGGGTACGAATCTTCCAGGGTACGAATCTTCTTGGGTACGAATCTTCTAGAAACCTGCATTCTTAGGCAAATAAAGTGTTTCCTTTTATTATCAACATATAATTTGTGTGTACTATCGATTCCAAGTAACTATTTGACAAAGAAGGCAATAACATTGCAACTTGGTTCTCATGAATAATGCATAGCTTATGATCAAAGAAAAGCACCACTGAGGGATTAACGCTTGAACGTGTCAGCTACTTTGTGTGGTTTTATGACAATATTTGTCTTTTATGAATTCCTCGGCTCCCAGTTATTCATACATGGTTTCCATGTGAACACGAATGCAATTCTTGACTTGATGACACGCCCTTTATATCATCTGTCATCTATGTGTTTCGACACAAAATCAAATATCCAGTATCTAGTCACCGTCCTCCGCAGGAAATGAATCAAAACGACGATGATCAGTGGTTGATACATTTGTTCAGACTAATTAATGGCCTATATACCTGACATTTATCTGGGGATTTTCTGGCTTTCGTCTACAGGACCATGAGTTACAAAGCCAGTCGTCATGCTCCCGTAGATTCTATATCTAAGACCCGAGCCAACTGCGACTTTATGAATTCGGGAATACTCTATCACTCTCTATGTAACCACTAACATACATAATTTATGTCAAAAGGAGAATATTTTGCCCATATATGATTATATAGATTTTGTCACGTATTTTACCAGGATTACAAAGGTGGCAAATAATTTAGCACGTTTCCAGTGGATAGATAGGGCTGAGGGGTAGCACACCCTGTCTGGGCATTGACGTCTTTCGGAAACATCCGATTCAAAATTCATATGAGGGCACAGAGCCTTTGTATGGGGGTTGATGTATTCCCTCGAAATCCAATTGGACTTTTAGATTGGATAAAATATTGGGTTCCACTGTCTGTATCAGTCTTGAAGTGGCAAGTGTGATTATAAATATTTTTTCAACAAACTGGCAGTCAAACTGAAGTTCAGATTAATGCTGTTGCAGATAAATTGATCACCACAATAATCTCTCTTTCCGACAATAGCAGTGTTGATACCATATGTTAGAAGGAAAGGAAGTGAGCAAAGTTAGGCAAACATATTCCACGATCACTAGTGTCATAATTGCAGCTGCTGAAGTTTTTAATTTCACATGGCAGTATCTTTTAATGGCATCTATATTTTGCGTTCGATGGCCATCGTCATTTCCCAACAAATCATCTATCCCTACCGTTTTGATTTCTGAAATTTCCGTCATACAACTCATTGATAATCATAATTAATTATTCCTAATTCACACATTTTGTTTTCTCTCAGGACAAAAATAGAACGTCACCTCAGTCTGGAGAGTCATATTTCAAAGCAGACACACCAATTAGTATTGCAATAGAGAGCATAATAATGGAAATATATTGTGGCTATACTATATTCATGTAAGTTGGTGGGTGTTATAGGAGTTCTGAGCTGCATCTTTGTAGGGCATAACTGTTAGGCTGTTAGGAATAATTTGTTGCAAGCTGTTAGGAATAAATTGATGCTGAACTTTGTTCAATGATACGTAGTTCATGTTGGTAGACATGGAAAGTTTCGACTCACATAAATCATATTAAATCATCATCACATAACATCACATTGACATCACATAAATCATATTCACCAGTGTTGAAAGTGCATCTGCTCGAACGTTCAATTCGCATTGCGAGATTTCCCAAGGCGACTATATTTTCGTCCAATTGCTGTCGTCATTGACTCAGTAACAAACATGTCAGACAGTGAGAGTCTTGATCAATACGAGTCAGTGACCAGAGGTGATATTGTCATTTGTATTCCATGCTCATGTCACAAACGTCTGACAGCAGATGATCATATAGCAAAAGTAGTGCTCTTTTTTCCCATTTACCGCTAGCAGTGTTCGATTTTCTGTCACACAAAGAAGTCCCAGTGGATAAGTAAACGCAGTGAATAAAAATGGAGAATAACGTTTGACTGTGTGTGTAGAACAATTCCTCTCAAATGATGATCTAAGAAGATATACACATATAGAAAGAGACAAAATGGAAGGAAGTTCAACGGTTCGAGTGGCTAAAATATACGGGGCATACAGAGTAAGACAATGGACTATCTCTTGATTATATATTTTGGTTGATTCCAGCGAATAAGCGTGTGTGGAATTCTTGCCACACAATAGGCTAACCTCTGCATGTGGTGGCTAAATTCATCAGCCAAGATACCTCAACCGCTCCGGAGAAAATGCCACGTCTAAATTGTTAGTTTTATTTGTTGTAATCGACCAACTGTAGTTCATCACTTCTAAACATTTGCATACAAAAGTTGAAAAATTTATAGAAATTCATAGAAATTACATTCTGTTTCGATGTAATAGTTGAATGATTTTATCATCGAAATAATCCTGAAAAGATACATAGGAACACAAAGCAAGCTCGAATTAGGTACCTGGACAAAGTGCAACAAACGTTCCCCAAGCATATCCATCATATGAATGTATCTAATTTATAAGGTACAAAACTGTACTCAAATAAATATAATAATATTCATCCACCGTGTGTTCTAGCTTTCCAGAACTTGAATTGAATACATCCGAGGCAATACAGTTAGTAATGGACATTGAATTATGCAATGATAAAATCCTACTGCTCATGAATAATGCATGAGTGTTGATCAAAGACAACGACTACAGAGGGATTAACGTAGGAACATCACAGACTATTCGTGTCGTTTTAAAACATATTTTATTGCCTTTTGGCATGTCGTAACCTGCTCTGTAGCTATTTTCGCATAACTTTCGTGTGGGTGAATTCGTGACTATTATGACATTTCTCTACCGGACTGTAGTGTGTTAGGTTAGCAATGCAGTTGGTGTAGTTCTGAGTGAATGATAAGAATTCACATATTAGCTGCATATCATCACATAACTTATTGAGAAGTTGACATATCTGTGAATTAAGATATTCATGAAAAATTATAACTGAAACTGTGGTTTACATTTAGTTTGAGCTACAGCTCACATGTTGAGAATTGAGAAAATATTTAGGTCACGAGCAAATTCTAGTGGTTATTTCCTAGATGAAAAACAACTCGAATCTAGGAAAATATGAGTCTATAACCTAGTTGGAAATATGACTACAAGTCCTAGTCCAAAATGCAAAACTGATAATATATTATTGTCTATTTACACATCAAAACCACATTAACCGAATGTAACCAACTGCATGTGGATCACGATTGCATGGAAGATTATAGCTAGTGTATAGATGTTCTGAACGTTTCATTTTCACATGGCGAGATTCCCCAAGAGCGCCTCTATTTTCGTCATATGGCCGTCATCATTGACTCAGTAATAAGTTTGTCTGACACTGAGAGTTTTGATCAATGTGGGACCAGCGACCAGAGGTTATACTCTCATTTATATTCCATGCTACTGTCACAAACGTCTGACAGCAGATGATCATATAGCAAAAGTAGTACTCTTTTTCTCCATTCACCAACAGGTAGTATTCAGCCAAATTTATAATAAATCTTGACTATGGGTGTAGAATATAAACAGGAAGATTACTGACTCAAGAGGCAGGATGACAATAATTTGGGGTGAAAAAGTGGTTTATCTCGTGAATATAGAGGTCGTTGTCAGCACAAGTATGTGTGAAACACCTGTTTCCAACAAGGACATTGTTTCAGTGTGATAGCTAACTTCTTCCAATCCATTTACATGTGCATGTACTCTTCGTAAAATTCTGTTGATGGCATGCGAATTGTGAGCCAACCACTGGTTCGATGTTTTACGTAGCTGCAGTGACAAGCTTCCCTGTATCATCCTGAAACACAGATGAATAGAGCTCTATGTCAGAAACAGTTTCTTGTATCATTTATAAATTTGGTTGATATTCAAGCAACAACGGGAATTACTGAAGATGATACAGTAGAGAGTAAAGCAATATACACTCCAGAATGTCAACATTCACATTGATAGTGTATTCAGCTCGACATGTCGAAGATATTCACACAACTGGAAAGCTTCACCTCACATTGACTACCAGTAATTGGTAGCCTCCTTTGAGACACTTGACCATGTTTGGTGATGCATGGACGCTCAGCCCATTGTCTGCTGAGCAAAAAGATTTTGGGAAACCACAGATATATTTGTCTACTATAGTAAACGTGGTTGCGAGATAGTAATAAACACCGCACACGTATTCAATCCAATTTCGTGATTGATGCTGTGGGAATGATTACATGAATGAATATTATCTATGAATAACATTTCACGAGAATTTTGTTTATTCGTACACACATAAAACGTTCCTTTCTATTAAAAAGCATATATATCAGTTGTGCTCTGTCCATTTCAAATTAGTGCAACCAAGAAAACACTAATAGTTTAGTTTGTTTATCACGAATAATGTATAAATGATCAAAGACAAGTACCACAGATGGTTTACCGCCTCCCGTAAGGCGGTACCCTACCTCTGGCTACCACTGGTATAGTATAGATGCATGGCCTCCATCAAAATGTTACCAGCTGTTTATTAGTTGTTTCCGTCGTTATTTCTTGCAGGATATAAACCAATGCAATAATGATTAATAATAAGGTATACTAAAGTACAGCTTTATTTATCAGATAGGTATTTTCCCGACAAATCTAAATTATTATGCATCTGGCTGGACATTCACATAAATTAAGGGACAGTGTGGTAGAATATTTCTTTTCAAGTTATTTCATAAAATTAACTCGGAATAGATAATCGTCAATTGCGGTACATCAACCAAAACCCACTATAATCGAATGCAAACAAATGAATGTAAATCTCTACTGCATGCAACATCAGAAAGTTTCATTTTTACATCGCAAGATTTTCCCAGAGCATTTTCTCGAATGATGGCCAATATTAGCTCAGTAATAAACGTGTCTGACACTGAGAGTTTTGACCGATATGGGACTAGCGACCAGAGGTTATATTCTCATTTATATTCCATGCTACTGTCACAAACGTCTTACAGCAGATGATCACATAGCAAAAATAATGCTCTCTCTGTCTATTTACCAACTGGCAGTGTTGGGTTTCCTGTCCTAAGTGGAGTATAGGCATAGTGAATAAAAATAAGCCTAAATAAAAATAACACTTGACTGTGTGTGTAGAGTATAAGGACATTGGACGTTTATTGACTCAATTGAAAGGAATTTCATTGGCCTAAGGAGTGGGAAATGGTTTATCTCGTGAATATAAATGTCGTTTTCAGCTAAGATAAGTATGTGTGGAACATCTGCTACTTCCAGAGTGGTCTTTGATGTGTTCGCCAACTTTCTCCATCAAACTATTGACTTATTCTTTGGTTCTACGGTTTTGGACATGCGAATTGTGAGCTGACATTTTGGGCTACAGATGCAATCATTATTCAGTTATTTACAATTATTCAGTTATATGGTAGATAATGAATTAATGTTGATGAAAAATATATCACGATATGCATGTGATATTGGTCACACTGATTATGATCTTTCTATGTCACGTTTTGTCTGAGCACTGCATAATATAACTACAAATAATAACACTCTCCACGGTGTTTGTTCTCGCCTTTTACAATCAAATATTCACGATGCTTTAAATTTTTTTCTGATTGTCAATATTCATTCCATAAAAATATTTAGATATATCTGGCGCACGGTACAGTTCATGGGTCTCAGTTATCTTTCAGATATTGGTTTACCAGGAAGTGGTAATAGCCCGATTATATCCAGAACATCAAACGTCGTCAATATTTGGACATTTAAGGTGGTGTGACATGATACATGTTGGAACCAACAGGAGACGATTCAACACTTTCATCAAGTTGTGTAGAGTGGCTAAGAAAAAAAGATTTTCTTTGAATATTGAGGGAAATTGTATTATGCACAGATGAGTGAGATAATGATCAGGCTGTTCACGGACTATGCATGTACCTTATTTCGTATTATCATGTGCATCCATCATATAACTGATGAACATAAATGATATGAACTGAATCTACCATTAATGTGTGTTTTAAATAAAATTCGTCGACTGTGTCTGTTTTTGCCTTTCGCTATCAAACATTCACAACCAAAACAATATGATTTTACATCACAGCTTATTCGTGAAGTTTTATGACAGCATTAATCATCTTTTGTAAGGTGGTACCTCAAACCGTGGCATGAGCCTCAAACCGCGGCATGAATGCATGAATCCTTCCCTATTTGATGACACATCTGGAGGTGTAAAGTGTATGTCTGCTGTGTTCATCGTTATGTCTTGTGCGGTGCGAACTGATGCAAACATAGACGAATAATAAACTTCAACAAAAATAGAATATCGCGTGTCAGCTATTTGTTTTTGCAAATGGAAAGAAATGGAATTAGTTTTTGCTAATGATCAGTCAAAAGTGTACCTGGTGTAGATAAACAATAATATATAACAGTTATTAGATATATCTGCCGTGTAAACAGGTCATGTTCGGGTAATGCGAATTTTGGTTGTACTGCAATAGACGTGATCTATTCGAAGACGATAACACAACGTCCTTCAGTTTCTGTGATTGTTCACGCAGATTCTTCAGATGCATAATGACTTCAATTTGTAAGGAAGTATAGCTTATATATATTATATTATTTTTTTAAATCCTGGGTATTATTCATGGGTATTGCATGAGTTCACAGCCTACAAGAAATAAGGATGACAACACCAGATAAATTCTTTACAGCTCGCGAGGGAGCTCATCAAACCGGGAATTGTATTTGTCCACACTGGGCTCATGCCAAATAGTAGCCACTGTTTGAGGTACCACCTTTAATACAAAAGACGACGAATGCCGTCATAAAACTTCACGAAGAAGCTGTGATGTTCCTGCGTTAATCCCTCTGTGGTCATTGTCTTTGATAATAACTCATACATTATTCACGAGAAGCAAGTTATGATGCCATTGTCTTCATGGTTATAGAATATTCAGAAGGATACAACACAAAATATATGCTCATTATCGAAAGGAAACGTTTCGAATGTGGTTGTGTGTATGAACTGCTCTGCAAACCAAATGCTTATTATTCCATTCATTTACTCTGTTCATTCGCACTGCAACAATCACAAAATTGGATTGCTTACATGTGCTCAACCCCGTTACAATACATACAACGTTCTGTAGTTTCTTGAAATAGCACCTGTAGGCTCCACAGACAATGGGATGTGCACCCATCCGCATCATCAAACACATAGCCTAATATCTCACCAACTACTGATATCCAATTGAACGTGAAGAATGCACAGTTGTGTGATTAAATTGGGATGTCGAGTTGAATTTCCTATCATTAGAAATGTTGAGTTTCTGGATTCAATTTCAGCATTGTACAGGTTTCTATTGAATGTCTTTTGGGAATTTTTTTTCTGATTTTTTAATATAAACGTGGTGGAAGATTTGCTTTACAACTTACACAGTAATTGTTTGAATACCAACCACCAGACCTGATTCTAAATTGTTCTGGTTTTGTGGTTCTGGGCGATTTTATTTATGACACACATCAAACTGATTTTTGTGCTGATTTTTGCGAAAGGAAACGTTTCGAATGTGGTTTTTTGTATGAACTGCTGTGCAAACCAAATGCTTATTATTTTATTCATTTACTCTGTTCATTCGCACTGCAACAATCACAAAATTGGATTGCTTACATGTGCTCAACCCCGTTACAATACATACAACGTTCTGTAGTTTCTTGAAATAGCACCTGTAGGCTCCACAGACAATGGGATGTGCACCCATCCGCATCATCAAACACATAGCCTAATATCTCACCAACTACTGATATCCAATTGAACGTGAAGAATGCACAGTTGTGTGATTAAATTGGGATGTCGAGTTGAATTTCCTATCATTAGAAATGTTGAGTTTCTGGATTCAATTTCAGCATTGTACAGGTTTCTATTGAATGTCTTTTGGGAATTTTTTTTCTGATTTTTTCAATATAAACGTGGTGGAAGATTTGCTTTACAACTTACACAGTAATTGTTTGAATACCAACCACCAGACCTGATTCTAAATTGTTCTGGTTTTGTGGTTCTGGGCGATTTTATTTATGACACACATCAAACTGATTTTTGTGCTGATTTTTGCGAAAGGAAACGTTTCGAATGTGGTTTTTTGTATGAACTGCTGTGCAAACCAAATGCTTATTATTTTATTCATTTACTCTGTTCATTCGCACTGCAACAATCACAAAATTGGATTGCTTACATGTGCTCAACCACGTTACCATACATACAACGTTCTGTAGTTTCTTGAAATAGCACCTGTAGGCTCCGCAGACAATGGGATGTGCACCCATCCGCATCATCAAACACATAGCCCAATATCTCACCAACTACTGATATTCAATTGGACGTGACGAATGCACAGTTGTGTGATTAAATTGGGATGTCGAGTTGAATTTCCTATCATTAGAAATGTTGAGTTTCTGGATTCAATTTCAGCATTGTACAGGTTTCTATTGAATGTCTTTTGGGGATTTTTTTCTGATTTTTTAATATAAACGTGGTGGAAGATTTGCTTTACAACTTACACAGTAATTGTTTGAATACCAACCACCAGACCTGTTTCTAAAATTGCTCTGGTTTTGTGGTTCTGGGCGATTTTATTTATGAACACATCAAACTGATTTTTGTGCTTTATTTATCAGAATAGTTAATGATGGATATGTTTAGGCAACACCTAGTCATGTAGAACTACCTACCCCTCAGTTTATTAGATTATTAGTTCTCACTGAGTCTGATCATTTTCCCGTGCATCTTTTCATACTAAAGTTTCTGTCAATATTTCACTGAATGTATCTTCTATTATATACATCTCAACTATACTTACATTCTGTTGAATACAACATGTATATTAGTTTTTAGGAGAGGCAAAGGCGCCCTGTTTGCATGTAGTATGCTTTCTGATATTATGCATTATTTTAAACACAAAAATAGTCCTGTTTATGTATGCAGTCTGGATGCTGAGAAATGTTTTGACTCTATTTGTCACATATCTCTGTTCTATAAACTTATCAATGTTATTCCAGTTCATCACTGGCTTGTCTTGTATATATGGTATAAATCACTCAATGCCAAAGTCAGATGGTTAGGACATCTGAGTAACAGTTTTAATGTGACTCGTGGTACACGCCAGGGTAGCATCTTGTCCCCTGTGTTATTTAATGTTTTTATCAATGATTTACTTGTACAATTACAAACTGATGAGAATGGTGTAAGAATTGGACCACTGCGGTTCAACTCGGTTGCTTATGCTGACGATGTCACTGTTTTCAGTGCAAATGTTAACGGTCTACAAACTCTTATCAATATTTGTCATGCCTATGTACAAAAGTGGAGATTTAAATTCAATGTCAAGAAAACAAAATGTATGATTTCTGGAAAATGTGTTACGCAAGCCAATCCTTCTTGGAATTTAGGTGACGCAATACTGGATGTGGGACCTCATCTGAACATTCTTGGAACTGTACTCTCTGATGATTGCAGCTCAAAGGAACATGTTGCTCTGCGTACTAATAAGTGTACACAGTCCTATTATTCGCTGGGATTCGCTGGCATGGCATATCCAGGTGCTTCGTGTGAGATTAAAAAATATTTGTGGAACTCTATATGTCAATCAGTGTTGCTCTATGGTACGGATGCCATCCTTATTCATCCTAGTGACATGAAAATGATGGAGCAAACTCAAGGGCGTCTAATTAAGCAAAGCCTGGGGCTATATAACCGCAGTAGAAACACTGCTTTACTCAGTGCAATTGATGTAAAGCCCGTCAAGGACATCGTAAAGTACAGGACTGCTTCTCTTTTCCATCGTATCATGAATCATCCCTCTCCTACACGATCACTGAACACTTTTTTATTGTCAGAGTTTATCACTCGTCGATCCACTGTACCCGGAACACTCATCGACCGACTTTTACATCAGTCCTTGTCACCTGTGTCAACAGCACGTAAAAAGCCATCTCGTATTAACTCTATTTTAGACCCAGATGGACATGTGGACTCTCTCAGCGAATTATTATTCAGCGAAAATTTTATGAAACCTTATTCTCATGAACATTATCTAGTCCAGCTCCTAGTCCGCTCGTTTTAGCGTGTACCATATTTAAATGTTTTAATGTATCTATGTGTGTATGCGCATTCCTCAAACATGGGGGTATTAATTAATAAATAATAAATAAATAAAAATTAGCTCACAATTCACATGTCTCAACAGTATTCTCCAGGGAGCAATTGATGTAGATTGGTGGAGGGGGATGACAAACACATCAAAGACCACTCTGGAAGTAACAGGTGTTCCACACATACTTATTCTGCAAGAAACAACCTCTTAATTCACAAAATAACTCAATCAAAAATTTTCCCAATCAATCGGCCGCTAACAGTCCTTTGGTCCTGCCACTTGATACGGTAAGTTTACTTTCATGCGTCTTTTCATACTCGACACCCAGAGTCAAGTGTTATTATCAACTTTGATTTACTACTTTCTACACATCCACTGGGGCTACATTGTGTGGCAGGAAATCGAACACTGTTATTTTGTAAATTGACAGATATAACAAAATGATCATTAGCTGTCAAAGGTTTTTGACATTAGCGTGGAATAAAGGAGAGAATAACCACTGTTCGCTGTTCGCACCTCGATCAAAACCCAATGATGAACCCTGGGGAAATCTCATCATAAGCAGAAGATATCTGTCATGTTAACAGTTGGCTATGTTCGGTTAGTGTGAGTTTTAATTCATGCACTACATTGGACGGTGATCTATTCAAATGCGTTAAGACATTGCCCCTTAGTTTCTGTTATTGTTTATGCAGATTCACCGATGCATAATGATTTCAATTTGTTAGGAGATATAGCCAACGCATGGTATTCTATTTTGTTATACCTGATTATTCATCTAGTGCTGCATTGGCTCGCACCCTACAAGAAATAATTACAACAACAGATAAACTCCGAGACTTAAACACCCAATCAGTAATTGCCTTCGTAATCACAGATTCATGCAAAATAGTAGCCGCAGTTTGACGGAGCACCTTACAGAAATGACGTCATAAAACGACACAAAGAAGCTGTGATGTTCCCGTGTTCCTTCCCCTTTGGTAATCGTCTTTGATCATAACTCATACATTTTTCATGAAGGGCAAGCTACAATGCTATTCTCGTCATATTATAGAATACTTAGAAGGATACAAAACACAAAATATTATGCTCATTATCAAAAGGAAATAGTTGTATGTGTGGATTTGTATGAACTGCTTTGCAAATTCTGTGTTTAGAATCTCTATTTTATACATTAATTCTGTCATTCCTGTTCCTGTTAATTCTGTTCATTCAATCACACAATTGTGCATTGTGTATTACTATCTAGCAACCACGTTACCATACATAAACCGTTCTGTAGTTAGCACCTTCAGGCTACTTACGGATGTGCAGGGATCGGCATAATCAAACACATAGCCTAATGTCTCAGAGGTATTGCAAAAATATTGGGATGTCGAATTGAATTTATTATCAACAGAGTGAGACGATTGTTCCAGTGAATTCAGTATATGTGGAACTTATGACATTCAGTTGAATGGCCTTTTGCTGTGGAGACTACATTCTGGCCGCGAATTAAATACGTATAGCTGCGGCAAAAACATTATCGCGACCAAAACATTCTCGCTGCAGTGAAAATGATTATCACCGTGGTGAGAATGGCCATACTTGTTAGAAGGTTTTTCTTTCATCACCTCAAAGTGAACAAATGATTTATCATTGCAATTATCGCCGCGGCGAATATTCAGAGTTGAGTGCAATTATCGCCGCGGTGATAATTATTCTCGCTGCAGCAGAAATGTATTGGTCGCGGCAACAATAGTTTTTGCTGCGACGAGAATGTTTTGGTCGCGGCGAGAATATTTCCGCTGCAGCGAAAACGTTTCGGTCGCGATTTTAATCAATTCCGTCGTCATAATTGAAGTCGCGACGAAAACTCTTCAGGACAAACACACTATGGCATGAATCAGCCACTGTACTAATCATCAGCTGTATTACGGTGGCTGATTCATGCCATAATGTGTTACGGCAATCATTTCCGTCGTCAGAATTAAAGTCGCGACGAAAAGTCTTCAGGACAAGAGATGTTTCTTAGTTCCAGAGGTTTCCTTATTTAAGATCGTGCAAAATAATAGTACTTAGATCAAAAGTAAACTATTTATCCGAGTTTCAGTTAATATTTCCCAAATTTTTCCCCCATAAATTTGAATCTACACACGAAAGCAGTCTGCAGCCTAGATGGAACATTGTTTACAGTCCGAGTCCAAGATGTAAAACTAATAATAAACTATTGGAACAATGCTTGTTATAAACGGTTGAGTGAACTTGTTAATTGTCATAATATTAATTTGTTGTGAACGTGATTATCTCCTGGATATTTGGTGAAATTTATAACCATGAGTGAGGAGAAACTCCCATGTACTGAACTACAAAATAGTTGAGATGACACGAACGTCCAAGTATCATCCTAGTGCAAAGTTGAACATGTTGGAAACAGTTTTATCATATCATTCATAAATTTAATGTGAACAACGTGAATCAATGAAAAGTAGAAAGCAATGCACACTCCAGAAAACCAGCTTACACAGTGATAGCAAATTCAGCTCGACACGTCGAATATATTCACACAACTGCAATACTTCCCATCAAATTAACTACCAGTAATTGGCATCCTCCTTTGAGACATTGAGTCATGTTTGGTGATGCAGATGGGTACACAGCCCATTATCTTGCGAGCATAAAGATGCTATTTTGGGAAACCACAGCTTTATTCATGTAGGTAAACGTGGTTGCTAGATAGTAATACAAACCTCACACAACCCAGTTTGTGATTGATGCAGTGGGAGCTAGTAAAATATAAATATAGATTATATGCATTGAATTTGCAGAGCAGTTCCTACATTTATACACACACAAAATGTCCCCATTCATTACAGAGCATATCAGTTGTGCTCCTTCTATTCCAAATTACTGTTTTCAAGAAGACATTAACATCAGTCCAGTTTTTCCTCAAAAATAATGTATGACTCAAGATCAAAGACAAGCACCACAGATGGTTTAGAGCCTTCCGTAAGACGGTACCCCGACCCTGGTTTATATTCATTTATGGTCACCATTTTGAGCCTTGAGGAAAATGTTATTCCCGCTTTTGATGATACCTCCCTCGCAAGGTGTAGAGTTCATTAGTTGCTTCCATTGTTATTTCTTGGAAGGTATAGATGAGCTGTTCCAATATTAGAATAACAACAAGTTCTAAGATATAATAAGCAGAGTATTATTTGGAATACATTTCATCGAATTATCTGGAATACATTTCATCAAATCAATAAATAATCTAATCTAATGCACCTATCTGAACAATTACATAAAAAACAGACGATGTGGTGAAATGTTCCTTCCATATTCTTCATATCTGTGGCACGTAAATTACACCTGACTAGATTAGTGGCCATTGTAGTACCTCAACCGAAACTCATATTAACCGAATGTAACCAACTGAATGTGAATCACAATTGCATATAAATGCTATAGCTAGCGTATAAACGTTCATAACGTTACATTTCACGTGGTGAGATTTTCCAATAGCGTCTATATTTTTTGCAGAATGACCTCTAACAGTGGCTCAGTGATATCTGACACCGAAAGTTTTGATCAATATTGGACCAGCGACCAGAGGTCATATTCTCATTTGTATTCCATGTTACTGTCAAACACGTCTGACAGCAGATGATCATATAGCAGAAGTAATGTCCTCTCTTTCCATTTACCAACTAGCAGTGGTCGATTTCCTGCCACACAAAGTAGCCCCAGAGGGTAGGTAGAAAGTGGTGAATCAAAGTTGAAAATAACACTTGAACGTGGGTGTCAACTATGAAAAGACGTATGAAAAGGAAGGTTTCAGTACCCATTGGCAGGAGTGAAGGAATTTTATTGACCTATGGACTGAGAAAATGGTTTATTTCGTGGGTATAGAGGTCGTTTTCAGCAGAATGATATGTGGAACACCTGCTACATCGAGAGTGGTCTTTGATGTGTTTGCCAAGTCCGTCCATTCATCTACTTCAATTGCTCCCTGGGGAACACTGAATTGTGAGCTGATGTGAATTGTAAGCTGATATACGAGTTGGGATCTATAAGATATAGATTATGTAAGGGATAATCGGTGAAGTGGAGCGCCTCTTCGAAATAATGTACGAGGCCGAACCCACTTAGTACACGGTTTCCCCTCCGCCCCGACACACACACACCTACATGCAATCAAAAATACGGCCGTCTCGGATGATTGAATTCCTTGACCAAGCTATTTGACATCATGCCTCCGATGGTGCGCAATATTTGTCCCAATATTTTCAGTAATTTTGTTCTCATTTATGCGGTCAAGTGGAAAACCAACATCACGACAGGTGCCTTCCACTCAACTCTAATGTTTACATGGCTAGCTAATACGACAGAGAGTTTCCTGTTGCTATGACTACAGTTTACACGGTTCCGATTGAATAGTTTTTTAGTTGATTCGCAATGTGCGTTTAGTCGTTTTCGCCTCTTTTCATATGGTTGTGAGTATTACTCGAATGAAACAGTATAAAAGGAAACACGACAACAGACGCGCTCTCTTTTGCCACAGAAAGCTCACTGGAAAAGCTCCGTGATGTTGGAAAGAAGCATTTGGATAGTACAATTGGGTTTCAAAGCGGGGTCCCATAAAGTACCAGGGAATGCTACTTGAGTACTTAAAACGGCATTCATTTATTTGAAACGGCATTCAAAACGGCATTTTGAATTGGAAGAACCTAAAAAATGATGCGAGCACATGTCGGCAAACAGGTGAGTTATTCACTAAACTGATTTCATTCAAGTTTCAACAGAGATAACAGAGATCTTTTACTTTCTGCATCAAAATGCGGATGCCATACAAAATGGATATGAATATTCTGCATCCTATAATTCGTTTCAAGATATACGATTTGTCTATGGCAGAATTTTGCGTGGATTCAAGACTGGTTGAAAAGATCCATCCCTGGCCTCGATATACGATCCATCATACTGGTGAGTAGGTGTATTTTTACTTTGCGCTATTTATTCGATAATGGATACGTTATGTTCAAAATTGTAAATATGCCGCCAAATAGGCACTATAACTATTACGTTATATTCAAAATGACGAGCTAAGCACTCAATGTTTCATAGGCTTGTACATCCTGTATATTTGCAGGTAATGTGTGAAATGTTTTCGAATATGATCTGGAGATTTCTGGCAGAAATATTCACAATTTTGGACCTACGGAATCTCCGAGGAATATCAAAATATCGAGGATAACGTTTTCACTGGATTATGGATATCTGCAAATGGATATCACGAAGTGAAAAGCCAAATACAACCCATGGATATTAATCAGCATCTCATGGCTGCAATGATCATCTGTACGTCGAGAGATGAGAAATGTTCCAACATTGCTTTTTGTTTTTGCAATTTGTGATGCATCTCGTGCTGTAATTTGTTACCTGAATAAATATGTAGCGTTCATACATCGGTTTGTTGTGGTTCGTTATTTCTACACAGGAGTAGATTATTGGAGTACATTATTCGAATAATATACTCCAATAATCTACTGAAACGCAAATAATCTACTACTGGTAGTGGATTCTGAAAAATAGTCGATTGCATAGGACAATAGAACCGTGTACTAAAACTATCGAATTTGCAAAGCAGTTCATAACCTGTGCTGCATACATCTGAAGTGATTATAACCAAAAAGAAAACGGCATGTCAGCTAAATCATCATGAATAATGAACGAGTTATGATCAAAGACAATGACTGCAGGTGCATTAACGCGGGAACATCACAGATTCTCCATGTGATTTTATGACGTCTCCATGTTGAGAAAATGTTACTACCACTTTTGATGATACCTCCCTCGCAAGCTGCAGAGTTAATTATCTTTTTTCCGTCGTTATTTTTCAGCGGGTTTCTACGGTGGCTTATTACCGCCAATTATATTCGTGCATTTCTCACCCCGTCTATAATTATCACCTCACAATATTCACCGTGTTTATAATTTCCACCCCATCTATAATTATCACCTTACAATATTCACCGCGTTTATAATTTCCAGCCCATCTATAATTATCACCTCACAATCTTCACCGAGTTCATAATATCCACCCCATCTATAATTACCACCTCAGAATTATCACCGCGTTCATAATTTCCACCCCGTCTATAATCATCACCTCACAATATTCACCGAGTTCAAAATATCCACCCCATCTATAATTATCACCTCACAATATTCACCGAGTTTATAATATCCACCCCATCTATAATTATCACCTCACAATATTCACCGAGTTTATAGTATCCACCCCATCTATAATTATCACCTCACAATATTCACCGAGTTTATAATTTCCACCCCATCTATGATTATCACCTCACAATATTCACCCCGTTTATAATTTCCACCCCATCTATAATTATCACCTCACAATATTCACCAAGTTTATAATATCCACCCCATATATAATTACCACCTCAGAATTATCACCGCGTTCACAATTTCCACCCCGTCTATAATTATCACCTCACAATTTTCACCGAGTTTAAAATATCCACCCCATCTATAATTATCACCTCATAATATTCACCGAGTTTATAATATCCACCCCATCTATAATTACCACCCCAGAATTATCACCGCGTTCATAATTTCCACCCCGTCTACAATTATCACCTCACAATATTCACCGAGTTCAAAATATCCACCACATCTATAATTCTCACCTCATAATTATCACCGCGTTTAAAATTTCCACCCCGTTTATAATTATCACGTCACTTCATGAACATATGCAGCCCAAGAGCAACAAGATGCTTATGGAAGGTTTTTATAGCTTCCGCATTGAAGTGTATATAAGGACAGGTCCTTATATGTGGATTTGTGCATTTTCACAGTATATCGAAAATTTAAAACATGTTCACTTATAACAGAAATACATTGGTCTTATGTATTTCTGCTTATAAGGAGACGGCCTTTTATCCAGACATAAAACAGCCCGTTTATTCATATATAAGGACACTATATGCACTACTATAAACTGAATAATTGGGGCCTAATTAAATTATTGGCGCAATTAATTTTGTCCCTTTGAGTGACACACAATTCCCTGTAGGTCTATAAAACAACCATTCAACATGAATACAATTTAATTTCAAGACCACAAGAATATTCGAGATTAATATGCTGAACATGGTATACGTAGTGGTACGTGCTACATGTGTTCTAGTTGCGTCATTTTTCACAACTTATAATCATCGACATGTAAAATGTCCTTATGTGGGTCAGATGTTTTACAGGCAGTTTCTGAAGAAAGTTCTCATATAAGGACATGCTCTTATGTCCGGATAAGAGTATGTTACATGCAATGGTGAGAAGATCAGTGACCCAGTTTGCATGGCAAATGTGTTCAATGACTATTTTTGTGAAATTGGGTCTAAACTGGCGGCTAAAAACAAAAGTCAGCCTACAGTGTGTGATGCCCCTCAGGTTTCCACAAGGTTTGTTTTCCGACCAATCACACCCAGATTCATTCTCAAGCAAATCAGGTTGCTTATGAATGGAAAAGCCACAGGGTTAGACTCTATCAGCACAAAGCTACTAAAAGCATCTGCAAATGTTATATGTCACCCACTTTGTGATATCATGAACATGTCATTAGAATGTGGCAAGGTACCAAGCGACTGGAAAAAGGCCCGAGTTGTGCCTATATACAAAAGTGGTCAACGTGATGAACTAGGCAACTATCGCCCTATATCAGTACTACCAGTGTTGATGAAAGTGTTGGAAAGGGCAGTACACCAGCAAATGTATGATTATATGTCAGCAAATCATTTGCTCACACAGGCCCAATCGGGCTTTCGCCCCAAACACTCGACTACAACCGCACTTCTGTCTGTACTAAATACAATGTTCAGCAATTTTGATGTTGGTAAGTGTGTTGGTGTAATCTTTCTCGACCTAAAGAAGGCATTCGACACCGTGAATCACGTTGCCCTCTTGTCTAAGCTCCACATGTATGGTGTAGACGGTGTTGAATTACAGTGGTTTGAATCATATTTGACCTGCCGAAACCAATATACTCAGGTAAACGGTGTACTATCTGAGGGAAAGAAAGTTACCTGTGGGGTGCCCCAGGGATCTATCCTGGGGCCCCTACTGTTCATTCTGTATGTAAACAACCTTCCTTCTGCAGTGAACAAATGTCAAATGGTTATGTATGCTGATGACACAGCTCTGTTTTACTCTAGCAAGAACCCAAATAAAATGTCTAATGCCTTGAACAGTGACCTCGGTTCTGTTGGTGAATGGTTGAAACACAACCAACTGACGCTCAATGTCAAAAAAACTAATTACATGGTGTTTGGATTGAGACAACGGCTCAGTAAGTTCTCAGACATGGATATAACTATCAATGGTGATGTCATTGAACGTGTATA
The DNA here is from genome assembly GCA_949152475.1 of Terebella lapidaria. NCBI lineage: Eukaryota > Metazoa > Annelida > Polychaeta > Terebellida > Terebellidae > Terebella > Terebella lapidaria. The sequence goes on from OX424567.1 coordinate 21,583,913, forward strand.
CTCTTTCAAATACCTCGGAGTATTACTGGACGATGTACTAAGCTTCAACGACCATTTAGAGTATGTCTCGTCAAAAATAAAAAAATAAAAAACTCGGGGTTTTCTCACGATGTAGAAAATTCATTACCCGGTCTACAGCCCTACAACTGTACAAGTCACTTATCTTACATCAATTTGACTACTGTGATACAGTCTGGGACACATGCAGCAAGAAGGCTAAAGACAAACTACAGGTGTTACAAAACAGGGCACTTCGTATTGTTCTATGTGCACCTTACAGAACACCTGTTGAATCACTTCACTCTCAGTGTAATCTCCCAACACTACAAAAGAGAAGGGATTTTCACTTGTCAACCCTTTTGTATAAATGTGTCCAGGGCCTACTACCGGAATATTTATGTAACCTGGTCAAATATCAAAGTCACCGATACGGTACGTGGTCCACCACAAATCAGTGTTTGAGTCTTCCTAAGGTCAAACTTGAATGTGGCAAGAAGGCATTTGCTTATCGTGGTGCAAAACAATATAATACATTACCACCCGAGTTGTGCCAAACACCTGATCTTCAAACATTCAAACGTCAGTACAAACACTTGTTTGGTGTGTAAGTGTACACTTTGTCTAAAACTGGTTTTATCTGTTCTCATTGTGCTGTTTTCGTAATTGTCCATGTGTCCCTGTATGTAATGTACCCCGTGTAATGTCTGTATGTATGTACATGTGTACCTGTATGTAATGTACTCCATTTAATGTTTGTATGTGTGTACTTGTCCTCGCTGTATTGTTCTCGCTGTATGTGTGTTTACACCTATCATCTCTATGTAAATCATCCAGGGTCCTGGGGGAGATCAGTGCTACCACTGACCAGGTTACCCCTGGCTAAAGAACAAATAAAGAAATAAATATAAGGAAGTGCTCATATATGAGGACATGTCCTTATATGCGCGATAATACGGTACACAGAATACCAAGAGTGTTCATACTAAGACTCAGTGCACCAATTGAAATTCTGTACCTAGTAATGATCGTGATCAAATCATAATTATAAACTCGGTGATAATTTTAAGGTGTTAATTATAGACGGGGTGGAAATTATGAATGGGGTGAAAATTGTGAGGTGATAATTATAAACGGGGTGGAAATTATAAATGCGGTGATAATTCTGAGGTGATAATTATGAACGGGGTGGAAATTATGAACGGGGTGGAAATTATGAGGTGATAATTATAAACGGGGTGGAAATTATGAATGCGGTGATAATTCTGAGGTGATAATTATGGACGGGGTGTAAATTATAAACGGGGTGAAAATTGTGTGGTGATAATTATAAACGGGGTGGAAATTATAAACGCGGTGATAATTCTGAGGTGATAATTATGAACGGGTGGAAATTATAAACGGGGTGAAAATTGTGAGGTGATAATCATAAACGGGGTGGAAATTATAAACCCGATGATAATTCTGAGGTGATAATTATGAACGGGTTGGAAATTATAAACGCGATGAATATTGTGAGGTGGTAATTATAAATGGGGTGAGAAATACACGAACGTAATTGGCGGTAATGAGCCACCGGTAATGAGCCACTGGTAATTGGCGGTAATGAGGTTTCTTACATGAGCTGAACCAATACACATGAGCTGATCCATTATTGTCTCCCCGCAGGGGAGACTTCTTAAAAGCTCTCTGAGATTCCCATGGGGGGAATACTCTTCGACTGGGGGAAAAACCTGGTTTCGAAGAGAAAATACTTTGAACATGTGTTCTACAGAGCTCGACGTAAATAATTCAGTTAATTAACATAATCTAACGAATATTTTCGTCGAAGGGTGCAATTTTTTCGTCACTATCGCCAATTTACGTGAACATTAGCGTCTCGGCTGGATTTGAGAATAAATACATAACTACAGTGTGCATTCAGTCAACCGTGTATGACTCTTGTCCCTACTGTCGAGTCATCGCTCACTTCTCACGCTTATTCTTTATGTCAGTGCCAAGTTTTCCTTGTTTTTGGAGCAGTAAAACTAGCACATTTGTTACGTTCCATTTTCTGACTGCATCTTCACTTCTAACAATCATACGCATTTATTTTTCGCTGTCCCACAAAGAGCTATTTTTTTGCTCGCAAAGTGCGGAAGATTGATTACCGTGGTATTTATCGTTGGCAACGTGTAAAAGTCGAAATGGGTTCCGAGTTCAACACCACCGCCTTCAACATTGATATTTTAGTGCTTGTGAATATTCCGACGGTACTCAAATTTATTGGACATTCTCATATGGCATATATTGTCTCCTATTTGTACACTATTGACCAAAAACAACTTCACAGATATATTGAATTTTGGGCCAAATAAAAAACGGTGCTGAATTTTATGAACACCTTGCTATTTTTTTTGATGGGCGTACTCCATCAGGGACTCGATTTTTTATGGGCGTACTCGATCATTGTTCATACAAACTATACGGTACCAATTGCTTTCACATCGGTATATTCGTCCGGCATGGACATCGTAGGCCTATATAATATGCGCACGGAATTAAATTGAAAACAGTGCTAGAAATGATCGCGATATTGACTTCTGTCATCCGGGCAGATCTGGTGCTTTGCACCAGGTATGATTCTTGTAAGAATAATAATAAGCTATAATAGAGTTTTATGTGTCAGGTACATACGTTTCGACTAATTGAAAATGATTTGTTTGCATTGGTTGAATCTGTGTGAACAATTACGAAAGGTAAGGGATAGTGTGGTATATTATCTAGTTTAAAGTCCTCCCATATCTGCTGCATGCAAATTAGAATATATTGTCTATATATTGTCCTATACATCAACCCAAACCCACTATAACAGAATATAACTAACTAAATGTGACTCACTATTGCACGAAATATAACAGCCAATGTATAGATGTTCTAAACATTTCATTTTCACATGTCGAGATTTTCCCAGAGCGTATATCTTTTTTTTTTAATTGCTGAAATATTGGCTCATTACCGCGCTTCGATCAGTATTGGACCAGCGATCAGAGGTTATATTCTCATTTATATTCCATGCTACTGTCACAAACATCTGACAGCAGATGATCATATTTCAAAAGCAATGTCCTCTCTGTCCATTTGCCAACTAGGAGTGTTCAATTCCCTGCCATATAAAGTAACCCCAGAGGATAAGTATGGTGTAGTGAATCGAATCTGAAAATAATACTTGACCGTGAGTGTCGAATATGAAAAGACACATGAAAATTTAATTGAAGTGGTAGGAACAAAGTAATTTTATTAGCCTATGGAGTGACAAAGTTGTGTGGACACCTGCTACTTTCAGAGTGGTCTTTTGCTGTGTACGCCAACTCCCTCCTTACTCTACTTCAATTGCTCCCTGGAGAATACTGTTTGGGACATGGGAATTGTGAGCTGATACACATGTTGAAATCAACAGGATGGGATTCAATCCAGCAGTATACAATAGAAGACACATTTAGATCTATATTGATATAAAATTTATTATGAAGGGTTACACGGTAAAATGTCTGAGTGAGAACTAATACTCTAATACACTGAGGGGTAGGTAAGTAGTTTTACAGTACTAGGTGTTGTCTAAGCATTATTAGACAAGGTGATGTTTTGAACAAATTTGTCTGGTGGACGGCATTCAAACAATTACTGTGTCAGTTGTGAATTTAGCAGCGAATCTTCCGCCACGTGCAAGTTCAAACAGCAGAAGGAAGGCACTGAAAGACGTGCAATAGAGGCTGTGTAATGCTCGATCCAAAAATCAGCATTTATACTGATAATAAATTGAACTCGACAATTTAATTTATTCACACAACTGTGACTTCACGTCCCATTGAATGTCAGATGTTGGTGAGACATTAGGCTATGTGTGTGATGTGGATGAGTGCACATCCCATTGTCTGCTGAAAGGTGTTATTTCAAGAAACTACAGAACGGTTTATTGTATGGTAACGTGGCTGCTAGATCGTAATACACAATGCATACATAACCAATCCAATTGTGTGATTGATTCAGTGGGAATGAATAGAATGAATCAATGAAATTTAGATTCTAAGCATTGAATTTGCAGAGCAGTTCATACACATCCACACATAAAACTCATTTTCCATTTGTTAGTGAGCATAATATTTTGTGTCTTGTAGTCATCTAAATATTCTCCACCCATGAAGATAACAGAATCCTAGTTTGCTCCTCATGAATAATGCATGAGTTATGATCAAAGACAATGACCACAGCGCGGGAACATCACAGCTCCTTCGTGAAGTTTTATGACGGCATTTGTCTTCTTTTGTATTGAAGATGGTACCTCAAACAGTGGCTACTATTTGGTATGATTCCAACGTACAATACCCGGTTTGATGACATCTCGTTTGTGAGCTGTAAAGATGTTTTCTGGTGTTGTCATCCTTATTTCTTGTAAGGTGTAAACTGATGCAATACTAGATGAATAATAAACTATAACAAAATGTAGTATCATTGGTTGATGTATCATATATGTTCTTACAAATTGAAATCATTATGCATCTGATCAGATTAATCGGCCTGGAAAATTACAGAAACTATTGGACAATTGGAAAAAAGTTTTTGAATATATTACCGTCCATTGAAGTACATTAAATTACACCTGAATAGATTATTGTCCATTGCAGTACCTCAGCCGAAACTCATATTAGCCGAATGTAACCAACTGAATGTGAATCACAATTGCATGAAAACGTTTTGGCTAGCATATAAACGTTCACAACGTTATATTATCGCATGGTGAGATTTTCCCAAAGCGTCCATATTTTTTTGTAAAATGACGTCCAACATTGGCTCAGTGATGAAAATGTCTGACACTGAAAGTTTTGATCTTTATTTGACCAGCGACCAGAATATTATATTCACATTTGTATTCCATGGTACTGTCAGGAATGTCTGACAACAGATGATCATGCAGCAAAAGTAATACTCTCTCTTTCCATTTACCAACTAGCAGTGTTCGATTTCCTGCCAACATGTAGTAGCCCCAGAGGGTAGGTAGAAAGTAGTGAATCAGAGTTGAGAAATAACACTTGACTGTGGGTGTCAATGATGAAAAGACGTATGAAAGGAAGTTTTCAGTATCCATTGGAAGGAATGAAGGAATTTTATTGACCTATGGACTGAGAAAATGGTTTATCTCGTGGATATAGAGGTCGTTTTCAGCAGAATAATATGTGGAACACCTGCTACTTCCAGAGTGGTCTTTGATGTGTTTGCCAATTCCGTCCATTCATCTACTTCAATTGCTCCCTGGGGAACACTGTTTGAATTGTGAGCTGAGGTGAACTGTAAGCTAATATACGAGTTGGAATCTATAAAATGTAGATTATAACTATTGAATTTGCAAAGCAGTTCATAACCTGTGCTGCATACATCTGAAGTTATTATAACCAAAAAGAAATCGGCATGTCAGCTGAATCATCATGAATGATGAACGAGTTATGATTAAAGACAATGACTGCAGGTGGATTAACGCGGGAACATCGCAGATTCTCCGTGTGATTTTATGACGTCATTTGTCCTCTTTCGTAATGTGGTACTTCAAGTTGCGGCTATTATTCCGTATGATTTCCATGTGGAAAAATGCAATTCCTGAGTGGACGACACTTCCCGTGCAAGCTGCACAGGGTGTATCGGCTGTTTTCGTAGTTATTTCCTGTAGGATGTGATCTGTCGCAATGTAGAATAAATCGTATACATATAGTTATGTATAGTTAAGGAAGGTGGTACACACCGAGACGCCTTCCGTAAGGTGCTACCCCCACGCCTGGTAACTATTTATAAATGGTCTCCATGTTGAGAAAATGTTATTACCACTTTTGATTATACCTCCCTTGCGAGCTGTAAAGAGTTGATTGGCTTTTTTCGTCGTTATTTTTCACCGGGTTTCTTACATGGGATGATCCAATACATATATGAGGTGATCCAATATGATATGTAGAATAATAATAATAAGCTATGATAGAGTATTATTTGTCAGGTACATATCTTTCAACAAATTGAAAATGATAAGCATTTGTTGGATATGTCCGGACAATTACATAAACTAAGGGACAGTGTGGTATATTATATATTCTAAAGTTTTCCAATATCTGCTCAATGTAAATTAGAATATATTATCCATCACAATACATCAACCCAAACCCACTATAAACGAATATAACCAACTAAATGTGAATCACTATTGCATGAAAGATAATAGCCAATGTGATGATGTTCTAAACATTTCATTTTCACATGTCGAGATTTTCCCAGAGCGTATATCTTTTTGTTGAATTGCTGAAATATTGGCTCAGTACCGCGCTTCAATCAATATTTGACCAACGACCAGAGGTTATATTCTCATTTGTATTCCGTGCACATGTCACACACGTCTGACAGCATATGATCATATAGCAAAAGTAATACTCTCTCCTTCCATTTAAAAACTAGCAGTGTTCGATTTCCTGCCACATAAAGTAACCCCAGAGGATAAGTAGGGTGTAGTGAATCAAATCTGAAAATAATTCTTGACCGTGGGCGTCAAATATAAAAAGACACATGAAAAGTTAATTGAATCAAGTGGCAGGAATAGGCGAATTTTAATGGCTTATGGAGTGAGAAAGTTGTTCGTCTCGTAAACATACATGTAGAGGTCGCTGCAGCAGAATAATATGATATTGTGTGGAACATCTGCTACTTCCAGAGTGGTCTGGAAGTTGTCTGGAAGTTTTATGACGGCATTTGTCGTCTTTTGTATTAAAGGTGGTCCCTCAAACAGTGGCTAGTACTATTTGGTATGATTCCAACGTACAAATCCCGGTTTGATGATATCTCGTTCGCGAGCTGTAACGATTTTATCTGGTGTTGTCATCCCTATTTCTTGTAAGGTTTAAACTGATGCAATACTAGATGAATAGTAAACTATAACAAAATATGATATCATGTGTCATGTATCATATGTTCTTACAAATTGAAATCATTATGCATCTGATCAGATAAATCAGCCTAGAAAATTATAGAAACTATTGGACAATGAGATAACGTTTTTGAATAGATCACCGCCCATTGAAGTACACTAACCATAACTACCATTATATGCCATTGATTATCTACACATGGTACAACTATATACCTCATATTAACAAGCTGTAACACTGCAAACTGTTTTGGACTAGTATGGATCCTTCCATATGACGATATCGATTCTGTTACATCTGGACTTCATATTCTCAAGGGAGTATTTCTACCATTATTAAATTACATGGTTTGTCATTTGGAACTTCTCAGGACAAATGCTATATATGATTCAATTATCAACAATGACAAATATACAATGAATACTAGAAGTTGATTCAATAAAGTCTCCGAAACATTGTATATTACATACTAATCTATCTTCGGTACTAATATATCTTCGTTACTAAATTTGAATGTCGAATCTTAGATTAGATTGTCTCCAGCTTTCTATCTTGTATTGTGCAGATTGTCTCAAGCATTACTACATATTGTTTATTGGTTAAATTTGGTAAAAATAATGCTCCGTTTTATTTTCAAACACTCATTTTTCTTTCGAAAAGACTGCTCCAGTTAGATTCTTATGCACAGTTCACACTTCAGTATAACTCCAACGCATTGCGTGATTGATATATTTGATCCTATACATTGATGGCCTAGGTATATACCTGACAATTACCTGGTATGTTTTTGGCTTTCACCTGAACCAGACTGATCAGTTACACAAGCTCCCATAAATCATATCTATGACTCGAATCAGCTGCGATCCGTGACATACGAAAATACTATAGCCAGTATGGTACCTGTACAATGTATGTCAAATAGAGTGTATCTCAAGAGAAAGAAACCTGGGTGTGTTATGCTTTTTTCTCTTCCATATTCAACAAGCACTGATAAGGTGCCAGATGAGTCAGCATTTTCAATGAACGAGTAGTGCTGAGGGGTGGCACACACTATCTGGGCAGAGAATCCTTCTGGAACATCTGATTTCAAATTTATATGGAGTAAGGAAATACGGGTTCATGATTAAAAGCAAAACTGGCTTGGGACTGGGTGGGACTGGGTAACAAACGCGGTTCTGATTGGCAGGGGTTTCGTTGTCTATATCAACACTCTAATGGCACTCTAATGTGTTTCACTGTTTGGCGTTATAAGATATTTGGAATGCTGTGTTCTCTTGCAACCACAAGATGCTGTAAATCTTGTGGTTGCAATAAATATGAACTACAAATTAACACTACAAAAATCCCAGTCTTCAGTGACAAAATTTCAGCTGGTCATACCGTTCAATTTTCACATGGCGAGAATCTCCCGGGATTCAGTATTGGCACTGAGAGTTTTGATCAATATGGGACCAGCGACCAGAGGTTACATTCTCATTTGTAATCCATGCTTGTGTCACAAACGTCTGACAGCAGATGATCATATAGCAAAAGTTGTGCTCTTTTTTCCCATTAACCAACCAGGAGTTTTCGATTTCCTGCCACATGAAAAAGCCCAGTGGATGAGTTGTAGGTAGTGAATCAAATTTGAGAATAACGCTTGACTGTAGGTGTTGAATATAAAGACAGTGAAAGGAAGTTTATGGACTCAAGCGGCAGGATTAAACGAATGTCATTGGCCTAAGGAGTGGGAAAATGGTTCATCTCGTGAATATAAAGGTCGTTTCCAACAGATAAGTATGTGTAGAACACCTGCTACTTCCATGGCAGTCTTTGATGTGTTCACCAACTCCCTCCAGCAATCTACTTCAATTGCTCCCTAGAGAATACTGTTTAGCTACAGGATAAATTTTGGCTATATAGGATGCGATTCAACAATTCTATTCAGTTGTATACAGTAGATAAATAAATTTATTTAAATATTGAAAAAAATATATTATGAAAATGATGCATGATTGTGATATTGGTCACACTGCTAATGATCCACGTATGCCATGTTTTGTATGAGCACGTACATCATATAACTACAAATCATGATTTACAAAGTAAGAAAAAAGAACTGGCATTATCAGTGTCATTAATAACAGTCTTCGCTGTGTTTATTCTAGCCTTTTACAATCAAATATTCATGATGCTTTAAACATTTTTCTCATTGTCAGTATTCATTATCGACATAATATTTTGATATTTCTGGCTCATTTTACAGTACATGGGTCTCACTTATCCTTTCAGATATTGATTTAGCAGAAAGTTGTGTAAGTTATCAAATATAGTCAATGGTTGTCATTTGAGGTAGTAAAGTGGTTATAACAATAAGTGATTTCATGTATAGATTTATACCTTTTGATCAAATGAACGGATTGTGATGTTCAATTACGAATATTCACAATTGTTATGCGAAGGCATGAGCTCACATTTTTTTTTTGTTTTTTATCAAGTAGATTGTTCGGAAAATCTTCTGAGTTTCTTTATATTCTTCACACTCAATTCGCTACAAATCACGAGAGTCGGAAAACAAGTTTTAGAGGTTGCTGTGTTGTGAGTTTGCTGATCATGAATAATGCATGAGTTATGACCAAAGACAAGGACCACATAGGGATTAGGGTGGGACACTACAGCCTCTTTGGTCGGACTTGAGACATCTTTGATCATAAGGTGACCCGGTGTACAGCTACCAATTCGCTTGGTTTCCATGTAGATGAATGCAATTCATAATTTCTGTGACACTTCTCTCCAGGGCTGTGATATGTTCATTTGTTGTTATAATAGCAATGTCATTTCTTGCCAGAAGTACGCTGTGTGATGTAAAATAATACGTGTATAGGGCCTACTTAAACACATGTATAAACTGCTTATTTTCTGTCAAAAGACTTATTGATGAGCTGAAATCATTGTCAATGTGAGGAGGTTAATGTGGTAATGTGGTAGAAGAGTTTAATATCAATAAGACGTCACACTCCAAAAACAATAGTGACTTATGTTGCGTTCAAACCAACTTGTGAAGACGGTGTTTCCCAGTTCACCACCAGTGATTTGCATTCAAGCCACGTTACCAACGGTAGTCACCAGCGGTGAATTGGGATTTTTTTCAGCGCTTCCATTTTCACCACCAGTGAAATAGCTGGCGGTGGATAATGATGCTGCGTTCGAACCAACACTCACCGCCTGTGAGAGTCGACGTCTCCGGCAGTGTGCACCGTCTTCACAACTTGGTTTGAACGCAGAATGAGTACTTCATATTCAGGAAGTCGCCGGCGAAGTTCCTATCGTTTGTGCTTGCCACATAGGAATATATACAGGGAGTGGTGTATCTTATTGATATTATACTCTTCTTCACTAATACTTTCCAATGAAGTGGTAGCAGTTTGGGTCAAAGTATTTCAACCTCATTTGAATCTTTCAAATGTGAGTTTCACTGAATATTTTGTCTGTTTCAGTTGGACGAGTTTAAACCGGATGACCATAAACATAAATGTTCACTCATAGATGAAACAATTACTGAAAGGGCCACGTAAAGAGGTTGGAGAACAAATGCACCGATGTTTTCCTTTATATGTTATGAGTTAATGCAAGCAATGGAATCCAATTGAAACTCAAATTTAAAGGACAGTTGGTAATCTTTTCATTTTATTATGTATGGATGTGTCCCGTTCTTCGTAAATAACGTTAAGATATTCCTGAACTACACTGACCTGTCACTATTAGCTTATAACTAGAATCTTCAATAAACTCATGTCGTCATTTTGACCGTACACATGGTGCCAAGCTTTTTTGCTGTCCTAGTATTTTATTTACCCACGTTCAATATCCTAAATATTACATACCACCTTTTTATGAATAATTTCATATATAAGATAGCCCCATCACCGTTATTATTCGGTATTATAAACAATGCAACGAGGGATATAGTCGTGATGCAGACGCTCCGATTCATACTTGGGGTACAGGTAAAGAGGTTTCGAAAATCCCAATTGTTGGATGTTTTCATAAAATCCTTATTTTGTATGCAGGAAGCATCCAAGACTGTTATCAGAAGCAAAACAGTCGCTGCTGGGGTGTTTTTAGGCTCCATCGAGACACCTTATCTTTACCTAAGATTTCCAAAATGCCGAACAGACCAATTGGACAGAAACAGTGCTGGGTCGAATGTATTTTGCAGGTCAAACGTACAAGCACAATTCAGGATATGTTGTACAGCGCAGATCAATACCAACTTTATTGGCTGAGATGATGAAATGGTCGACTACATTTGAATGAATAGTGTTCCTGAAGTCTTTTGGGAAATCCTCACCCGGCAGCAGTAAAATATAGTAGCAGTTTCATGAGTTTCGTAGTGAACACGTGTTCAGTTGTTGACATGCATTGTTAGGGAGATAATGGAAGCAATTCTTGCAAAATGGTTATGCAGTACGCAATATCGTTTCACATTGATTTGGAACAATTGGTTGAAACATGGTTTGTTGATTCAAACATGGTCAATAAGTTCAGTACAGAATATTGCATATATTTATGCACTGCGTGATTTGAAGTGCGGTACATTTTCAGAATATCCAATTAGAACACTTTATATTCTCATAATTCATACTCATTAAGTCGTCACAGGAATACTGTTGTCACAAATGGATTTAATTACTACTCCTAAAGGGTGGCAGGTGTTCCGCACATACTTATTCACTAATAACGACCTCGCTCTCAGCATGATTCTTTTTCTTACTTCGTAAACCAGTGAAAGTCATTTTCTGAAGGGTCCATAAACCCCACTGTATGTATTCTTTGGTAATGTAACAAAAATACTATACAAACGGTATAAAATAGTTTTAGACATTATATATATATGTCATAGACTACCATAGACTACCATCAACTGCCATAGACTACGGAGTTTATTGTATTTTTTGTGGTGAGAGATTCAACGCCCACTGTATATTAACTCAATCTTAGTCCACGGTTCTATTGTTCTTTGCAGTATATTATTTTTCAGAATCTACTGGGAAACGGTTCCCAGTAGAATATTGCAGTAGATTATTCTTACCCAAAATCTACTGCAATATAATCTACTGCGTGTGAAAGCAACAACCGCCAGTGTACAAACTGCATCTGCTCAAACAAGACGCGTTTGTTTGCGTACTAGCGAGTCGTTTTCATCATTGCCGAAACCTAATTCGTTTGATGCCATGGAAACTTGGTCGAGGCCAATATAATGTAGATGAGAAGGTGAACAATAAATGTGGTGTTACTGTTGAGTCCCAATTCTAAATTCATCAAGGCACTACTGAAAGGTGGTAGCACAAGCAGTGGGCATTGTCGTGCTGATCTTTAACCCTATTTGTATTCATGATTCATTCATAATCCGGGATTGATATATATTCATCATTATCATGCAAACCATTCATTGGATGCAGACATCAGTTAGCAAAATTTGGTAAATACCGTGTTGAATATCGTTGAAAATTACGAGAACAGCAAGTGGACATGTACTTCTATTCTCATGATATAATAATGGTGACAAAGTTAATCACAAATTCAGACAGTGTCGCCCTCTGTTTCCTAACTCTGTTGAAGTGTGACGGTATAGTTGTACACGCAGATTACTACTCGTAGATGCATATGCCGGTGGAGATTTAGTTGAGTTGAGGGGGAACCGAGAACTAAGTCGGATAATCGGTTCAGTGTCGCGTCTCATGAAAATAATAGACTCGCCTTCGGCTCGTCGATTATTTTCCAGAGTCGCTCCACTTCAACGATTATCCTATACGTAGAAATGTAAGAAATGACCTCGAGTACATCGGTGTTTTGTGACAGTCCTTTAATATTTCGTCATCGCTTCCTTACACCTAATTACCCATTTATCACATGATAAAGGTTTATGTACAGCTGCATTATTAATAATATCTTACAACCCAATGACAATATTATGATATTTGGGCACTTTATTTTGTACTTTATTATCGTTTGTATGTCTACATTTGAAATTTAATGATAAGGGATAGTAGAATTTCCCGTAATCTTCAAAAAGATCGCCACTAAAATTGAAAATGAAAAAAGATTATCAATTGATATAAGTATTTTTTATGACTCAGGAATGTGTCTGAATCTTTCTTTCTCTGAGTATTATAAATTTTATGCAGCAGTCGACCGTTTGATAAACAGGTGACAAATGAACGAAACAATGATGTCTGAAGCTCGGTTATTCCCTAGAGTTAGGATTCATGTATTTGTCATTTCAGATTCACTTTGACAGACATGGTAACTCTTCCATGACATTAACCAGTCCCAGTAATTTGTCCGCCCACATCACAGAGACGTCATGATAATCTACATGACATAACCTGACCATGTTGTGTTTTTGTTTGTATCCAGTCAACTTTTTTTTTTCGAAAAGTACCAGCCAGCCAGGAAAAAAACATAAACAGAGAAAAAAAGAAAGACATTTACTACCACAATAACATCTTTATTCACACTGTAACTCATGATAAAAATGTAAAATATATGGCATTTGAGAGTTTGCTAAGCTATCAAATATTTCATTGATGAATAACAGAGGACATAACAGCAAAATGAAAACAATTCCATCCCATTATCATTCTCGATATTCGGTGTTTTTTGAAAGGAAAAAAGTCGGTTTCTGAGTGAAAAACGACATAAAATTTTGTGTTGTTTTCTGAAAATATTTGCTATTTCCACCCGCCCGCTGACTGGAAACAAAGAAAAAACCCAACATGGCCTAATGTACTGGGTAATATGAATCACATTCTTTACTGAAGCTGGGTATTTATCACATCTGTCGAATGTCTTATAGAACATAAAACAATCCATCTGTTTTTTTTGTTCAAAGCCTTGCAAATGCTTGAATCGACAATGCTATGTCAAATATATTTGAATACTGAACAAGTTGACATACTCCTGATTATTTTGCCACATGTTATTTTGTATGTCACATATATTACTTTCAGTAAAAACCCTTTCAAGTTGCAAAGTCATACACCAAATACATTCCGGTACTCTGGTACTTGGGAATCCCAACCACAATCAGACATGAATGCGTCAAATCAGAAAAATTATGGCCTACATGCATGACAAATACCTTGGGATTTTCAAGATCGCGGCCAGACTTGTAAGTTACCCAAGCCCTAAAGACCTCTCTAAGACCTAACCCAGTTACATTTCATGACATACGACTGCCATCTATGTATATCACACCAATACACAAAGTTATATAAATACTTGCATGTAAGTATCAATCTATTACCAGTGTGACGTTTGGTAATGACTTGTTTTCGGTGTGGCCCAAAAAACCTGGTTTCTCTGATCGTATAGACTTTATGTAACTCCCGCTCGTTGTGATTCGAGAGCCGTCACTAAATTGGTGTCCCCCAACGCTGGTGTATCATCACTCCGTAGCTTACCGGCTTCACTTAGGCAAGAAGCAACTCAGATGTAAATAAATTGAAGATTTATATACATCAAATCAACTTACAATTGTATGGCTGGTCACCCACGTGACGTACAAATATGAAGTTCAGACATGGAGCACTGTATGATCACATTTCAAAAATAAATAGTGCACGAGGGCACAACTAAAAAGAGTTCTTAGCCGGCGGCGTCTCTCTGTCCCTTCCCGTTGAAGTTTCCCGTCCCGTTTAGTCGAATGGTTTCTCCAGGTAGTCGGTCTAATCCCGGTTGACTCTAAGGCCCTGAAGAAGGAGTCGTCCGCACGGAGTTCGTCGAGTCCCTTGGCTGTGGCGGTGACGATCTCCCCACGGTCGATGTCGCTGTTGCAGTGCTCTCAGAGCGGCCGTCCGCTCTCCCTTATATAGCCAGGGTGGCTGCGCGCGCATCTTCGTCCGCGAACGTATCTTCCGCACTCTTCTCCACGTGGTGAAGACTGCGTCCGCGAACGGTTCTTCCGCGAAGGCTCCTCTTCCGCGAACGGTGCTTCCGCGACTGATGCTTCCGCTGATGATGCTTCCGCAATCGTGCTTCCGCGAACGGTTCTTCCGCGAACGATGCTTCCGCTGATGATGCTTCCGCAATCGTGCTTCCGCCAACGGTTCTTCCGCGAACGGTGTCTTCGCAAGTGGACTTTGTAGATCACGTGACCGTTCCTAACGAACGTTTCAGCGCGGCAGTTGCATGGTTTTGTTACAACTCCACCCTTTCTGGAGATCAACGTCCCCGTTGATCCTTTCTCTCTCTTCTTTTCTCTTCTTCCTCCTTCTTCGTCTTTTCCTGCCTGTCTGTTGTTTACAGGGCTCTCTCCCTCCACTTCACTGGCGATCCACCTCGCTTTCGGACGTCTCCGCCAGCCTGTCCCGAGTGTCTGTATATGCTCGGAGCTGTTCCCGGAGCAGCTTGGTCTCTCGGACGTGGGCTCGCAGCTCCTTCCGGTGGCTCTTCTCTCGTTGAGAGGCCTCCCCTCGCAGCTGCAGCACCTCGGCCTCGAGCTGTCTCTGCTCCTCCTTGGCTTGGAGCCGAGCCTCCGCTTGGGTGAGGTGGCGTCGTCCCATGGCTATCGTGGATGCCAGGTCCTCCAGGGCCTTCTCTCCGGCAGTGACCGCTCTGCCCAGGCCCTCCACATACGGTCGCAGTTGGTCCTCCTCCTCCGGAACGGGCTTGAGGTACCAACTCAGGTCTAGGGGCTTGTAGGTAGGGGCCGAGTCTCTGGGAACGGGGGGTCCGTCGTCCTCGGGGGTGGGGGCCTCCGGGGATTCCGCCTCTCTCCGCTCCTGCTGAGACTCCGGTTCCTCTTCGCTATTCGGGGGGTCGTCCTCGGGGTCTGGGGCGTCCTCTGACCTGGGGGCGTCCTCCCGGGGGCTTGACGGCGTGGAGCTGGTCGTCCCGCTGGCCGCAAAGCTGACAGTCTTCAGCTCAGGGGCAGACACAGTAGTCGGACCATCTCGGGAGTCGGACACGGGCGTGTCGGTCGTCGTCCTCCTCCGTCCTGGCTTGAGGGTGTTGCCGCTGGCATGCGACGTCTCATGCCGGTCTCTGTCAGCTCGGCGGGCGAATCGCTGGCTGCACATCTTGCAGAGGTGCCGCCCCTCCTTCTGCGTGTGTTTGGTCGCCACGTGTCGGCTAAAGTTGGATGCCGTCACGTGGATCCGGCAGGGGCTGCACCAGCGTCGCCCTCTCTCGGTAGACAACTTCCGGGCAGGGGACCGTCGACCTCCTCGGGGCTCCTCACGACGCTCCCGGCTCCTTGAGCGCTCCCGCTTCCGGTCAGGCTTGTCTATCTTGGTAGGTGGGTCGCTCATCTTGTCGACTTCAAGGGGCAGAAAGTCAGCCAAGTCGAAATCTGGAACGTCCCCGAAATCTTCGTCTGCAAATGCGGGTATCTCAATGATCTGCAGAGTTGGTGTGTTCATGGTTGAAGTGATGACGGAATCGTAGGCCGGCCTGCTTATATAGAAAAGGCGCGGACCAGGGATCTGGGGGAAAAAGCATTGTCGTGGAACGAAATAACGTTTTTCGCTTGCTTCCGCGAACGGTTCTTCCGTGAACGCTGCTTCCGCGAACGTGCTTCCGCGAACGGTACTTCCGCGAACGCTGCTTCCGCGAACGCTGCTTCCGCGAACAGTTCTTCCGCGAACGCTCCCGTCATCGTTTACATCGTTTGGACTGCATTCCCGCTGTTTTCCACTCGTCCCTCGTCATCACTGGGGGTCCGGACTGGGGTCACATCGTCCGGATTGGGTATCCAGGCGTCGGTTTCAGGGGTGAACCAGCACCTTTTTATATTGTCAATGTGGACATCTTTAATCTTGCCACCGGGTCGATCTTGTATGGACACCATCCATCCGAGATGAGACTTCACAACGAGATAAGGTCCCGTCCACCCTAGTCCTAGTTTTGGTCTAGCCTTTGGAGGGTACCAATACATCACCCAGGTGCCCACCGGAAAATGTCGAGCGGCTGATTTTACGTCATGATGGCGCTTTTGTCGCACCGTAGCCGTCTTCAGGCACTCTCGGGCAGTCTCGTGAGCTTGTATGGTGGCTTCCTTCACCCATTCGACGTATTCGGACGCACACTCGGGGACTGGTCCTCCCAAATCGTCCGGTTTCGTCCGGTACCTCAGGTCCAATGGGGTGGTTGCCTCCCGTCCCATCATCATTCGAAATGGTGTACACCCGGTGCTTTCGTGTACTGATGTTCTATAAGTCGCCATCACGTAGGGCAGATGGTCGTCCCAGTCGTCATGGTTCTCGTCCACGACCACGGCCAGAAGGTTCAGCAGGGTCCGGTTGAATCGCTCGACCATCCCGTCTGATTTGGCGTGATAAGGGGTCGTCCGAGTCTTCTCCCCTCCTAGGATCTTGATCATCTCAAGGAAAAGCTTACTCTCGAACTCTTGTCCCTGGTCGGTGTGTATCTTGGCTGGCATTCCCAGGCGGCACACGAACTCAGTCACAAAGACGTCCGCCACCGTCTGAGCCTCATGGTTGGGTAGAGCGTAGGCCTCAGTCCACTTGGTGAAATAATCACCCACGACCAGTATATACCGGTTCCCAGAATTGGTGATCGTTCCAGGCTCCAAAATGTCCATGGCCACCCTTTCTAGCCGATCGCCTACCGGTAGATTTCCCATGGGGTGGTACTTGGGCCCCGGTCGCGGCTTTCTCCCACTACACTTCAGGCACTCCCGGCACCAACGCTCCACGTCCTTCGTCATACCCGGCCAGTACATTCTCGCTTTTAGTCGGTGGACTGTTTTGGTGACTCCCTGGTGGCTCATCAGCTTGCCGGTGTGGACCTCCTTCATGACGGCGCGTCTCAGGACCTGTGGAACGACCAGTTGATGGATTGGGGCGTTCTGGCAAGCCGCTTGGTACCGCCGGTACAGAAGCCCATCACGTAGCTCCAGCTGGTCCCACTGTTGCCACAGAGTCTTCATTTGCTGACTTTTTGTTCTGACTTCGGGCCATGCAGGTCTCTCAGTGAAAATATTCTTCCACCCGAGGATGCCTCCAACTTCAGGGTCGGCTCGTTGAAGGGTCACTAGGTCCTCCTGGGAATAACCATTCAGGACCTGGGCCTCCGGGGCTCCCTCCATCGGATTCCGGCGTCCTCCCGTAGCCATAGCCCGCGTGACAGCTAGCATTTGTTTGTCTGGATCTCGGATCACAGGGTTGGGGCATGGGTCCAGGAAGGGCTCCTCTCGGCAGCGCATCCACACGTCGGCCGTCGCGCCGATCGCTGCTCCGGCCACAACCTCCGGTCCCAAACCATGCAGTGCGAGGAGCATCATCAGGAGAAACCAAACCCAGGCAGAGGGGCGGAGCTGATGCAGGGTTCTGCAGACGCTCCTGGCTCCTTCCTCCGTCTGTGGGGGGCTCCGGTCAGGCAGGCATTCCTCGGTCGGCTGGGTAGTCGTCCTCGGGTCCTCCTGGCAGCGCACCTCCCAGATCTGGAATATCCCGACTCCATCTCCGCAATAGTAGTCCTCCGTCCAGGGCTCCACAGGGACCTCCCGCAAGATGTTAACTTGAGGTCCTCCGGGGCTCCATCCTTCTCCGCTGATCGGTGGAAGCAGATCCTCGTCAGAGAGGTCCTCCAGGGGTAGGGGACACTCCTCCTGAGTCGGACAGGCCTCCTCTTCTCCTTCGGGTCTTGTGGTGTGGCGAGGGGCGGGACAATCCGGTCTCCGGCACTGTCGGCATCTGGACATCCCGTCTGCATTCCCGTGTTGTACTCCCGGTCGGACCTCACACCTGAAGGCGTAGCTGGCGATGCGAGCTGCCCATCTAGCGATCATTCCTTCCGCATCCCGAAAGTTCAGTAGCCACCTGAGAGAGGCGTGGTCGGTTCGTAGTAAGAACGCTCTCCCCCACAAGAAATGTCTGAAATGGTGTATCATACTGACGACGGCCAGGAGCTCCCGCTTGGTGGTGCAGTAATTCCGCTGGGTGTCCCTCAGGGTTCTGGAAGCATAGGCGATCACCCGCTCTCGTCCGTCCTGCACTTGGGATAAGACGCCTCCCACTCCGTAGCCGCTAGCATCAGTATCTAAAATAAATTCTTGGTCCATGTCAGGGTACACCAGCAGGGGGTGCTCGGTCAGGGGTTGACGCAGCGCCTCGAACGCCTGCTGATGAGCCTCGCTCCAATGGTAGTTGACTTCCTTCTTTAACAGGTGGTTGAGGGGTCCCGCTCGGGTGGCAAAGTCAGGGATGAATCTGCGGTAGTACCCCACGAACCCAAGGAAGCTCCTTAGTTCTGTCAAGGTGGTCGGAGGAACCATTTTTGTTACAGCTTCGACCTTGGCAGGGTCGCACTGGATGCCTCGGTCGGACACGACATGGCCCAGGAAGTTGACCTGTTGTCGAAACAGCTCACACTTGGCGGGTTTCAGCTTCAGCCCGGCAGCCTGCAGTCTCCGGAACACGTCCTCGAGGTTGTCCACGGCTTCTTGGAAAGTCTTTCCAAGACAGACGACATCGTCCAAATAAATTAGACAACGCTTCCATTGGAGTCCCCTCAGTGCCAGCTCCATTAGACGTTCAAAAGTAGCCGGGGCCGTCGCCAATCCAAACGGCATCACTTTAAATTGATAGAGTCCACTACGGGTAGTGAACGCCGTCTTCTCCTTGTCCCTGTCGTCCATCTCGACCTGCCAGTAACCACTAGCCAAGTCTAGCGTCGAAAAATATCGTCCTCCTGACAAGGTATCAAAACTCTCGTCGACTCGAGGCAGGGGGTACGCATCCTTCCGGGTGACATCATTTAGACGGCGGTAGTCGACGCAAAATCTCAGTGCACCATCCTTCTTTTTCACTAGCACGATGGGAGACGACCATGGACTGTCACTTGGCTCCACAACGTCAGCTTTCAACATCTTGTCGACCTCGTCCTCGATCAGCTCTTGTTGGTAGTACGGGGCTCTCCTCAGAGGCTGCTTGATCGGGGGGTGATCTCCCGTGTCGATGACGTGTTTCGCCAGGGACGTCCGGCCCAACCTCCCATCTGGTCCCATAAAGACCTGCTGGTGGCGTCGAAGGAGATTGCTGACGACCTCCACCTCCTTTTCCGTCAAGTTCGGATGCATTCCCTCCAGGAGCGGTTCTAAATGCTCCGGGCACTCTGGTGTCTTCGTCGACGATTCTGCGTGCATGGCGTGCACTCTGGTTTCGGGCTGCTCAGGCGTCCGGTTCCGCCACTTGGTGGAGTTTGGTGTAAGGGGCTCATGCTCCCTCCCGCTCTCCTCCCGGTACCACTGTTCCCTTTTAGGTTCATTCTGGGTTGTTTTCCCTCCATCGGGACGAAATCCCAGGTCGATCACGGCCTCTATTCCGTGAAGCTCGGCTAGGATGGTCCCCATCAGCACAGTGCAAGCTCCAGCGCCGGCGTTCAGAAGTACCACCGGTACCAGGCGTCCTCGGGGTCGTACCAGGGCTCGTCCCACTACGAGGGGGTCGTCCTCCAACGGCTCTCTTGCGGACTGCACGAGGCCGGCCTTCGGAACTCCTCCCTCACTTCCTGTCAGCTTGAGGTCCACCATCATCTCTGAAAAGGGTGGCAAGACGACCGTCTCCTCCGTCACCAGTGTGTAGACGGCGTCCTCGTGGCCCGAGCTCATCACTACGGTAGTGTCGCCCACCTGCCACTCGCCCTTACGCAGATCCAGCTGTCCCCCAATCTGTTGAAGTACATCAAGCCCCAACACTCCCGGGATCCCTAGTTTGGCTACCAGTACATCTGCCGACACGAGTCGTGTGCCCAGTAGAAGTTGAACTGTCATCTCTCCTTGAACCTGTAAGTAGTCTCCGGTTGCTGCCCGTAACCTTATTCTCGTCTGCCTTATCATTGCTTTATGTTCGTCATCCATTTGGTCGAAGAGACACTCGTCCAGAACGGTGGAAGAGGCACCCGTGTCCACCAACATACGAGTCGCCTTCCCCATAACGTGGCACGCCGCATACCACGCCAATGTGCCTCGGGCACCGGCTGACAGCGACACCACCTGGCCATTTCTGTCAATCTTAAGAGAGCTGCCACTCTCCTCAGGGACGCCGCCCTGGATAAGTACTGAGTCGTCCACCCACAGTGATGCACCACCCTGGTCCTCTCTGTCAGTCTTAAGGGAATCACTCCCCTCGGAACCGCCGCTCCGGATAAGTAATGAGTCGTCCACCAGCAATAGCTGCTGCGCTGGCCCCTTGGTCATTCCGCTCCACCGGCCCTCCGTCTCCTCTTTCACGGCCGCTTGTGGTTCAGTTGCATAGGGGGGTCCCTGCTGTTTCGCAGCCTCCAGCCTCAAGGTTGTAACCTGTTGGTTCTCCTTGCTGCTAGCAGAAACCTCGTTGATGTCTCCGTGGGTCCCCAGACGCTCCACGGCTCCATCGGTCTGCATTTCGTCGACGTCTCCGCGGGGCATTAGACGCTCCGCGGCTCCATCAGTTTGCTGTACATTGGCACTCCCGTCTGTGTTGACAGGCTTGCCCTCCATATAGTCGAGAATTCGATCCTCGAGCTCATCCTGCGCCCATCCAGTCACTTCGGATGCACACCGGAAAAACCTATTAAAAATCTGTGAAACTAAAAATTCCCCCCTGGCAATGTGTTCTTCACGTCTTCGTCGAGCTTCTCGCCTGTGAAGCCGTGCACACACCTGCCAATGGCCCATACGGTTGGGGGCTGGTATGAGCCCTACTGGTTTTCCGACACCTCGTCTGTCAAACTGTTCCGCTCACCAATCTCCTCGATTAGTCGACTCAAGCGCTCCTCCTTGGTCCGAGGTGGCGGCCGATCTGGACACTGGTACTTCCGATGACCCGGCTTCCCACAGTACCAACAGTCATCTGGTCCCGGCCTAGCGCTTGGTCCCTTGTTCTCAGCAGTGGCGGCCCTCGGCTTGATGGATAGCACCTGCTCACACAGCTCGATTAGTCGATCCAGCTTCCTGTCTTGGCTCTCAAAGAGCCCCTTGAAGTAGGGAAGTCTGGGTAGACCCGCTACGTTCGGCTGGTTGCTCTGCTGCCCACTGGTGGTAATCTCGCCTCCCTGCTGGTTCTTTAATAGCTGTAGGACCCGTCCTAGAGCTGGCTCGGAGTCCTCCGACTCTATGGACATCACCGGCTTCCCAGGCTTGGGTTTGACACATTCGTACTGGGTCACGAACGCTATGGCCTCCTCCATGGTCTTCATCTTCCTCATGAGCGCCATCACCTTCATGTCCCCATCTGGATGGCCCTTCCAGAAGTGGTCTAAGGCGATAGCCTCCTGAGCTGCGGAGTTCAGATCCGGATAACCACGGCCGGCCAGTCGCTGCAACTCATAGCCGTACTGCTGGGGTGTCTCTGCCTTCCTGCGGGTTCTCTGTCCCAAGGTCGCCTTGTAGGACTCCTCCTAACAGTCAGGGTCGAATCGTAGGGTCAGCTTGTCGGTCAGAACGTCGATGTCCCTCCGGTCTGCAGGACTCAGGCTGGTCAGCATTCGTCGCGCCTCTCCTGTCAAGCTCCCGGCTAAGTAGACGCCCTGTTCCCGCTTGCTCCATCCGTTGACCTCTGCGATGACGTCAAAGTGGGCCCGGTACACCGGCCACTCTATGGAAGTCCCATCGAACTTGTCAGGGGTCAGCATCTTCCGGTTCCTTCTGCCGTTCTGATTCCAGGCTGTGCTGTCCTCGGACGACGAGTCCTCCTGCCTCCGTCTCGGCCTAGGGCTTCGTCGGTGCAGCGGCGGTCCCCGCCTCGGTGGTCTCCTCCCCCGTCCTGGGTAACCATGGCTGCTCTCGGTCCCTCCATCAGATGAAGGCCCCTCATCGCCCGATGATGAGAAAGGGTGCTGTCTCCGGCCTCCCTGGGTGACTGAAATAGAAGCTGGATTTCTCCAGGAGGCTGGCTGTCTCGGTTGTCGACTGGGTGAAGACCTCTCTCTTCCGCGAACGCTGTCTTCCGCGAACCTTCCGCGAACACTGTCTTCCGCGAACCTTCCGCGAACGGACTCCTCCGCCAACAGCTCCCGAAGAAGTTCTTCCGCGAACAGGCCTCTTCCGCGAACGCCGTCTTCCGCGAGTCTTCCGCGAACGGGCTCGTCCGCCAAGATGTCTCGGAGACGTCCCTCCACAAAAGATGCACGTCCGCGAACGCCATCTTCCGCGAGTCTTCCGCGAACCGGCTCATCCGCGAATGGTCTTCCCCGTCTATTCTGAAAAACTGGAAAGGAAGATTGGTCGCCTGGATCACTCCTTTCGTCGAGCCGCCGTCTGGGTGAAGACTCCTCTCTTCCGCGAACACTCTCTTCCGCGAGTCGTCCTCGTCCGCGAACGTGGTCGTCCGCGAAGGGCCCTCCCCGGTCACAAGCGTCCTCGTCACCAAAGACTCCCCCTCACCCACGAGCCCGTTCATCCACGAAGGATCCCCGGCTGCAAGCGTCCCTGTCGCCGAAGAATGCCTCTCGTCCGCGAATGTTCTCTTCCGCGAAAAGTCCTCTCCCTCTCGAGCTGCTCTCTTGGGTCGGAGCCCAAGTAACCCGTCCTCCAGTCACTCCCGTTTGTCGACTCGTCACACCAGACCGCTGCCCTGTTGCACCAGACTGCTGCTCTGTTGCACCAGACTGCTGCTGGGACTGGTCCCAAAGCCGTCTCAATGCTGCATTCTCTGGAGGTGCCACACTTGGACTCTGCTCCGGTAGCTGTAGCCGATCCCTCCTCGCCCAGATTTCGCCGTCCTCCCCGTCCAGATTGACGTACTCCGGTCCCAGCACTCGTCGGAACTCGGGGCCCCTCCTAACGCTCTCAAGGTAGGTTGACCTCTCCCTGTCTCGATCGTGCTGCCACCCAGAGTCGTGTCTGAAAAGAAAACGGTTGTCGGGTGTCTGGCTCTGGGGTCTCTGTTGACTAGTCGACTGGCCCATGGAAGGTCTCGACCTCCCTGGTTGCTCCTCACTCGTCGAAACGTCCCGTCTACCCCTGGCTGTGAAGCTGCTCTTCCGCGAACGGTCGTCTTCCGCGAACGTTGTCTTCCGCGAACGGTCGTCGGCCTCTTCCGCCAAGGTCGTCTTCCGCGAACGGTGGTCGTCCGCGAACGTCTTCCGCGAACGGTCGTCTTCCTCTTCCGCAAAGTTCGGCTTCCGCGAACCGCTGTCTTCCTCGTCCGCAAGTGAGGCCGTCCGCGAAGAGTCTTCCTCTTCACCTCCTGTCTTCCCTGGGGCAGTTTCGTCGTTTTCGCCGGACATGAGTGATGCTGAGGTTCGTTCCCTGGCAGTAGACCCTCGGGGATCCTGGTCACGGCACCAAGTTGTGACGTTTGGTAATGACTTGTTTTCGGTGTGGCCCAAAAAACCTGGTTTCTCTGATCGTATAGACTTTATGTAACTCCCGCTCGTTGTGATTCGAGAGCCGTCACTAAATTGGTGTCCCCCAACGCTGGTGTATCATCACTCCGTAGCTTACCGGCTTCACTTAGGCAAGAAGCAACTCAGATGTAAATAAATTGAAGATTTATATACATCAAATCAACTTACAATTGTATGGCTGGTCACCCACGTGACGTACAAATATGAAGTTCAGACATGGAGCACTGTATGATCACATTTCAAAAATAAATAGTGCACGAGGGCACAACTAAAAAGAGTTCTTAGCCGGCGGCGTCTCTCTGTCCCTTCCCGTTGAAGTTTCCCGTCCCGTTTAGTCGAATGGTTTCTCCAGGTAGTCGGTCTAATCCCGGTTGACTCTAAGGCCCTGAAGAAGGAGTCGTCCGCACGGAGTTCGTCGAGTCCCTTGGCTGTGGCGGTGACGATCTCCCCACGGTCGATGTCGCTGTTGCAGTGCTCTCAGAGCGGCCGTCCGCTCTCCCTTATATAGCCAGGGTGGCTGCGCGCGCATCTTCGTCCGCGAACGTATCTTCCGCACTCTTCTCCACGTGGTGAAGACTGCGTCCGCGAACGGTTCTTCCGCGAAGGCTCCTCTTCCGCGAACGGTGCTTCCGCGACTGATGCTTCCGCTGATGATGCTTCCGCAATCGTGCTTCCGCGAACGGTTCTTCCGCGAACGATGCTTCCGCTGATGATGCTTCCGCAATCGTGCTTCCGCGAACGGTTCTTCCGCGAACGGTGTCTTCGCAAGTGGACTTTGTAGATCACGTGACCGTTCCTAACGAACGTTTCAGCGCGGCAGTTGCATGGTTTTGTTACACCAGCATTACAGTCAGATTTTGACTGTATTGGTCATGAAATGACTCACCTCAACCACTTTGTAGGGATGCATAAATACATCGGATAAAATGAGTAATAATTGTTCAAGGTCACATCCACAGTGGTCCACGAATGAAAATTATGTTCGATTCAAAAACGTTTCTTCATCAATATCGTTTCCGTTTGATAAAAAAGGTGACACATGAACGAAACAATGACATGTGAAGCATGGTTAATCCCCTGAGAAGGGGATGTTTGTATTTGCTTTCTGAGTTCCATTTTGAGAGAAGTACTTGTCATGTTGAACTATTTTATAACATTAACCAGGCATGACCTTGGAGTTTCGTGATATAATTCATGACATAACTTGTCCATCATACTTTCATTCTAAAGACAAGTATGATACCAAACACCAAACAATCCGCAAGACTGAACTCAAAATCCATGGACAAAATTTACACAATCGGTAAGTTAAGGTTGGACAAAAATTCAAAATTGGTGATCAAGGTCCGAGCAATTTGAATATCAGACATCCGGCGAAGCCAAATGTGAGATCAGGTGTACCAGTAAGAGTAAGCTTCTCTTGCCTCGCATGCGACACCCACTGTGATATCCAAAATAAATGCCATCGAGAGGAAGGACATAGTTAGGTTATAATAACGACTCTACAAGTACCAATCAACATGATGTGATAATATCTCCCATCATCTGAGTTACAGAAAGACCGAAATGGTCTATTAATACCTGATTAATACCTGATTAATACCTGATTAATTATATCCTCTAAGCTATACACCAAATTGGAAAAATGTATTGTCATCAAGCGGATAGTGTATCACATCTATCATAATGTCATACGGGACAATGATACACACCAGACTTCGGCAATATAGTCCATGCAGCACTCTCACTAACATTGCTAATGAATTGTTGAAGATTGATGAGAAGTTTGAAGAATTGGACTTCCCGGTTAAAGCTACTGCTTTCGAATGTATGCAATATTTTTTCAAAAAAATTAATTTTTGTGCAACACATCTAATGCAAGATAACAAAAGGTGTGCACGACGAGTTTGACGATTACAATTGTCCGAGTTATTTTCCCATCCGTTTTAACATACATTTTGTACCGCTTTTGTATATAAACAATCGAGTTGTATCCATCAAACCCGAATGTAAACAAATGCCCAAATCGCGCTTAAAAGTCCACATCGAGTGCATTGTCCAGTTCGTATCTGCATATGTAGTGTAGTTATGAGAAAATAATCAGTGATATACCATAATGTAAGTGGAATTTTCAGTCAATCTTGCGCTTCTATGCTTTGTTTACATCTGCGTGTGATGGATACAGTTCTTGTATTTATGCGTGAACCGCCAGTTCAAACGAGCAAAATTCAACAGAGGAGTGGTTATTGTCATTATATTTGATGTGAATATTTCTCATTCAGTTAACTTAGCATATTTAAATTGAAATGTAGTTTTTAAAAATATTGACTGGTTTCGAAGGCAGTTGCTTCAATTAGAAACTATTCACTGTAGATCTGATGTGGTGTGAGTTTTACTCGAATAGTATAGATCAATCTCTACAAGTTGAATTTCGAACTAAATGAGTAAAATCACAAATTGTCATTAATATATATAGAAGTTGCTATAGTTGGGAGGATTATGTGAAAAAGGTTAAGAAAGTACCCAACAATTCATCAGTTATGGGTGGAAGAAAAGTCATGCACTTGAAAATACACGTATATTAAAACGATTTAATATTCAGGTGCCAGGATGTGCCAGAAGGGTTTATATTATCTTTCAGTGGTCACCGTCATTGGCTTAGTTATAAACATGTCTAATAAGAAGAGTTTTGATCAATATGACCCGGTGGCCGGACACTCTATCCTCATCTGCATTCTGTGCTACTCTTACAAACGTCTTGCAGCAGATGATCATATAGCAAAAGTAATACACTGTTTTTCCATTTACTGCAAGTAGGACTTGATTTTCTGTCACATAAAATAACCCCAGAAGAACACTCAAATACGCCTTATACGTGTCTATTTTCCCGGGATTGGATAATACTGACATATGGTTTGAACCCAAACGAGACCATATCCAATATTTATGGATATGGTCTCGTTTGGGTTTTATCCAATGCCCATGGAGTGGGTATTTTTATTTGAATGAATCTTCACCGTATTAAACAACAGCTATACATATTCACTGAAATCGACTATTGCGTCAGCTTGATAAACAATAAACTTCTGCTATTTCTGTTATCAATCTGGTCCTTAAGCACCACTTAGTGTATCACATCTATCATAATGTCATACGGGACAATGATACACACCAGACTTCGGCAATATAGTCCATGCAGCACTCTCACTAACATTGCTAATGAATTGTTGAAGATTGATGAGAAGTTTGAAGAATTGGACTTCCCGGTTAAAGCTACTGCTTTCGAATGTATGCAATATTTTTTCAAAAAAATAAATTTTTGTGCAACACATCTAATGCAAGATAACAAAAGGTGTGCACGACGAGTTTGACGATTACAATTGTCCGAGTTATTTTCCCATCCGTTTTAACATACATTTTGTACCGCTTTTGTATATAAACAATCGAGTTGTATCCATCAAACCCGAATGTAAACAAATGCCCAAATCGCGCTTAAAAGTCCACATCGAGTGCATTGTCCAGTTCGTATCTGCATATGTAGTGTAGTTATGAGAAAATAATCAGTGATATACCATAATGTAAGTGGAATTTTCAGTCAATCTTGCGCTTCTATGCTTTGTTTACATCTGCGTGTGATGGATACAGTTCTTGTATTTATGCGTGAACCGCCAGTTCAAACGAGCAAAATTCAACAGAGGAGTGGTTATTGTCATTATATTTGATGTGAATATTTCTCATTCAGTTAACTTAGCATATTTAAATTGAAATGTAGTTTTTAAAAATATTGACTGGTTTCGAAGGCAGTTGCTTCAATTAGAAACTATTCACTGTAGATCTGATGTGGTGTGAGTTTTACTCGAATAGTATAGATCAATCTCTACAAGTTGAATTTCGAACTAAATGAGTAAAATCACAAATTGTCATTAATATATATAGAAGTTGCTATAGTTGGGAGGATTATGTGAAAAAGGTTAAGAAAGTACCCAACAATTCATCAGTTATGGGTGGAAGAAAAGTCATGCACTTGAAAATACACGTATATTAAAACGATTTAATATTCAGGTGCCAGGATGTGCCAGAAGGGTTTATATTATCTTTCAGTGGTCACCGTCATTGGCTTAGTTATAAACATGTCTAATAAGAAGAGTTTTGATCAATATGACCCGGTGGCCGGACACTCTATCCTCATCTGCATTCTGTGCTACTCTTACAAACGTCTTGCAGCAGATGATCATATAGCAAAAGTAATACACTGTTTTTCCATTTACTGCAAGTAGGACTTGATTTTCTGTCACATAAAATAACCCCAGAAGAACACTCAAATACGCCTTATACGTGTCTATTTTCCCGGGATTGGATAATACTGACATATGGTTTGAACCCAAACGAGACCATATCCAATATTTATGGATATGGTCTCGTTTGGGTTTTATCCAATGCCCATGGAGTGGGTATTTTTATTTGAATGAATCTTCACCGTATTAAACAACAGCTATACATATTCACTGAAATCGACTATTGCGTCAGCTTGATAAACAATAAACTTCTGCTATTTCTGTTATCAATCTGGTCCTTAAGCACCACTGAATGCACTCTTTGATAATGCCAAACAACCCTGTAAAATAGTTTTATGGTAGTTTGTGTATGCCCTAGAATACCACGTTTATGATACACTTGGTTATGTGACATTTCCGTGGTATTTTATCATGGCTTCCTTACTTGAAATACCTATTTATCGCATAATAAATCTTTATGTACATCTGCAATAACAATGAAACTCTCCCAACTCCAGAACTTCCTATGAGTTCGTCTATGTTGAACACCTTGGGATAGGATCTTCCCCAGTAGTCCTTTGATATGAACTCTGATTGTCCATAGGGCAATATAATTTTCAGTAGAAGTAATGGCAATATAATTTTCAGTAGAAGTAATTGCCATAGGGCAATATAATTTTCAGTAGAAGTAACGGCTAAAATTGAAACTGAATAGGAACATCTTTGTCAATAAATATGGCCATGGAGTATGATTTCGCTTGCGTGTCAATATTATGTTTGATCGAGGAACGTGACTGAGTTTTGGAATTATATATTATAAAAATATCATATATTCCATGTTACAATGATATGGAGGTGAGAAATTAACAAAGTTTGGTTTTTCCCCGGAGTAAGGATATATTGATTTGATTGATTGATTTGATTTTGTGTCATTTATTATAGTGACCAAGGTATCACAAAGAGCATACAAACACATAAATATGGTACAATTTACCTACAGCCTCACAAGATATATGTACAGTATTTGCCATTTCAGTCTCATATCGACCATAATAACTATTTTATGACATTGACCAGGCACTGCCCAGCCACGTCACTGCTGTTTTGTGATACTATTCGTGACATAACTTGTCTATCAAACTTCCACTGTTCCCAGCAATAAGCTACATCCTTCATGTTCCAGGTGGCAACATGGATAAAAAAACTGTCCTCAAGCTGGGATGTATGGCATCTATCATATGTCACATGAACTAGTGGTATAAACCACGTTCCTGCAATGTGGTTTGTCTGTATATGTGAGACTATGCAAGTATCAACAATGTTAGTTTCCATAATGTATCTAAGTGTTAGTGGTGAAGGAGTTGTGCATCGAGACAAAACTATGTAGGTGCATTTATAAAAATGTGTGAAATAAAATCTGATTCTCAAGTCATACTTCCCAAGCCTTATTTCTCCCATAGGCAATTAGAGTAGAGTGTCTAAAATACCTTAAAAGTCCGACCCAGCGGTAGCCGGTTCTCCACAATACTTTTGTGCTGGAATCGACATGCATATTCACCAGAGAATAGGTTTTCTTACTCCAAGTCATATCTCTTTAATCCTGAGAGTCATATCTCTTCAATCCTGCTCTTTGAGTCAACATTCATCAAATGTGTGTTCCTGATATCTTGTGCGCATATAGATTCTCTACACATCACTATCCTCCTGAACTCATTTCATGTGACATGAGGCTTTCCGCAGATGGGAAGACATATCATTGCTATGTGCTGATATGATGCCAGTAACACGGTAGCACCGACGGTGACGGTGTTCTATCTGAGAATAGAATCGAAGGTAATACCGATTATGAAAATAGAACCTCTAGCCGCTGGACCCCTATACTGCTCAGTATGATCTTGTGGCAGAAAAAAACTTTTCCTAACGTCTCATTGGGATGTTTTCTTGGTTCACTCATGCGAAAAGAAAACATGATACAATTTCTTAATCCAACACTAGTCACAACTCTTTACTCTAATATTATTTTGTATTAATATGAACTTTCAGTTCACTACTAGTTTGCTCGATCCATTTCTGGTAAACTGTGCATTGTAATGAATATCGAATTGTCCATGCTGGTCCAAACAATATTCGATATATTTTCCTCATCCATACACATTTTGAATATCGTTTGTACTCGCATTTTACTTCTGATATTGACAATGATTTCAACTCATAAAGATTTGGGGAAAATATGCAGTTTGTATGAGTCTTTTAGTAATAATCTAACGCGCCTCTGCTGCTAACACCCAATGAAATGACTCTGCCAACACATATTGAACCCAATACAGTAAAACAGGGATGCATTCATCCACATGGAAACCAAGCGAGATGGTATCTGGAGACCGGGTTACCTTATGATGAAAGACGGGACCGTTGTCCGTTGTCCCACGTTGTCAAGAAGTATGATTTGGGTACGACTCGTGAACAGAAAACACCAGTATGTCAATAAATGAGAATTATATTTAAACAAGGCGAATTATATACAAGATGATCGTTATGAGAATTTTGATATGAACAACCCCTATACCAGGATACACAATTAGACAATTTACCCACTACAAATATCTACACCGAGTACAAATGTCCACAATGCAGTGCCACTTCCACAAGGCAACAAGGTGTCCCGCGGAGACAGCTGGGGACGATCCCACGACGTAGTTATGGCTGTCCCACGAAGACACAGGTCCCACGAAGATAGGTGGTGGTCCCACGTAGACTGCAAGTGAGTCTTAAATCCGAACGAAAAAGCTGTGGTGTCTTCACCTTAAATCCCTCTGGGGTTCTTGTCTTTGCTCATAACTCATGCATTATTCATGAGCAGCAATCTCACGACCTGGTTTCCCAGGTGATTTGTAACGTGAAGAGTACACAAATTATCCTCTCATTGATACAAAGAAACTCGAAAGATTTAATATACAAAACACACAATAAATGTAAGCTCATGGCTTCACATAATTGTGTATATTCGTAACTGAACTCAACACCATAATTCGTGTACCGTGTATCACAATATATACTACTCAACTTATATCAACTTAATTTCATTTTAACTTTTATATATCAGATGTCCAACTTTGACTCCGTGTGACGTTGAGGTTATTAATGCACGACTTCCAGGTAAATTAATAACTGGAATGATATCTGAGCCCCAAGAGATGTACAGTGAACCGTTAATATTCGATAACTTTTGCAGGTAATGAATCCTGACAATGAGACAATTTTGTTGAGAACATCGCCTGACTTTAATATTGTTCTGCTGAACGAACACAGTGGGGAAAACAAACATGATGGACGAATGATATCAATGTTTGTTAGTATGGTAGTTTGATATTAGTTTGTTTGGTGCCTTATAAAGCATGATTATTAGTTATATGATGCATATGCTCATACAATCCATGGTATGCGTCTTAAGTAGTCTGATCATTATCCCATGCATTGCACCTGTTCATGGTATATTTTGTGTCAATATCTATCGTCTACTGTTCACAGCTCAAGCAAGTTGTTGAATCGCATCCCCGACAAATATTAGCTTTCAAGTCACGCGTCGAAAACATTATTTCCCCAAAAAAGCAAATAGGCGGTTGGAAGACATTGGCGGGCACACCAAACCCGCGTTTCAGGTCTAACAGGTGTTCCTATTTTATAGGCCAATGAAATTTATCGAATTTTGCCTTTTGAATGAATAAACTTCTTATTTCTCATCCGACACCCACATTCAAGTGTTATTCTCAAAATCTGATTCACTACCGTCTACTTAACCACTGGGGATACTTTATGTGGCAGGAAATCGAACACTGCTAGTTGGTAAATGGAAGGAGAGACTATTACTTTTGCTATATGATCATCTGCTGTCAGACGTTCGTGACATGTGCACGGAATACAGATGAGGATATATAACCTATGGTCGCTGGTGCCATATTGTTCAGAACTCTCAGTGCCAATACTAAGTCAATAATTGCGGTCACTGGGCGAAAATATAGAGGCTTTTTGGAAATCCCTCCACATCGAAACTCAATTTTTGTATGGATGGACATTCTCATTCACCAATCATTTTATACCTAGTTAAGTGAACAAATAATTTGGAAATGCATATCTGCATATTATATTTTACACCAATATTCAACTGTTTATTTGTAAAACTGAATACAAGTGTTTAATTGCATCCCTATAGCTCACAATTCGCATGTGACAAACAGGAGCAATTGAAGTAGATTATTGGAGGGAGTGAACATATCAAAGACCACTCTGGAAAAAGCAGGTGTTCCACACTTATTCTGCTGGGAATGACCTCTTTATTCACAAAATAAATCATTTTCCCACCTCCTAGGCCAATAAAATTCCTTCTATTATGCCACCGGAGTCAGTAAACTCCTTCTCATGCATCTGCTCATATACGACACATCAACAGTCAAGTGTTATTCTTAAAATTGATTCACTATTTTCTACTTATCCACAGGGACTACTTTATGTGGCAGGAAATCGAATTCTGCTAGTTGATTAATGGAAAGAGAGAGTATTACTTTTGCTATATGATCATCTGCTGTCAGACGTTTGTGACAGTAGCATGGAATACAAATGAGAATGCAACTTCTGGTGGGTGGGTGTCAGATCACCAGCGTCAGACATGTTTAATCGATTCTAGTGACCACTGTAAGTAAGCAAAAGCTTTGATTGAGAATCATGCCTCGTGAATAATGAAAGTTTGGAACAGGGGCGATTGCTAAGGTTGTTGCAAGGAACATTCTTAAAGATGCAAGTGAATAAGTCGTTTTATCAACCCATAATTCATTATTGTGCGGCGCTAGCCGTACTATATCTGTTAGTGTAATTTTGACCCCATGGTACTACTGGTGAGGAACTTGTCCATGCGTGGACTTATTGCTACCGAATTAAGTCAGCGATGACATTATCCATATTTCATGTCACAATCTCAGATTACAACAAAGTTAAGTAGCAAATATTGAACAAAGAAAACATACACCTTTGTCATTTGTGGAAAGTGCAACTAAAACCCATTTTGGCAAGAATAATGGACGAATCGACAAACAAATGCGAGTAATAATCAATTTTCGCATGGACAAGCTCTGCACCAGTATTGTAGGTATTATGGTAGTGTAAGACCATCTACGAGAATTGTTCTCTGTGAGAGGGAAGTAGAGAGTTATTACAATACGAGTTCGAGTTACAATACGATTCGAGTTCATTGTTTCATATTGTTATCAAACTAATCAATAGGCTTTAAGTTGATTTGCAAATATTGTGTGAGTGAAAACACACACCATAGTCCTTTGTGGAAAGTTCAACCAAAACACATTTGGGCAAGAATAATGGGCAACTCAACAAAAGAGCAGGTGAGAATCAATTTACCCATGGACATCAAAATATTCGACAGGTTGTCATAACGTTCAGGTTCACAATTAGAATTTTTATATCACATGGAAACAAGACCCACAATATTTTGTTTGGTTGTTTAACCAAGAAATGTGTTTCGTGTCTACTTATCCTTGATTTTTTTTGTGTTCACTCAGCCTCGAGTACTGGTTCTACTCTCCTTTGTCCCTGAGGCCGCACACGTAACCTCAAGTTCTGCTGTTGTGATGCTTGTATAGTAAACATATATCACATCAGTGGCACTAAACATATACTCTCAGCAATATTTCATTTTATCAAAATATTTCTGAATCCGAGATAACATTTAGGAGCCATTTTGGCAAACAAAATGTCTATAATATGACTGTTTCAAAATATGTAGACAAAACATTGTCGTAATAACACCATCTCACCTATGTACTTTTTAACACCGCTGATATACATATGCAACTTTCAGAGCGGATGTGATGCTGAGCAGTCTCATGACAGATGCTACACCAACTTGCTGCATCGGTCGGAAGGGATAATAAGTGTCTGAGTCATAATTGATGAAGCCACTCATACGTCATGAGAACTTAGGGAAGATTTATTTGGGGCTTGTGTAACGATTGAGTCTCTGATCTAGATAAAATCCAGAAAATCCCAAGGTAATTGCCATACAATTTTCGCGTGATTAAGTTGATTTGTTGTGGCCAAACTTTAAGGTATCGCACTTGGACTGCACCTTTGCTTACAAAATTGGTATTTGTGATATCACTTGTGGTTTCGCAGTTTTTTTTTTAGCGGCAGAACATATATTAGCAGAGGTAATTACAGTGTTTAGCTGTATATCATCTGATCATCAGAAATCAATCAAAAAAATGAACGATGCACAAAATACTTTCAGTCAAATTGTGATATAGTAACAAAAACTAAACGAGACAATCAGAGATTGCAGACCCTCGCCCTTCAGATTTAGTCACTAAAATTAGGCGATAATTGAGAGTTTTGGTCTTAAGACCATCGGTTGTACGCCATACGATTGGGAATTGGCCAAAGAAAAATACAAAAATAGGTTGAACATTTAATATTGATTAGAACCGGAGTTATAGTCAATTATGTGATTTTATTTTTTCAGTTGCCATGGCAACCGTTTTCAGCCGATTTTGGCAAAATTTGAAAGGGATTGAGCCACTTTCATAGCACTCCTGCCCTATAAATTTCAAATCTATCGGACCGTTTGCCGTTGAGTTATGAGCGCAGACATTTGCACTGAAACGTCGCTGGCCAAAAATAACCGAAATCGTGACCCCCAATTTTTCGACATCCGGCGATAATGGAGAGTTTTCGTCGTACGACCATCGGTCGTACACCAAACGATCGGGAATTGGCCAAAGAAAAATACAAAAATAGTTGGAAAAATTAATATCAAATAGAACCGGAGTTAGAGCCAATTATGTGATTTTCTTTTTTTCCGTTGCCATGGCAACCGTTTTCATCCGATTTTGGCAAAATTTTAAAGAGTCTGAGCCACCATTATAGCACTCTAGTCCTATAAATTTCAAATCGATCGGACCGTTTGCCTTCGAGTTATGAGCACAGACATTTGCACTGAAACGTCGCTGGCCAAAAATAACCGAAATCGTGACCCCCAATTTTTTGACATCGGGCGATAATGAAGAGTTTTCGTCGTACGACCATCGGTCGTACACCAAACGATCGGGAATTGGCCAAAGAAAAATACAAAAATAGTTGGAAAATTTAATATCAAGTAGAACCGGAGTTAAAGCCAATTATGTGATTTTCTTTTTTCCGTTGCCATGGCAACCGTTTTCATCCGATTTTGGCAAAATTCTGAAGGGGCTGAGCCAGCACCATAGCACTCTCGCCCTATAAATTTCAAATCGATCGGGCGGTTTGCCTTTGAGTTATAAGCGCAGACATTTGCACTGAAACGTCGCTGGCCAAAAAAATTCGAAACCGTGACCCCCAATTTTTCGACATCGGGCGATAATGGAGAGTTTTAGTCGTACGACCACGGGCCATATATCAGATGATCAGGAATTGACCATAGAAAAATACAAAATTAGTTAGAAAAATTTATCTTGAATAGAACCGGAGTTATGGTCAATTATTGATTTTTACATTTTCCGTTGCCATGGCAACGGTTTTCGTCCGATTTTGACAAAAATTGAGGAGGACCGAGCCACGGTGATACCGCTTCTTCCCTATAAATTTCAGGACGATCGGACCATTCGGTTTTGAGTTATGCGCGCGGACAGACAAACAGACAAACAGACATACAAACTGACAGACCCAATTACAATACCCTCTGCCCCTATCGGGGCGAGGGTAATGATTGAATGGTATCAAATGACAAATTTGCGTTGAGAATCTTCCCAATATATTTTCAGTTTCACGTCTATTTGTCCTTAAAGTGACAGATGTATGAAGCATGATGATTTCCACTACAAAAGCTTGCCATGACCGGCATGTTGAAAATGTTCTATCTTTCCGGTTTTACATATCTTGGATATAGAAATGACAAATGAATAGAACAATGCGGCTTGAAGCATGATGCCATGATAATTCTTCCATAGGTGTGCTTCATAAGATACTTTTGCAATGTTGTTTGTATGTTACCATAACTTTGTCTTCTCGGAGGACTGTCACTTCTGTCCTGAAGATACTGCTAGATCATGTTCGGAAATATTACATACAGAGTTGTTTAGCACACGTCATTCTTCTTTTAGACCAAATAAGTATCAGCCCAAAAAATCATTCAACTCTGATCTTTGGTGGACAGACATCATGTTCTGATATTCTACACCCACATTCAAGTGTTATTATCAAAACTCGATTCACAACTTTCTACTTATCCACTGGGGATACTTTATGTGGCAGGAAATCGAACACTGCTAGTTGATAAATGGAAAGAGGGGGTATTAATTCTGCTATATGATCATCTGCTCTCAGACGTTTGTGACAGTAGCATGGAATACAAATGAGGATATAACCTCTGGTCGCAGGTCCCATACTGATTAAAATTTGCAGTGTTAATACTGAGTCAATGACGGTAGTCACTTTGTGAAAATATAGACGATCTTTGGAAATCGTAATAATGTTATCGTCTTCTTGCTTATAGTAACTTTAAAGTGAAAGGATTACTCATAATGTTATACAAATGTACTTATACATTCTTTTTATTAATTCCCATTATGTCAATCACAAGTTGAGATATGATGTATGCACTGTGTAATGCTACTAGCCACCACGTTACCATAAATATACATGTGATTTCATTAAATACCATCCTAATCTTACAAAACGGACGGTTCACCTAGCTGCATAATCAAACACATAACCCATGTCTCAGAGGGCTACCTATTACTGGCACTCAATGTGGCATAAAGTATTCAAGCTCTGGGAATGACTTGGATCTGTCGAGCTGACTTTCCAATCACACATCGTGTTGTTTCTCCGGATTGTGTGTTCCACAGCTCTCTACTGAATGATTTGATTTTCCTGTTTGAATGTACACGTGGCAGAAAATTGCTGCTGAATCTAATCTATAACTGATATTGTAAATGGTAAACAGCAACAATCAGACAAATTTGTTAAAAATTGAAATGATTCCAATATTGTTGTGTTGAATGTCTGAAAGTAAAATTGAAAAAAAAAACAGTATTTGTGCTCAATAAATCAGAAGAGCTATGATGGATGATGTGTTTGGAAAACACACGATATGCTTAGTATATACATAGTCTGATCGTTATTAAATGCATATTTTCATAGCCTATTTTTTTTATCTTTCCTTATTCAACGTAATATATTATCTGATGAATGAAAATAAATGAAAGTGTTGCATAATGTTGATCACAACATATCACAATTCACTCCCCAGTTGTATTCTCCAGAGAGCAGTTGGAATAGATTGATGGAGAAAGTTGGCGAATACATTATCAAGACTGTTCTGGAAGTAGCAGGTGTTCCACACATACTTATCTGCTGGAAACGACCTCTACTTTCAGGAGATAAACCATTTTGTCGCTCCATAGGCCAGTAAGATTTCTTTATATATCCTGCAACTTGAGTCAATGAACTTCGTTCCATGAATCTTCATATTTGACACCCATAATCAAGTGTTATTTTCAAAATGTGATTCATTACCTATACGTATCCACTGGGGCTATTTTATGTGGCTTAAAATCGAATACGGCTAGTCAGTAAATGGAAAGAGAGAGTATTACTTTTGCTATATGATCGTCTGTTGTCAGAGGTTTTGTTGAATCAGCATGGAATACAAATGAGAATGATATGTCTCGAAGGTGGGTCTTAATCTCCCAGCATCAGAATGTTTATATCCAAATCGATCATTGCGACCAGTGGAAGGAAGTACAGTTTCATTGAGAACTCTGCCAAGTGAATAATAAAAATTTGGAACACCTGCAATTGCTGAGGATTTCGCAAGGACAAACACATACTTTTTAAATATGCACATGAATAATCGTTTCATCCACCCAAATTATTTCATTATGCAGTAGAAATATGTAATAGTAGCGGCACTAAACATTTCTAAGATATATCTCAGCAATATATCTTCCGATCAACATATAACATTGAGAAGACATTTTGGAACACAACGAGAGGCGCAGAACGTGTGTCAAATATGGCTGTTTCGAAATATCTAGAGAAAAGAATTGTAAATGCCGCCATACATGCAAAGATGCAGCTTTCAACACAGCAAGTGTAATGATGAGAAGTATGAAGACAGGAGTGCTCCACATCAACATGTTGTATGATTGAGGATGTCACTCAGACATGCAGCACGACATGTTGCGGATTCAGGTCTTATAGGAGACTTGTAGGTGTGTGTGTAAGGACTGGGTCTCTGATCTAGAAAAAGGTCCAGGTAATCCCAAGGTAATTGCCATGCCCGTAGGCTATTATTTCTCTACGAATGGATTGAGTCTGTTCTGGGTTGTAGTTTCTGTATATATCGGAGCGTGTATTTTTGGTAATGTAAACGAAAATTCGTTTCCACAGGTTACTGATAATAGTTTGGTATGTTGAAAAATATCTTCACAGATATCCTCTCTGTATATACATTATGGTACATTTTAGTAACACTGTATATAATTAAACTATTTTGATAGTAATTACATTGTTTTGATTTGTGTGATATATCATGATCAACTATTCAGAAAGTGAGCTTTGTACTGTAGATATAGCTCAGAAATGAATTATCAGCATAAATGTGTAAGAGGTCATTAAGATGGATCTATTGGTGACCTTGAACTTGGCCTCAAGTCTCGAGGTCACATCTAACCTAAAATCCGTAAATTGGCTTCTGCAGAGAAATCGCTTGTAGACAAGCCTAAGCTTGTGCTTAGGTTTGTAGATAGTGCTTAGGTTTGTACATGTTTGAAGATTGGTGACTTTGGAGTGGACCTCTGAATTTGAGTGGTGAGCTTGGCTTGTGCAGGATTCACTATTGTGGATAGAGCTCAGCAATGTATTATATAGGACGTGATGTACGATGGATATATTTATGACCTTTAGCCTGACCTTAAATAACCTTGAGTTTTAATTGTCAAGGTAGTTTTTGAAGTTTACTATATACATGTAAGTTAGTCTCTGCAGACGGAATGGTTGCAAATAGATATTATGGTTGTATTTTGGGCATATATGGAATCATATGACCTTAACTTCAGAACATCTTGCAAATTATATATCAAATTAACGTTCGGTCTGAATCTGCCAGTAAGCTATAGAAACATGCATGGGTGTCAAAGGAGGGTGTCACCGATTTGAAGATATTTTGTTCAGCATCTAGTCGAACTGGCATCTCACTGGAAATTTCATCACATGTTATCAATGCTAGAAATTTAAACTTCCAAGGAAAACCATCGTTTGTATATTCTAATCGTAGAAACCAATGACATATCCATATTACTCTCTGACAGTCATTTATATCAATTAAAATTTAGGTAAAGAGCAGTTAGTCTGTATAACACATACTAGTATGATGTATTGATGTATTCTAGTGTAAATCCGTTTGTACAAGACATACAGAAAACACAGACACATATCAGCTGATGGCAGCTGTATAATGGTAGGTTTATATCCCGATGTTGATGTCTACATTTCGTGATATTTCTCTCAGAATTGTATCCTATTTTCCAAGACTTACTCATCAAAATACATGTTCATTTCTGCAAAAAAGATTTTATTTACACCTCACAAAACAATAAACCACCAACAACCGTTTTTTTTTCACGGGAATTTGTTGTTGCCCAAATTTCAGGTAATAAACTTGAACTAGACCTGTGCGAACAAAATGGCCATATTTTGTCACGTGTGGTTTCCACTTGCAAGATATTTTTTCACAAGGGCTAAACGTACGTCTGTTAGCAAAAGGTATTAAACTGTAATATGTGGCATCATCAGAATTCATTCAGAAACATTGTAAACAAAATTGTATTATAGTCAACGAGAGTTAAATGATTGAAATTGTTTGAAAATGAATGACAAATTTGCGTTGAAAATCCTCCAAATATATTTCCGGTTTCACAAGTGATTGAGATAATGATACCTTCAGCATGATTTATTCCACGAGACATGCTTGTCATGATATTTAAGTTGGAAGTATCATATCTATCCGATTCGACATCCTTTTGATGTAGAAATGACAAATGAACGGAACAATGCTGCCTGGAGTATGATTATTTTCTGAAGATATTCTTGCCATGATAATTCTAACATGAACCACGTTGCTGGAGATATTTTTTATGTACACCATCTTATAACTGTTTTTGTTTTGTTTCTTCTTTCGAAGTGGACTGAACATAACGCAGCTGTCCGGAGCACAATGGGTTACGTACGTGATTCTTGAACTATTGATTAATGATAGATATACGTACTAGTGTAGAAATCTTATGCACACGATATTTTTCATTTATACTGAATAAGTGGTGTGACTTTTTACGTATCGTTGTTTTGGGGCAGACAGTGTGTCGAATGGTGCTTCTGGCGAGTTCTAGGAAAAATCTGCATATAATTGCTCAATTCAAACAACGAATAAAGCACTTTCGGTATCTCGATATCACTCTTCTTCGAGCTTTAGGTAAAAGCTTATCTAAAATAAAACCATTTCATCCTGAGAAGAGAGATTGAATCTAAGATAACATTGAGAGTACATTTTGCAACACAACAAAATGGACAGAAACTTCCCAGAAAGTGTCCAAAATATGGCCGTTTCTAGATATTTGTTGTGGTGAGGCCGTCCCCCCTATGTACTGCTTAACAATCCGATATAGTACATGTATATACATGTGTAATTTTCGAAAGATCGAGTGTTATGCCTAATAGTGTCAAGATAGATGCTCAAGTTCAACTTGATAAGTGTCTGAGTCATGATTGAAGAAGCCATTCATACATCATGAGATATTACGGGCTCAGGTCTTAAGGAGGATTTTTAGGGGTTCATGTAACGATCGAGTCTCTCGTGTGAATAAGATCCAGAAAATCCTAAGGTAATTGCCATGCATGTGGGCCATTATTTCTGGTTTTATAGATTGCTTCAGGTCTGTTTTGCAAGTTTTCTTTTATATCAGAGCATGTATTGTGAAAATGTGAATCGAAATTCGTTGAAACAGGTTATCATATGGTATGTGGAAACATATCTGCTGAGATATCCTCTCTATATATACATAATGATACTGTTTGTTAACTTAAGATTTAATTTAATTATTATATGAACGATTATATTGTTTTGATCTGTGTGATATACTGTGATCAACTACTGAAACAATGTGTGTTTTGTACTATGTATAGAACTTTGAAATTTATTATCAGCATTTAGGAAGTCATTTATGATGGACTTCTTTGTGAACCTGAACGTGACCTCAATATTCCATCTAACCTGCAATTTGTAATTTGGCCTTAAATCGACAAATCGCTTGTAGATAGTGCTCAGGTTTGTATATATTTGACATTTTGATGACCTTGAAGTTGATCTCAGATGAAAATGAGTGGGGAAATTTCACGCTTTCACAAGGTCACGCTCGAGTTGAAATATGTAAATTGGCTCTTGTAGGTAGAGCTCAAAATGTATTATGTAGGAGGCATGTATGATAGATATATCTGTGACCTTGAATTTGACATTAGATGACATTGAGTTGTAAATCTCAAGGTCATGTTTGATGTTAACTATATAAATTGGTCTCTGCAGACGAAACGGTTGCAGATAGATCTAATGGTTGTATTGTGGGCATATAGGGAATCATATATGACGGATATGTTGGTGACCTTGAACTCGACCTCAGACTATCTTGCAAATCATATCTCATTATCACGTTTGATCTGAATCTGCTGGTAAGTTACAACACCCTTGGTGCTATGTATTCAGTCATTCGTACATGATGAGAACATGCATGGGTGTCAACGTAGAGTGTCACCAGTTCGAAGATATTTTGCTATATTCATCACTAGCCGACTGGCATCTCAGTAGTGATATTGAATAGCAACAAACATGGAAATGTCGTCACGTGTTATTAATGATAAATTGATTTAAACTTCAAAAGGACGCATTGTGTGTATGTTCTAATTCTAGGTACCGGAAAATGGACATTACTCTCTTACAATAGTTTAGATAATTTAAAATTTAAGTAAGTTTAAACAATCTCTTGCAGTAGTTCAGATCTCTTAAAATCTGAAAAGTAAAAAGTGAAAAGTAAAAAGTGAAAAGAAAAAAGTGAAAAGTAGTCAGTTGTATAACACATACTGAAATTATGCATGCATATAATTATTATATATTCATTTGTAAATCCGTCTGTACAAGACGTGGAAATAAATCAGATTTAGTGCTGCAACGCAATCTTTATCCTTTCAGCACAGACACATATCAGTTGATGGCAGTTGTATAATGGTAGGTTTATATCCTAATGTTGTCGAGAAATGTGCACGAGATGTCTATTTTCCTAGACTTCTTCTACAAGAAATACCTGTTCATTACTGTAATAAAGATTTATTTGTAGCTCACGAAGCAATAAACTACCCATAACCCCATACATTGACAACGTGCGACTCCATGTGGAATGTTTTCAAGGAAGTTGTTGCCCAACTTTCAAGGAAGTTTTCGTTGCCCAACTTTAAGGTATCTCACTTGAACTTAATAGAGATAAATAGATATATACTTTATTATGTCCAAACTATAGCTGTGCGAACAAAATGGCCATAACAAAACAAAAAGGGCAAAACGCACGTCTGTTAGAAGTGAATTAAACTGTAATGTATGGTAGTATCAGAATTCATTCAAAAACATTGTAAATCAAATAGAAATATAGTCAACAAAAGCTAAATGATTGAAATTGTTTGACAAATTTGCGTTGGAAATCTCCCCGATATATTTCCGGTTTCACGTCGCTTTGTCTTGAAAATTACGAAAATGTCTTGAAAATGAATGAGATAATGTTATCCGAAACATGATTATTTCCACGAGACAGCCCGTCCATGGTTGTTGTGTTGCAAATGTCATATCTATTCAATTCTACATCTCTTTGATATAGAAATGACAAATGAATGAAACAATGCTGCCTGACGCATGATATTCTCGCCATGATAACTCTAACATGAACCAGTCATGTGGCCAGCCACGTCACTTGAAGACTTTTATGTGCGTTATGGTATAACTTTTGCAATGTTGTTTGGATGTGTGTCTTATTTTCATGTGAAGTGTCACAGCTGCCCAAAAGATTCTGGTTTACGACGTTATTCTTGAACTGTTCATTAATGATAGATATGTGTACCAGTGTGAGATCGTACTGACACGCCATCCTTCATTTAGACTAAATAAGTACTTTGACGTTTTACGTATCACTGGGATGTTTTATGTGGCACATAATCACACGCTGCGGGTTGGTAACTGGGGGAAAGAGAGAGTATTACTTT
Source organism: Terebella lapidaria (assembly GCA_949152475.1). Taxonomy (NCBI): domain Eukaryota; kingdom Metazoa; phylum Annelida; class Polychaeta; order Terebellida; family Terebellidae; genus Terebella; species Terebella lapidaria. Next base: position 21,627,795 of record OX424567.1, read on the forward strand.
TGCTATATGATTATCTGCTGCAAGACGTTTGTGACAGTAACATGGAATACGGATTAGAATGTTGTGTTTGTCCACTGGGTCCATAATGATCAAAACGTTTATTGCTACATCAACGATGACTGTCTTTTTATGCCAAACACTAGTATACATTTTGAATCCGGACATCTGAATACTAACTTGCACCTGTGATTACAATTATGGATGGCTGTTATCTTAGATGGACCTACATGTATGATAACTTGTATATATTTTTTTAATTCAAGGCATTATATCAACAAAACCAAAATCACACGTAAATCATGGTGTCCTGGATAGGGGTAAAACGTGTTTACCGAACTTTTAGCGAAATCTGTATATAAGAATAAAGGACCTTTGATAGCCAAGGCTATTCCAAGACTAATCCATTATGGAATATCTCAATTTCACTCTTCAAAATATTCATTCAACATTTATACATCTATAATCTATCACCCAATATCTCGATATCTTTCTTCTAAATACTCATTCAACATGTATACATCTATAATCTATGTGACTGATTGAAGTGGGTTTCGAGGTTTGGGTAACAGCTAATGAAGCCATCGGAGCTTGAAAGGGGGTTGTCATCTAAATACGAGTGTCATTCGACTACGCCGCATACACAAAAATATAGTGGATTTGCAGTCTACTTGCAAATCTGTTTGGGGAACGAAAAATAATTCGCGTCTTAATCCACATGAACCTTCCTTGCCTTGGCTGGATACCCCGATGTCTTGGAAATGTCCACCAAAAGCTGGCAGTCCTTATTCCAGCTTTTGATAGCCAAGGCAATTCCACGGTAATACTAGCCTCCAGGTGGTTGAGCTGAATTGCCAATCACCAGAAAGTAATAGCGGGCGGATAGTGCATTGGACAGATCTTCCATCGAAAATGGAGAAACCAAAATAAATTCCATTCGTTGCTTGATTATTCATGATGAGGCTTGCGATATGATGCAAATTTGTCAGTGGTATGTGGCTCTATTTGTTTGATAGACTCAATAGATTATTTAGATAGATTACTATCAAAGATCACTGGTCTGACACGTGCCTCTAATGGTAAAAATATATAAATAACGGTGGTATTATGTTTATGAAATGTTTGTTATTATGCTATGACACATAAACAAAATCAACACACACATCTTTAGAAGCCCTTTTGGTGTGTATTAGTCAGTACTCCAAGGAAGAACAGCAGCACAGTCAAGAATACAGTATACATCAAAGGAGGTCACATGCTGTGGGGGAAATTTATTGTTCCATTTGGCGTGATTGAAGGAATTCTATTCCTCCATAGAGTATAAGAACATATCACGCCAACTCGTATATCGAGGTCGTTTTCAGTAAATAACTATGTGTGGACACCTGCATCCTCTCGGATATGGGCAGGCAATGTTAAACAACACTTTGGAACTGTGCTCGATTATTAATTTGTTAGAACTGGAAGAGAAAGTTATTCCACCTCGAAATTATTCCAGTAGAATCCCATTTTTCCGTACTCTACCCATGCTTATGATCAGAGACAGCATACACATACACAGCTGAATTGTTTATACTTTAGTTCTATCATTGAAGGGAGAGATAACACATTTGTTCTCTGAACAATATATCTACATCCATCATTTAGATCTGTCAAACATATTTCTCAGGCAAGGTGGCATACGAGTATGGAGGAGAATAATCTACTATTTCAGGGGTACATGCTATAATATCTTTGTTATTTTCAAAATATTGACAACGAAGTTGAACGACAATGAGACCCTGTCACCTTTCACTTGAAAATTCTGATAAATTTCGTTTATCAGAATTGCGTCAGTGTTGAGTGTTTCATAGAAAAGGTTAACATAATGACAAAATTGCACTCGTTCAGTCATTACTTGTTTTATTTTTCAATGTGAGCTCCATAGATAATGCACCATTTATTCCTGTTATATAATTCCATCCAATGAATTATAGTAACATCGCTTGAGGTCAATTTATGGAGGGATAAGTCTGACTCCAGACCACCTGCAGTATATCGTCATATCATTAGTGCCAGAGGATAAAATCTACTGCTTCACCAGGGCAGGGAAATATTAGTGCCTGTCTACATCTGCAGAAAAGACTGGGTGTTTTTCACGGTAAAAGTTGGGGGGGGGGGGGGCGGTCCAATGTTTGAATACTACATGATTTTCTAACGCGAGCCCCGAAGGGGTGCAGCAACACTATAGGGTGGTCTGGGGGCATGCCCCCGGAAAAAATTTGGAAATACACATGATAAATGGTGGTATTTGGTTTCATCTGATGGCTTTTAGCATAAATTCCACACACACATAATTTTATATTTTCCACAAAAAAGAACTGTCCCAAAGTTGGGGGGGGGGGGGGGGGGAGGGGAGGGGGTCACCACAAAGGTGGGGTGGGGGGGGGGGTGTTGGCGAACTCCCCTCCCCCCAGTGGTTGCGCTCTTCTGTTACATGAGACACCAAAGTCGGCGCATGATTCATTGGCGCGAACATATCTCATGAAATCTCGGAACTTACTGACTTTTATCACATGCTATGAATTTATCTTAAACTACAAACAGTGAGAACACACAGTGATTTCCGACAGTGTGATAACCTTTGCCGGAAACATCATGTTTGCACTATTTTTTTCTTCACATTTTTGCTTCACATTTCACATATTCACATGTACAATTAAAACACGAGTATTCTATGACGTCACAATGAAACATCACGCGATTCAGCCTTAATAACATATAATCATTTAGAAAACGTACAACCACTGTGATGTCATAATACAAAGTATTTGACGACCCGGTGATCTGCATTGTTTATATTGTTTCCTAGCAACGCACATGTTTACGGGTCTTCTACTCAGGGTCCTTGAGTGGAATCAAAGATTGTAAGAAGTTCTTGCAATCTTTGGTAAAATTTTACTTTAATTTACAGGGGTTGGGTTCCCAAATATTTCAGAATCATAAATTCATAGCATGTGATAAAAACAAAACCTGTTTCGTGTGTTTTCCAGCACACGGAAAAGATCTCGTTTGAACTGGCGGAAGAACACCAGAAAGCACTCGACCTTCGGTCTCGTGCTCTCTGGTATTCTTCCGCCAGTTCAAACTCGATCTTTCCCGCGTGCTGGAAAACACATTCACCTAGTTTTGTCATTGTATCGTATGAAATTCAGGCAACGTTTAAACAAGTCTGTGACCAAAGTTGTCGACGTGAATTCGAGGTTTGTTCATCACACAGAAAACTACTATTTCAAGAAATACGATTCTAATTGGGATTTTACCATTGTGACAACGAGCGGGAAAGCAAGCAGTCAAAACAGTGGTGAATGCCAACGCAACAGCTCCTCAATACCTAGGTCACATTTGCACAGGTCGCCGGCCGATATGGGGACATCGGTAGTATCTACCGATGTTCCGGTCGCCGGTGATTTTTTGTCAGGCATCTTCCCATATCTTTCGAGTAGTCATGAAAAAACCAGGCATTGCCCGCCGGTGACCGCTATAGTTACCTTCGATCGCGTGTCTGCATCGTGTCCGTCCAAATTTCAAGAATATCAAGAAAGACTGACCAACCAACGATGCACTACCGGAGACCACATGATACCCTACTGGTACCTGCTCAGTGACCGTCTGATATGGAAAATTGGCCCGATTATCTGAAGGGCACCTTCCGGACATTCATCGGCGCCCGGCAGGACACCCTGCGGTGATCACCTGGTGAGCTGCCCCCATTGGTCGGCCGAAAAATTTGGTTGATTCCCTCTGCACCTGATGGGCATCTGAAGGGGCTCTGTTCGCTCACCAGCAGACGTGCAAGCGATTCACCACCGATGTCATTTCTTTCCAGCGGTCGCCGCAAGGAAATAACCCGGCGTTATTTTCTTTCGATGCCTCTACCGACGTGTCTACGATGTCCGATTGTTGCCAGATGGTCACGAATGATCCTCAGGCGCAAATTTCAGCCTTTTCGGGCATCGTATCCTCATCGGCTAAGGCATTGGTTCAAATGTGACTTATGCCTAAGTCACATTTGCACCGATGCTTCCTCAGATGTGGTTACGATGCGTGAAAAGACTGAAATTTGTCCATTTCGGCCGGTCACCCACCGAGCGCCGGAGGGTCATCCGTGACTATCAGGTAGCAATCGGACATCGAAGACACGTCGGTGGAGGCATCGGAAGAAAACAACGCAGAGTTATTTTCTTGCGGCGACCGGTGGAAAAAATGACATCGCCTATTAATCGTTATCACACCTGCCGGCGACCGATCACAGCTCCTCCATGTTTATCGGCCGATTGATATGAGTAGCTCACCAGGCGATCACCGCTGGGTATCCTGTCATGCGCCGATGGATGTGCGGTGGATGTTTTTCAGATTATCGATCGATTTTGACGTACAAGACGGTCAACGCAGGGTATCATACCAGGCACCGATGGATGTGCGGGAGGTGCTTTTCCGATATTCGGCCGATTTGTACATACGAGACGGTCACCTAGCAGTTATCAGTAGGGTACCGTGGGGTCTCCGGTAGGGTGTGATTGGTTGGCCGGTCGATACCCATTATGTTATGGATAAAACTGTATGCCTACATAAACGAGCACAGCGATTTGTCTAATAATTGTTATTAATTATTTTTTCGTCTATTGATTGATTTTTAATGATTAATTTTTTGTCCGATAATGTGTCTATTAATTAAGTGTCTATTAATTTTTGTCTAAGCGATTTCACCTCCTAATGGCCATTTTTGGGGGTTCATGAGTTTCCCTGTCATTTTTGTTTTCTGTCATTTCGTATGCCTGATATGACTTTCTGTCCCCGGACTATGAGGTTGGATAACGGACCCTGTTTTGTTCGCTCGGAATACTTAATACTGGATACTGATTCTATGTATATTCCAGGATATTTAGTCCACAAATCTACAGACAAATCTACACAGTATCCAGAAGAAGAAGAAGTTGGCAGGATGGTAATTCCTCTTTAGAGAGTGAGGTTTGCTTGGCTGCAGATGCAGTAGCCTATACCCGTGCTCGTCACCTCCAAGGAGGAGGTGCAGGAGGAGGAGGAGGAGAGGGTTGCTAGGGTGCAACGTCGCAGCCGCTGGAGATCCGGCCGTGGCTGATGAGACGCCCTGCTATATGGCCATTTTGATACTTTGATGGCAGAGTCATGGAGACTTCAAGCATTTCCAATCTAGGAAGTTCGAAGAATTCTGTAATTTTGCATGGACACTCTACGCGCCATCTAATGTGTATCTGGCGGGCAACCACCGACTGCCTTTATATATCGGAGGCAGACTGTTCGGCACCCGTCCGGCAATCGGCCGATGTTTCGGCCGCCAGGGAAGAACCGTCCGGACGTCAGTCGGTCACCGGCCGATGCCTGCTAGGTGACTGGTTAGTCTCCCGTAGGCATCAAGGTACACATTCTCCCCACATTCCTACGTATGCCGGCCGGTCAGTGTACGATGTCCGGATAGTTGTCCACCGGTGATCTGCCAATGCCCGGTGCTTTCATGACCACTTGAGATATATGTAAAAGATACCTGAAAAAAGTTACCGGCGGCCGTAACATCGGTGAGAACCACCGATGTATTCGCATCGGCCGGCGACCGGTGCAAATGTGACCTAGGCATTAGGCATAGTGCAAGAAAAAGCATTGGTCTGACCAGTGGTTAGCAATGGACTGAGAAGTATCATGGGCGTTATGCTGTTCAAAAACTGATAGTGTCGCAGTTTGATGTCTCGGATCAATATTTGGGTGTGAAACTGTATGTCAGGCCGAATAGGACAAATATATGTTTGATTGCAGTACATTGTTATCGCTAAACAAATGAACATATTCATTGTTAAACAATATAGAGTGCCGAAGTGTGACGTCATTTTTGGGAATCTTTGTTTCAGGTGAGCAGCACCATTGAATTTGAGCTGTTTAGAACCAGTTGGGGGATTAAATTTTTTATTATTCAATTAGTCTGCGTGATGACGTCGCCTCACTGAATGAATTGAGGTTTCCAGATGTTTAATTTTTGACCAACTTTGGGCTAAGCGAATGCCATTTAATCCGTCTGTCAACTTTTAAATCCTTATTGAATATGGAGGGAAGTGCAGGATATGATACTTGGGCCCAACTTTGTATCGTACCAAGCTATGCTCACGTTGCTCTGGCCTGAGTCCGATTATATAGATCAGCCCAGTCTTCGTTAAGGAACTGTCTCAAAGATGCTATGCATATGGAACAGATTCCCCCAAATGCCAAAATGTTTGGAATTTTTTTCTAATTAATCAACAAAATATTAATCATAATAATAATCAATTTCAACGTACCGCACATATGTCTATATTCCTTGGCAGATGAGCCAAAATACACGTACCTATATGACATACAGGTATACATATATTACCCTGCAGTATGGAATAATTGGCTTCCATCATTGATACACGTATCTAATCGATCAAAACAAGTTGTAGAAAACTGTTAAAAGGCAGTTACTGATCACTTAAGGCACTTGTAATTAGTAAGTAATCAATGCCGATGGCGTTTTAAATATTCCGCGGATATTGTGTGATTTTTTTAATGCGAAATATTTCCAAGCCCGAGTAAAAAAACTAATATTCAATTGTGACCATTGTCTTTTCTTTGAGATAGCCCCTATTCAAATCGGTTATCCATTGATTTGTTTTAATCCCATACAGCATTAGAATGGCAAGCTAGAATTCCAATGTTAAAACCCCATAAGGATATATATTTCCCTGGATATACCGACGAGGAACGCACACGACAGAAAAAAAAACAGGCATTGTTTCATAATGGTCATTCATAGTGGTGCCGTTTTCACTTTATATAAATTTCAATTAAAACAAGTCTGGACTCAGCAAATTCCGTGATATGACGAGATAGGTTCGCGCCAAGAAATTATGCGCCGACTCTTTTTAGTAAGTCTCGTGACATTTTTGAAATACATATTCACACACATGTCACATGGTTATTATCTTGTAGGTTTATCTCTTGTTTTATGAAAAATTTCGTGCTCAGAACTCAAACTTACGATGTTTCATAAGGTAGTTGTTGTCGTTATTCCTGAAGAATTACTTTTGCCTGTTGATCAATTCGAGGCGATGTTTCAGCAACCAGTCAATCCATTTTAATTCCTCTGCCTACAATCGACTGCCACCCCAGGGACAATGACCTGAGTATTCACTGATGCTGGTGGGGATACGGCCCATTCTCTGTGATTACCTGTTTGCAGATGCATGAGATGCCCTTTCCTGAAGGAAGACAAATTGAGGAAACGTTTTTTCTGAAACACTACATTTCACATATTAAGGTATGCTTAAAAATGAGTGATACAAATTATTCCTGCAATGGAGGACATTTTGCATTTTATGTTCATATTGACAGATTTACTTGCCAGAATAACTTATGTATGAACCAGACCCTGATGAACCATTGCTCTGGAGCTATCGAATGTCCTTGTGGTGAATTGTCCACGAACCTCCATTACAGCAATATATAAACCAATGTTCAATAACACATCAAATTTGGGCATTGTAGTTAGCGTATAAGACTGACAATACACAGAATTTCTCATGTATTTCATCAGAATCTGATATGTTTGTCATGCCATTGTGTTCCAATTGTGAGCATAGGCAAGAACGAGAAAATATCCAGGCCATTTTCATACAATTAGGCCAACAAACAAATTTAAATCTGATTTGGCTTGCAATTTGTGGCTAGGTGAGCGTATATTGTGAATAGATGAATGGCAAGTTCGTTGTCATAAGTAGGCATTTTTTATGTGAAAATACGTAAGCTCGTACATTCTCGTCTGTATGGGTATTATGGAATATTTTATAATCCTCTTTAGATACTGTTATTGTTTGTATCTTATTATTCATTCAACTTTCATATATTTGATTTATCATGATCAACTACTCGACAAATGTGAATGGCTGAGTATCGTGTTTTATGCAACCTAATTTGTAAATAAGCCATGATTTCTGTTCACTCCATCAAAGGAAGGAGGCTGATAACAGCTAGTGAGCTCTCACTGCAGCCAGATTCCGGAGTTATCAAAATGAGTAATTGCATTGGACCACATGGAATACCTACATAAATAGTAACTACGGACTGCGTTATCACATTCAAATGACGATAAATGACGTCATAAAACAACACAAAGTTGTGATGTTCCCACGGTAATCTCTACGTAATCGTTGTTTTTGATCAGTAGTCATGCAAAATTCATTAGGGAGCTCGCAAAAGAAGTGCTCCAACATATCAATTCAACATCATTGCAATTTATTTGCAGTTTCACACGTTGTTTCATTTTTTTGATTCAGAGCTGTTTGCATGTACTATAACTGTAAAGCAATCGAAATATAAAGAAATATGCACAGCTTTCCTCGACAGACAGCAGGCACAATGGGTTTTGCAAACCTTTTGTATCAATTCGCACACAGTTCGTTATCCTGGGAGTGTCCACAGCCTATTAGCATTTGAGCTGAATTGCCAAACATCTAAAGTTGGGGAATACTAGGACTGTGCGTTGCACAGCTCTGATGTGTTGTGGAAAACTGAATCCGGTTCAGTAGAATTATTTTAGATACCGCTGAATGGTGAAAATATTCTGAGATTAATAGTATTGTTTGTTGTTATTGTTTAATGCTATCTTATATTCTTTCCGATATCTTCACTTAATTCTCATCATTAAATTCCCATGTAGTTTTAGTATTTAGGGGTCATAATTCGATAAGTCTTTGTGACAACACAAGCAAGAACACACTGTTTGAAAATGGAATCCCATGATGTGGGTCTGTTAGTTTATTAGGCAATGCAGTATGATTAATGGGATTTCAATGTCGTTGTCTGTGTGGAGCACCTGCCACCGCGGATGTAGATCTATCCTTCCTCACCAATGGTTCACGAAAATAACCGACGCAAAACTTGCTGAACTGCACTCATGTGTTATTATTGTTTGAGTTTGGAGACTTTGAGTGTACATGTATCTAAGCTGATGATAGCCTTATACACAAAACTGAACGTGATATCTCAGTTCAGTTGTCGCACACTCCATGGGCAAGATACTACAATTCATATGCGATGCACATCACAAAACGGTCATCATATATATCAAACGAATGTGATATATGATGACTTAGGAGTATCAACCAATAGTGATACAAATACAACATTATTGACCAGTGACGTTGAAACGGGAAAATTTGATTTACACTCGAATGTTATTAAACACCAGAGTTGGTTAATTCTTTTGAACGTTCAAGCAAATTCTGTTTATTCTGGCTAAAGGAAACAACATATTGCCCGCTTGGACTGTGGCTGTTTTCCTTGGATCCCTCAATGTCTTGGGAGTGACCACCAAATTCTGGAAGTGCGTCTTCTATAAGGCTCACCTATCTTCAGATCCATTTGTTTGACGAATTCAATAGTATTATTTTAGAGTTATTATGTGTTATTATCAGAGACGACTTTGTTAGATGTTTGCCGTGTGACACTGATAGCAAGAATATATAAAAACGGTGATATTATGTTCATAAGATATAAATTGTTATGATAGATTCTTTTAATTCAGTACGTTTTACACCCAATACTGAATCTATGGACAGATTTTGAGGATTTTTTTTTAATGTAATAGTCAACACTCAAACTGAAAACACAATAGAAGAACACAGTATACACAAATGGAAGGCACGTGATGCGGGGAAAATTGCACCATTTGCCGTGATTGAAGCAATGTTTATTAGTCCATGGAGTATAGCAGTATTTCACGTTAAATCGGATATAGAGGTCGTTGTCAGTGGATAACCATATGAGGACACCTCTTGAATGTGATAGGCAATGCCTAGGAAACAAAGTGACCTATCAATATTATTAAAACTGGAAAATATTTCCTCGCGAATTTATCCCAGTTTAAACCCATATTTCCGTATTTTTTCTTCCTTATAATCGTAGACATCATATGCATACACATGACCGACTGTTGTACTTCAACTGTATCACACTGAAGCTTAAGTTCACACTTGTCTTGTTGAAAAATATATTAACATCCATCATTTAACGCCGTCAAACATATATCGTAGATAAAGGTGATATACGAGTATGGAGAAGTATAATTTACTTGTTACTCCCCACGTGTTAAGCCCATGATTAAGAATAAAATAATCATATATCATAGGAACTGCAACATCTCATTCGAAATTCATGGTGAATTTCATTCCTATAGGCACTTGCTGTGTCTGCGTGATTGGCAGTTTGGCTGTTTCTTAGATCTTAGCGGGAATATTTGGTCTCAATGGGCCAGCAAAAGCCACTACCGTAGCAACTGCTGTCCTCCTGATAAGAATTCCTGACCACATCTGAATAAGATATAAGGTTTTGTGTATAAATCCAATAACCATTTGTGTTCAGGTCACGTTTTTCGTGCAGTACGTGTGATTCGTAATGACCGTACAAACGTTGTCCAAATTTCCTGAAATACAAAGAGTTGAATAACTTTTGTCTGCCGTTTACCTAGATGTATTACTATACAGCATAAGATTCCAACTAACCAGATACGTTCTATATTGAAAATACGTTGTAACACATTTTTGTTTGGTAGTATATACAAAGTGTGTATGTGATGTGATACGTGATGTATTATCTTAACACTAGAAATTACCCTATTCGAACTGAACTGAACTGAATTTATTTCCTTTTCCGACAATTTCATGAATACTCGTGTAATAACAATACCGGTGGTCATGATAGTTAACAAGAGAAAAGCAGTACATGACTTAGAAAAATGCTGTCTTGCAGCCTGCCCTGTATACTAGAAAATAATAACAAAATCAATTCGATGAATTATAGTAACATCGCTCGAGGACAAGTACTCACGGAGGAAATTGATTTTTTACCAAACCAAATGCAGTATATATTGTCATCATGTAGTTATTGCAAAAGAATTAAATATCCTGCTTCTATAAGAGGTATTGGGATATTAGTTGTTGTCTACATCTGTGGCCAGGTCTGGACGTTTTTCATTGATTCCTTGTAAATCACTGGGATAATGTCCTTGTTATGTCTTCAGTACTAGTATCCGGTGATGGACCATGTCACAGAAAACGCCAGTAAGCCTCTCAATATCCTTGGAATTATTATATGCCTAGAGATATTCTACATTGGATTACACAGAGTGCAATCGGTCCGATATATTGCGGTATTGACCTCCTTTATATTGACCTGTGTCGCGCATAGCAACCGACGGTCTTTTGACGTTTACGAATTCATGCGCTGGTGAAATGACGTTTTCCGGTTTTTTGTAGTGCATGAAAATGCTTTGTTTTCAGGGCATAAAATGGCTAGAAAATGTCAGCATCTGTAATCATATCTCTCCCGAGGGGTGTACATATCATGGTGCGGCATATAATAATAATTTAATCGACTGGATACAGTGTTTGAGGCCCTCGGTCGTGTCTGTGCCGCGGACGCACTCGCAAGCTCGTGCGTGCTACGGCCCAGACACGACCTCGGGCCTCAAACACTGTATCCAGTCAGTTACTACTGTATCATTATTCCCAATCTAGTTCCAAGCGTTTATTTCTAAAGTAGTACTTTTAAATTCTCATAAAAGAAATACTATGTGTTTGTCAATTCATGCAGTGTACTGTTTCAAGAGTCAGCCCATTCATGTAATCCCCTCTGTCTGCAAGTGGCCATCCCAGGAACAATAGACCGAGTATTTACTCATGCTGCTGGTGATACGGCTCATTTTCCGTGATTACCTGTTTGCTGATATAGTAAGATGCTCTCTCGGTGTGAAAGAAGACAAATTGGATAGACATCCTGTCTGGTGTAGGTATGTAGAGTATGCAGAGATTATGTGCTCTGCATAACAGAAGCTCATTGCCCAAATCTGATGCATACTGGCAGTCAAAACTACCTTTTACTTAGGGATAAATTTGCCAAATAACTCATAACCCCTCCCCCCGGGGTGATATCAGAAGTAGACCTGGGCAGATAATATCCTACGACAGGGTTTATATGAAATATCACCCGTTTATACTCAGGTCTGTAACTGGTGAAAATCCCCGGACTAACGCCTCCCGATTGCCACCAGATACGATTCTTCATCAGGAGTGATTTCTCACAATGTATTTTCATTTCTTTCAATGGGAAATGTAAAGTATATTCCAGAATGACTTATTCCATGATGGTCAAGGGTAAATATTCGACATGAACTTCAGACATAATAAATAGTATATACATACAGCTAGACAATGGAATACAGCAGGAAAACGGTGCTCAATATCGATTTTCCTCTCGTTCCAGCTAATCCTCAGTGCCAACAACCAACGTTCCATTCCCAGTGGTTTAGAAGCAATTTATCTTTGTGTCATTGCATTGACCTTTCCTTTGTCACCAGGGATATTCAGATCAAGATTCGTCACAAGATACAATACACCTCTGTTCTCGTCTGTTTTCTGGAGATATTAGTAACATATATGGAAATATAAATAAGAGATATGAATCCATGAGCCTTTTTATGTGTGAATAACTTATGTTTTGACCTTTAGTATAAATGAAGTGTGGTGGTATTGTTGTTAACAGACTCTTGTTTGATCCATTCTCTTGAGTGTAAAATACATAACCAGGTACAATGAGGTACATATTCAATAATCCCAGATAATTTACATGATAACCGATGTACTTTCAATAATAAATTAATACCTGAATTATACAGTTCCTTCACTTACACATGGAGCTGATAGATAGACACGAGTCTAGACAAAAGCCCAGTGACGTATTACTTGGTGACAACACCTGCGACCATTACTGGACATCCAGCAACATGTATCTCATATTTCTCAGTGGAACTTTTCCAGCATTGTCTACAATTATTCAAGTAGATATTGCGCATTAAGGAGAAACATGAGCCATTGTATGAACAAGTTCTAATGACTTGAATGTAACCGATGATTATAACTGAGTAACCCAGATCATCACACAGTGGAAACCACGTATAAACACATCATTGAAATGCTGAAAGAATTCTATTTCAAGCATTGGTGGCAGGTCATGGCTGTTGCCCACATACAATATCTGGGAGTCTTTGGAGCACGTTTCATACAAACACTACCAAAGGACCAGATGGCAAACTCACAGTCCCGATATGGTACTGTGCATTCCACACTGAATTGCATCTCAGATGTCAAAACAATGTATGGTTCAATAAATGCAATATATCACAGAATGGTCCAAATCTACATTCAAACAACAAACCACAATATAATGTATTTACCTAGATATTGTCAATATTATTCTCAGTTTTGCTAGCCTTGCATGCTCTTGAAGTGATGTGAAGTGGATATAGTCAGCATGTTCGATCAGCATTCAAGATGACATAGTTCACACCATCAGTCTTGTGATTTTGAATACATGATATTTTTCAGTCAACCCAGAAAAATTCGAGGAAAGTCGTAGCTAATGACTAGACTCCTCTTCGTGTCTAGCCCTCATGCCTGATGCCTTGAAAACATTAATTTAGTTAATTGTTTTATTCAAGGAATTATAGAAATATCACTCGAGGGAACAGTGGGAACTAATCTGGTACCAAAACCCTCCGTTATATCGTCATGTCGTTAGTACAAGAGGATAAAATCTTCTACAGTGTGTCCAAGAAATTTCACTGACACTTTATAAATCACTGTGATGTTTTGTTCGTTGTTCTTGAATGTTATTTCCTGATTATATGCCTTTTCACAGAAGATGTCAGCTGGTAATTGAATATTCTTGAAATGGATGGATTCTACATAAATACATGAGTGATACAAATTTGCAGAAGGAACCAACCTTTAATAAATAATAATAAAAAAAATTGGTGTGTATTTAATTAATAATCAAATAACTTATAAAACATACAGATGTCTGGAAATGTTCTATTGTTAATCAATATTTCAGGATGACTAATCCCAAAATTATCGTGGTGGAACATTGGAAAGAACCTTCAGATGCCCAAAAGTCTCGCAATTATACATTTATAGAACTAAACGATGGAACACAACAGAAAATTGTGTTCAATATCGAGTTTGCTCACTATCACGCTAATCCATAGTGCCAACAACTAACGTTCTATTCCCATTGGTCGAGAGGCAACTCGTCTACGTGTCTTAACATTGACCTTTTCTGTATCACCAGGGACATTCACATCATCATTCATCATATTAAGACACAATACACCTCTGCCTTCGTGCGTTGTCTCGAGTGGTTGTGATAAAGGCGATAAGAGGGTCTCATATGGAAATGGGATGCTTTGATATAAAAGGGGAAGTGATGCCTTTGGCATCCAATTCAGCATGTATAACAGACTAACTGTCCCAGTAATAAAGTAAGGATAATATGTGTTCTGATTATCACATTTCTTGAGAATCTGATAATTTCATTAGCAGAACTGGAAATTTACTGATTTTCAACTCCAGATTTCGAAGTGATAATTGTATTTATTTACGTAATTAGAAGTGAGGCAAACGTCAGCGACCATGAACATTAATAGTCATGATATATCCTATCAATGTAATATATCAAATGATAGGTACTGATAGGTACAGGTACCCAAGTGTGGAATCTGATCTGTAGGCCAGCTTAGCACACGCCATTCTTCATTTGCACCACATTCATAGGTTGTTGTTTTACGTATCCACTGGGATCTGTATGTGACACATAATCGAACACTGATGTTTGAAAATGGGAGAGAAGAGTGGTATGTGTTGTTGTATGGTAATCCGCTGTCAGACGTTTGAGACAGTAGTACAGGATACGGATGGACGTAAAACCCCTGGTCAATGAGCCCAAATTGAAACCAAAACACTTGTCAGACAAATATGGCGGCCATAGGAGGTAAAAATAGTGTTAAAACATGACACCATACCATGTATCAATGGACGTTGACTCAAAAGATATGTTTTGCATATTTATATTGTGGAAGTGGTATGCCATAGCATGATCCACTACAACGTAGTAAGGACATGGTATACTGGAGTCATAACAAGCCATAAACATACCGTGAGATGTGGCTGGATCAGGTCTTATAGATGACTTACGGGGGCTTGTGTAGTTGGTGAGTCTCTGGGCTACAGGACTGAGAGAAAATCTGCGAAGGTAACTGTCATGCGTCTAGGCCCTGAATTATCTGGTCAAGTGTATTGGGCTTAGATTGGGGTTGTATTCTTTGTGATGTATAGGGAAATATGTACTGTGAACATATAACCCATTTACACAAACTAGTAAATGAAATCATGGCAGCCAGAGAGGAACTTATCATCAGAATTATAAGAAAATGAAATTGTTCACACCGAGCACGTACACGTATAATCGTTGCAGAAGATAAGGTCATTATCAGAAACCATAGGAAGTGTGTCGTTGAATGGTGAGAATCGTTATTGTCTGTACATAATAAATATCCTGACTAGGGGCAGCAACATAATCAAAAATACAGTTTACAAAGAAATGCACATGATGCAGGTAAATTTATCGGGGCATGTAACATGATTACTTGAAGAAATTGGTTCATGGAGAATTGAAACAGTATCCCTCTGATATCGATGTCGTTGTCAGTAAATAGGCACTTGCGACACCGTAGCAGTTAAATGAGCTTTATTTCCAATCAAAGTTGGACAGTTGGATTGTGCATTGCAAGTTTTACAGGCCAAACTCACAGAAACGTGGGACCTGTGACTTGTGAGTTGATATTGTTGGAATTGATTCCGTGTCGAATTGATCCCCCGTGAGAAACCCATACTTCCGTACTTTGTCTATAATATGCTAATGCTAACCTCATACACAAGACTGGTCGTGCTACCACGGTACCACATTGAATTGGGGTAAATAACACAGGGCATCTGCATGGCACATCTTTTGTATTCAATACCATAGTATGATGTTGATATCCATCATTTAACATTGTCGCTTGTATTGCACACAAAATGTGATATATCACGATGCAGGAGTACAGTTCACTGATACTGGCCGAATGTTTGTGCTACGATTTTTTTCTCATAGCTTTTTATATAGCAACAGAATTGGAGCATTCGAATTGAAATTTCAGATGCGTTCTGTTTGCGCAGGCCCTGTGACGAAACTGTCTGTCGGTGGTGTCCAACATCTTGTGTGGTGATATTTTGTCTCAATGGGCCACAGAGAGCGATATCCGTCGCAAATGTTCCACTCTAGATAACAGTCCTTGGCTGCCTTCAAATGAGGTATAAGATTTCGTGTAGAAAACAATCCGACAATTTGTGTTTAGATCACGTTATTCCTGTGGTGTGTGTGGTTCGTATAGATTGTATGAACAACGCTCAATTTTCCCGGATTTTGAATTGATATACCATGAGTCACAGCGATGTTTTCCTTCACTGAAGTCTCAAAATGTATTAACTGAGAAACGAGAAAGATTCTGGACTTTATTAGCTAAATATTGCTTTGAAACTGACTCTTCAATAATTTGCATATTTTCTTCATCAGGTTTAATTCCCGATGACGTCATAGAAGATGCCAGTACATGTAAGTCCATCAACAATTTAGGAATGGGTAAATACTATAAATGAGTTGTATTATGCTTTATGAAAGATTTATTGTCCTCACAATTCAGTTTAACAGCACAACTTAGGTACATTTGATTATTCACCAAGTAGTTTTTTTCGAATTCCCCCGTATTTGTCCACCAACTCGAGCCACACACTCACTGTTTCAGCATCAGTCCATCCATTCGTTTCCTCTCCTTGTAATTGGCAGCCACTCCATGGACAATGGGCTGAGTATTTACTGATGCTGGTGGTGATACGGCCCATTCTCTGCGATTTCCTGTTTGCTGATGCAGTAAGATGCTTACACGGCGTGAAAGAAGACGAATTGAAAAGACGTCCTGCTCTGTAAGAGACGTATGTGAGCACCAAGCATTGCCAGTATATTTCACCTCGGAAACAATGCAGTTGCTATTCTATATTCTTGGAGTAATAAAAATATATACATGTATATCGGCATATGATTCTATGGCACATATTGTGAAACCTTACACACACTTCTGATTCATACGCTGCCAAAGGTTCACACTCCACCCACAAATCTGCATATTAGTATTTTCATGATGACTAGACATAGACTCCATCATGATATATTCTTTATTTTCATGTCTATTATATATATCTCTTCGATTTTTTTTATTCTTAAATTTACCACAGCGAACAACTCTAATTCATACCAATATAATATCTAGCCTATAACCTCAGTGATAACATCGTTTAATTTGATTTCCTGTCTCAACAATGATCTTTTCTGTATCAGCAGGACATTCGGTTCGCCATATGCTAAGGTAAACCGAAATTTTGTGGATGTACCTGAATAATTTTAGCTCGATTTTGGGGGCAGATTATCCAGATGTGTGCATTTTGTAATACAAGCTATAATATACTGAGTG
The DNA here is from genome assembly GCA_949152475.1 of Terebella lapidaria. Classification (NCBI taxonomy): domain Eukaryota; kingdom Metazoa; phylum Annelida; class Polychaeta; order Terebellida; family Terebellidae; genus Terebella; species Terebella lapidaria. The sequence continues at coordinate 21,645,277 of OX424567.1, forward strand.
ATATAATGTTCTGTACCGTACTGAAACTAATGAACAAAATTCATTGTGTGGTATTCCAAAAGAACTTGAAAATGGGTTTTGATTAAGGACCCTGCACCTAATGAAGCTAGTAACACAGTAACACCTACAGAACTCAATACAGCCATAGAGAGAGAAATGAAAGTATGTGTGCTTGGTCAGTGGTACTGTAACAGTATTGAATGGAACAAAGGTTGCATAATCCAGATACAACGTACATCATATGTACTCAACAGCATATTCTAAAATCCTTCATTTAACACTGTCGAACGTACAGAGCACAGAACTGTATAAACGAGAGTTTTTAATATATTCTAATACATTCTAATTGTTATCACCGATTGATATGAATAAATATACACCATACCTTTTCTCATGATTTTGGTTTTTCCCCTTTCAAACATTGTCATTCTGATTTCTCTCTAAGGGTTATTAGTTGTGTAGGCACAAAACTGAAAGAAAATCGCTGTGAGATGCCTGCAACAAAAGACACTAGTTACATATTGAAATAATTCGCTTCCAAACAATGGCTAGCGTGTTATTTGAGAGAATGAACAGTTGTGACTGTCGGTGAGCCCGTTTCCAACACGCCACCAAGCCAGGGAGCAGATGGTAAATCCACAGTCCTGATTTGATCACATTAGCACCTTTGCCTGGTGTTCCTTTGAGTTTCTCCTGAAAATCTAGTTTGCTTGTGAACCCGACATGGGAAAACATCTCACAGATCGTCAGATTTTTGTTTGGTGTAATACATGACCCCATGTAACCACCCACGTTGATTGATTATATACACGTATTTTGAATTTGCAGCTTGAAATAAAAAGACATACATCATCTACATTATATCATATTGTCGTGGATAAAAAGGAATCCCAAGGATACGTGATACACAATCAATAATCGGAAATTGTAAATTGTTTCAGTCTGATTTACGGAGCAAAAAGAATTTGACCACAGCAGTATCATTGCTGCAAGAGGAGATAATCTTTCGCTTCTCAAAAGGGCAGTGAAAAATTAGCTGGTTCCTGCATCTGTGGCAAGGTCTGGGTGTTTGTTTCACGGACCCCCCATGAATCACTGAATTATTTTCTTATTTTCCTTTTCTTCAATATTCATAGATACGTGAGAAAGGCACAGGATAAACTGTGACACCTATGAGGGATATTATGTGCACAAAAAGGTTTACATAAGAAAACATCATTATGTAGTTGGATCATGCTAAAAGTTGATAATAATTATGATATATCTGCGTTGTATGGATCTGGAACTCATCTCAGTCTCACATGAACATCTTTCTATAAATTCAAGATAATTGTGAATGAAATTTGTTCAGAGTGGTTATAATATTATACCCCCATAGCTATTGGAAACGATATGGACAAAAGGCTCAAACTCTAATTTGTTTTACTACCATCATTTTCTCCAACGACCAAGAGAAAGATAAAAGCAAGTGTAGGCAGTATTCCATTAAATCTCACACACGGCAGCAGTTACTTCTGAGTAAATGACGTTATTTCCTTGTAAATACTGTTATTCATGCATAAAAAGTTGTTTCCACATGAGAAATGTTATTTCACCTTAAAAATGATATTTCCACGTAATTGATGATACCTACTTATAAGCCACCGTAGTTGGTTGATACATCGAATTAAAACTTCACTGGTATACGTCATCTGTGGCAGATATAGAAACACTGCTTTTCAGCTCATATGACATATACAAACACTGCTTTCGTCTTCCTTCATATCGATATAGCATCTTACCTCATCAACAAACAGTTATTCACCTAGAACGGACCATATCACCGTCAGTATCAGTATTCAGTAAATACTTGGCCCATATACTGCGTAATATAATGTAATTCTATCACACTCAAACCAATGAACAAAATTGATTGTGCGGTATACCATAAGAACTTGAAAATTGGGTTCTGATTACGGCTCGTACCACCTACAGAACAAATTACAGCCCGGGAGAGGTGTCAAAACATTTAGGAATTGCATTCGTCAACACGGAAACTATGCGAAAGTAGTTGCTGGGTTGAGTTATCACGTTACGGAAAGACGATAAACGACATCATAAAACTACACAAAGAAGCTGTGATGTTTGACTTTAATACCTCTGTGCTCCTCTTTGGTCACACCCATGCACTATTTATCAACAACCTACAATCTTATTATTTATTTCAGTTTGGCTGGTATCCTTTGAACAAGGAACCCGTAATTCTGTAAACAAAGATTCATTTACAGCATGTATGATACATTGGTTTTGAAAAACATTAAATATAACAGCAATGAAAATGTTCAATTGAGAGCTTTGTGATCAGTTTGTTGGGCCGAGAAATTATGGCATTTGATGAGACATGAATATTCCACTTCTGTAAATAGCCTCCTGCGGTATGCCCTGAATTGCCAATCACCAACAACACTAACTGTCTGAATTTTACATAATTTCTTTCGAGTTAAGAACAGAGTTTGTACATGTATTTAGTATTTTTATATGGTAGTTTCGGTATCTTATGCCTCACATCATCTTGTCGTCTTCACTGAGACACTATGTACGGAAGGAATTGCTGCATTAAAATCAAATGTTCAGATAAATTGGAGCACATTGTTTCTGTCTGATTGGGTAGTTCACTGTGGTGATACTGGATGCACTAACGATCGTTAGTGCATCCCGCAATGGCGGACAGTAAACACGGTCAATTTGGTTTTTAACCGTATTTTATGAAATGACAGGTCCATTTGTGATAAATGAATACTCTGAAGGTAGCTTAGTGTTCTGGTCAAAGACATGCGTAGTTATTTCAAGCAGATCATGCTTCTTTGTTTAGATATGTTGAGGAAAAGAATTAGCGATAAGATTCACCAACGACAAAAGTGAGATTCCCTAACGATATAGTCCTACTACGTGTATATTGTAATAGGTCCATATCATACACCATTGTCAATTCGTTGATTTATGCGACATAAATTAGCGAATATCACATTAAAACTAGGAAATCTGTATTAGATCATCTGTACACATCAATACATGTCAATCGGTACTTCATTTCACGTTTAACATTTAAATAACGTAGATTTGAATTAAATCGAAAGATCGTTAGGGAATCTTCACATGTTCGTTAGGGAATCTTTGATTTCACAAAAACAATCGTTAGGGAATCTTTCGGCTTTTTTTCAGACGAGTTTTTAATGCTCAAACCAACATGAATCGCCATGTATTTGCAACGAACTGTTGTTTCGTGCGCATAAGAATCAGCAGATGTATGTGTGTATCGATCACAATCGTAATTATCGGGAAAATGAAGAAAATTCAAACGAACCGCAAGTGGGTTCGGCATTGCGGGATGCACTAACGATCGTTAGTGCATCCAGTATCACCGCAGTGTAGTTGGCTGTTCATGAGATCTTGGTGGGTGACATCTTGTCTCAATTCCAACAAAATTCCAACATTTTGTGTTCACATCACGTGGCTCACACAATGGCTCTAGGACTTGGGAAGTTCTTAAACATTCCTCGAATTATATAATAAAACACTAATTGACTTTTACTGTTGGTCATTATGTTGTTTAACAGACCCCAGAAGTATCATAATCACCTCAACTTAGCCTCGGTCATTATGATATTTCTGGGGTCTGTAAAACAACATAATGACCTCCGTAAAAGTCAATAACTGTTAAGATTGCGTATCGAGTACGATGCACATACTTTCAATGGTTCCATACCATGTGCAATTTTGGATCATATCTCGGCCGTTTCATAACAAACTTACATGAAATTTGGAATTTATATTCTCTATATATCCATGAAGCTGACGCAAATAAGCGATTGAAGATTTCATTAATAAATTAGTATATAAATGGAGTTGAATATTGCTTGAACAAATGTAACTTACGTTGCGTACACGAAGCATTACATGGTGTAGTTTCTTAACTACAGCGAGTACACATATCTGTGATCAACAACCTACTCTCACATTTTAAGTATCCCATCGATATTCATGTCAAATTGATGCGCAAATGTGTATATTTATTGCGATCCCCTGAAAATGTCTTGTGCCGCTGGTCAGTGAAGCGCTAAGTACAGATCAGCGGATTATTCGTATGGCAAATACCGTCATTGTTCAGCTGTCGAGAACGTTGTACTCAGGAATGAGATGTTGTTGTGATTTTGGTTCTATACTGCACTTAGAAAATATCAGAGTCGCAGAATTCTTGATGTAGTTTGCGGTTGAGTTTACAATGCCAACGGATATAGACGTTATTAATGCGATTGATAATCAATTTCTTTTGCCCAGTGTATCTTCAATGCCGATGATATATAACATGCTATTTTAACCATCAGATTCCCATCAAGTGTTGAGATAAATCCCAAAACAGGCAGTAGGTTATTGTTCTATGATATGTAGTCTAACCATAGTCAAGAAACTGTACCCTAAAACGATGTCTGTTTTCTATGTAGGTTACATTTTATTGGCGGTGTACAACGTTCAGGATCTGTATGAATATCGACTGGGTCTTCAATCTAGCCATTGGACAAGCCTTGTAGTCACGGATAGAACCTACCCAACAATTTTCAGCGCAATCCATTAAAAAACTGCAGAGTTATAGGCCAAACAAAACATACCAGAATTTTGCTGATAAGGCATGGATTCTGACTGATAAGCATCCTTAAATGTTTCAGTGTCATAAACACCACTCCAGTGTTACTCTATTATGTGAATGTATGGTCTATTGCTTCTAACATAAGGTAATTTGTACTTTAAAGTGATGTTGGCAGGAAAACTATTTTTTTCTAAATTAAATACATATATGCCTGTGGTCTCAGAAAAAATATGTTACAAAACAAACTATGCTTGATCAGATGGATAAATCAAGCATATGACAGTACTAGCAGTCGCTTTTCTTTTGTTTTGTGCGTCACTCAGAGTTACCTCTGACTTGACCTATTTCACGCTCGACTCGCTCGAACATACACGCGTAAGCTGGAATCGCACTGCATCAAGGGATTCAAAGCACTGAGAATGGCGTTAATCTAAACAAACTCAAAATATATCCACCAGAAACTCGCAACGAAATCGATTAGAAAGGGGCATCTGCTTAAGCATATAAGTGCAGATATATAACTGTTATGTTTTCTTCGTTCAATCGGAGAGTTATGGAAAAATCCATAACTTACTGCCAATCTCACTTTAAAAAAAAATAAACATCAGTTACTGCTCCCTTTATCGTTTTTGAAATATTCCGCACCAAAATTCAGGGAGGTATCATTGATCAATTATACTTATCATTTATAATCATAAATACTGAAGAATGTCGTTGTGGAGTGCCTGCAACGAAAGACACTAGTTACATATTGAAATAATTTGATTTCAAAAGGACATTTGCAGGTGTGTCATGGCTGGGACAGAATGAGAGTTGTGACTGTCTGGGAGTCCCTTTCGACCAAGACACCAACCATGGGAGCAGACGGTAAATCCTCAGTCCTGATTTGATCACATTAGCACCATCGTCTGGTGTTCCTTTGAGTTTCGCACGAAAATCTAGTTTGCTTGTGAACCCGACATGGGAAAACATTTCAGAGATCGTCAGATTTTTGTATGTTGTATACTTGACGCCAGGTCACCACCCATTTTCTTTGATTATATATCGTGAATTTGCAGCTGAAAAAATGATATCACAAAATCTACAGTAAGTTCATATCCAAATTTATATTAAAATGTATATATTTGTAGTTATTATATTTGTTGGTTCAAAACGGATAAATCGGAGGATATGTGATGCAGAATTATTAAATGGAAGTTGAAAACTCCTTGAGGTTGATTTACAAAGCCGAAGTAATCTGACCGCACCACCTGCCGTTTATCGTCGTACCACTGCTGCAAGAGGAGATAATCATTTACTTCTCTAACGGGCAGTGAAATATTAGTTGTTGACCACATCTGTGGCCAAGACCTGGAGTTTATCACTCGCCCCTCACGAATCACTGAAATACCATTTTATTTCTCCTTACTCAGAAGTTTAAGTATAATAGTCACGTGTCGTGAAGGCAGATCATGCTGAAAGGTGGCAAACGGGTGATTTGGATGACGGCATGTATTTTACAACACGCACATACATACACTGATATATTAATGTTTCGTATTATTGCATCCAACAAGCCTGGATTTCAGAGTAAATATTGCCCATAGTACTCAGAACTACTCATCAAAGTGCAACAACAATCTAATTTTCCGTACATGGCCCTCCAATCGCATCCCACAGCAGTTCCACAATGTCTTGTGCCAAATGTTAGTATGAATGTTTCTGATAGGACATTTTGTTTCTATTGCAAAATGTTGTATGTTTGTTATTGGAATCATCAAAATTTGGCTGTATTGGTGGTAATAGATCGATACTTACAGACAGAGTCAATGTTTAGACACATAGACAAGTCGCCGCTCGACCGCAATAAATAGAAATTTCCTTGTTGGTACTGAGGGTTAGTGTGATAATTAGAAGAATCAATGTATTTTCTCGTTGTGTAACATTGTTTTGGTGTAGACCACTGAGTTATTTGAGCGTTTGGTATATAGTGGTATTCTTGTATATATATTATAGTGGATTCATCGTTCTGGATTGTTTCACTATGTTTCATCGATATTCTTGTCAATGAAAAGCTCATAATGGAATATACTCTACAAAGTACAGCAACATAAATATCAAGATATGTATGTCCATATGTTTTTGTTTTCATTCTAATAAAGTTTCGTTTCGGGTTTCCGTTTGGCATCGACGAAATCATGTGGTGTCTGTGGTAATGGATTTACCTTTTTTGAAATTAAATGTGCGACTTGTTTTTTGTGGATGATTGATACAGCGAATTAGAACTTCTGTTATACGTGATCTGTGGCAGATATACAAACACTGCTTTCAGCTCACATAGCTTTCTCATGATTAGCACCAGGCAAGATGACTTCAAAATTTGTCTCTACACCAAAGAAGCATCTTGCTGCTTCAGTAAACAGGTAATCACGGGTAATGTGCCATATCACTACCAGCATTAATGAATACTTGGTCCATTGTCTGTGGAGTAGCTGTCAATTACAGGCAAAAGGAATTAATCAAATAGGCAAGATACTGCAACAGTGCAGTGCCTGTTCTGAATTGATGAATAACAAAGTAACTTTCCCTCTAAAAAAATGTTAACAGAATTATGTGTTCCGTGACATAGTATATTCAGGTCAAAGAAGCAGCAAATAAAATATCAAATTCATTCACAAGTGGTCACTTAGAACACTCAATGTGGTTCGCAGATGTCGACAACAACTAACATTTCACGGCTCTTACAGGAGATTTTTTGGCGTTGGGTTTACGACATATAGTACTGCAAGTAGCTTTATCTCAGGTTCATTGCCATTATAAAATGACCTTAAGCGATACTGTTATAATCCGTTGAATAAATTTATTACTAATGTAATGGTTGCATTACAAATAAGAGCAGTGCACAAGTAAGAGCAGTACTCTTTCTTTCATTACGACATTATTCATTTCATCAATTACTACATGTCCGTTAGAGCAATTATTGAATTTTTTTCCCAATCAGGTCGAATTTATTCATTATCGCATGATTGATGGCGTTGTATATCAAAACCGACTCGACCAGTTTATTCAGTTTGAAATCACGTATTGCTATCGAACTTTGGTTATGTATTCTTTCACGGAATTGTATTGTATTTTATTTTACATATTATTATCTACCAAAATCCAGAGTGTCTCTGAAAAAGGGACACCATCGATCTAAAACAAATATTTGGATACTTTGGCATCACGGTAGCTAATATTAGGCTTGGGACCATATTGCTAACCGGAATGTGGAAATGGATGTGGTACACGGTTAATAGATATTATTCATTTCTCTTCTTGAAATTAAAATTCAACATTGTATGCAGATTCTTAAGCACTCCCGAATAACCTCTGGCGAAAAATAAGAACAACTGGTGGAGATTACAGTGACTGTACGCGTGAACCAGTCATACCAATTGCGCATTGACTCGGTCACAGCTGCTGACACCAACTAATATAACTATAATTGCCGAGCGGAAGAGTAGCAAGGAATTTTCTTTCTGGAACAACCCCATGGCCATATATACTCGGACGGTATCTTACTGTAAAGTTCGGCGGGCGCCCGCTACAGGGCGTCCGGCACTACTCTACGGAACACTACAACCAGGTACAGTCAGCCCGGAACGAGTCCGGCCGTCATACACTATGACATAACACATGCATCTTCACCAACACCTTAACTACAACATGCATATTACACAGTTATGATAATGTAGCCGTATGTAGAGCCCGAGATGCCATGGGAGCGGCACCACGGAACCCGTACACGTGGGCATGTTGCTGGCCGGCCTCGCCGAAGGCACTGTCACAGAGATGGAACTCTGAGCCAGCCCGACGGTCTGCCAGAGCCTGTGTCACACCACCCCAGGTGGTAAGAAACCGGTGATCCACAGAGCGTGAGCCCCCGAGTCAGCAACGGTCTTCCCCACCTGGGCCCCCAATGGAAATCGTCCCCAGGGCCTGCGAGGGCCTTACCCAAGACACGAGGACGTAAAGCTCATGGCGAGCCTCTCGTCCTGCCTCTCGGCTTGCTCTGGGACAATCTCTCAGATCAAGCCAACGCTCGAGTATATATATCGGGCCAAGAGGCGGGAGGAGAAACTAGGTCAAACCATTGTTATAGTTTACTGGGCGCGAGCTGAGTACAGTGCGTTGCTGAAGCGGTCTAAAATAGGTCGTAAAACTGGTTAGTGTTTCGCAAAGACTCCTGCCGTGATCTTTGGGCAAAATCGCCACAATACGAACCTATCCCCAATCGGTTTTATTGAACAAACACATTATCCAGTATCGCAAGATTGATGATATTTAATATAAAATGTTCAACTGGCCAGCTCATCCACACTATTGTTGAAATGCAATACTTTGTTTTTTCATCGTCCTGATAGGTAATTTATTAGAGTGCTATAGTACTCTGTAGGAAGCTCAGCTAGACAGAGCATTCGACTCCAACGGGCGCCACATAGTGCTCCTATGTTGGTACGTTCTACAACCATTAGCGCCTTGATACACTTCCCTTGTAACGAATTCGTATTTTCAAAATACTTTCTTAACCTGCACATATTATTATATATTATTCATGATTCGTTGGAAAGTAGCAAATAATATATGCTATAGTGATATCTAAACCTAAACCCACTCTATGTTTTTTTCAGCAATATGTTATACTCTTTAATGAAGAAGTTTATTGTGAAGAAAAGATCCAACTTTATACGAGAGTGAACATCCTGTAACAAACGATTACCGTAAGTCAAGTTCAAATGAAAATGTCCCATGATTTCTGCACAACTTCATTTTGAATATTTTCTATAATATTTTGAAATTTCTCTTGTGTTGTACGACACATATCAGCGAACATTTGTCAAAAATGGCAATGCCGGGAATATGCAATAGGGCTGGAAAGCGGAAGTATGATCTGTGATAAATTCCAATGGAATATTCGTGTACAAGGCGTCGCCGGGGATAAACCTACTATCGCCCACTTTCTAGCAGTGTCTTTCGCCCACTTTCTAGCAGTGTCAATAACTGCTGGAATGATGTGTTTTGTGTCGAAAAAACCTCTTTCAAAAAAAATACAAAGCAGGCATACATGTGCCAAAATTAGTTAGCATAACAGATATCAAAGATTGTTGATATCATGACTTGTTTCGTTCGTTCAAAAAGGATAAATCGGAGGATATGTGATGCACAATAATTAATCGGGAGTTTCAAAGTAACTGAGGTTGATTTACGAAGCCGAAGTAATCTGACCGCACCACCTGCTGTATATCGTCGTGTCACTACTCCAAGAGGACGGAATCATTTATTTCTAACGGGCAGTGAAGTATTAGTTGTTGACCAAATCTGTGGCCAAGACCTGGAGTTTATCACCGGCAGCTCATGAATCACTGAAATAACCTTTTAGTTTTTCTTATTCAGAACTTCAAGTCTAAGAGTCACGTGAAATAGAACAAGCTGTAAAACATATAATGATTTTTCTGCCACGGAAAGTTTTGTATCAGAGGTTCTTGTCGGGAAGTTAGATCATGCTGAAATATGGCAAACGGGTGATTTGGATAAGGGCATATATTTACAATACTCACATACATTCACTGATATATTAATCATTTGTATGATTGCACCCAACAGGCCTGTGGGACTTCATAGCACTAGCGTGTGTGAGATACTCATCACGATCATGAATCACACATAAGCATCTTCCTATCAATTCAAGATCAACGTGAATAATAAATCTTGCACACAGTGATCATCAAGGTGCAGAAACACCTTCACATTTTCCATACTTGGCCCTGCAGTCGCATTCTAAGAATCAGTTAAGACATGACAGCAGTTTATTATGTAGTGTGTCGAATATTCATATGAATGTTTCTGATAGGACAGACAAAGTGAATGTTGAGCCACACAGACAAGTCGCCGCTCGACCACAGGGAATTGAAAATTCATTGTTGGTATTGTGAATTAGTGTGATAGTTAGGAGAATCAATGTGAACAACATTATCTCGTTGTTCTAAATTGTTTAAGTGTAGAACTGTCGGTTATTTTACCGTTTGGAGTATGGTGATATTCTTGTATGTATATTATAGTGATTTCATGGTTCTGGATTGTTTCACTATGTTTCATCAATATTCTTGTCAATGAACAGCTCAAAACGGAATATACTCTACAAAGTCCAGCAACATAAACTTCAAGACATGTATGTCCATATAGTTTTTGTTTTCATTCAAATATGTTTCATTTCAGGTTTCTGTTTGCATCGACGCAATCATGTGGCATTTGTGGTAACGGATTGATATATAATTTTGTTGAAATTAAATGTGTAAGAGTTTTTTTTTTTGGTGGATGATTGAGACAGCAAATTAAAACCTCACTGATATTAAGCCCTCCGTGGCAAGATATCTTCACAATTTGTCTTCACACCGAGAGGGCTTCTTGCTGCTTCAGTAAACACGTATTCACTGTATATGTGCCATATCACCACCAGCATTAATGAATACTTGGTCCATTGTCCGTGAAGTGGCTGTCAATCACAGGCAAAGGAAATGAATCAAATGGGCAAAATACTGCAACAGTGCAGTGCCTGTTTTGAATTGATGAATAACAAAGTAATTTTCCCTCTAAAAAAATGCTAACAGAATTATGTGTACCGTGACATAGTATATTCAGGTCAAAGAAGCAGCAAATAAAATATCACAGTGATTCACAAGTGGTCAATTAGAACACTTAATATTGGCCGCAGATGTCGACAACAACTAATATTTCACGGCTCTTACAGGAGATTTTTTGGTCATTGCATTCACGACATACAGTACTGCAAGTGGTTTTATCTCAGGTTCATTGCCATTATAAAATGACCTTAAGCAATGCTGTTATAATCCGTTGAAAAAAATAAAACTAATACAATTGATGCATAAAACATGAACCCTACATTGATCTAATAAACAAGAAAGAGCTGTACTATTTTTCCATCAGGTAATTCTTGACCTCTCTCCCAATCAGGTTGAATGTAGATAACCGCATGTATTCATTATCGCAAGGTTGATGGCTTGTACATCAAATGTTGACTCTGCCAGTTTGTTCAGTCCGAAATCACATATTACCATCAAACTTTCGTGATGTATTCTTTCACCTACACCTACAAAAATTCAGTGTTCCTTAAAATGAAGGTACCCTTGGTCTAGAATACATACTTGTTGTGTCACTGTAGCCGATATCACACATGAGAACACATTGCCAACCAGCATGTGGAAATCAATGGGGTACACGGTTCATACAATGTATATATCATTTGTGTCATTTCTGGAAATTAAAGCTCAACCTTATATGCAGATTCTTAAGTACTCCTGAATACACCACTGGCAACAAATATGAACAACTGGATGAACAGCTGGAGGATTGCGGTGACTGAACGAGTGAACCAGTCATACCCATTGTGTATAGACTCGGTCACAGCTGCTGACATCAACTAATATATCATTGCCCATCGGACGAGTAGCATGGGATTTTCTTTCTGGAACAACCCCACAGCCATATATACTGAGAAGGTCCCTCCTGAACCAAGCCCCAATCGGTTTTAATGGACAAACACTTTATCCAATATCGCAAGATTGATGATATTTAATATAAAATGTTCAACTGCCAACTCATTCACACTATTGTTGAGAAGCAATGTTTTTTCATCGTCCGTGTGGATTATTTATTAGACTGCTGTCGAACTGCAAGAAGCTCAGCTAAGACACAGCTACACCGACCATTCGACTTCAACAGGCGCCATATGATGCTCCTAAGTTGGTACGTTCTACAATCATGAACGCCCCGGATCACTCCCCTTGTGACAAATGTGTATTTACTTTCTTAACCTGCATATATTATTATATATTATTCATGATTCGTTGAAAAGTAGCAAATAATATATGTTATAGTGATATCTTGTCACCAATACCCACTCTTTGTTTTTTCAGCAATAAGTTATACTCTTTAACGAAGAAGTTTATTGTGAAGAATAGACGATTCAACTATACACGAGAGTGATTTTCTGTAACGAATGATTACCGGAAGTCAAGTTCAAATGAACTTCACTCTTAGTGGTATTCTGTATGAATATAGAGTATACGCATATAACCAGGACGAAGAAATGAATTGCACTGATATTGATTTTCCTCGCTAATCCTCAATGCCAACACCCAACGGTTTATCCCCAATTGAATTGAAGAAATTTGTCCTTGTGCCTTAACATTGATCCCTTCCACTAGGGACATCCAGATCACCACCGGTCGTAAATACAACAAACCTTAGTTTTGTCCGCTGTTTCAACTGATTTGGGAATACAATCGAAAGTTCAGAAACGAGATGATCCCTTCCACTGGGGACATCCAGATCACCACCGGTCGTAAATACAACAAACCTTAGTTTTGTCCGCTGTTTCAACTGATTTGGGAATACAATCGAAAGTTCAGAAACGAGATGATCCCTTCCACTGGGGACATCCAGATCACCACCGGTCGTAAATACAACAAACCTTAGTTTTGTCCGCTGTTTCAACTGATTTGGGAATACAATCGAAAGTTCAGAAACGAGATGAGAGATGTGAATTTCTCTTTGTGTTTCTATTTGAACCCCTTGTTAGAACAGCGTCTATGTTATCGTGGAATCGATATTCAGCAAATCACATGTATATCATAAAATCATATGGCCTATGGATCATACATAATGAGGTACAATCAATATTTCACAGGATGTTCATTGTACAACCGCCTACAATATTCACCCAATAATTACTCACACCAGCAACGATTCCCATGTACTTTCATTTGTTTTAACCACAGTATCCTGAAAATGATATGTTATAACTAACAGTTATAACCTTGTTGTTAATTTAATGGACTTTATTCAAACATGACCACTAACAATGTGTCCATTGTTCTTGAATTTATAAGTCATCCGACAGATATAATCATATGCGATGTCTGGTTGTATTCATGACAGCACGAATGCCTGAAGGAAAGGTGTTCCAGCAGCAATTACAGTTGGCGATACGAAATGAATCTCCAGACTATTTACCTCGAATGATCAAACTCGCCCTGTTTTCGGGTGGGCAGGCAGGCATGCAGGTACTGTATAATCGCGCATATAAGGACATGTTCGTATATCCGGAATATTGCGTTTTGGGGCTCTCACCAAAAATACCAAAGTATCTCGAACATAGGGACATGTTCTTTCATTATAATAGAAGGACACCCCCAATAACCCGCATATAAGAACATGTTAAGTTAAATTAAATCATAGCCACATTAACCTTCATTTGTATGTAGCCTAGACAAGTCATAACCACCACTGATGTCAATTACATTATATGTTTTGGCTCAGGTGGGTATAAGAATAATAATTATATAATGCGGTCCTGTTGGATTCAGTTCGGTACCATTGTCATTCCAAAATGTATGCTTTACTGGTAAAGACGTTACGTAAAATGGATGTCAAAATCAAAATCTCAACAAGACGTTCCTCGAAGGCCTGAATGAATATGAAAGGGTACATTAATAGATTATATTCCAAGTGCAATGGGTGTCCCTGTATTCGGGACACCTTTGCGTGTTTGGCGCCAAAACCCAAGTGTCTCGAATATAAGGACATGAGTGTCCTTATAAACGAATATTGTTTTATGGCGCAAAAAAATAAACCTCGAATACAGGGACATATTTCGAATGATAGGACATGCTCGCATATAAGGACAGTGTCCTTATATGCGCGATTATACGGTAGGTATACACAAGCTCCCCATCATGCGCCGGAGTAAAAGGTTTGGAGGTAACGATATTTTAGTCTTTCCAGATTCAGGGCCGTATTATAAGTCAGTATGCAACATCTTCGACACAGTTTTCGCTCAGAATAGTCATAAATCACCATCATAAATGGATGCGAGATACAAAAATATATCTATGGTATATTTTGAACCCCAGCGTTTTTTTTTCATAACAGGATGATTGATGGCTGAAGAAATGAATGACATGAGTTATAGATAATGAAGTTTTTATCCGAGGATGATTTGTCATCAAAATATTGTAGGCATTCATATGAATTACACGGGTGTGATGGTTGTGGGATTCACAAAAGACTGTCAAGCATGCTACTATTCCGATTCTAAGTACATTGTACCGTACAAAGCACAACGGGTAAAACTAAATGTGTTGCCGTAAGACATGATTTGGAATGAAAAAATTTATGGGTTTTCAATTTTGATCGAAGAAACGAAACCCGCGTGACTTTCCAGGGCTCTATATCCAAGCCCAAACAGGATAATAAACAACACACCACATACATATACAGTAGAAAAGGATACCGAAAAACCAGACAAAGTCGATATATATGAAAATATATAGCATTGTGAAAACAAAAATGTAGGAGTTTTTGCATTAAAAATGACCAAGTTGTTTCTGTCAATGAATTGGATATCAACGCACAAAATTTTAAAAATGTATTTGGCATGTACTTTCATCAGACTGCATCGGATAACTGATTAGGATACATGCATTGCAATCTTTTACTATGATCATCATATAAATGTGTATATATTCTTATCGTGCAGCTAGATCCACCGGCTACTGTACTTACACAAGGCCGGTCGGAGTTCAGTCACCTGTTGTATAGTAGTATTTGAATAGGCAACAAAAAATATACGAAGGTCGTCGGCAAACATTAGCCGTTTCTGACATACCGATCAACCCAGATATCACAGAGTCGGCCCTATTTTTTTTACTCTTCACATAAAACGCGCATAATACAAAAGAGTGACCCAGTTAGTTGTCCTGAATATAGATTTTCGTACAGGGTATGTGCCTTGACGATAATATGCACACAATCTGTGAAGTGTTTGAATTGATAACTCTCTTCAAACCATGATGTATGAATAATGTACATGGAACGAAATAGTAAAATGTAGGCCTATACGGTCAGGTATACAGGTGAATACATGAATGGATGAATATACACATTACAATTCTTTGTATTAAGCTCTAAATCATCACTTGCATATTATTATAATACTGCATGTGAATGTATATTAATACTGATTAGTTTGTGAATATATATCATGTGAATATACTAATTAGCCTGCATGAATATATATTTTCGACCTATTATTATATTTTTCACATAATCATTAACTTGCATTACAATGTATAAAGATATGAGAGAAAAAGATCGGAAATATTAAATGTCAAGAAGCATTAATCGTATAATGCTTAATAATCATTAAGCTCCAGTTGTGTAATCAGTAAATTCAACACCAAGTTGTTGGACACGAACGCATCTACGTGGATTTTATCTGGAATGTTCACTCTGGATATGTCTTGTTTCTGACTATGATATTGAAGATTATGTGTTCGCTTTTTGAACACCCTGTCAGAAGTAGAACGAGTCAACAGCCCATGAGACAAAGTGAAAATATATACATATGATTTAAAGAAGTTCATACCTACAACTGAGGCCATTAGTTACGGCTGAGATAGCGTTGTCTCAATCTAGAAAATTTAACAAACTGAGACCGTGAATTACGTCTGAGATTATTTTTTCAGTGTAGAAAATTTAACAACAGTGGAATACAAAGTTACAAACACATCATAAATCTCTGCATGTCTGTCTACCTGACGTATAGCTAGAGTGCTTCAGTCACATTCCCGCAGTGAATCACAACAATCACAGTGACCCAGTATCTGTCCTAATATAGGAGACACTGTCGTACAGGGTGTACCAGACAGCAATACATGTATTGTTACACATGCATGCCAGGACGATATGCACATTTGTGGAGTGTTTGACCTGATAGTTTTCTTCCAACTTTGAGGTATAAATAATGTACATAGAACCAGAGTCAAATGTATACGGTCAGGTTCATGTTTGCAAATAAATAAATAAATAAATAAATAAATAAATAAATAAATAAATAAATTACTATAGCCAATTATAATTATTTAGCTCCAAAATCATCACTTACATACTGGCAACATTGCAGTTGAATATGTATATTCGGGGTGTGAATGTATATTTTTCGACCTATTTTTCAATGATAATTCACACATTTTTTCCTGTATAAAAATATGCAAGACAAATCCTGGGAATATTATATGTCAAGAAGCATTAACCTTATAATGCCTTAGCAGTCAAAAGTTCCAGTTGTGTAATAAGCAAAGTCAACATTGGACACAATACATTTAAATGGATCATTTCTGAAATGTTGTATCTAGAATTCCTGAGTATGACTGTGGTCGCTTTTTGAACACCCTGTCAGAAGTAGGAAGGGTCAACAGTCGATGAGACAAGACAAGCGTACGTGCATATATATGTATATGGAGGCCAAGCGCTACGCCTGCGATAGTGTTTTCTTTTCCAATCAAGGCGAATTAGACAATTTACCAAACTGAGACCGTGAATTACGCCTGGGTTAGCGTTCCCTCAATGTAAAAAATCTAACAACAATGGAATACAAACACATCATAATTCTCTGTGTCTCTGCCTATCTTGCGTACAACTGGAACGCTGGTGGTCCAGAGACGGTTCTACAAGAGCGACCGGAGGACGAGTATGACTACGTGATAGTCGGCGCGGGCTCGGCAGGCAGCGTGCTCGCCAACAGGCTCTCTGAGGACCCGGGGAGTACTGTGCTTCTCCTGGAGGCCGGGGATGATGACGCTAAGCACCCGGGGATTTATGTGCCGCTGGCTGCCGTCTCCTACTGGGGGGACACTGATGTCGACTGGATGTACCTGACGGTGCCCCAGGAGCATGCCTGTCTCTCAACGAGGGACAGACGGTGTGGGTACCCAAGGGGTAAGCTCCTCGGAGGGAGTAGTTCCATCAACTGTTTGGTATACGTTAGAGGCAGTCCGGAGGACTACGACTATTGGGCCAAAGAGATGGGCTGCGAGGGATGGTCATATAAAGATGTACTACCTTACTTCAAGAAGTCAGAGGCCAATCAAAACTCTGCATTTCTACGCAATGGTTATCATGGCGACAGTGGACCTTTGGTGGTGTCCGATTCGAATGGTACTGTATTGGGCGAAGCGTTCCTTAGAGCAGGATCCCAGCTTGGATATGAAGTGGGTGACAATAATGGCGAGAAACAGGTCGGCGTTTTCACTCACTTGCAGTCAACAACTAACAAAGGCGTCAGGTGGAACACTGCCAACGCATTTCTCCGGCCGGCCATGCATCGCAAGAACTTGGACATAGTGGTGAACGCACACGCTAGCAAGGTTAACTTTGAAGGAACACGTGCTAAAAGTGTTGATTTCATACGCAATGGCCGTCTGAGGTCTGTGAAAGCGCACAAGGAGATAATTTTGTCAGCTGGATCTATTGGATCACCTCAGTTACTCCTACTGTCTGGGGTAGGGCCAAAATCACACCTCGAAGAAATGGGGATCCCCGTGGTGGCTGATCTTCCAGTGGGGGAGAACCTACAAGATCACTTAATGGTACTGCACCCACAGGTGTTATTTGATAAGCCGATAGCTATCGCCCCAGATACGGACTCTAGTTTCAAAGAGCAGATTCGGCATGCTCTGTGGGGAGATGGCCACCTCGCCCAGCCATGCAGTGTAGGAGGCACATCCTTCTTCCGGGTACCCAGTCAGCCCAAAGACCACAAGTTCTCATACATCCAAATCCAGATGCATCAGGGACTGTTCTCTGCAAACCCAGACAACGGGCACTTCTTCGCCCGTGGCGCCAACTACCCAGAAGATGTCTACGATGAAAATCATGGACATGTCGAGAACAAACACGGTATGCATCTCCTACCAATGCTTCTCCACCCGAAAAACTATGGCACAATCCGACTCAAGTCTCAAAACCCATTTGAATACCCACTAATTGATACCAACTACCTCTCACATGAACAAGACATCAAGGTCTTCATCGAAGGCATAAGAATTGCCAATAAGTTGGCTGAGTCTCAGGCAATTAAGGATTTAGGCGGAGTACTCCAGAAGCGTCATAACCCGGCCTGCAAGGAACACAACTACGACAGTGATGCCTACTGGGAATGCCACATACGACACATGGCCAGCACAGTGTACCACCCCACGGGCACCTGTAGGATGGGTCCCCGAGGCGACAAAAACTCGGTCGTGGACACGGACCTACGTGTGAAGGGCTTACAAGGCCTGCGAGTGGTCGACGCCTCCGTGATGCCAGAGGTCACCTCGGGCAACACCAATGCACCGACCATCATGATAGCTGAGAAAGCGGCAGATATTATCAAGAGAGATAATAAATGACCTGCCATCCCAATACTCCGATGGTAGGAGTGAGAAAGACCACTGTGATTACAATATTTGCGTGTTTGTTTGAGATTACCTCCTCGTATCAGGGAAAAATGCTTACTCGATGACAGTGAATTATCACTGCATGAATAAACCAAGATAGATTTCTATACGAAGCGAAACGAATATCATCTATAATACATTACCGATAGTGAACATATATGATTTGCAATACATGTACTGGCAATGGCAATGCTCGGAATATGCAATAAAAATAGGTTATCATTACAAGTTGTCAATTGGGGCTTTATCATTGGGTGTTATAATGTAAGTATCAATCTATTACCACCAATACAATCAGATTTTGATGATGCCAATAAGAAAAGTAAAATACAACATTTTGCAATAGAAACAAAGCCCGACCAAATAGTTTATCCAAAGACACACTGGCGTCATCAGGGGCAGACAGTGTGTTAAATGTAGTTGTTTCTACTGTACACCTGATGGAATTAGTATACAACTGCCCAACAACCTATGAAAGCAATTTAGAAATCCGAAACTAACCCCATGGAATAGATACATGACAAGTACAAAAGTACCCAATCACAAGCCAGAAGGCTACTGAGTTGATGGTATCCTAGGGGACAGATTTAACGCCCGCCAGCAGTGACACCGACTCAGTGGTATGAATGTAAGTATCAATCTATTACCACCAATACAATCAGATTTTGATGATGCAAATGAGAAAAGTAAAATACAACATTTTGCAATAGAAAAATAAGTTATAGCTTTCAATACTTCCAGCCACACTTCAACACAAACCAGTATCACTAAGAAGTACCTATACATCTAACATGATGCATATACCCTTATGTATATCTTCACTCTTAGTGGTATTCTCTATGAATGTACTTTCGATCCGATAACAGACATGGCGTTACGTCCGTCGACCTTTACATAGGATATCGTTTCCTATATTCAAGAGCTAAGTATGCATTGTTGGAATAGATATGTATAAATTTGCTGATTGGTAGTACACTGCAACTAAATCTATATCAATTTTTAACAAACGAGAACAAGGATTTGTCTGCATCAACAAATATCCAAATGTTAAATGTTAGCCTTGGAGGTCAGTTACATCCTTGATAAAACACATATCAACATGAGTTCTTTTTATAATTTGCACTTCACAATTCCCCGCCATTTCTCATTGCAGACTGGAGGGAAACGTTGGGAGTCGGCTTGTTGTCGGGTTGTTGTTGGCTTGTCGTTCAATAATTCCATCAAGTATACATTGGTCCCGTTAGATATGAACTTACATAAATGTTTGGTCGGGATTTGTTTGTATTCGAAAGTGTTGAATAATAAGTTTGATGTTGTTTGATCAGAATCCCATTGTGATCTTGTTGTATTGGGGGTAGTGTTTCAGTGATACATCACGGAACAGGGGTTTGGAGTGAGCTTGCACAGTCACAAATTTTGGGACTTTTCTCCGGTCTGCTCCTGATAACGCAAGTGCGGATTTGGCTATTGATATTTTGTAGTTTTGTTTCCAGGTTATCGGACCTTTGGTTCGATAACCTGATGCCATGGCGTTGAGCCATCGTCGTCTGTCTACATTTTTATCTTCAAAGTCTACGATGATATATTTCTGAAATATTGCACAAAAATGCCTAACAAAGTTTCAAGAGAATTGGATTTTTTTAAAAGTGTTTTACTTCACCATTTTATTTAAATTGGCGGCCATTTTTGATGAATTTGACGGTTGTTTTGCCAAAATAGGTTCAGTAACTTTTTTGTGATCGATGCCTAAAACTTCTCATATGTACCCATGAGATGTGTTTTTAAGTTTCGTTACCCTTGAATCACCGGTCAACGTTTGTTGGCCATTTTGATTTTTCGACGGGTGTACGAAATTTATTTACCAGGGAATTTTTTTTTGACCTTCATCCACTATTACCTTCAGGATAAGAAAAACAGAGCTTAAATATCGGAACTTTTAATCGGGGAGTCATATATGGTGAAAACACTGGTAACCTCAAATTTGACCTTTAATGACCTTGAGAAGTCAAAACGACAATTTTGGTGAAAAAATTGTGGGTCAACACTGGAGGTTTCGCCAGTAACTTCGGGCGGATTTTTTGTTCCGCTATGTTGTATTTCTGGTTTGTTATTTTTGTCATCAAAATCTGGTTGGATTTGTGGTAATAGTTCGACACTTCGGACCTACTCGTCGTGGTGATACGTCTTTTTTGCAACTTAGTTTTACCCTTTATCTGCCTAAGTCCTTATCAGTATCTGGACGAGCATGTGTGATAAAAGATAACGGTCATCAATTCAGCTAAAGATTGCTTATTTTTTTGATTTGTAGACGACAGCTGTGAGTTATTTCCCGACGGAATTTATGACTAAATCATTCACAAACTGTCAGAATAATCAGTTTGTGGACGCAGGCTACAAACGGGTTTGTGTGTGTTAGCGTGCCGGTAGTCTATCCCCAAGGTTATCATTCCCGCCTTTTTATCCGTTCTTCTAATTTCTACAGTCCGCATTTTATGTAGAATTGGTATCCCTTGACAACGTTACCTGATTATTCAACCAATGACAATCTCTCTTTTCGACTAGAAGCTCCTCGAGGTTGTTTTCCTTTCAATCTTTCAATTTTTAATCCAAGATATTCTGCCCCATCGCTTGAAGTATAGAAGTAAAACTTTATCCCGCTTATCATTAGTGATCACTGTTATTATAGGGTTTTATATTTTTTTAATCCCTCCTAGC
Organism: Terebella lapidaria; assembly: GCA_949152475.1. Taxonomy (NCBI): domain Eukaryota; kingdom Metazoa; phylum Annelida; class Polychaeta; order Terebellida; family Terebellidae; genus Terebella; species Terebella lapidaria. Next base: position 21,666,937 of record OX424567.1, read on the forward strand.
ATCTAACAGATTTATTTATTTTTCCCCGAGGCCGGTGAAAGACCGAAATTTTTGCCTCGATCGCTTCTCCAGAATCGATAGGCCTACATGTTATAAATATTTTGTCATATATATTAAACACATTTTATATCTACTGTAGCCGTATTATACAAAGAGTATCAAATTATTAATCGGATCGACACATCTGTCTCCGATGGTTACGCTGTAGTGTGTTCGCCTTCAAATACAAATCTGGATAAGCCCCTATCGTGTCATCGGTCGATCGTCTCATCGACCGGCTCGGTGATGCTGCGACATTTCATGCTCAAGGTGGTCATAACGTTGTTTGTATAACTTTGTAAGTTCGTCACGAACGACAAACGTGGATGTATTTTTGATCTCTACTTCCGCTCCACCCCTCTCCCAGTATTTTCCCTATTCATACTGCATCCTGAAATTCCGTGGGTGTAAAATGATGTACACAACATCGTGTAGACAACATCACACAAATTTCAATTAAGACATCAAGACATTTAAAAACCGGTAACAACATTGTTCACGGACTAGATTCAGTGTGGTGTAGATCTATCGCTTAGAACATCATCCAACTGGTGACACTTGACGGCTACGTAAAGTATTTTATACGGTATTTGTTTCCTTTGAGAGTGTGGGCCAGCATATCCATGTACATCGACAGTTCTTTCATCAGTTCATTCTATCTTCATAACAAACATAAACTTATTATACTACATCTAGTAATAGTTTATCTAATAACGTATAATAATATATATATATACGTTCAAATGTTTAGGTCGATCAATTTTTACATAGTCACAAATCCATAAAATGTTTTCTATATTTGTTTATTCCTCAATCTGTTATCATTTGTTAATTCGTCTGTAATCTGCATGTATAAATATATATACTCTCTAATGTGTCAGTTATCCTCTGTCATTCATACAAGTATTTATCATATTACAATGTAAATATATAATATTTATAATTTATTTTGTTTTATAATGGAAGTGCAATTCCGCTGACGGTTCAAGGCTGTTTGCCCTAGTTCCAGTGTTATTATATACATCTATAATTTCATTATTTATATATCATAGATTATATTTTACACAAAATATGTATATAATGTTTTTCGTGTCAGTGTCTGCTCTCGTTGCGGGATTTATCCTGGGAGTCCAATAACAGGCTCCAGAGCTTTCACTGTCAGTTGTGGGCTGTGTGCCCTAGTTACCAGTTTATTATTCATGTTTTTTATATATATTTACATTTTTTCCAGTATTTATTCCTTTATTCTATATGTACTATCCTATCATTTTTTATACCATATACACATATATACAATATCTTTTTAAAAAAAAAAATAAATAAATAAATAAATAAAAAAAAAAAAAAAAAAGTATATATTTACCAATATGTGTTAATGTCAGTGTCTGCTCTCGTTGTGGGATTTATCCTGGGAGTCCAATAACAGGCTCCAGAGCTTTCGCTGTCAGTTGGGCTGTGTGCCCTAGATACCAGTTTTATTATTCATGTATTCTATATATATTTACATTTTTCCAATATTTATTCCTTTATTCTATATCTACTATCATACCATTTTTTATTCCATATATACATATATATCATATCTACAAAAAATATGTATATATTTACCTATATTTACCATATAAATAATGTGTTAATGTCAGTGTCTGCTCTCGTTGTGGGATTTATCCTGGGAGTCCAATTAACAGGCTCCAGAGCTTTCGCTGTCAGTTGTGGGCTGTGTGCCCTAGTTACCAGTTTTAGTATGCATGTTTATATTTATCAATATTCACCATATATATATAATGTGTTCAGTGTCTGCTCTCCTTGCGGGATTTATCCTGGGAGTCCAATTAACAGGCTCCAGAGCTTTCGCTGTCTGTTTCGGGCTGTGTGCCCTTGTTACCAGTGTTATCATTAAACCCTGTCACTTACTGGATGTAAGTGGCCATGACCTTGGTATTGTTTAGGGCTGATTGCCCTTGGTAATATTTAGGGCCAACTGCCCGTGCTAACGTTTAGGGCTCACTGCCCGTAGTAACGTTTAGAGCTGACTGCTCAGGGTAATTTTAGGGCGGACTGGCTGTGATAATGTTTAGGCCTGGATGACCGTGATAATGTGTAGGGCTTACTGCCCCTGGTGAAATTTAGGTCGGTCTCCGGTAATGTTTAGATTTCAGTATTATATATTTGATATATTTCTCCATTAGATATTTTCATATATTTCATAAATTAAATTTAAGTATACGTGTATATTTTAAGTACGGTACTTCACAATTCATTTTATCAAATTTAATTAAATTTTCACTTCCTCCTGTCTCGCTTCAAAAGATGCTAGCGTATTATAAATTCGTTGGTGTTTATGGTTCTTGTTATTCATTCCCAGTAAATCTGCATCACGATACCTCTTTCATTTCGGAGTTCAATCTTGTTCAAGTATTTATCACGTTAAATGTTGTTCCACAGGTACTCGTTCTCGTTTTCTAATATTGCAGAATATGCCTCCACAAGAAAACCAAGGCTGTTGAGCCATGTGCCAACATAACAGTACCCCTCGACTCTGGAGCCGACAATCTAATAACTGCTGAGCATGTCTTCACGTGTAAATTCGTAGGATGCTCACGCTCCGGATCCCAGTGCACCTGAAACCACCTCCAACATCAATACTGCCATTACGGGTGTAGGTCGGGTGCCTCTCCTGTCAACAGCCGAGGACCTCAGGCTGTTATTACCCTCCGGTTACACAGATGTGGGTCAGGAGTTCCAGCCTCCCAGTCAGGGTGCTGCAATTATAATCATCGATCTCAATCTGTGGGTCATGAGCCCCAGTTCCATCTCTAATTCTAGATCTTAGTGTCTAGCTGTGGGTCAGGAGCCCCAGCCTGCAAGTCCGGGTACTCAATTCTAATCGTCATCTAAATCTGTGGGTCAGGAGCCCCAGCCTGCAAGTCTGGATACCCAATTCTAATCGTCATCTAAATCTGTGGGTCAGGAGCCCCAGTTCCATCTCTAGTTCTAGATCTTATTGTGTAGCTGTGGGTAAGGATCCCCAGCCTGCAAGTCCAGGTACTCAATTCTAATCATCGATCTCAATCTGTGGGTCAGGAGCCCCAGTTCCATCTCTAATTCTAGATCTTAGTGTCTAGCTGTGGGTCAGGAGCCCCAGCCTGCAAGTCCAGGTACTCAATTCTAATCATCGATCTCAATCTGTGGGTCAGGAGCCCCAGTTCCATCTCTAATTCTAGATCTTAGTGTCTAGCTGTGGGTCAGGAGCCCCAGCCTGCAAGTCCAGGTACCCTAGTCTAATCATCAATCTCAATCTGTGAGCCAGCCCCCCAGTTTCTTCTCTTAATTCCAGATCTCAGTCCCTAGCTGTAAGTCAGCAGCTCAAGCTGCCCCTGTTCTGGGTTTTTCTATTCCAGAATTATCACCAGTACTTTCCTCTTACCCTTCCCTATCCTTAGAATTATCACCAGTCCTTTCCTCTTACCCTTCCCTATCCTAAACAATATTTATGAGAAATGGTTAGGAAACCAAGAATTCTTCACAAGCACTCCACCTGGTTAACCCAACCCCTTTTTCAATTTTTACAATATCTTTACGTAGCTTTACACTTATTTTCCACTCTCATACACAAATCTAAATTTGTTCCTCAATACCTTTAAATTACATTATAAAAACTTACATTCCTCTTTTATCTCTACCTTACTAATTTCCAAACTCATCCTATTACTGAGTGTCGTCTGGCACTTGTTGCAATATTCAATATCAATATTCCACATATCATAATCCTATGTCAACATTTTTCATCAATTAATTATAGTCTACCTTTATGTAAGTGTGTTTAAATTATAACTCTAGCTCCAGCATATTAAAAAAAAAAATTTGTTGTCGACCTTTTACCCCATCGTTCTACATCAAGTCTTATTTCTTTAACATTTTTCCCTAAAATTAGTGGCCTTTTCATAGTATACCATAAACATTTTCACTGCATATATATGATTAGTGAGCTCCCAGAGATCTAGGAGCATGGATGTCCATCTTCTCTATGTTCAAGGGTCGTCCAATCTATCTTTCCCTTTACTACTAGTAATTTATTTGCTTCATCCCATCCCATTTGCTTCGTTTCTATGATTAATCAACAAAGTCGTGGCCAATAAGACTTCCACTTCCAATTTCCAAATGTTCCTCCTCCAAAATACAACTATTATGTTTTTGGCACTTTCCCCGTTGTCGATTATATTTCATACAATTCACAATTCAGTCCAAACATTCTGGTACTAAGGGTATCACCATTACATTTCGGCTTCGTTTTCAGGTTTCACCCCTTTCTCGTTTGACAGATCCTCGTCCAACAAACTTCACTGACCCAGTATCTTATCCATTCACATTCTTCATCGGAACCAGTATCATTTCCGGTGTTACGGTCACTATATGTTAATCCAGAGTTTTCATCAATCGCCGTTGGATTTTTACTCTTGTCATTCTCATCCTTCGTAATCAATTCGGGTCAAACTAGTAACAGTCAGTCTCACCATTACAGGCATGTTGATTCTAGAATATTCTGATCATTTTCTACCCAACACCTTACCTCTGTTACTTTAATTACATTGTTCTTTGTCAAGACCTACGGTCTATCTATTCTCATCTACTTTTTTCTTCACATCATTTAATGGTCAATTTTTATTCATTCCCAACTCCCTCCGTCGTTGTTCATTTATATCGGGGTTTCATTCGGGTCTTATGTTTTACTCCTAAGCTGAGACGGATAAAATCAGCAACTGTCTTACTTGCTTATATCCCACAATTATAGTTTAAGGGTCGTAGTTGTCGTCCTAGGTTTTTCTTTTTCGTGGTAAATGTATGTCCTCTGAACGGATGCTTTACTTTCTTGGATCCGGCTGGGTCGGTTTTGGCTGTCACCATTCCCAGTTCCTGTGAATGCTTTGTGGCGCGTGTCAGCCTTAGGTTCTGATTTTTGTCGTTCATATTTGTGTTATTTACCCACATATCATGGTAATTGTTAGTCATAACCCATTTCCAATAATTATGTCTTATTTCTCATTGTAACTCATTTTATTGTAACTACCTCAACTTCATTATGTTTGTATATTATAATTTAAATAATTATATTTTTAAATAAACCAAGGTTAAATCCCAGTCGGTTAGTTACTTTATAACAGCAACACACACAATAATCAGTTTGTGGACGCAGGCTACAAACGGGTTTGTGTGTGTTAGCGTGCCGGTAGTCTATCCCCAAGGTTATCATTCCCGCCTTTTTATCCGTTCTTCTAATTTCTACAGTCCGCATTTTATGTAGAATTGGTATCCCTTGACAACGTTACCTGATTATTCAACCAATGACAATCTCTCTTTTCGACTAGAAGCTCCTCGAGGTTGTTTTCCTTTCAATCTTTCAATTTTCCCACCCAACCCACCCTTTTTCCTTGTCAATATTATTTACATACAAGTACAGTTGTATACTATAGTACTATACCATATCATTTCATTGTCATGTAATCTCGTGTTGTTTCTCCGTTATATTCAAAATATAATCTTATCTTGTATTTCTTCACTTTCCTATAGTATGTGTTATTGTACTATTTTAGAATTATGTCTAATGTATCTTTTTTCAGTTTGTACTATGTTTCTTCCATGTATCATTATGTACGGTAGATCGTATTTACTGTGAACGCGTGTCAGCCTTAGGTTCTGATTTTTGTCGTTCATATTTGTGTTATTTACCCACATATCATGGTAATTGTTAGTCATAACCCATTTCCAATAATTATGTCTTATTTCTCATTGTAACTCATTTTATTGTAACTACCTCAACTTCATTATGTTTGTATATTATAATTTAAATAATTATATTTTTAAATAAACCAAGGTTAAATCCCAGTCGGTTAGTTACTTTATAACAGCAACACACACAAACATTACTGGTCCTGGTTCCAATGGTATCAAAATCCTTAGAAGGAACAACCTTGAATGTAGGTGATTCGGAGCAAGATCACAACTTCATATATTCTTCAATAAGTTTTGTGAGACTTCAGTGGATCCAGAGTTCAATACAATAATATGTTGTTCGGTGTCAATAGAGGCATATTGAACGATTTACTTGAGGAATGGGGTACCTGCTGATGCCATGTGATTTCGGGGTTCTGAAACAGTCCATTATGCCCAGGAAGTACAAAAAGCGTTATTTCCATTGTCTGCATTATGCAAAAACAAACTACACAAAAATGCAATGCAACATTAATATGAATAGGTGAAACCTAAATGCGAGCGCAGAAATATGTACGCTGTAAAGCAATGACCTGCAAAATATTATCAAAGAATATGGTGACCAGTGCTCGTAGTCGTACTAAAGTGAAGTTCATCCATCAGTGAAACACGCTTTTTGGCCGTATTTTTGTTTTAAATAATCGGATCACCTTGAAATTTTGTGTGTATTAATTGGGTATCATGCCGTAATTTTTCACCAAATTTCAGAAATATATCTGAAAAAAAAAAAGTTGGCAATCTAACCCAATGTTGAATTTCGGCCCCAACATGAAATTTCAGAGTCTGCACAAAAAACAACAACTTTTATTCGATTTATGAGTTATATATTGCTTCAGAATAAACATATTTACTTAATATACACCGACTATGCCTTCTGACTCTAAATCAGCACAATAGGTTAATTCTGTATGGACATAAACACGAAAAAAGCCCTGAATTTGTTGAAATTTACTTGATCCCATTTCCGACTGAAATTTAACATTAGGTTAAATTGACAACGTTTTCAATATTTGTGGTAGAAGTTAGAATTCTGAAATTTTGTGAAAAAATACGGCATGATACCCATTTGAGAAACACAAAATTTCAAGTTGATCCGATCATCCAAAACAAAACTACGGCCAAAAAGTAACTAGGGCACAATGCTAGCCAAAAAGCATGTTTCACTGATGGATGAACTTGACTTTAGCATATTTGCATGTAAAGTAAACTGTAGGCCTACAATGACTTATCACATTTGAAATGAGGGAACAGTAGTTCCTAAAAAAGACACCTTTTGGCAGTTTGGATACCAAAATAATACATGCAATCATAGACATATGGCAGATAAAGTTCAGCACGGCAGTCATCAAATGAAGTCAATTTCGTCTCAGATCATAAATTGCCTGCTGTTTACTATGGGTCATGGATTTTTGACATTCATGTCATGTTTGATTACAAATTCAAAGCTCATATTTATGGGACAAATTATTGGATGTAGACATAATCAGATTTCTTTATCACATTTCAGTCTTTATCAGTGAACGCCCCGAAAGTCGAAGTAACTTTGCCAATGTATGTTCACCATAACCTGCACATGCATACACCACATTTTGCTCATAATCAGTGATAATCGAAATAAACAAGGATTTGTCAGCCCGAGTTTGTCGCACGTGTATGAGAAACACGTGTACTTAGTTTATTTACATTTTATCGATCGCCTATTGGTCAAGCATCGTTTATGACGTAAAAAGTGGGCGTGGTCACTCATGGCGCCATCTGTTGATTACAAATGAGGATTGACGCGCCCTCTTGTGAATCACGATGCTGTTATCAATTTTATTTTCAACCAATCACAGATGAGCTTGATACTTGCTGCGATACCAAGCCGCGACAAACAGACAGATATGAGTTGTTTACGATTGGTAACGCATTTTGAAGTTTCATGCACCTATGGATATTGATTACATTAGATTTCTCAAAATCCTATGTTTGTCACATATACGTGTAACCATCGAGCTCGCTTCGCGAGCTGCCCAGCTCGAGCTGCGCTCGCTATTACGTTTTGTATGTATTTGTGGCACAGTAGACTGGTCCTATGGTTTATCTATACCTGAATTACAAGGTGGCGATCCTGGTGGCAAACAGGGACCCTATCATTATTAAAATGAAAGCCAATAAGCACGTCGTTCTCTGATTATCTACTATTAGGCATTATCCACATACTAGAGCCCTGCGCGGGTCGTGGGTACCCACACGGGCTGCGGGTACCCGCAAGGCGGGGCGGGTGTGGGTTACCCGCATTGTCAAGTTGCGGGTGCGGGGCGGGTGCGGATTGTATCTCTATGTCGCAGTGCGGATGCGGGTACCCGCTGTAGAACTGGTGCGGGTGCGGGGCGGGTGCGGGTCGACAAAACCATGTGCGGGTTTCTTGATGACCCGCAGCGTTGTTATGGCATGTGATATATTATACGATTTCATTAAGTCCTTTTCAGATGCTACCTGTCACATGTAATTATTGCATGTTGTATGGCCTCAGATAAGCAGATGACTATTATTATCACTATGTATTGCATGTAATATTGTGTGGTTTCTAATTAGTGCCTCTACCCCAACACAAACATATTGCCCAAACATTTGTCTATTAAATTACTTTCATTAGTGTGATTTCTATTGAAAGGAACAATAGGGAACAATGAACAGTGAGGAAATCAAAACACCCCACTCAGCAATAATATTCTTATTTCTTCCCGAGCAGAAATTAGGCAATCGATACATGTACGCAGTTCAGACGAGTATGTGAATGATCTCTTGAGATGTTTTCAGTGCCCTGTGATAATTAACTTGTCAGGGGGGATTCAAACATATTCCATTTTGGAAACTACCGGGCTAATGGTGAAGTTTCACTCATATAAAAACAACACGGCTGAGGTAACCTCCAGTACTGTGTTGTATTTGTTGCGGGTTAATTGCGGGTGCGGGCTCAATGATTGCGGGTGCGGAGCGGGTGCGGGCTGCCCGCAGGCTAAAGGTGCGGGTGCGGGGCAGGTGCGAGTTTATTACTTGCGGGGCGGGGCGGGTGCAGGCCACTTTTTTCGGCCCGCGCAGGGCTCTACCACATACACCAAATCTATGCTTTACTCTTAGTTTCATTTCCAGAGAACAATACAATTAAAAATTGTATGATACGTGTCAATGTTTGTCTGATTGTGTCATATGAAGTGTGTTATTTATTGTACACATGTTGCCTTTGGTACCTTTGCAGACATACGGTTCAATGACGATTTGTTTGTGTTACATTTTTCTACATGCATGTGTAATATGATTATTGACCGTGATATCAAATCGTCACCAACTTCATGACAAACTAGTTTTTATCCAGAGTACAACTTGGCATTTTCCAGTCGAAGCTTATCTAAATCTAGATCTACCTCCAACACTTCAAAATGTGCTTTTTCCACAAAAATCCAGAATTTCAAGATTCGAATGCAGTCCAACTTTGTAAAGGGCTGTAGGCTGGGCCATAAAAACATTGTTTCATTTGCATGTTTGCGTAGGGAGGCAATCAGAACAGCGCATATTCACAGACAAGGCAAAATTCTTCAATACGACCATGTGGTATACCATCGAATGTAGATAATTGAAGCGCAGCCGATGGAGCGCGGAACCGCGGGTCTCAAATACCGGTCACAATTTTTATCGATATTGCAATGATTTGTTGAGTAATAACATGAACGACAGGATTATGTAGAATAAACAATGACGTGCCGTGTATAAACATAAAAATAATATGGTTTTGCTGGGCGTTATGATTATTTACGGGCCAGCTCAGATTATTTTCAGCCCGACATAGTTCATTTGCAGCCCGAGCCCATAACTTTAGATTAATATATGCTTACAATACTTTGGGGTTGTTGTACTCCAGTGAAAACATCGGGAGGTTCATACACTAAGATACCAGATAGAAGTGACACATGTATGGGCAAGCGTCATAACCAACAATAAGCGAACACACACTTCCAACGTATTGATCACAACTTTAGGCTCCACACTCAGTATTTACAGTGTTCATGGATTATTCAAAGGGAAAGAACAACCACAGAATAATTAACGTGTGAACATCACACCTTCCTGTTAGAGTGTATGACATGCTTCTTTCCCTTTTGCCAGCCCGAGTTAACATCCTATGTGGATGAATAAATCTTCGACTTTGGTGACATAGCTTTCTAAGAGGTTTTCAGTTTTATGACAACTGTCGCTCATTTCTTATTTAGAATATGTAGTGCCTTAAACTATATGTTTGTACATTTTATATGAAAATCATAGTTGGAATCGTACGTACGCATGATATCATTTTGAAAGGTGTATTCTATAATCGTTTCATTGACATGTTACGAACTGGACATATCCTCGCTTTGTGTATGCCAGATTGGATTTGCAGAAGTTAACCTTACCATGTTTCAAAAGGACTCGCACAGTCTGGGGATTGAATGCATCGTGCATCACGATTTCGAACCCAAACAAATATATTTACTACAATCCACTTGGGAATCCAGGTGTGCAGACATTTACTGACACACTTCTTCGAACACACACAATTGCAGTGCAATTGAATTGACATTGTATTTTAGTGAATTTTTATTTTTTTTATTTTCGGCTACGGTGTTGGGTAGTGATAGGAATGTTGTAAATGGATTCTGTCCATTTGTGCAGTGATTTGTTGCAGTTTTACACGAAACCAGCGAAATATGACACATTTGTCAGTTACAGAATTTTCCCTGCCTTTTCCAATTTCCTTGCATGCTTATAGTTTCAGCTTTGCCATCCTGGTGAATAACATTGCCCAAACAATAGCGATAAAAATAAATGTGGGGTATTCGGCTACATTAAATTTAATGCGGAGTTGTGCTACGTATATATGTGGATGTGGAAAAGTGGCGTCGTGAATGTTCGAAACGATTGTGGGTATATATCGCGAGATCCAATCATAATCTATTCTGAAATAACAATTCACACAATGATATAAAAGCCTGACCAGTCATGGCAGCATTTTGTTTGGTGACATATATATTATAACGGGAGAATGTGGTCCATATTTTGGACCTGGCATTCACCAATATTACAGCTTCTTGTTTTCGTCTTTCCTTAAAATTTGCAGTCGGATCCCTTTATATGTTGAAAGTCCCCTCCGTATTTTCATGGCTTCCGAATACAGTCGGAGTGGAGTTAGGTCTGAAACAACATGTTCGATGGGGCATATTATAACGAAGTACATCATGATATTAGTTATCATGACTCTAGGTTAAGGGTTGTACAGAGTCCGAAACCACTTTATTGATGGTCGAACCGGAAGCATGTGACTGTTGAGTACCTGAATATTCCACATGCATCTTCGACACAGCTAGTTCGGAAACATTGTGGAGGTTGAATCTCTGCGAAATTTCTGACGAAATCAAGATTAGAATATCAATTATTCGACTGCTGAGCTGCATATAGTCTGTATATATACAGACCAAAGTCCACAATGTCAATCACAGATTGGACAACAATTATAACAGAACAAATCATTAGAGCGCCCTTGATAGCCAAAGTTTTTCTCAAAATGGCGGCAGTTTTCGACAAAAAACGCCTACTTTGGCAGCCATTTTCTCAAAAACTGTCTGATCAGTTTTGAGACTTTTGTTTCGAATGAGCCCTTTTATCTACCTTTGCAACGTGTATAAGTTTCATTGCCCTTGAAGTGCTGGTCTACGTGTGGCTGCTATTTTGAATTTTGACCGGTCGGTGAATTTTTATTTGCCCCATATCGCATTACTATCCATTTTGGGTCATTTCTAGGCGAAAAAAATTACCCTTTGAAAAAAAAGTTCGAACTTTGGACAACGTATGTTGAGCTTGAGCTTGACCTCGGATGACCTTGAGTGCTGAATGTCTGACGTGGAATGAGTAAATTGGCCTCTGAGACCTGAACACTTGCACCTGGAGGTGAGGATTATGTTGTTATAAGCTTATAAGAAATCATATATTTTTTGACACATCTTCTGGTGACCTCGAACTTGACCCTAGCCAACATTGAAGGCTAATCCCTATTGGCCTCTTCAGACAAAATACTTGTTGATAGAGCTTCTATGTTTGTCTTATGAACATAATAGAGAGTGATATGCATCACACCTAATGGTGCCATTGAAGTTAAAAAAAATAACAGTGATTGGTATATCCCAAGGTCATACATGTATCTCACCTGCAATGCTCAAAACCAAAATCTTTGCCTTTGAGCATTATTCATGCTCGAACCAGCGTAAATCGCCACTTATTTGCAACGAAAGGTTGCTTCATGTGCCTAAGAATTAGAGGTTGTGTTATTAATCAAAATCGTAACTATCCTCACTGATTCCGCCGCTGAATACTCTGGACATAACAAAACTAATTTGCAGCAATGCAGTATTAGTCAAAGGCACCCAATGCGGCCCCGAACACGCATATCGCGAACCCTCTATATCCTCCCCCACTCGTGGCAGTTTCTTGCAGGGGTGTAAAAATCTCGCTGCAATATTTTCTTTTACCAACCATTGAAGATCGAAGAAGGGTGCTCGTTTTCTACTTGATTATCAATGCTAAATTACCATTCGCACGAGGTATCAGGACATCACCAGTCTGCACTACCCTGGAGAAATAATTTGAAAGATCGCTTGCAGATAAAGATGGTGTTAAGGCTCAAACCGGAACACAGAATTCATGAAAGTTCAACATGTAGTTCGTTCCAAAGTCAGGAAGATATCCTGCGGGGAGCCTGCTGATCGATGCTGGAAGAACTTCAAGACTGAAGCACCCAACATTTCCACCAGGTATAGTAATGAGGTGATTTTCATTTTTGCCACCATCTCCGTGGCCAACAAATAAGCAGCATAGAACGCCTCCCACGGAACATCGGAGACTAACTGTAGTGGGTAAAGAATGCAACTTGTATGCAACTTCAACAAATTATTCAAAACATATGATTTCAAATCTGGGAAATAGGCCATCCAGGTAAATGAGTCAATGAGTGATCAGTGAGTGACCAGGAAAGATGTCCTTGTTGAATGGCATTTCGATGGCATTGATGAGAATGTCTCAGCTTTTCTCTGTTTATTTGAAAGTTTATGCTTTCAAAGCAAACAGATATGCTCTCCCTTTGACAAATATGCTCCACCAGATTGCAGTATTTGCAATAGGCAATGTGTTTAACAGGAAGCCATTAATGTTTGAACTGATTTTCAGTTCCACGCATGCGTGCTACCCCATCCTGGGTAATAGACGACATCATTCCATCCTTCCAGACGACATTTGTGGTAGTTATGACGTTTGGCATAGTCCTTAGTTCTAAACAGGGACCGCTGTTACTGTTGCAAAGTGAGTTACATACAGGCATGTTCTCTGCAGCCTCGTGAATGTAAGTATCAATCTATTACCACCAATTCAGCTAAATTTTGATGATTTCAATAACAAACGTAAAATGCAACATTTTGCAATAGAAACAAAGCCCAACCAAATACTTTATCAAAAGACACACTGGCGTCATCAGGGGTTATCAGACGTGTGGTTATTGTAGTTGTTTCTACTGTACACCTGATGGAATTGGTATACAACTACCCAACAACGTATGAAAATAATTTAGAAATAGAAGTGCATGCTCCGTAAGAATGAATAGGAGCTGTAGATGAACCACCGGTGAAAATATTTTTAAGCACAGGAGCTGTAGATAACGTAGGAGTGTATTCACATATTTCTCCACTTGTTGGACATTATTGGCACTGAAAAATAATAAAGTTAGATGAAGGAGAGACTATCACAGCTTTGGAATTGAAAGTCCCCTAACATAATACAATAATAACAATGCAATTCTCAATACAATAAATCTAGATATACTGGGTACCTGTTTCGAAGCGTATTTGAAATTTCTCCAACGTAGTCTTTGAAAAGACTAAACTAGTATTAAATAATTCTAATAGCCAATATCATATATTTTTCTATATTTTAAACTTATCAAGTACAGTGACGTGAACAAAGATTGTCAGTGCATGAATTCAAAATTCAGTAGTCATCTTTCAGTGCCTTGTTATCTAATGTATGAAATCAACGAAATGCAGAGAACAGCCATAGTGAACAGACTGGTGAAGTTGAAGTCACTACATTGCCCTATTAAATATGCTCAACTCCAGCGAATTCTTGAAACAAAACGTCGAAATCAGCTTATGTCCAATTGTTAAGCAGTCTAAGCAAGGTGCGTGTCACGACTGTGTCACAATGAGAAAAAAACTCCACCTGATTGAATTGGCTTATGGAGTAGCCAGTGAAATAAACCACGCACATTGGCCAATCACAACGCCCAATGTGACAGCGTTATGGAAAATTGTGGAGGAAAATTGTTGGTCGCATATTGGGTTTCCTACTGAGTCTATCACGTTCTCAGTAACAACTTTCAATGTACGGGGTCTTCGTCGGAAAAGGAACAGAAATATCTTATTCAATTTTCTGAAACAAAAAAAATGCGATATCGTTTTATTACAAGAAACGTATGTTCTTGTTTCTGATATCAAAATGTGGGAGTCAAAATGAGGTGGGAATATTTTTGTGGCAGAAGTTATTTTGATTAATTCAAGTTTTGAATGTGAAAACTTGACTTGTATACACTCTGAATCTCGTCTATTGGGTGTCAGTTTTGATTATGATAATTGTCACTATTGTTGTTTTAATGTATACGCTCCGAACAACAGTAGAAAAAAATTGAATTTTTTGTGAAAATGACTGAGGTCATCTCTCATAATACGAATGAAGGCGACAAAGTAATCGTTGTCGGGGATTATAATTGTGTGATAAATACTTACGACAATATATCCGGTCATATCCATAACGAGACTGAAATCACCGCCTTCCAAATTGCTGTGGAATCTATGGGTCTATTGGATACATGGAGATATCACAACGGTGATAAAAAAATTTTATCATGGTCGAATAAATCGAAAAACGGTACTTCGTAGAATTGACTATATATTTACGAACGATAGTGCTCTTGATCTAGTAAGCACATGTTCCGTTTTAGATGCACCGCTCAGTGATCACAGGGCGATTATTTGTCACTTCCAGTCCGATGCTGATGCTGATAGAGGACCAGGGTACTGTAAACTGAACGACAGTTTTCTGTGCGATGATGAATATGTACTAGGAATCAATTATTTAATAGATATACTCTTACGAGATTATTCATATCTTGAACCCGATATATTATGGGATTTTTGTAAGAGTAAAGTAAAGTACTTCTCCATTCAATATGGAAAAATGAAAGCTGCAATGAATAGGAATGAAGTTGGACACCTCAAGCGATTCCTAGCACTGGAATCAGCTAACTTAGCTTCTGATCCAAATAACGTGGAATTACAGGAGCGCGTTATGACATTAAACGGGGAACTTGATCGCCACTCGATCGAAAGCGAACGAGGTGCCCAGCTCAGATCTAAAGCTGTATGGGCTGAATACGGAGAAAAAAGCTATAAATATTTTTTTAAATTTCGAAAAATGTACAGCTAGACAAAAAACCATGACCTCGGTCAAACGCCCTGATGGGAAGAACGCAACTGATCCCGATGAAATTATGGATATCATTTATACATTCTATAGTAACATATACAGTAAAACGGGTTTATCCAATAATGAAGATCTAGAAGAATTTATTTCAGACATATCCTTACCACTTCTTGGTACCGGTGCGAAGGAGTCATGTGTGGGTGATATAACGTTAGAAGAATGCGCGAATGCCTTGAAATCTATGAAAACAAGCTCAAGCCCGGGACTTGATGGACTTACCACTTCTGGTACAGGTGTTTCTGGAAAAAAATATCGAAATTATTGCTAGAATGTTATCGACTTTCATTTCGTAAAGGCAAAATGATTAGATCTCACAGACGGGGGGCTATTATATTGTTGCATGAAGGAAAAGATAAACCTCGCGATGATCTCGGAAACTGGAGACCGCTAAGTCTGACTAATACAGACTATAAGATATTAGCTAAAGTTTTGGACAATTGGAAGGTGTGATTGAAAATATAATTTCTGAAGACCAAAGTGGCTTTATTAAGGGGCGACATTCTGGTATCGTTATTCGGGCTATAGATGACACAATTGAATTCTGCGAGAAACAAAATATTTCTGGTGCTGTTTTGTCTCTGGATTATAAGAAAGCATTTGACTCTATTTCCAAAGATTTCGTGATTAAAGCGTTTGAGCTATTTGGGTTCGGTCCTTCTTTTATTCAATGGATTAGAGTGATGAATACCGATATCGAAAGCTATAATTGTTTTAATGGCTGGCTTTCTAAATGGTTCCCTTTGGAATGCGGTATTCGACAGGGTTGTCCTATTTCACCTCACTGCTTTATCGTCGCCTGTGAAATTCTGGCATGTAAAATAAGACAGGACAGTAATATAAGGGGAATAAATACTTCTGGATATACTGATAAGAGAAAAAATGAAATTAAAATCTTACAATATGCAGATGATACTACACTATTTTTAAGTGATGAAAGTTCAATATTGCACAGTCTTAAACTGATTCACACTTTTTCTCGTTTCTCATATTTAAATTTGAACATGAATAAGACAGAGGCGATGTGGGTAGGCTGCTGGAAATTTAGAAAGAAAAAATGTGAAGAAATTACGTGGAAACTGCAATCGGAAGCATCTCTGACTATATTAGGTGTGAAATTCAAAAACAATCGTTCTGCCGGGGATATAGCTGAAAATTGGGAATCACGAATTTCAAAATGTGAAAATATCATAAAATCTTGGATGAACCGCAATATTTCTATATATGGAAAGATAGCTCTTGTTAAAAGTTTACTTTTATCACAATTTTTATATGTAATGCATGGTATTCGATTACCAGACCTCGTATTGACAAGGTTGAACACGTTTTTTTTTTCAAATTTATCTGGAATAAGAAACCAATATAGAAAGAAAAGGATCTAAAAGGAACCCCTGAAAAACTCAGTCGGGATATTGTTGTTCAACCTTTAAAGAATGGGGGACTAAACATGGTTAATATTTTTGATGTCCAGAAATCACTGCAGTTCAAATGGATATCACTGTTATGTATTAATGGTAACGGTGCTTGGCGTTTATTGCCAACGCGCTATTTAAACAAATTGGGCAAAAATTACAATGCTTTCAATATGAATACCTCATTCAAAAGTCTCAGGGGAATAGATGGGTATTTTCCAAAATTCTATAGACTGCTTCTGAAAGATTGGTTTGACACACCTAACAGGAATTCTGACCATACGCAAGGAAACAGTAGCCAAATTCTATGGAAAAATGATCTGATTACATATAAAGGCAACACGTTATATCTTAGGAGATGGATAGATAGAGGAATCATATGTTTAAGCGATGTAATTGAAAATAGAAAAATCGTCGAATATGAGAAAGTAGCGGGTTTAATAAGTGATTCTTCTTTGACTCAATTTGAATATAATATAGTCAAAAATGCTTTAAAGACTGATATATTGCAAGTCCTGCCAAAAAGTGACAATAATACAATTTATTTCAATAATTTGCCAATTGTGAAGGTCAAAGCCAAATTAGTACGGGATTTTTATGTGCGTGAAAGACTCAATGATGTGTCGACCCGATATACGAAGTAATGGTTACAAAAATTTGGTATTGATTCTTTGTCGTCTTCGGAATGGGGTTTAGCGAGCGGGGTAACTAAAGAAGTACGATTAATTACGTTACAGTGGAAAATTTTGCATGGTATATATCCTACTAGATTGTTGTTGCATAAGATGAAAATAGCGGAATGTAATAACTGCCTATCGTGTAATGTATTAGATACAATTGAGCATTATTTTGTCACTTGTAGTTTAATCACACCAATATGGTGTTTTGTAGAAAATGATATCGCAAAAATAACCGGTTGTCAAGTCAGTCTTAGCGAACAAATGAAGATAATAGGTGTTGTAAACAAAACAGATGTATCATCGGAACTTGTGGTAAAATTTATATGCTTATATTGATTGCTAAACATTGTATTTCCGGCATAAAACAGACCAATTGTGCTAATATACGAATGAAGTATGAGCAAGCAAAAGTCACAAGAGGAATAATAATACAATAAAATAGATTGGTTGCATATAATTGTATGAATTATCAAGCACTTCTGAACAAGCACTATTGCATATATGAATAGGGTCAATTTTGTCAATTTTGTGATATTTATATGAAATTGTAATAACGTTGAACGATGATTTTGAGGCAGCATTGGCGGCTTCAATTTCAGAATCATCGTACCATATGAAAGGTGAATTTTACGTTATTATCATATTATATTGAGGTTGAATGATGATTATTTTGTCGGTGAGTGGAAGATGCATGTATGAATCTGTATAAAGTTGTGTATTTACTACTAATTAGATGTATGATGATGTAATTTAGATGTAAACATATATGAAATTGTAATAACGTTGAACGATGATTTTGAGGCAGCATTGGCGGCTTCAATATCAGAATCAACGTACCATATGAAGTGTGAATTTTACGTTATTCATCATATTTTATTGAGGTTGAATGTAAGTGGAAGATGAATGTATGAATCTATATAATTGTGTATCTACTACTATTTGTTAGTACATGTACTGTGGTTATAATTGTTATTGTTGAAAAAAAAAAAAAAAAAATGAAAAAAAAAATATATTGGGTTTCCTGACAAGACTTGTGTAGTCACCCGAGCATTTTTTTGAATGGTTATACGATACTTTGGGGTGCAGAGTAGCCACTCAGAGAAATATGACGAATAGGCAGTGAAATTCTCCAGCTGTCGGCACGTATTGAAAACACTGATAACAGTAATGATGATGAGGGTGTGGGTATAGGTAAGTAAGAAGGATGGGTTCAACATAAACATCATAATAACCATTATAACTGAAAACCAATGCATTTACTTCACAACGGGGGCGGATCCCATATAATAGAGGGCCCGTGATTTTCGTTTGTCTCTTCCTTGATGGGGATTTTTTATCCATCATCATCATTTTTAGCTATCAATTCTTGACCGGTATTAAATTCCTGTCAAACAGTCAAGTCCACAAGTCGTACGCCACCTCTACAGCAGAGATGAAAGCATTCCCCGCTGTGCTATTAGCCATGGGGATTGATGACCGACCCACCTACATCTATACACGTCCTATTTGATTACAAAAGATTATATTTTCAACGCAGAAATCTGGTCATTCATTTTCCCCACGGACCACTTTTTCCTACAGGCTACAGCTTGAAGATCAAGGTGTACCAATGTCAAGAAGAGAACAGCATCGACAGGAGCCACACCCCGAACGTTGTGATGGAGCTAATGGTATCATCAACGGACAGGGGTATTTACTTTCGTTGGACAACTAAAATTCTGGTGATTATCATAATCAGCGTACCCACCCTTTTTTTCGATAGCCTGGATCTTGAAAATTTGGGATCACTGTGTGGCACATGTTCAGAATGTGTATTTGGCTACCACATCCTTCACCAATTCCTTATGGATTCGTCGGATATTTTCCCGGATATCACCGAGAAATTTTCCCCAGTTGACACCTATTGCAGAAAGGAACCTATCATTTTCGAGCCGGTAGGCCGTGAGGCCAAGTTCCCTGTCAGTTGGTTACAGATAACTTCACAAACACGGTTTGAAAGGGCATCATTTTCGGTATTGATGCTGTATAATGAAACGTGTGGAGGAGACAAGACAACCACATACGCCCAAAAGCTACCAAAACGAAAGAACAGCTCGTCTCCTTTGGCGGAAAAGAACTGCATCTCGAACCAATCGAAATAAGTGGCACCACTGTTGACCGCGTGTCATCGACAAAACTTCTGGGCGTCACAATCACTGATGACCTAACATGGGGAGAACTTGTGAACAACATCTACAGTAAGTGTTCAAAATGCTTATATCTTCTTCGATTGTTGAGCCGTGCAGGCGCCAGTCCAGCTGATATCATCAAAATAATGTACACGTCAGTTATCCGACCAGTGGCTGAGTATGCCTGTCCATTATGGCACGCAGCACTAACCCAGAAACGGTCCTCGCTACTTGAAAACGTCCAACGCCGTGCCTTGCATATTGCCCATCCTGGTGCAAGCTATGAAAGGCTTCCAACCATGTCGAAAATTATGTCAAAAAGCCTGGATCCATCCGATAAGGTACATCGGCTTCTCTCGCCACCAAAGCCCAACCATCAAGTACCAATGACTTCTCAAAGTATAATAAGTATAGGTGACGCTCCAGCGTAAAACCCCCCGCCGAGCGGCATTTTCTCAAATGACGTAAAAACGCGGAAAAACGTCAGCATTTAAAAATGGCGGGAATAAGAAATTTTCCACGTGGTTTCTGTTTCTGTTGAGACAGTCCCTTTTGTTTTAGCGGGGTTTTGAGACTCTCCCTGCGCAATTAGGATGCGCAGTCGTTTGTTTTCGGGTGCCGGCAAGTGCTGTGGATTGTGACATGGATCAATTGGTGAAAAAAGTGAGAAAAACAGGTACAAAATCGACGAAAATCGTTCACCAATTGTTAGAATTCGATTCATTGGAAAGCGAGGATGACATAGACAGTGTTTTATTCAGTTCCCGGGCTACAGAAAATGTTTTTGTGGAGGAAACTGTCGACGCACTGCCAGCACTAGCAGCAGGTTCTTCCGTGGCTCACGTGAGCGACCTTGTTGCTGCACCCGTTGACCCGTGTCAGGCCAACACACCACATCGACCCCCCACCCAGGATCCGAACGAGGGGGTGGTTGCTGAGCACGGACAGCCAGCGCAGGTGCCTACTTTGCCATTGACCTCTGCGGTTCACGACGTTCCTGTTGTACCAGGCCCGCACGACTTGACCGAGCGTGGTTATTTGGATGTTTTCCTGGAGCGTGGATGTGGTTGTTCGTCGGGACCGGGAAATTCCCCCTGTTGTCAACAGTTCTCGAGACAGTTCGTGGAGAAGCAGCGTAACCAGTAAGTTTGCCATGAACATTCAATTTCTTGTCTGATAAATGTGTGGACATTTACTAGTAACAGATATTCTGTATGTGGCCAATGTGGGCAAGTAGGCCTAGATAGAAAAAATATAGCATTCTCAAAATAACTATATTCTTGTTGAGTTATTTAGATTTGGATATATTCAGTTTCAGATCTAACAATATTTATTTACAACGTTCGCAACCACCATTCGCATGTAGGCTATTGACAATTGTGGGGAGTCGGATTGAATGTTTTTTTCAATCTATAATTTTTTGTATATTCATTTGAATGGAGATCTGTTACGCTTGTTTTGTATTGATCGTATCTGTATATAATTTGCAGGTGCCATGAGCTTTCCAAGGCGGAATTGGACATGGTCCTTCTCGGAAATTTTGAGGCTCATCGCAGACAGCGCGAGTTCGTTGACAGTTACGCGGCCCACAGCAAAGATCGAGGCAGGGGGAAGCACAGCAAATCATCTGTTTATCAATTCCGTCCATGTACCAAGTTCTTCTTCGCTGATCTTCAGGTAACAAATTAGTTATTTGTCTACTATAGTAATTGTTTGGCTGGTAAAATGGAAATTTGATGCACTGAGAAAGAAATGATTTCGAGTATAAATATCCACATGCATAAATATTTACAAATTTTTTGTACCATATATATACAAATGTACTGTGTAAACAGTAACTTACTAAGGTAAAAAAATTTAGATTTTCATTTTCTTTGAAGCGCGCTATGTTGTTTTCTGCTGAGTACACAACATCATTCAGTCAGCAGTGTGTGAGATATATATATAATCTGTATTATTATTGAAGATCTTGTGCTAGATAACTAGACAAGTGATATCAAAACCAATACTTATTTCAGCTCTGCAAGAAGACGTTTGCCTTCCTGCACACAGTTGGCGAGGACAGATTGGATGCTCTGAGGAAGCACCACGAGGAGCATGGCCTTGTTCCTCGCACACATGGCAACACTGGCAAGAAGAATGCTGGTCGTGTCATTTCCAGTGCGGAAACCGTCGATATTGTCAACTTTTTGACAAAGTTGGCTGAGACAGTCGCCATCCCGTTACCAGGCCGCCTTCCGCAGCACAGGGATTTCCGGGTGATGAAGCTCCCCTCAGACATGACCAAAGCTTCTGTGTACACATTGTACAGCACCAGATGTCAGGAGGCAGACAAGCTGCCAGTCGGAAGGACTGCTTTCTTCGCCATTTGGGACCAGCATGTACCCTTCATAGCAGCCATGAAGCCATCCAGTGACCTGTGCCCCACTTGCCATGACAACAACACTGCTGTGTTGCGTGCGAAGTAAGTACTTAGTATAAAATTCATTGTCAGCCAGTATCATTGATAACACAATGTAATCTTCATGAACTAGTACCTTATAATCAAACATTTCTCCCCATTTATTCAAAATGTTATCCATATTGTCATTTCATTCAGAGCTATGCCTGAAGGTCTTCAGAATGAGAAGCTGCGTATCGCCCAGGAACACCTACGTCAGGCAGCTACTCAGCGCTCCCACTACCAGCAGCAGTGTGATGAGAGCAAGCAGGAGTTCCAGCGCTCGCAAGCCGCAAACGTGCCTCCAGATCTGATGCACTACTCCTTTGACTACGCCCAGAACGTGCAGTATCCCTACTCGCCACAGCAGTTGGGCCCAGCCTATTTCAAGTCCATGCGCAAGTGCGGGATCTTTGGAGTACACTGCGAGGGAACAGGCCACCAGGTAAACTACTTGGTGGACGAGTGTGAGAATGTTGGCAAAGGAGCCAATACTGTGGTCAGCATGCTGCATCACTACCTTGCCACCAACACTCACCAAGCCCGCAACATCTCGCTTCACTGTGACAACTGTTGTGGCCAAAACAAGAACAACTGTGTGGTGCAGTATTGCTGCTGGAGAGTGTTGGCTGGTTTGAATGACAGCATTGAACTCAACTTCCTGCTGACGGGCCATACAAAGTTTGCCCCAGATCGAAGCTTCGGCTTGATCAAGCGCCTGTACGGGAGGACAGTGGTCGATACCCTGGACGATATAGTGAATGTCGTCGGCAAGTCCTCACCAGCTGGACTGAACAGCGCAGTTGTCACCTATGACTACGCCAGTGGGCAGCGGAATGTTCAGTGGTATGATTTCAGCAGCTTTCTCTCCGACTTTTTGAAGCCAGTGCCACACGTCCTTTCCTATCATCACTTCGCTGTCACTCTCGCCAACCCAGGGACTGTTCAGCTGCGAACCTTCGCTGACCAGGAGAGCACAAGTGTCAAGATTCTGAAAGGACGAGGAAGGAGAGTGCCCCTAGATCTGGGTCCTCATGAACTTGTCCCCACTGGACTGGAGCCGGCTCGCCAGTGGTACCTGTTCCAAGAGATTGCTCCGTTGTGTTCATCCACTCTGTCAGCTTCGATCACGTGTCCCGAACCGGACTGCTCTCGTCCCAAAAAGGCCAAGTGACTTGTGTTGTGTGATTTTACATGGTGTGAGGACTGTAAATACACAATTTTATCCACATTACTGTAGTGGTGTATTGTGATTGTGCCCTATTGTGTGTTGAATGTGTTCAAGGTTTGTCATTTTGAGTGTTGATTGTGTTGATGGGTTTACAGTTACTCATTCAGGCGCATTTGTAACTTTGACATGTGGAGGTCTGATACCCAAATGGTTTAATATGTTACCATGACAACAAAGATGTACATACAATGTAAGCAGCAGGAACCATGTTTGAAGATAATGTATAGAATGTCTCAAAATGTTTAATGTACTAGTGATACTGGATGTTCTCTGTCACTAGTGGTGTCAAAATGATGTGTTGCCCAAATTTCGTGGATTCGAATGTGTCGAGTTGATAATGTACTGTATTGTAAGGCTGTGTTGCTTATGTAATACATAAGTAGTCATAGAAATTGGAGCAGTAACCATGCAATTCTTCTCTATTTATGAGTATAATATATTATGAAAGCATGCAAGTATCAAATTGAGTATGTGTGGAATTCATTTTCTATGAATGAGATGTGATTTCATGCATGAAAATGATATTTTTCGGGATCACGTGAAATTGATTCCTGCGTTATTTAGTGTTGTTGCCATGGCAACCAATTGTTTGATACACTGCTAGATACTCAATTAGTTTGAATTTGTTGAATTATCAGTATTATGTATACTTGTACATTGAATAAACATGAATATTTTGTTCAAACATGATGCATTTGTTTATTTTTGCTGGTGCTGGAATATGTTGCTAAAAACCGGGTTATTTGGCCACGACATCCATTTTTCGAATTGCCATGGCAACCACTTATTTTCAGAAAATCGGCCTAAAAGTTATACCATATGATAACCCAAGAACCCCCCTACCTATTGCTGATAAAAACTCAATTTCCATATCTGGGTCCCTGAGGGGGGGTTTTACCATGGAGTGTCACATAGTTTCAAATGATCTTGCTTGCTTGCTTACATCCATTCCTTGTTCTCAATTTTACTCAATACTGATGTGTTATTATATCATGTATTTTATTGTATTTGTATACTTATTCAATCGTTTGATTGCAATCAATAAACATTATCATATTAAAACGAATTATAAAATACTTAGTCATTGACTAGACTGTAGGCCTAAATATGCCTTGCAGGATGATCGATTTATTCAAACGTGTTTCCTCCATATTGACACGAGACATCTGTATTATGATCATGAGTCTGAAAATGACATTCGTTTCGTTATTCAGCGTCGATACCGAAAATGATGTACTTCGGATATTCCTACACTGCATATTTTTAACCACGGACCATTGTCATACAGTCAGGTTTGCTTCCTTCTCAGTGATGGGTCATAAGGCAAAGGATAATAGTCCTTCATATTGCTCCCAGTTCTTCAAGTTAAGAATATGTGAAGAATAAATAAAACAGGAGAAGAATTGGAGGAGCATTCAAATGGCATGAACTCAACCACGTTTTACTAAACCCAATGTAATAGTTGATATTATTGATATTATGATCGAATGTTGTGTGTTCCACTTTATTTTGATCTTGCTGCTCTCAGATGAAAGAACTCACATAGTGCCTGCTAATCGAAAAGGGTCAATAGATCCACCAGCTATTATACGTACGTAAACGGCCCCTAGTCTCATCACTTGTAGTATAATAGTATTTGGATAATCGAGAAAATATATACAAAAGTCGCTGGCAAACATTTGCCTTGTCTGACAAGCCAAACACTGCGCACTGGGCCCTATCATCGACACGATGCACGCATAATAAACAAGTCGCAGTACTCGGTTATTTGATGATCGTACAGGGTGTGTAGACACCAAAATACGTACCATGGTGATATGCACATTTGTGAAGTCTTTGATTCGATAGCTTCTTTCGTAACAAGATGTATTATTACAGTACATGAGAAGAAAGAGTCAAATGTATACGGTCAGGTTTATAGGTTCATGTTTGTGAACAAATGAATTAATACACACGACTGGTTATAAACATCACATCTAGTATTTAGCTAAAAATCACCACTTACATACTGGCAACATTTATGTGAATGTGTACATATTCTGAGTGTGAATGTATATTTACTTCAAAATGATTTATTTGTGAATGTATGTGTGAATATACGTATTAGCCTAATAACTAGTTCTTAACTGTCGCTTTTTGAACACCCTGTTAGAAGTAGAACGGGACACCATTCAATGAGACAAAATAAACAGGAATGCAAATAAGGCTATATTTGAATCCTTAGGTCATCCATTGCGGTTTAAACAAGTTTAGAATATTTAACATTTCATTTAACAACAATTATGGCATACACACACATCATAATACTCTGCCTGTCTGCCTACCTGGCTTACAACTGGAAGGCTGGGGGTCCAGGGACGGTTCTACGGGAGAGACCCGAGGACGAGTATGACTATGTGATAGTTGGCGCGGGATCGGCAGGCAGCGTGCTCGCCAACAGGCTCTCTGAGGACCTGGGGAGTACCGTGATTCTCCTAGAGGCCGGAGATGATGACGCTAAGTACCCAGGGATTTATGTGCCGCTGGCCGCCGCCTCTTATTTGGGGGACACTGATGTCGACTGGATGTACTTTACTGAGCCACAGGAGCAGGCCTGTCTCTCAACGAGGGGCAGACGGTGCGGGTATCCGAGGGGAAAACTTCTCGGAGGAAGCAGTTCCATCAACTGCATGATGTACATTAGAGGCAGTCCGGAGGACTATGACTACTGGGCCAAAGAGATGGGCTGCGAGGGTTGGTCGTACAATGATGTACTACCTTACTTTAAGAAGTCAGAGGCCAATCAGAACTCTGTATTCGCACGCAATGGTTACCATGGCGACAGTGGACCTTTGGTGGTGTCTGACGCGAATGGTACTGTATTAGGCGAGGCTTTTCTTCGGGCAGGGGCCGAGCTGGGATATGAAGTGGGCGATAATAATGGCGAGAAACAGGTCGGCGTCTTCACTCACATGCAGTCAACAACTAACAGAGGTGTCAGGTGGAACACCGCCAGCGCATTTCTCCGCCCGGCCATGCACCGCAAGAACTTGGACATAGTCGTGAACGCACACGCTAGCAAGGTGAACATTGAAGGCACACGTGCTAAAAGCATCGACTTCATACGAAATGGCCGAGTTTGGTGCGTGAAAGCACGCAGAGAGATCATTTTGTCAGCTGGAGCTATTGGATCGCCTCAGTTACTCTTACTGTCTGGGGTAGGGCCAAAATGGCACCTCGAAGAACTGGGAATTTCCGTGATGGCTGATCTACCAGTAGGGGAGAACCTGCAAGATCACCTGCTAATAGTGCATCCACAGGTGTTGTTTGATAAGACTATAGCTATCTCACCGGCTACTGTCTCTAGTTTCAGAGAAAAGATTCGCCATGCCTTGTGGGGAGATGGTCACCTCGCCCAGCCATGTGCTGCAGGAGGCACAGCCTTCTTTCAGGTGCCCAGTCAGCCCAAAGACCACAAATTCTCTTACATCCAAATCCAGATGCATCAGGAATTGCTATCAGCAAACCCAGACATTGGACACTTCTTTGCCCGTGGCGCCAACTACCCAGAAGATGTCTACGATGAAAACCATGGACATGTCGAGGATAAACACGGTATGCAGCTCCGGCCAATACTCCTTCACCCAACAAACTATGGCACAATCCGACTTAAGTCTCAAAACCCATTTGAATACCCGCTAATCGATACCAACTACCTGTCACACAAACAAGACATCAAAGTCTTTATTGAAGGTATCAGAATCGCTAATAAGTTGGCCGAGTCTGAGGCAATCAAGGAATTGGGCGGAGAACTCCAGAAGCGTCATAACCCGGCCTGCAAGGGTCACAATTACAACAGTGATGCCTACTGGGAATGCCACATACGACACATGGCTAGCACAGCCTACCACCCCACGGGCACCTGTAGGATGGGTCCCCAAGGTGACAAGAACTCGGTTGTCGACACGGAGCTACGTGTCAAGGGTCTCCAAGGTCTGCGAGTGGTCGACGCCTCTGTAATGCCAGAGGTCACCTCGGGCAACACCAACGCACCGACCATCATGATAGCAGAGAAAGCAGCAGACATCATCAAGAGAACTAATTAATGACATGTCGTCCCAATACTCTCATGTTACAAACAGGAGATTGCACATTTAATACTTTATTTGTTGTAAAATACTGATATTCACATTATTGTTTGAAATTAATCTCTGTATTTGGGACAAAATCTTTACTCAAAAGCTGCGACTACCACTGTATGATATTAACACTCTTACATGACAAAGTGATGTTTGATAACTTTGGTACAACCTGTTTATGTGCTGTCCAATAGTATAGAATCTAACAAGCATGGATTGTTAGGTGAATGATAATACCACTGAAAATTTCCCAATCAGATTGGACACAAGGATTCTGGTTTGGTGCGATTTTCAAGTCACTTAATTAAATCTTGCTAATCACATACGTCCAGAGATGGTGCTTTTTTGCTTTGTGTGATAACCAAGAATCATATATTTTTATCCAGTTATTCTGAACCCATTCCAATAACACACGCGTGGCACCACAGTTAGAACTGAACTTGTCAAATAATGTTCAATTAGTTCACTTGATAATGTCACTAAACCAGATTTATGGCATGGCGTTTTGGCCATCGATCTTAAAATGTATAATATTTTCTTATATATAGTAGTAGTAGTAGTAGTAGTAGTAGTAGTAGTAGTAGTAGTATATTGTTTATTTCAGTGACATGTACATTCATCATATTTATACAGGAAATAGTATTTCAACATATTGTACCCAGCCAACAAGGCTTATTGTGCAAATAAACTTCTATTTCGTTTCGACATATAATTTACAACATACGACTCTGCCTCAAATTTGTGTTTGAATCTTACATAGGTACGTAATTTTGGTTTATTGTGTACATCTGTAAACCATGTTCAGTTCTAATTTCTTGATACAAAATATTTTTGAAGTTTACAATATCACAAACAGTTTTTTCTTCAAATATATTACCTTGTCCAACGAATGTAAATATATTTTTTATATCATTACACCAATTTAATTTGCACATTGCATAATCACAATTAAATATATACTTAGTCAAGCGCGAGTCTTCCATTACAACCATCCTGTTCCAAAACTGCATAATTTTAATAAATCGTCCAAATTTTGGACTTATCCAACCGATGTCCCCCTCCATCCCCGGGATTGGTGCATATCTATGTACACCTAAAAAAATACCTTATAGCGAGACATTGTAATTGCTGAGCAGTTGGAAAATCTTTAGCGCCCCAAATTTCTAATGCATAATCACTCACGCTGTTCACACCGCATTCATACAACTTAGATAATGTTTTAAAACTAGTGTCCTTCATTTCCTTGAATTTCGAAATTACATTCCCAAGTGCTCTACCAGCAGATTCAGACAATAGTTTTCCACATATATCAAACTTTAGCTTGTCGTCCAACATTACACCCAAATATTCATATTGACTCGTGATGTTGACATCGAGATCACCAAATCGAAAGTTAAATTGTGAAACATTGGCTCTAGGGGACCGAAAGTGCATAACATTTGACTTTGATACGTTTACATTAATACCCCATGTTTTACACCAGTCATCTATATGCGACAACATACCTTGTAGATCCAACTCATTTTCTGATAATAAAACAATGTCGTCTGCATAAAGCAGAATAGAAACATTTCTATCATTTAAATTCACGCCTTTGTTGAGTTGTTTTATATCCTCTGCGAGTCCGTTTATAAATATATTAAATAGTGTGGGCGACAGGCTATCACCTTGTCGTACGCCACTGCTTACATCGAAATATCTACTAAACATATCGTTTATCTTAATGCAAGACAATGTATCCGAGTATAACGCTTTAATTGCTTTATATATATTGCCATCTATATTATAAAACAATAATGTATACAATAAAAGATCTCTCTCCATAATCTCTTTCTCCATAAAGAGGGAATAACACCGGTATCGAAAAACATCACAAAAAACTTGTATAAAACGACATGTATCCCATCACACTTCAATATTTCGTTTGGTATGAAATCAATCCCAACCGCCTTTTTTGTTTTAATTTTTCGCACAGCGTGTTTGATTTCGTCGAAAGATATAGACTGATTTAACAACACGTTTCCAACATAACCGTCCGCATTCATTTCACGCTCCGCGTTATTTTTATAGTTATGTACAAAATCATTGAAAGGAGTGTTATGAATTACCCGATTTGGATTATTATATAAACCCTGGAAAGCATTCGCCCATTCATCACAGATGACAGTTGGGTCACACGACAAGCCATGGTGAGTTTTAACGGACATTGGGATATTTCTCATTTTTCTAGGCCCAAGACGTTGAATATGTTCCCCAAATTTTTTGGGGTCTTCAGTACAATTTTCATCAAGTTCTTTAATACATTCTCTTCTATATTTTCTTTGGCATTGACGGAGATATTCGTCAAACTTAGCGCGGGCGTTCACAAAGTTCACTCTATGCTTTTCCTTAGATCTACGCGGTCCCTTATATTTCAGATAACTTTTCTCAAGGGAACACATTTCTTTCCACAACAAGGTAAGTTTGTCATCCCAATATGGTTTACCGCAACGCAGATTTTTACGCACCGTTTTGTTAGAGCTATCTTTATATGTTAAAAATTCGTCCATTTCCTGAAATATCTTTTCACACATTTGAGCGTATAACTGATCAATATTCAGCTGATCATTCCTTCTGTTTTCTATTTGTACAATCATGTTGTTAACAACAGTCTGCCACCCAGCAGTCTGCATAAAATCCCCTGTCATCTCAGAAACGCGGTATCTTCTACGTTGTTTTGGTTCTTCGTTACTATTATTTGTATGAAAAGTTGGCGGATCAGACCGGGTGTCTGAGAGTAGAAGGACATCTCCTGGGCTCAAATGTAGAGTAACGCTAACAATAGAGTGATCGGGTGGCCGACATTGGTCAGAAATTAATATTTCTACACCGTACATATTTATAAGTTCGGTTACAGTCATAACTCTAAAATCGACATAGTTTCCAAGTGTGTCATGAGGGACTACCATATAATCCACAACTGATCTGCCCTTATGCGATATACATGTATAATTATCCAGTTCATTTGAAAATCTACCATTCAAAACACACACACGCATATCATTCATAAATTCAATAAACTCTTCACCTTGTTTGTTTTTACCTTTGTCCAGTATATGTCTTTCACACACGTTGTCAACTCCCTCAATAATATCAGACAAACCTCCGATACGAGCATTAAAATCTCCACAAAATAACATGTAATCTGAACTTTCTATATACATATATAACAGTGACGAGAGGTGACTGAAGAAAAAGTTGGACTTTCTCCCCCTAGATGAATTCTCTGGGGGCAAATAACAACAAAATAATAGGACCACACATTCTGTAACTCTGTTGTGTAGTCGCAGTGCAATGATACCGTCTACTGATTTATCAACAACTTCCACATCATATAAGTCCATGATTTCTTCCTTAACTAAAATACCGACTCCGCCTGAGCCTTGTCTGGCCTTTCTGTGGAATAATGTTCTGTCGTTACCAAACCATAGATGCGCCTAGATGGGATTCACAAATACAATATATATCATCGTTATATCTTATTATCAATTCTTGTCTTAAGTGTCTTATTCATTTCAGTCCATCCATTAACGTTCAACGTCGATACGTGGAGTTCCTCCTTGTGTGGCTGGGCTCGATCCTAACGCCGCACTGCTGCCAATGGGGGGAATGCTGTCTGATCCGTCAGATTGTTCTGTGCATGGTCCGTCGTGTTGTCCTGTGCCTGGTAGCGTGGAGAGGGTCCGAAGTCGTCGTCATCGTTGGAACCACGTAGGTCAGTTTGTCTGGGCGTGTTTTCTACGAGAACACCATTTCCAGCGAAGCGGTACTTGCCACCAAAACCGGGGATTGCGTCCATAACCGTCTTGAGATTCCGTTGTGCGACTCTTTCTTCATGCGACTGTGATGACCTGACATATACTCTGTTATAGCGGGGCTTTTTGGCAAGGTTCTTTTTGTTGCGGAGTGCCTGTATCTTGAGATCTGTGGATCCTAACTCTATTTTCAGGATGCCGATATTCCCGGCCGCTTTCCTAGACGCTTTGCTCTTTTCACCACCGCATCAATCTCCAGACCATCAGTAACCAGTGCCTGGGCTTGTTCTTGGTCTCCAGTTCCAGCTTCTTCAGGGAGACGGGTCACGACAAGGCTATTGTTATGGTCGAACTCTCGTACACCCAGCATCCTCAGTTCTTCCTCCACTACATCGACCCGGCTAACTACGCACGCAATGTCCACGTTAACATCAGCGATCTTCTGTTCAAGGACCCCCAGTACTTTTTTTCCAGACGATTCAATCTTTTCAAAAAGAACATGTTTGAGGGCAGTTTGTTCATCACGGATGTTTTGACACAAACGAGTGAGGTCACTTATTTTGTCGCACAGGACACTGATTGAAGATTCTGGTTTTGCATTGATGCTTTCCGGACTTAAGGGTGGACAAACAATGACCTCCGGACTTTGTGGACGTCCTCGGTCCTGTGGGGGTGGGGGTGCTGTTTGCGTTTCCCACTGGAGCGAGTGTTGGGTGGTTTTTCTGAAGATATGCCGGTTGCATTCTGACTTATTCGAGATATGTCAGGAAATCTTGCATGTTCACAGTCAAGACATAGTGTCAGGTCTCCTTGGCACAGAATAACTTCCTTTCCACCTTTATTATATGGGCAGGGCTTATGAGGAGGACCGTTACACAGTACCATGGTGTACGTTGTGACAAAGTTGGAGGCGCCAAGGAATCAGATACGGGGTCAGAAATGGGACGTGATGATATATCATTCGAAGGTCAGTGGGGAATTTTGACGGCAGTCATGCGTAACGAATGATTTTGTACGTGCGGGTTCCACCAGACTCGAGCAGCGACTCTCACACAAAACTGACAAAGTCCAGGTGGGCGATGTTACAGGGGCCAACACATTCACACACTGAAAATGTTAAATTTCATCAGTGTACTCCCTTTCAACAGTCTTATTTCACTTCTACAGGGTATCCCTCGTTAGATATACAGAGGAGAGCACTTGTGACTTTAAATTTCACACCAAAAAGTCAGTTCACACGAAGCTCTGTTTACAACATCAGTGTCGAGGCGAGGCGCCATAAGGGTTATATATGAACCGAGTATGGATTGTTCCAATAAATTTGTATTGCATTGTTCCAATAAATTTGTGAATTTGATAATTGATATGCATGCTACAAGTTAATTTGTACCATAACTCACATAACTGGTATATGTATGTCATGCTGTGGCCGGAATCAAATGCCACATTATTCATTGTGAATTAATCAAAGGTATGAAAATTGATATCCGCATACCACAGTATTTTTGTACAACCATCAAGTTCCGAAATAAAACTCAGTAACCACCAAGTTTCATTAAGCTTACATTGCCAGTGTGCAATTTTGTCATCACCGAGTCACACAATAAATTGCCAATGTCACAAACTCGTTCACAAACTCACATGAGCTTCGATTTATCTTAAATGAACCAAATGACAGTGTACATCATAGTTATTCCAAACCTAATAGTTCAAGTGAACGTCAAAGTGATCGGATTAAAGAACAATATTTGTTTTCACACAGTTGTGAGACAAATCACAGTCTGATAGCACTTGCCGATCAGGTCTGCAATGTACATGCTTGGGTCGTGAACACTTCCCACTTAGTGGAAAATTTTCCACAATTCTCAACAGTTCTTGAAGCGAAGATATTTCTTCAGGGAAGTGTGAACACATAAAAGATGCTGATGCCAGCAGACATCAAGCGTGGACACAAGCACTACACCTGACAGAGGACTTGAAGTGATTCCTGTAGATCACTGCGAACAACACTATCTGTGAAATATCACCACTCACGATGATGTCAGATCATGATGATGCGTCTTCCATCACAGAAATATCACCACATTATATGCTGGCGGCGTCTGGTACAAGGACATCTGGTTCAGCATCGAATCACAGGATCTCGCTAATACCCAAGATCACTGGACACGGATTATGAACCACTGTTGATAAACATCCCTGCCGACTACATTTGTGGCGGGATTTGTCACGAGACTAGACTCAACAAGCTCCACTCCAAGCTCAATAAGCTCTACCCAATTTTATGTTGCAACCAAAGTGTTCAAACAAGATCACAAGTTTGATCCACTCTACATGAGGTAGTACCATTGGAAGGAACCCTGAAGCTGACCCTGATCCTGAGGACCATGAAGTCCTGCAGGATATTGACTAGCCGCAAGATGCACAGCATCCGAACCTGTTGCGTAGTTTTCTACTCATAAGGACATGTTTTCTATCACTGACTAAATCTAAGGATAAAACACGAATCAAAATGCGGTATCATTGAATTCCTCCACGTATGTTGAATGAGGTCGAAGAACACATCAAAACCATGCTTCTGAGAATCGCATCAGACCCACACACAGTAATTTGTCATTCCCTGTAGTATCAGTCAGTGAAAAGGATGAAGGATTAAAGTACTAGTAACATGAAAATTTGATGTGAGCTCAGATCAAAGCACCATGTGAGCTGATCAGAACGGTTTTTACAGCATGAGAATATCTCGATTCCTTCAAAAGTCAGTGCTTCAAAGCTCAAATTGCCCAAAGTACAATTTGTAAAATCATATAGCTCATTAATGTGCAAATTTGTATGCATGACGTCACAGGGGGAACATTTTTAATTAGATGCTTTTATTGGCTTATTGAAGTCTTAAGAAATTGCAATTATTCAACAAAGCTTATTCCACATGCTCTACATAATTGATAGTCAATGAATTTCATATCCGGATAGTTGCCAAGGTCACCAGTATTGATTTAAGGCCCCTAGCAACCAGGGTTGCTATGGCCCAAATCCATAGTCATATCGATAAGCAAACAAAACCAAAGGTGAAAATGGATTGACTCCACATGCATAATTAATATACAATAATCAAAACCCATATTTCTGGCAGTTAGGATCCATAGCAACCAATGGTTGCTAGGGACTCCAGCAGCAAAACAATGGTTGCCAGGGACTCCAGCAGGTGAATAATAACCATGGCAACAGTAACACTTTGAACAACACTGATTATTGACCATGCGTATCAATGTTTGAAGATTAGGTTTGCAATAATTCTGACCAGATCAATTATATTAAGACTCATACTTGCCTAATTACAAATATTCCCCCTTTTACGTCACGAATACCTCATTTGCATACTAATTAGCTGCTCATAAAATCCTGAAGTGTTCAATCCAGCATATGTCATAACCTGCCAAAATGTGACATTCAAATAGCCATTACTTTTTAACCAAGAGATATTGGCATGCAGTAAACTGTATTTTACTCAGCAAAACCAGGTCTATCATTTGAGTTCACATCATATTTTCACGTTCCTAGTACTTTAAGATTCTGTGTCGATAACCGGGAATTGAATTGATGAAACAAGAAGGATGCCTATTCACTTCCGAGCATTGAAGCAACGCGGATTATGTTCGAAGAGCCTGGTAATTTTTTGTCTTGATTTTAAAGCAGCTGCCTTCGAAACCAGTCAATATTTTTTGAGAACTATATTTCATATTAAACATGTTGAACTAACTGAATGAAACATACTCACATCAAATGTAATGAAAATAACTAGTCTTCAGGGAAATTTTGCTTATTTGAACAGGCGGTTCTCGCTCAAATACAGGAACTGTATCCATCACACGCAGATGTAAACAAAGCAAGGAAGTGCGAGATAGACTGATAATTCCACGCACATCATGGTATATTACTGGTTATTTTCTCACAACTACACTATATATGCACATACGAACTGGAAAATGTACTCGATGTGGACTTTTAAGCGTGATTTGAGCATTTGTTTACATTCAGGTTTGATGGATACACTTTGTTTATTTACAAAACCGGTACAAAATGGGCACTAAAACGGATGAAAAGACAACTCGGATGGACTGTAATCGTCAAAATCATTGAGCACACCTTTTGTTGTATTGCATTTGATATGTTCAACAACAAAACTGGTTTTGAAAAATATTGCATACATTCGAAGGCAGCAGCTTTAAATCCAGAGTAATGACTGGTGTAGTTGGAAGGGGAGCACAATGAGCGGACGGCCTTAACTCTGGGCAGCTAAGGCTTCTATGAATTCAATCCAGTGCCTCTTGACCTAACGAACTGTTCTGCAACATTTCAGCAATTGACGCAGCGATGTTTCACAGACCATATTCCTCAGGTACTTCTCTGGTACTTCTCGATGATATCCTCATCTTTTCGTCAACACTTGAGGGGCAGTTCAGGGGATAGGATGGTGTTTTCCCAAGATAGAGTTTGGATTCAATCTTATGCCTTCAAAATGCCACTTTCTCAAGAGCCAATTTCAGTGTATTCGGGGACCTAAACAACAGGAAGCTTTCGAGGATCTCAAGTTGGCATTAACTTCAGCCACGTTCCCTGGTTTCGCAGATTGCATTTTACTCTCGAGGTACATATCAATGCAAGTTCTCATGGTTTGGGTGCAGTACTGTAAAATAGAATTGAATAATATAATTCGGGTTATAGCTTATACCAGTAGATCGCTGCAACCAGCAGTACGATGCACACACACTTGATTTACTTGCCCTTAATTGGGCCATTATTTTTACATAACTAAGTTGCTGATAATAATCCGCTTACGTACGTGTTAAGAACTGTTTGCCTTTTTGATCTATTATCTCAGCGAGATCCTGCTTGTGGATGCAACTGCCCATTCTCTTTTACCCGCTTTTCACCAAAACACAGTTCAATCCATCCGCACGATGTGTGAAGACTACGAAAACCGCACCCTGACCATGCTCACCAGAAGGGATAGTTAGCCTAACTTTGAATGAATTTCATTGGATTGCATGTCCTCCATAGATGTAGCAAAATGCTAGAGAAGATGAAGATTGGTGTTGGGTACTCTATATCACTATATCACCCGATGGGTAATGATGCATATGAGCGGCTTAACCACACTATGTTGAAGATGATGGGAACTCTAGAGAACAACGATAAAAGCTCATTGGAGGGATCTACCTAGGATCTTTTATGAGGGCCTATAATTGTATTTCACGCGATACCACATGCTATGCTTCTTCAGCTGATCTTCGGCTGTACACCTCAGCTCATGGTCGATCATTGGTTTGCCGCCATTGATCCACCCAATAGAGCTCTCAAATACAGCAGGTTCACGAGGTTATTTCTCCCGGGATCTGACCCAACGCAAACTCGAAAGAAGAGCCAAAAAGTTGGAGGAATCCCAAGATGTACATCAGAGTAGCTTTTGGCGGGGAACGACAGTGTGCTGTTAAGGAAAATATACCTGCATGGACAACGCAAGCCTTACCTGGGGCACCTTCGTATGGGCAACAATGTTCACAATAGTCACCGTGATCGCAATAAAATGCGAGATGGCTTGATCTAGTTTGGTCGAAATGAACCGCTGAATCACAGTGCTGGCTGGTAGGGAGCAGAGTCTCTGTTCCAATACGGTGAAATCAAGGAAAACAGCGTGAATTGCTTTATTAATCCACTCAATGAGGATAGATGAGGTGATATACATTTATCATTGGACTTGGGAAAATATTGAAAAGCCATTGATGACAAAAGAATTAATTGAATCAGTATGAAAATCCAAACTGTTATACAAATAATGCACAGGTACCGGGGTATATTTGAATCAAAATTAAACCCGCTAGACACAATTGACTTGACTACAATGACAAATCATAAATCGATAAGAAAAAAAGGCCTACACTAATTTTATTGAACATTCTTATTTCAAGAAAAATGAAATATAACAAATGGCGTGATAGGTAAATGTTTGAACAAACAAATCAAATCGCTGGAGCTCATTCTCAATTCTTCTCAATTATTACATCTGGGTTATACAGCTGATAAATCTATTCTACACCTTCAAAACTCAACAATGTTTGCCTCCGGCTCAGTAGTACACTTCCTAGTCTTATTCCTTCGCAACACCGTCATTTAATAACCAAACTACTCCTATTTTTTGTTGACAGCGAATAACAATACAGAATATATGTCCAATACTGTCTTGTGCAATAACATTATTAGGGTAGGGGTAACTATTGTAAATAAATTCCGTCCCATCAAAAATAGTTGTTATGGATTTGTTGAGATGTAACATTTCCACCTAATTCATCTTTCGCTCGTTATAGGATAGCAACTATCGATTGCATCGATGACAATGGGCAGGACGTAATGCTAACTGCTCCAGTTGAGGATAACACTAATAGCACTATTGAATTGGTAGGGTAGGATGGGTAAAACGGGTAGGGCTTGTTTACAGCAGGTAATCAAATGAACATCAATGTTAAAAAATGAAAACAGGTTAATAACAATGATTACATACATTTATATATTTGACAGGAACATAATCTTTATTTTTCATTTATATTCACTCTGTATGCAGTGTGCTTCATTGGTGTACATCCTATTTATGACACAAATCTTATGTTGAATTGAACGTTTCTAGATTCGAATCCACAGGGATCGCTCATGGACAAGCTCCTGATGCATCCCGAGGCATCATTCACCAACCCATCCATCTCCCTCCTGGCTGCTGTGCCATCGATCTCCCAGCCGACTACTGTTGCGCCATCAACTAGCCGACTGCCAGCCGACTACTGCTGCAACATCAATCTCCCAGGCAGCTACTGCTGCACCATCGATCTCCCAGCCGACAAATGCTGCACCATCGATCTCCCAGTCAACTAATGCTGCACCATCGAACTCCCAGGCTGCTACTGCTGCACCATGGATCTCCAAGCTCACTAATGCTGCACCATCGATCTCCCAGGCTGCTACTGCTGCACCATCGATCTCCCAGCCGACTAATGCTGCACCATCGATCTCCCAGCCGACAAATGCTGCACCATCGATCACCCAGCCCACTAATGCTGCACCATCGATCTCCGAGGCTGATACTGCTGCACCATCGATCTCCCAGCCCACTAATGCTGCACCATCGATCTCCCAGGCAGCTACTGCTGCACCATCAATCTCCCAGGCGACTAATGCTGCACCATTGATCTCCCAAGCAGCTCCTGATGCACCATCGATCTCCCAGCCAACTACTGCTGCACCATCGATCTCCCAGGCTGCTACTGCTGCACCATCAATCTCCCAGCCGACTAATGCTGCACCATCGATCTCCCAGGCAGCTACTGCTGCACCATCAATCTCCCAGGCGACTAATGCTGCACCATTGATCTCCCAAGCAGCTCCTGATGCACCATCGATCTCCCAGCCAACTACTGCTGCACCATCAATCTCCCAGGCTGCTACTGCTGCACCATCAATCTCCCAGCCGACTAATGCTGCACCATCAATCTCCCAGCTGACCATCGATCTCATAGGCAGCTACTGCGGCACCATCGATCTCCCAGCCGACAAATGCTGCACCATCGATCTCCCAGTCGACTAATGCTGCACCATCGATCTCCCAGCCGACTATTGCTGCACCATTGATCTCCCAGCCCACTAATGCTGCACCATCTATCTCCTAGGCTGCTACTGCTGCACCATCGATCTCCCAGCCGACTAATGCTGCACCATCGATCTCCCAGCCGACAAATGCTGCACCAGCGATCTCCCAGCCAACTAATGCTGCACCATCGATCTCCCAGGCTGCTACTGCTGCACCATCAATCTCCCAGCCGACTGATGCTGCACCATCAATCTCCCAGCTGACCATCGATCTCATAGGCAGCTAATGCTGCACCATCGATCTCCCAGCCGACTAATGCTGCACCATCAATCTCCCAGCCGACTAATGCTGCACCATCAATCTCATTAGCAGCTAATGCTGCAACATCGATCTCCCAGCTGACTACTGCTGGGCCCTCAATCTGCCGTGTGACTATCGCTGCTATGCTGTCGATCTCACTAATGACTGTTGCTGCTGGTCCATCGACCTCTCATCTGCTCATTGTTGTTGGGCCATCAATGTCCCATCCGACAGTCATTGCTGGGCCATCAATCACCCGTCCGACAATCGCTGCTGGGCCATCGATCTTCCATCCGACTGTCGCTGCTGGGCCATCGATCTCCCGTCTGACTCCCGCTGCTGGGCCATCATTCTCCCATCCGACTGTCACTACTGGGCCATTGATCTCCCGTCCAGCTGCCACTGCTGGACCATCGATCTCCCGTCCGACTGTCACTGCTGGGCCATCGATCTCCCATCCGACCGTCATTGCTGGGCCATCAATCTCCCATCCGACAATCGCTGCTGGGCCATCGATAGACCGTGTGACTCCCGATGCTGGGCCAATGGATCTCTCATCCGACTGTACCTGCTGGGCCATCGATCTCCCGTGTGACTCCCGCTGCTGGGCCATCGATCTCCCATCCGACTGTAGCTGCTAGGCCATCGATCTCCATCCGACTGTCGCTGCTGGGCCATCGATCTCCCGTCTGACTCCCGCTGCTGAGCCATGGATCTCCCGTTTGACTCTCGCTGCTGGGCCATGGATCTCCCGTCCGAATGTCGCTGTTGGGCCATGGATCTCCTGACCGACTGTCGCTGCTGGTCCATAAATAAGGAATAATATTGATATAAATACACACATATGGTTCTTTCACATCGACCTTGAAGGTGCTTAAAATTGAGTCAAATTTCGAAGAAGCACGAACTCAAAAAGGGGCTTCTTGTAATTACTTTTGTTTGTGAAAATAGAATCACTGCCGTTCAGTGGATTGAAATATACCAGATTTCTATCCTTGATGATGCATTAATGCATTATGCATTAAACAGTGACTAAAAGTTGTAGATTCATGGGTATTTTCGACATGGCGCTATCCTAGCAGACTGGTCAACCAGTCACAAGACCACTAGTCTGGACTTTGTTGCAAATCCAGAAGCTGTTCATTCTATGCTGTGTGTTGAGTTCCCAAGATCTCCCCCGAGATACAAATTCTAATCATGTGTTACCTCTTAGTTCATACTTGCAAGACTATTGTTCGTTGGTGTGATTAAGATTTGTCTCTTTGACGTGGTGTTAATCCCAGAAGAAACAATAGCACAATTGTATATGCCAACATTATGACATACTCAAACCACATTGGCCAAATCTGCGAAACAAAAATTTAGTTTTCGTGAAAACGACGTCACACACTTTATTTTGAAGCGTACTCGGGGAGACCGACTGCCTCTCCCGACCGCCCTCTAGTTATTTAACATTATCAGGGGAATCCACCTAAAACTGACAAAGTTTACATCATCAGTATCATACAGTTGTACTTCACTGCGATTGAGTATAATAAAGTAATCAAGGTGTATGTTTAT
The DNA here is from genome assembly GCA_949152475.1 of Terebella lapidaria. Lineage (NCBI taxonomy): Eukaryota > Metazoa > Annelida > Polychaeta > Terebellida > Terebellidae > Terebella > Terebella lapidaria. The sequence continues at coordinate 21,707,678 of OX424567.1, forward strand.
GCGATCAGAGTATTGTAATGACATGTCATTTGTTATCTCTCTTGATGATGTCTGCTGCTTTCTCAGCTATCATGATGGTCGGCGCATTGGTGTTGCCCGAGGTGACCTCTGGCATCACGGAGGCGTCGACCACTCGCAGAGCTTGTAGGCCCTTCACACGTAGATCCGTTTCCACGACTGAGTTCTTGTCACCTCGTGGACCCATCCTGCAGGTGCCCGTGGGGTGCAACAAAGGGCTAGCCATGTGTCGTATGTGGCATTCCCAGTAGGCATCACTGTCGTAGTTGTGTTCCTTGCAGGATGGGTTATGACGTTTCTGGAGTACTCCGCCCAAATCCTTGATTGCCTGAGACTCAGCCAACTGATTGGCGATTCTGATACCTTCGATGAAGACCTTGATGTCTTGTTTGTGTGAGAGGTAGTTGGTATCAATTAGCGGGTATTCGAATGGGTTTTGAGACTTGAGTCGGATTGTGCCATAATTTTTCTGGTGGAGAAGCATTGGTAGCAGATGCATACCATGTTTGTCCTCGACATGTCCATGGTTTTCATCATAGACATCTTCTGGGATATTGGCGCTACGGGCGAAGAAATATCCATTTTCTGGGCTTGCAGAGAATAGGGCCTGACTCATCTCAATTTGGATGTAAGAGAACTTGTGGTCTTTGGGCTGACTAGGTACTCGGAAGAATGCTGTGCCCCCTGCACCACACGGCTGGGCGAGGTGGCCGTTTCCCCAGAGGGCGTGGCGAATCCGCTCTTTGAAACTAGAGACAGTAGTCGGTGAGATAGCTATAGGCTTATCAAATAACACCTGCGGGTGTAGTATCAAAAGGTGATCTTTTAGGTTCTCCCCTACTGGTAGATCAGCCACCACGGAAATTCCCATTTCCTTGAGGTGCCATTTTGGCCCTACACCAGACAGTAAGAGTAACTGAGGCGATCCAATAGCTCCAGCTGACAAAATGATCTCCTTGCGTGCTCTCACAGACCTTAGACGGCCCTTTCGTATGAAGTCAACGCTCTTAGCACGTGTGCCTTCAAAGTTCACCCTGCTAGCGTGTGCGTTCACGACTATGTCCAAGTTCTTGCGGTGCATGACCGGCCGGAGAAATGCGTTGGCAGTGTTCCACCTGACGCCTTTGTTAGTTGTTGACTGCATGTGAGTGAAGACGCCGACCTGTTTCTCGCCGTTATTATCACCCACCTCATATCCCAGCTCAGCCCCTGCCCTAAGGAAAGCCTCGCCTAATACTGTACCATTTGAATCGGACACAACCAAAGGTCCACTGTTGCCATGGTAACCATTGCGTACAAACACAGAGTTCTGATTGGTCTCCGACTTCTTGAAGTAAGGTAGTACATCTTTGTACGACCAGCCCTCGCAGCCCATCTCTTTGGCCCAATAGTCATAGTCCTCCGGACTACCTCTGATGTAGACCAAACAGTTGATCGAGCTGCCTCCTCCGAGGAGCTTACCACTCGAGTATCCACATCGTTTGCCCCTCATTGAAAAACAGGCCTGCTCCTGGGGCTCAGTCAGATACATCCAGTCGACATCAGTGTCCCCCCAGTAGGAGATGGCGGACAGCGGCACGTAGAGCCCCGGGTGCTTAGCGTCATCATCCCCGGCCTCTAGGAGAAGCACGGTACTCCCCGAGTCCTCTGAGAGCCTGTTGGCGAGTACACTGCCTGCCGAGCCCCCGCCGACTATCACGTAGTCGTACTCGTCCTCCGGTCGCTCCTGTAGAACCGTCTGTGGATCACCAGCATTCCAGTTGTACGCTAGGTAGGCAGACATACAGAGGATTATGATGTGTTTATATTCCATTGTTGTTAATTTTCCAACTTCAAGAAAACGATATCAGACTTAATTCACAGCTACAGAGAGAATGCTATCTCAGCCGTAATGAACGGCCTGAGTTGTAAATATGAACCTATATACATATAAGCCATGCATGTATGCCTGTTTTGTCTCATTGACTGTTGACCGGTCTTGTTTTTGACAGGGTGTTCAAAAAGAGTCAACATAAGCTCTAATATAATACTCAGGAAACAAGATCAATTTAAATGCATATGTTTTTCAGAAATGATCCACGTAGATGCCCCAATCTGGTGTTAAATCTGCTGATGGCGCAGCTAGCTTCTGTTTTACATTTATTATTCCGCCCCCCCCCCCCAAAAAAAAACAAAAAAAACACGTCTTATTTTTATACAGCATAATGCCAGTTCTGAAGGCAATAACTAAGTGAAATATTATGAAATACTGGGTCGGAAATATACATACATTCAGGCTAATGAGACATATGCAAACATATACACACACACATATATATATTCACAAATTAATCAGTATTAATGAAAAATATATCACACTCTAAATATACACAGTGCAATAATGCCGGTGTAGGCGATGATTTTGGAGCAAGGTAATCATAATGTGTATATTCATTCATTTGTTCAATCATTCATTAATTTATTTACAAACATACACCTATAAATATGAACATATTGATTTGACTCTATCTTTCAATGTGCAGTATTTATACATCGTGGCTTGTAGAAAGCTTTCAAATCATATACTTCACTAATGTACATACTGCAAGTAAGTGTAACAACATTGCTGGTAGTACACCCTGTATGGTGATATATTCCTATATTTAGGACAACTAACTGGGTCATTCTGGCTCTTGTGTATTATGCGTGCATTATGTGAAGAGTAAATAAATAGGGCCGAGTGTGTGTGTGTCTGGGTTGATATGTATGTCAGACACACAAAAGCTTGCGGGCGACTTTTGTATATAATTTTTTTTGGCTTCTCATACACTACTGTGACGGAACTGTGAGCCGCCTTGCGTAAGTATGATGGCCAGAGTGACGCTTTTCGATTAGGAAGCATAGTATATTCTCTTTCATCTGAGAGCAAGTTCAGAGTAAACTAGACGTCAAGGCCTAAAGGCCTTGGAGGCATTTCAGGGTGAAGCATGAAAAAAAACAAAATGCTGACTCAGCAAAAACATGATAAGCTCCCAATGAGACCTATAAGACATTTGTGCAATTACATGTATATGAAGGACAAACTCGATACCCCTAACACTATCTGTCGAATGTCTGTTTTGCTCTAAGTTGCACCGTTTCCGAGGAATCGATGGAAAATGAAATATGCTGATTCGGCGAAAAAAATTCAGGTCAAGGTCAAAGTTCATCCCTAGTACCGCTCAGATATGTTTGTCTAGGGCCACGAGTCCGAAAATAACTTCCGTTTCGCTCTACGATGCACAGTTTCCGAGATATTGACGAAAGCGAAAAATGCCAACTCAGCTAAAAAAATGAAGGTCAAGGTCAAAGGTCATCCCTAATACCCTTAAGACATGTTTGTCTAGGGCCATGAGTTCGAAAATAACATCTGTTTCGTTTTATGACGCACCATTCCCGAGATATCGATGAAAGTGAAAAATGCTGACTCAGCGAAAAAAATTAAGGTCAAGGTCAAAGATCATCCCTAATACCCTTGATACATGTTTGTCTAGGGCCACGAGTCCGAAAATAACATCCGTTTCGCTCTACGATGCACCGTTTCTGAGATATCGACGAGAACGAAAAATGACAACTCAGCGAAAAAATTTTAGGTCAAGGTCAAAGGTCATCCATAATACCCCTTAGACATGTTTGTCTAGGATGACGAGTCCGAAAATAACGTCCGTTTCGCTCTACGACGCACCGTTTCCGAGTTATGCATGAGAGCCTCGAGGATGATTCAGCTAAAATTATTTCGAGCCCTAGGTCAAAGGTCGTTTGACGGATCGGCCTCAAAATCAATAGGCTTCTTGATATATAAACCTCCACGTAAAGTTTCACAGTCATTGCCATAATACTTTTTGAGTTATCGTGCGGAAACCAGAAACATTGATTTCTTCCTCACGGACCCCGGAGCCGGCTCAAAAATGATGAGCTTCTTCTACACAACATTTCTGACCATCAGTGAAAATTTGGCGAAGATACATCGAGGCAAACTGAAGTTATCGTGCGGAAACCAAAGAGTGAATTAAAAAAGAAAAAAGAATTTTTTTTTTGACAAAACCATAAAGGCATTTCTGCTGAAATGCCTTAACTGGAACAAGCATACTTTATAAAACATGTTGTGAACGAGAAAGACACCAAACAGAATGTACTGCTGGTAAGACCTCGTGTGACTGGTGAATCTTTCAGCACCATCAGCCAGCCTTTGACACCAGCTCGAAGTATAGGTAGGTACATTAAATTGTACAGTTGGGCGATTTATTGGTGTTGCTGAAGTAAGCCTTCACGGCGACACATGGTAGTTTTATTGTGTTGATTAATAATCTGGAAACAATGAGATGTAGGGCTGGGAAGTCACGTGCTGTCATGTTGTGATTTTGGTGGCAAACAAACGTACACCTTTTGTGGTTCCTGATCAATGGGAGTTCTGAATAGAGTTCTACTCAAAATGAACAAAAGGTGTATGTTTGTTTGTCACCAAAATCACGCCATGACGACGCGTGAATTTCCAGACCTAAGGGCCAGTAAGTCAAGTGCCGTCACAGTATGGTTCTAGTGACAAAAAAACATATACCCTTAATTTATTTTGACTAGAACTCTATTCAGAACTCCCATTAATCAGGATCTCAGCACGATCTCTTTTCGACCTTACTAGCTGATCTGCAACATTCCAGCGATTGTTACAGCAATGTTTCACAGACCACAGTCCTTAAGAATGTCCGGTAATTGTCAATGATATCCTCATCTATTCGTTAACCGCCAAGTAGCATTTCAGGCGATGGAATGGTGTGTTTGGCCTCCAAAATGCCACTTTCTCTCTGATGCCACTTTCTTAAAAGCCAAGTTCGGTACTTGGGGACGAATACCTAAGCGGGATCCAGGACGTGGATGTGAACTCCCTATCGTCTAACCCCCTTTTCACCAAAACACAGGTCAAGCCATCTGTACGTTGCAGGCATGGGTCAATTAACTTGGATTTTTAATTGATTAAATTACAATTAAATTATAAACCATGCAATTAAATTAATTACAATCAACACATTTCATCAAGTTGATTAATTAAATTACAATTAAATGACACATTCAATTAATTAAATTAACAATTACTTTCTGCATTACTGAAAGTTCTGATTAGCAGTTCCCCTGTAAAGAAAAATGCGGATTAACAACCTTGTAATGCATGTATGCAGTATGTGTCCCTGTTTTTTTAGTATGATTATATTTCCAATAAAAGGGCAGTTTTGGATAGAAATACAAAAATATATATTTCCATGTGCTATATATATCTACTAGTCCCGTAAATGCTATTGTTTTTGTTTAGTATCTGCGCATAACATTTTGAAAATGCAAATATTTTTGAAAAAAAAGTCTGTGTCATATTTTGATTGCATATTTTATGTGTTTTTGTTTCGTATGTCTGACCACAGTTCCAATGTTTTTCGATAGACAATCTATTGGACAATTTGAATAAAGGCATTCAAAAAAAGTTCCCTCGTATATTTGCTGAAGGCTTGGAAATTGACAAATGCAAATACTGAACTTCAAATATATGTAGTAAACTTATAAGTGATGAACCCGATGCCCCGGTCACTTCTATTCTATTGAAGTGAAATCCGTTTACCTTAATTCTGTGCTGTATTTGCGTTGATCTCTCTGCTGAACGTCGGCCGGTCCAGCAGACAGGTGAGTTGACGGCCGCCGGTGTGTGTGTCGATGTCAGGGTCCAATGCCTCTGTACTCGGTGAAGGCCAACGGTCAACTGACGCTCTTGCCCAGTCGAAGCTCCCTCCCAGGCACCAGCAGGTCACGTGCAGCCTCCCATTAATCCAATTGGGTTGCGCGATACCACACTACCACGTATACAGCTTACTCAAGTTAAGTTACGTCATTTTCACTACATCCTCCCCTGTTTTAAAGAGCCCCACATGTTAAGAACTCCTCCCGATAATTCCGATACCCAATAGCCGCAGAATGCTAACAGCAACTGCGAACCACCAGGTACAAGCAAATGCCAAATATGTATAAAACCCAGATAAAATTCTTTATCGCGAAAGTGAGACATGGAAACGATTTAGAGTTCTTGGCGTATTCGCCGTAATAATCAGTCCACATACAGCCGCTATCCTAGTGCTAATGATAGTCGCCTGGGCCCCAGTATCAACTGTGCCCCTCAAGCAGTGACCTCCTACCATGACTGCAATGTGAATCGATATGCCTGCCTTCATTTCCACTGGCTGGACCTTCCCAGGTACCCCTTGCTCTTCAAGTACTTGTTCAGTCTCAACTGCAGGTGGTTGCACCAGGTGCGACGGTGTCAAACATTTGATGCCATCCAATTGGGGTGGAGTTCCTGGGCTCCCATTACACCCTACAACAATGCCTTCGGCATTCTGACTGTCCGGAGGCTGAACCCAGTGATGTGGTTCCAGGCAGATAACTCCATCCGGAATTCTACCCCCATTGTCAAAACTCTTGTCTATTCCAACTGCTTGGAATCCGGATTCACTTGATGCCCCCTTCTGCTCAGATATGGACCCTTCCTGGATTTCTCTGTTGCCCGGATTATCCCCAGTCAAAGAGAGCTTCCGGAATGAGGTGCAAAGCTGGTCAAAATGGTCTGGTGCTTGAGGTGACTTGCCATCTCCTACACGCTTAGACTTCGTCGTTCCCACGGTTACCATTTCTTTGCTTCTGGCCACGAGGTTGAGATCTAGGGCTGAGTCCTGGCCAGTGGACTCGCCCCGCTCGAGTTTAAATGACCCCCTCTGTTTGGTGAAGGTGACCCCCGACATCCTTTGTTACAATCTCTCCGGAAATGACCTTCCTCGCCACAGTTGAAACAAACTAGTGACCCCGATTTCTCAGATTTCAAAGGACAGTCGACTTGCATATGATCTCGCTTCCCACAACGGAAACATCCTCTTGGAGAAGGTGACCTGGAGTAACCCCTGTTTTGTCTCAGAACATTCTGGATCTCTTGCATGTTTGTCACAAACATATCCTTCATGCTTGATGCCAGAGCTTTTGACAGCTTCTCACAGAATGCATCTTCTCCAAATGATGGCAGATTCTCCTGATGAGCACTCTTATCAGTAGCTACCAGACGTTCCCGTCCTGAACGGTCCCTTGTCACCGCTTGGCGGACTGGCACTTCCTCATACTCATGTTCAAAATGAACCTGTCGGGTCGAGGCTGACCCCTTTGTAGAGTAACCGAAGATTTTATGGTTACAGATAGCCTTCTTCACATAAGCCAATGCCTTGCTTATGCTCTTGGGATCCTTGTCCCCAGCATGGAATGCTGCTGATCGATCTCGGCAACCCCTCAGAAAGGCGTCCACAGCAAACTCGTTCATCATCCTTGTGCCGATCCCTGGGTATCCATCCAGAGTAAGACGATACACTCGGTCCGCAAAATCATAGAGGGACTCCTGTTCTTCCTGCTTAACATGACACAATTTAGCCAACATCCAGCTGTTACATACTAAGACATAGAGTTTACAAGAACAATGCACAAATAACCTCCCGTCCTAGTTGTCAATTGAAAACTCGAGTAAGTCTTACATTCAACCCATTAAAGGTTGACAACTAAACGGCTGGCTAGATGTAATAAAGAGTTTAGTAATAACTGACGTTACCAAAAGGCGGTGTATACTATACTACAGCAATCTAAATGACTAACACATTGACTAGAGTGGTTAAATGATAAATTTGAAATGATAAATAAATACAACTAAAGCGTAAAATGTAGTTGAGAGTTGCCTACCAGTACCACATCAGCTCAACCTGACGGCTTACGTCACTGTCAATTTCCAATGACTAATTAATAATTTTATATCGCGATGAGAAGTCCAACGGACACTCACAACAGCTACTATTACCAAAAATTGATAACTAATTGCCTTTGATATTCAAGCGGAAAGACCTGAAGTTTATTAGCCGAAAATAACTAATTAAGTTCGCAATGAGAATTCCAACGGAAACTCAATGCGTAGAATTTATTTCCATTGTTTGCCTAACTTTGATCACAAAGTGCTAAGTGTTTAATTCCTAGTGCAACAACTTAACCAATCAGATATTTTGTCAAAGTTTACTTTCCTGGTTAGCGGAATAATTAGTGAAACCTATTTGACTGAGCAGAGAGAATTCCTATGGAAACTCACTACTCCGCGTTTACTATAAATTATTTTACTCAATAACTACAATTCCCAGTTGAGTACTATTAAATTCAGAATATCGCCAATTTAATCTAACACATATTCTGGGCTATGAAATACACGTTTACCGAATACTGATGCGAGAATTCCAACAGAAACTCACGACAGAATATACAACCTAGTCACTATAATCTAAGGTGATATTTACATAATCTATTTAGAGTCTAAGTCCTCTACAGGAAAATATATTTAAACTGGAATCTATTGTTCAAAATTTATTATCAACCGGTCGATTTAGAATAGTAGTTCACTACTGAGAGAACTCTGAAGGACACTCAAAGCAGTGGCTATTTAACCCCAGTGCCTACAATACAGCCTGTCCTCAACACAAGAAGTTTATAAACTACGCAGTAGGCTATCTGCAATCTTAGCAGAGGTTTTAGCAGAGAATTTTATTCTAGAACTGCATAACAATGTAGTATTTTTTCCGATTAATCAACTGTATTTACAACTGTATTTCCAGGAAATTCTTGACAAGTGATCACGTCACCCAACGTCCTTGACTTGACCTCAATTCAAGCCTCGGAAAATTCCACTAGCGTGTGATCTACTGGCTCAAATTTTCCGTCAATCTCTCGCCTATTGCCCGCGAAATTTAGTTCGTTTGATGACAGATTCTAACGGATTTCCACTACTTCTTCACCCTGCTCGCAGCGCCAATGAAGTGAAATCCGTTTACCTTAATTCTGTGCTGTATTTGCGTTGATCTCTCTGCTGATCGTCGGCCGATCCAGCAGACAGGTGAGTTGACGGCCGCCGGTGTGTGTGTCGATGTCAGGGTCCAATGCCTCTGTACTCGGTGAAAGCCAACGGTCAACTGACGCTCTTGCCCAGTCGAAGCTCCCTCCCAGGCACCAGCAGGTCACGTGCAGCCTCCCATTAATCCAATTGGGTTGCGCGGTATCACACTACCACGTATACAGCTTACTCAAGTTAAGTTACGTCATTCTCACTACAATATATACCTTTTTCCATAGGGTTCAGATGTTTGTGTGATGCTTCATGATAGAATCTCTAGCATCTCTACAGTATCTCTCATGTCAGTTCAATATACTGTCCAGATCTAGATTACACAACCACACCACTGACTGTTAGTACTGGCATTTGGCTTGACAATCTTGGCCAAATAACTATTGTCTATGATCATTGACTTTTCTGGTTTTGAATCCGGGTTTGAGATTCTGAGGAGATTATATCTCCCAGATGAGCTACAGGATGGGCTTTTGTTTTGAGGGGAGGGGTCCATATATTAAGGAATATTCAAGGAAGCCCTTCTTGTGTGTGCGTGTGTGTGTTGGGGGGGGGGGGGGGGGTAGATTTTGTCTGGCCACCGCTAACAATTTGAACTATCAAATGTATAGTTGATGCTGGGGAACTGCTAGTTAATTGTGATTTATTTGCATTAATTGATCTCAATTGAACATATTTAGCAAATAAATTTAATTAAATTAACCCCAAAATGGAATTTAATTAATTAAAATAAATTAATTGAATTAATTCAATTCATCAATTAACAATTAAAACATTCAATTAACCCATGCATGGTACGTTGTTTGATGACCACGAAGGTTTTGCCCTGACTAAACCCATCGGACGAGAAAATTTGTCATATTTTATTCACTTTTTAATTACTTTCAATTGTAGGGACAAGATGAAGATCCGTGTTAGGTAATGACCTCAAAGTTGACAGGATTCAAGCCTAGAAAAAAATAACCTTCGGAAGAAATCCTGAATGTGAAAAACTCTTCAGGGATTTATATTGCCTTCCTGTCCAGTGCAGATGTTTTTTTTCTACACAGCAACCACTATACAGTTAGTGAGGAAACCATGGGTCACCATGGTCGGGATCGAATCTTATAATTGATTCGATCTGGCATGAAAGCTGATGTTCGGAACAAGATTTCCAACTATACTCACTGCGTTTGCCGGACAAGACTTCCAGATTGAGCACCGATGACACCGGTAGTGAATTCGCAACCACTCGAATTGGTATGCATGGATCACATTACAAAGTTTACGCAAGTTGTCCCTACTTGCAACGAAAAAGCGAAGATCACAGCCCAGGCCGTGTATGAGAAGGTTCTCTACCTCTATGAATCGCCACGTCTACTGCATTCGGACCAAGGACGTTCCTCTGAGTTGAATGTCATTCTTGAGTTGTGCCAGCTGATGGGAACGAAATAATATCGCACGACACCATATGACCCATGGGAAAAATGCATGTAGGCAGTTTAACCAACCACTTTGTTGAAGATGCTATGATCTCTCGAAAAGAACAAGAAAGCTCATTGGAAGGGATATTGCAATCTTGCAGTACCCAGGATCTTGCCAAACACAAACGCCAAGGAAGGGCCAGGAAGCTGGATGATAGTAAGCCAGCAGGGGCGACACAAACTCGCTTACAAGTGGAAAAGCAGATCTTACCTGGTGGTTTGTCAAACAGACCATTCAATACCAGTGCACCAGGTGAAACCAGAAGGCGAGGAAGAGAAGAGATGTGTACGTGTTCTACAACCACAAGTAGAAAAGGAAATTGTGCTGGTAATAAATTTCTCAAGCATACCACAGTCCTCGATTACCATAATTCAACATTATTCTACCCATTCACGTCCAAAAATTCGTCTTAATTTAAAAAAACCCAGCTATATGGCATCTCCGGGGATGATCCGATCACCATCCATCATAGCTGGACAAACCATCGTTGACGTTGAAATTATACTGGTAACGTAACACTCGATTCCAGCTATGAAGCTGCGGTAGCATATCGTGCACTAGTTATGTTGACACATTTCCTTACAATGTACTATCAACTAGTAAATTTATAAATATCTGTTCGAACAACTCTCACTTAGTGCCTGAAAAATGAAATAAATCTGAACTCATATATTTTTATTCACTTCTTATATTCTGAACCTCTAAAAATATAAATTAGCCGTGGGCTAAAATAGGTTAACTGACAGTTTTGTTTGAAGCACCACAGGTGAGATATTACATTCAAATGTTAAAAATCAAGTCATCTTTGTGAACTTCAATGTCACAATTAGGTGTGCTGCATAAGACTTGTATGTAGAGACCATTTATACATTTCAGATCAGGCCCAACCTTGAGGTTCAGCCTTCCAGGTCGTCTGAGGCTAACCTCAAGGTCTCTGAAAGATGCACGATATATGATTCCCTATAAGTTATATGTGACATTGAGATTTAGCACTCAAGGTCACCTGAGGTCACGTTCTCCAAAAGATCTGCTACATACAACTTCCTGTATGCTCATTATACAAAGATAAGCTCTATCTGCAAGGATATTGTTTACAGAGGCCAATTCACACATTTCGGGTCAGGCGAAACCTTGGAGTTAGCCTTAAATGTAACCTGGGGCCAATTTCAAGGTCAGCAGAAGATGTGCTACATATGCCTTCCTATATGCTCATGATGCAAACATAAGATGTAACTACAAGCATTTTCCCCGTATATGCCATTTTACACAGTTCATGTCATGACATTGAGATTTAGCCTTTGAAGTTGGCTGAGGTCAACCTCGAGTCACCAAAAAATGCGCCATATATGACTTCATATATGCTTTTATACAAACCTAATCCTATGTATGGTGGCAATTTGTGCCTACCGGGTCTTTTGATGCTATTTGAGTCCACATATCGGGACTTTCCATCAATTCAATTCACTCGATAGCATGTTTTGAAACAAAAACATCAAAACTGATGAAACAGTTTTTGAAAAAAAAATTCTGGAAATAATTTCATGTATTTTGTGCGAAATTTCAAAAAGATTCGACCATAAACTTCGTCGATAAAAATGTGAAGGGCAGTTAGACGGATGACCGAGGGAAGTCTGAATGGATCACACTTACGGGCTTCCCCTAACTAGCCCGTTCTTAGCCCCTAATTGTGTGGAAATAACCTCCAAATAGAACTTTTTGTCTAAACCATAGTTGGGGGCTTTTTCCACACCTATAATTCTTCATGATTTGTTCGGACCGACAGACGGACCACGGACACAATGCTACGACAACAGTGTGCGGTAACCCAAAAAACGTATCACCTGCATGACTCCACAACTTGCAGTGAATCTCTCGTATTAATATCCGTCAGTCATTGTTACTACCTGTTGGTGGTGAACGTAGTTTCTGAAAGTTCAATCAAGTCAAAAACTTGTTTCCAATTTGGAAATTTTCATTTTCATGAGTATTCCCATTCACAGTACTATCAAACAGCATCCATATATGGACCTACCAACAAAGTCATCATACATCATTTCATAATGTAACCTTGTCAATGTCATATTGTACAATGGTACTTCACTGCGATTGAGTAAAACGTTTCACTCCAAAATCCAGAGACGGTAATACCAAACAATAACATAAACATTAGTACTTTACAAGAAAAACATGAAGTAATCAAATTGAATGTTCATACCATCAGAGGTTTGGGATGATATGTCATTGATTATCTCTCTTGATAATATCTGCCGCTTTTTCAGCTATCATGATGGTCGGCGCATTGGTGTTACCCGAGGTGACCTCTGGCATCACGGAGGCGTCGACCACTCGCAGACCTTGTAGGCCCTTCACACGTAGGTCCGTGTCCACGACCGAGTTTTTGTCGCCTCGGGGACCCATCCTACAGGTGCCCGTGGAGTGGTACACTGTGCTGGCCATGTGTCGTATGTGGCATTCCCAGTAGGCATCACTGTCGTAGTTGTGTTCCTTGCAGGATGGGTTATGACGCTTCTGGAGTACTCCGCCTAAATCCTTAATTGCCTGAGACTCAGCTAACTTATTGGCGATTCTGATACCTTCGATGAAGACCTTGATGTCTCGTTCATGTGAGAGGTAGTTGGTATCAATTAGCGGGTATTCGAATGGGTTTTGAGACTTGAGTCGGATTGTACCATAGTTTTTCGGATGGAGGAACATTGGCAGGAGATGCATACCATGTTTGTTTTCGACATGTCCATGATTTTCATCATAAACATCTTCTGGGTAGTTGGCACTACGGGCGAAGAAGTGTCCGTTGTCTGGGCTTGCAGAGAACAATACCTGATGCATCTCGATTTGAATGTATGAGAACTTGTGGTCTTTGGGCTGACTGGGTACCCGGAAGAAGGACGTGCCTCCTGCACCACATGGCTGGGCGAGGTGGCCGTCTCCCCACAAGGCATGGCGAACCTGCTCTCTGAAACTGGAGATCGTTTCTGGCGTAATAGCTATGGGCTCGTCAAATAGCACCTGTGGATGCAGTATCATCAGGTGATCTTGAAGATTCTCCCCTGCGGGTAGATCAGCCACCACGGGGATTCCCATTTCTTCGAGGTGCCATTTTGGCCCTACCCCAGACAGTAAGAGTATCTGAGGCGATCCAATAGTTCCAGCTGACAAAATTATCTCCTTGCGTGCTCTCACAGACCTCAGACGGCCATTGCGTATGAAGTCAACACTTTTAGCACGTGTGCCTTCAAAATTTACCTTGCTAGCGTGTGCGTTCACGACTATGTCCAAGTTCTTGCGGTGCATGACTGGGCGGAGAAATGCATTGGCGGTGTTCCACCTGACGCCTTTGTTAGTTGTTGACTGCATGTGAGTGAAGACGCCGACCTGTTTCTGGCCGTTATTATCGCCCACCTCATATCCTAGCTCAGCCCCTGCCCTAAGGAACGCCTCGCCTAATACAGTTCCATTCGAGTCGGACACCACCAAAGGTCCACTATTGCCATGGTAACCATTGCGTACAAATTCAGAGTTCCGATTGGTCTCTGACTTCTTGAAGTAAGGTAGTACATCTTCATATGACCATCCTTCACAGCCCATCTCTTTGGCCCAATAGTCATAGTCCTCCGGACTACCTCTGATATACACCAAACAGTTGATGGAGCTGCTACCTCCGAGAAGCTTACCCCTCGAATACCCGCACCGTCTGTCCTTCGTTGACAGACATGCCTGCTCCTGGGGCTCTGTCAGATACATCCAGTCGACATCAGTGTCCCCCCAGTAGGAGACGGCAGCCAGCGGCACATAAATTCCCGGGTGCTTAGCGTCATCATCCCCGGCCTCTAGGAGAAGCACGGTACTCCCCGAGTCCTCAGAGAGCCTGTTGGCGAGCACGCTGCCTGCCGAGCCTCCGCCGACTATCACGTAGTCATATTCGTCCTCCGGTCGCTCTTGTAGGACCGTGTCTGGATGATCAGCGTTCCAGTTGTACCGGTACGCCAGGTAGGCTGACATGCAGAGTATTATGATGTGTGTGTATTCCATAGTTGTTATCGAATGAGATGTTGGATATAATAAACTTTCTGTAACTTTCAATAGTGTTGCTTTTCTTTGTAATCTTGTGTATTCAAAGATGAAGCCGGACTCGTCTTATGATGTCGCGATGGTATCATCCATACATTGATAGTCATTACAGGATATACGGATTAATAGAAATCATTGCTGGTGCAGATAAGCATCGGTATTGTGGACCAAGCAATGAATTCAATAGATCTTTGGTCACCCTTAGTAAATGATAGAATATACATGCACTATAAGGCCTACATGTTATGACTACTTTACGTATGCCTATATTTTTGTCATCACATGATATATAGTATTTGCTTGCGTGTGCGCAGCCCTATAAACAATAGCTCACCACCACATGAACACTAGATTCAGGATAACTTTTTTTATAACCAATATAAATATAACCAATATAAACACTGATAAATGACAATTATGCTGAATAAAATACATTTAAAATTACAGTTATAGGTCTGAATGACTTACAAAAATTAACAGTCAATTTCCCAAAAGTGAAAATCATGAAATCAAAATACCAGTATATATTATATAGCCCGGGTAGAGATATTGTAAGCCTTCATTATAAACTGAATAAGAAATGTTTATCAATCAATGTTATTTATAAAAAATAAAAGTAAATTACAATAAACAACATACATTTATTTATTCCTCGTTATATTTTACTATTCATTTATAGGTTTGCTTTTTTTTCGTGTCCACGGCCTAAAGCTCCTCGTCTTGAATGCCACCCAGATGAGAAGTATAATAGAACCTTAATGCCGTATCCAAAGAACCCTCGTCTCCAAGAACCTCTAAAGAACCTTACTTTTACTCAAGAACCGATATTGAACCATTTTGGGGTAATTTTATGATATGGAACCCTCAAGCAGTTCTAGAACCCCTTTGAACCCTTTTGGAACCCTCGGGGTTCTAAATAGAACCATTGAGAACCTTTTTTTCTAAGAGTGTATTGAGGAAATGTTTCAACCGTAACGCACGCCCTTTTCAAGTATAAGCCTTTTTGCATGTATGTATATATTGATTCAAATGGTGTCCCATTTTACTTCTGACGGGGTGTTAAAAAAGCGCCCACAGAAAAGCGCTTCGATATCTTACCATGTTTACTCAGGTAACAAGATATGATATATGTTAACGCATATGGTCCACCAACCTGTTGGTGGCATTGCCAGTGACATAGTGGAAACTTAGTACTTCGGGGTTAGCATAAAAATTCCCTTCTTAATATTTCCATACAATGTCACTACTGGAGGCGATAATTATGTGAAATATCATGGAAGAAAAGGTCGAAAACGTGCACATATTCAGGCTCGTAAGTGTATTCACATATATACTCGCAATTTAAGTATACACATTCACGTGCAATGTTGCCAGTAGGTACAGTAAGTGAAGGATTTGGAGCTTAATAACGATAAATTATTTGGTCGGGTTTTGTTTCTTTTTCAAAGTGTTGTATAATTAAATTGCTATCGTTATCATCAATATCTAGTTGTATTGGTGGTAATAACGCAGCGAGGCGCGCGAAGCGCGCCGAACTGCGTCTAATGGTATTGCATGTCCGAGAAATTAACACGAAACTGTGACCAAAGCAGCAGAAACTAAAGATAGTCCCAACTACTATGATCACAATTTTCATCTCTGCGAGATTTGACCGGAAGTTTTTTTTAGACAGGAAACCCCTAGCGATCTGGGAGCAATTTTCACCGCTCAGTGATTTTTTTTTTGCGAAGCACCGTTTCGCAATATGGTTTCACGAGCGTTCCTCAATCAGTTATTGCAATTTTTATTCGAGTATATAACATGAACACGGCAGCTAGATGACATTTATCAGTCTTTTTTGTGTGTCGTGGACAAACAACGAGACTGCATCTGCGAGACATCACAATGCGACTCCATGACAACGGCCGCCCGGTACCGTAATTTCACGCAAGCAGAAAAGTAGATTTCTGTATAGCGTCACGCGAACATGCATGCATACATGAATCAGTATGCCTACTACTGTATACGAGTATATGATAGTGAGTTATGCCGTATTCGTGCGTATTATAGAACTTTAGCGCCTTCTGTTCAAAACGCAAAGGGCTTTTGAATGCCTGATGCTGGATGGTGAATAGTTCAAATTATGCAATTTTCGCTCAAATTAATGCTTGCAAGCACAGAAAAAAATACTCTAAATATTGCCCAACATTATTTTCTTCCAAATATTGAAGTGGTACAATGATATATCTCTGCTTATTAATGAATTCACTTGTTGAACATTTATACAAGAACATAATTTTTTCCTTACCACGGCTATAGGTATTTTCCACATGTTAACAGATTTATTTGAATGCATCAGAAACATTTTGATATCCACAAAAGACTGGAGCCTGACATACACTTGGCGATACACACAGTTATTCTAGTATAGGGAAGAGAATTAAACACCCATTACTTATAAGTAATTCCATTCATGCCGAGTTGTATAGTGAACATGCTGGACAAAATATAACCTCCCCATGTCAAATAGGCTCATTTTTTCGTTTATATTATTTTGTTCAGTATAGGTTATTGTACATGAAACCGTGTTCTTTGCTGATCAAATAAAAAAGACTTCGGTCAGTATTTCACTCAATTTTATTTTCACAATAGGAAGCCAGACCGATAACATGGATAACAACAAAAAGATATGCGCTGTCAAAATTATACTGACATAATTGTGTATCTCTACACATTCAGTCAACCACTCTGATATTGACGAGTGATGAATATATATCAGAGTGAAATTATTCTGTTTGGTACATGCAATATGTAATAGTCACAAATAATAATGACGATAAAATGTGTCCATTGTATACATGATATTAATGAAATAATAATATGCTACAACCACGATTTTACAGATACAATGTTATGCAGAGGTATGTTCAGTGTGACCCACACTTTCACACCTTCAAATTGAATAGTCATCCAGTAGGCGTTGTTTCCACAATATTGCGCAGTAAAATCAATGTTTGATGTAATCCGCAGCACTGCCATCGCTCATAATTTCATTCGTTTTTAATTTTCCTGTGCGTGTATGTGATGCTTGACACTACATAGGCATATTGTTGGCTCAAATAGAAATATTGTCTTGATCTGTTTTCTTGAATTGGCAGGTCATCAGATGAATCTCCCAGGCAATTTTGATCTCAGTTATTCCTCTATAGTTAGTGGTTGCACTGGTTGGATATAAATATGACAATTGGTTATGAAAGAAAGTTTTTTGTTGGAAAGTTTATTCACAACACAACAAGTATGGGGTTGTCTGTATCTGCCGTTATCACTTTGTGTTACTGATATATTCTTATCGTTGATTATCACAGTTCACAGAAGTTAGTTTCCTATCAAAACGGTTATGAAAAAAATGTGTGTTTTTTTTAAATTCAACTAAAGAACTTCATTATGTGATACAGCTGTAATTAACGTTTTTAAGTGTATTTCGCTCATGAAATTCTAATCACATAATATCCATTGAATCTCATGCAGTTAGTCTTGGGCAATATGTATTCCCAGGTAGTTTCTTATAGTAAGTTGTCAAGTTCAGAAATAATAGTGGTCATGATGAATTTTCTGCATTTATGATTTTGTGTTACTCATAAACTCAATCATTATATTGATTATCTAGAGGGACAAATATCGCCCATAATGGGTCACCTTTCTTACCTATCAAACCTCATGTCAGAAGTCTTGAGTAATTTGACTCCCATTTAAAGTACTAGGAACATGAAAATATGAATTGAACTCAGATGAGAGATCTAGTTTTGCTGAGTAAAATGTTGTTTACCGCATCCCAATATCTCTATTGGTTAAAAAGTTATGGCGATTTGAATGTCACATTTTGGCAGGATATAACATATGCTGGATTGAACACTTCTTGATTTTTGGAGAAGCTAATTAGTATGCAAATGAGGTATTCGTGACGTAGAAGGGGGAATATTTTTAATTAGGCAAGTTTGAGTCTTAATATAATTGTTCTGGTCAGAATTATTGCAAACCTAAATTTTACACATTGATAGGAATGGTCAATAATCAGTGTTTTTCAAAATTATATTGTTGCCATGGTGACTATTCACCTGCTGGACTCCCTAGCAACCACTGGTTGCTATGGGCCCTAACTACCAGAAACAGGGGTTTTGACAGATTTTGGTTATTGTATATTAATAAGGCATGTAGAGTCAATCCATTTTCACCTTTGGTTTTGTTTGTTTATCGATAGGACTGTGGATTTGGGCCATAGCAACCTGGTTGCTAGGGGCTTTATAGTAATACTGGTGACCTTGGCAACTATCTGGATGTGAAATTCATTGACTATCAATCATGGAGAGCATGTGGAATAAGCTTTGTTGAATAATTACAATTTCTAAAGACTTTAATATGCCAGTAAAACCACCTAATTAAAAAATGTTCCCCCTGTGACGTCATGCATACAAATTTGCATATTAATGAGCTATATGATTTCCCAAATTGTATAGTGGGCAATTTGAACTTTGAAGCACTGTAACTTTTGAAGGAATTGAGATATTCACATGCTGTAAAAGCCGTTCTGATCAGCTCACATGGTGCTTGAATCTGAGCTTACATCATATTTTCATGTTCCTAGTACTTTAATCTCCTATAGTAACTGTTGCATCTTGAGGTTACAGCTATCTTCCCGTTCGTTCTCACCGCGTCTTAATTGAGGTTACAGTGCTGCTGAATCAGTGAGTTGATTATCTGCATGCGAGCCAAATGTCCTAAATTCGTCAACATTTCGGGATGTAGCATTTAACACACCTTCATATTAATATGTTATTTTGCAGACCATAGGGACGCAGCTAGTGGAAGAGGAGCCTTCTGAATATATAGATACAATAACAACAATTGGTTTATGATGAAAGCTTTTTTTTTAGTTTTATTGTTACACACATAGATCTAGGCCCACTGACTGTCCATGAGCCTGATTCAGACAGTTTTTTTTATTCAACCGCTTGCAAGTATTCGTCAATATTTTTTGGCAATCTTCTAGGCCTAGATCTATCAGCATCATTGCAGTGTATTTATATCATATACATACAGTAATACACCGGCATACATATGCCCATTAACATGATAATAATTAATACGACTAATACGACGTGTTTAGAGGAATATAGGCCTACACAAGAAATCTGCATTTCCGCTCGCTGCGTCTCTATGCTCTGCATAATAACATATTAGGTTGATACTTACATACCCGACTGCATACCATTGACCCTTTCTTTCCATGTACAGTTTTAATACAATATGGTTTGAAGAAAACTATTTCTTTCTTCCCATGTACAGTTTTAATACAATATGGTTTGAAGAAAACTATAAAGTGAAATAAACTAAAGTAAATGTGGACATCGTCATGGTAAGTATATTGTTGTGTAGTGCACCCTGTACGATCAACAACGAACCTGGTTCCTGTGACTTGCGTATTATGCACCCGTTATGTGACGAAGTGGGTGTGCCTGGGCTGGCCGGTATATCAGACACCCTCAAAGTTTGCCAGAGACTTCTCTATATCATTTGCTGCTTATTCAAATACTACTTCACAACACGTGACTGAACATAGAGTACAATAGCGGGTGAATCTACCTGCATGACGAGAATATACACGTTTATATCATAGTAAAATATTGACATACATGTACATGTTATCCGATCCAGTCTGATGGAAGTGCATGCCAAATATATTTTTGAACTTTGTGTGTTGATATCTAACTTATTGACAGAAGCAACCCAGCTATTATCATGCAATAACTCATACATTTTACACTCATTCTTAATGGTATTTATGATTGCTAATGTTCAGGGTTCTTCGATTAGGATGAGGATTGGGATCAGAGAGTCATAACTTGTTTGATGATAAATCATTTTATATACATTTTATAATTTATTCAGCACAAACCCATAAGTCATAATTGACCAAACAAATTCTACGAAACGGATCTGTGCTGAACGAACACATGAGAACCGTGAATATTTACACGGATAGACAACACTGTAACAGAAGTTTCATATTGTTACCGGATATAAACATAGAGAACACGATTTACAATGTTGGGTTATTGACATCCTACTATCACACAATGAATACCCTATTTGCATATGATTTATCATCAAAGTGTGGAGTCACATGTTTAAAAACGCCACACGGCTGCAAGCCGGCCGCCACACTTATGACGAGCTGATTGCCATCTGATGTACTGGAGATAGGCATCAGAGGGCCAAGGACCCAGGCGCTGGATCATAATAGGAAGCTATCTTAATTTTGCAGTATGAGTAGCGCACCCTGTGTGGAGACTGAGTATCGGACAAAGCCGAATTGTGACCATTGACAGTAGGCAACGATGCAGAACCTGTCTTCTTGTGCCGCAAAGAGGGGTGAATCGCAGACTGATAAACAATGGTCCGGGTGTATTACCACGTAATGATAGATAAGCATGCAAAGCTCTGAGTGGACATAGTCTGATTGGACGTTGTAGTAGTATTGAGATGACAGACGAATGACGTGAATGTTTGTATGAGGGGAATGTTACACTGTATGTGGTAGGGTTTGATGTGTAACTGACATCGGCGATCTGGCTAATGTGGCCAGAGGCAGTATACCGGTGTTTTCACTAATCCTAGTTAAACCAAAAAATGTTATGAGAAACATTGAGTGTTGAGAGCACACTGTCCACCTTTAGAGTAATGAAAAAAGTCCAGGAAAGTGCGAGAAAAATTTTTGTTCTGATTTGTATTGAGCGCGGTCAGCAGATAAGTTCTATGCGCATGCGTGAATTGTAATGTACACGGGGGGTAAACACACGCCCTACAATTAAGTATTGAACAACTCTGAACCCATTCCCCATCCCAATCATAAATACAATTACTGCTTAATTTTAGTTATATGCTGTGTTGTGTATCATTATATATTGTGTTGCTTACTGTATATTTTGGGCACCGATCAGAATCGACTTCTGGTAAGATCTCGTGTGACTGATGAATTTTCAGCATAATGGTATACATGGTATATATGCTGTGATGTGTATCATTATATATTGTGTTGCTTACTGTATGTTTTGGGTACCGATCAGAATCGACTTCTGGTAAGATCTTGTGTGACTGATGAATTTTCAGCACCATCGCCCAGCCGTTGAAGCTCTTTGTCTCCCGTGTCAATTCGAAGACTTTGTATCCCGCCAGGTCAGCTGGGATAATGTGTCAAAGGACTGATAATTTAGCAAACAATCAACGATAAATACTATCTGCAATAACAATATATTGTGTTGCTTACTGTATATTTTGGGCACCGATCAGAATCGACTTCTGGTAAGATCTCGTGTGACTGATGAATTTTCAGCATAATGGTATATATGCTGTGTTGTGTATCATTATATATTGTGTTGCTTACTGTATATTTTGGGCACCGATCAGAATCGACTTCTGGTAAGATCTCGTGTGACTGATGAATTTTCAGCACCATCGCCCAGCCGTTGAAGCTCTTTGTCTCCCGTGTCAATTCGAAGACTTTGTATCCCGCCGGGTCAGCTGGGATAACAATGTGTCAAAGGACTGATAATTCAGCAAACAATCAACGATAAATACTATCTGCAAAAACAATATCATTTAGTGACGAGTTATTGATTCACATTCCAATATACAGCACAAGTGTAGACCTCTACGGCCACTCCTCTTCGCAAATATGTCTATTGAAGCGACTAACCCTTCCTCTCTGTAAAATACTACTGTGGCATTTCGTAAGAACATTGTTATTGTTTCGTATCTCCCTTATTAGCTGGGATATGTTATGTCAAGAATGTATTTGGGCATGGTTTTGTATGTCAGTTATTACCCTCGCCCCGATAGGGGAAGAGGGTATTGCATTTGGGTCTGTCTGTTTGTCTGTCCTTCCACGCGCATAACTCGACAACATATGGATCTATAGACTTCAAACTTATAGGGATTAAGCGGTATGGCAGTGGCTCGGTCCTCTTCAAATTTTGTCGGAATCGGTTGAAAACGGTTGCCATGGCAACGGAAAACGTGAAAATCACACAAATGGCCATAACTCCGGTTCTACTTGATATTAATTTCTCCAACTATTTTTGTATTTTTCTTTGGTCAATTCCCGATCTTACCTTTCCAACTATTTTTGTATTTTTCTTTGGCCAATTCCCGACCTTACTCTCCATTATAGCCCGATGTCGAAAAATTGGGGGTCACGATTTGGGTTATTTTTGCCAGCGACTTTTCAGTGCTGATGTCTGCGCTCATAACTCAAAGACAAACCGTCCCACCACTCTGAAATTTATAGGACAGTAGCGCTATTGCATTGGCTCGGTTCTCCCCAATTTTTGGCGGAATCGGATAAAAACGGTTGTCATGGCAACGAAAAACCACATAATCGGCTCTATCTCCAGTTCCACTTATTATTAATTTTTTCCAACTATTATCGTATTCTTCTTTGGTCAATTCCCAATCGTGTGATGTACGACCGATGATCGTAGGATGAAAACTTTCCATTATGGCCCGATGTCGAAAAATTTGGGGTCACGATTTTGGTTATTTTTTTGCCAGCGACTTTTCAGTGCTAATGCGCTCATAACTCAAAGACAAAACGTCCGATCAATCTGAAATTTATAGGGCAGAAGCGTTTTTGTAGTGGTTCGGTCTCAAACAAAATTTTGTCAAAATCGAAGGAAAAAAGTTGCCATGGCAACGGAAAAAGTGAAAATCACATATTTGGTTATAACTCCCGTTCTACTTGATATCAGTTTTTTTCTAACTATTTTAGTATTTAACTTCGACCAATTCCCGATCGTATGGTGTACGGCCGATGGTGGTACGACGAAAACTCTCCATTATCGCCCAATGTCGAAAAATCGGGGGTCAGGATTTTATGACTTTAGGTGTTCTGAGATTCAAGACCATGACATGTTGTGAAGCCATTTTCAATCTTTTTAAACCGTTTTCATTCAGGAGGCGTGTCTTGATACTAGAAACAACATTGCGAAATTTTACAGGACAATATCGAGCGACAAGATCTAGGTCACAGAAAAGGTCAAAATCGAAAAGTCGCAATAGCTCTGCTTATACTCATTATTAATTTCCCTCATTAATTCTGTATTTCCCTATAGTCAATTCCACATCATTTTCTATATTATCGATGGTCGTACGATCCAAATTCTCTTTCATCACCCAAGGTCGACAAATAAGGGTCATCAGCTTTGATTTTAGTAACTAAATCTGAAGGGGCGAGGGTCTGCAATCTCTGATTGTCTCGTTTTGATATTGTTTTCCTAAACGGCAAAAGTGTCATGTGTCAGGAAATAGGAGAAGGTAGCTAATTTACCAACATCATCATGCAATTAAGCATATTACTAATATCAATGCAGTGGTACAGTGATTCATATGATTTCGCAATTGTTCGATATGGATGGCACTGTGTAAAAGATAGAATTATCAGCAAGAAGAATCAGCAATTACTATTTACGTTTTGCTTGTAAGCTGTGTAAATTCCTATACAATTCTTTAACATACAAACTAGGATAGTAGACAGCCTCCGATCTGTCAGAAGGTTATAATGCGTTTTTGATTGTCCATTCAACTACATGACTTACTGCCGAGCAATTTATCAGGAGATATCAGCGGAGGAAAGTTCCACTCCTGGAACTGAAACATCACAATTCCCTCACAATTATAACTAATGAAGCGAACAAATAAAGACCCGAAATATGTCGTTGCTGAAAATTGCTGTGATATTTCGTGAGTGAATTGTCATTGATTCGTCGTCTTCTTTATTAGCTAGAATATGATATGCCAAGGAAGTATTTTGTAAACTAGAGCGTTTTGCTCTTTAGCCATTAAATTAGTTTGATGGATTTAATAATACGACAATTCTATTGCTAGTGAGGCACCAGAGGAGGAATTCGATCGGATTCATGTCTGCTAGAGTAGATGGGATATGATGGAAATCAATCGGGAAAAATGTGATGATGAATGATATTTCTGCATAATATAATTTGAATACCAGTTGTGAGTGATATACGACTTCCTCATTATCCGCGAACACTGCATAATTTCCTTGAAGTATTTTTGCCTATTTAAATTTATCCCAGACAACTGCTGAGATCTTGTCTCAGTGACATATTTTGGGGTCATACTAGAAGTGTGTTTAAGTATCTCTAAAAAATACTTCCACGGCATATTCTGCACGAAAAGGGGCACCTGATTGAAACAAATTGTTTGAATGTTGTATTCACAGTTCACAACCTCCATGCAGTTCATAGCCATGCATAACCATAACAATACTCCAAAAAATCAGACGTGAGTATCACCAATAGATATATGAATCATAATTGGACATGGAACATCATTTTTTTTATGTGAATTTGAGAAAAATCCAAAATGATCAAAAGTTATATAGTTGTAACGTTTGACGCCCGCTACCTAGGGCGCAAGCGCCCCGCACTGCGGCACGGTCACGGCGGGTGCCGTAATTACTTAACTATGAGTGAAATAATACACTGTTACTGAGGCGATATACACGATATCATGCCGAGCGTGAGCGAGGCGTGATGATCGTGTATATCGCCGAGGGGTGACAGTGTATTATTTGTCATACATACCGAGTAAAACCGATTGTTTTTATTGCCAAAAACGACCAGAACCTCCCCAAATAAAGTGGAATGGTCCTCATATCGCCCCTAGAGCGGGATATGAACAATGGACTCGTCCGTCGCGCTTCACTTCAGCAAAACCTGTACATATGAGACATACGTCTGCTCCATACGTAAGAGCAATACATAACCTAAACTAGGTGGCGCCAGTGTTACCTGGTATCGACACCATTTTTATGTTCTATATCCTGGCTATGATAACGGAATGAATTTCGTTTGGTGACACAACTCTTAGTAATGCCATACAAGGCTATAAACGTTAAATTTGTCTTGCGCCTTCTACATGCAAATGATAGATTGAATACATTCTGACTGATCATTGATTTGGTCATTCTAGTCATACATCCGTATCATTGAAAATTATACTTATATTACCAACCCTCCTGTTTGGTCGCTGCTTTGACACCTATTGTCAAACGGATTTGGGTTCAGTATGAACACCACAAACATATTGCAACATGGTATCTATATAATTCTGCCTCGACCCACAGTGTGTGCCGTCAACCGAATTAACTTTCGGCAATGATGTCAATGACTCAAGCAAACAAACACGTGTTGTTGTTGTTTTGGCATACACAGTTTGAACACTTGTAGTTGTTGTTGGCTGGTTCCACGCATGAAGGCGCAATATCGCCTCGTGGGATTTTTCATATAACACACTCTCTCTAGGTATGTATAACCGGGTAACAGTCCGCCGAACAAGTCCGGCCGTCATACATCACATCACATAGTGCATGATTCCATGGTCTCGAGCAGGTATCTATTTGTAATAAATACCTCTGTGGGAGGTATCTATTTCCAATAAATACATGTCTGAATGAATGAAAATAATTCAATACTGGTGGATACAATAAACACACCGGATTGTATTTTTTATTGCCAAGCATATACATGTATCAGACTTATATTACTCGATGTACATCAACAGCTAATCCCTATGGTGTGCGAGTTTAATCCATGGGTCACAACAGTTCTCAAATTTTTGGACATTTGGTTCATGAAATCATCCGCCTTCTGCAGAAATCCAGTGAAAACGTATATATCCACAATATCCTTGGACTTCCGGGGGTTTCGATAATAATCCTGCGATATTCCACATCCGCAAATGTACCGGAATCCTAGAGAAGCCTCCAGAGATCACGCATAACGTAATTTTCATGCAAACATGAATGAAATATACAACATAAATGTTTGAATTTTCCTCTTCAAATCTAGTTTATAGCTATTCAACATATATATTATCGGAACAATTTGAACAAAATTTCACTCGCGCCATATGATTTAAATGCACGAATCACACACACAAAAAAATTTACTTACCAGTCGTACGTTGAAGTCGTGGAAGTCATGGATCAAACTTTAGAATATCCGTAGTGATTTTACGAGGAATTCTGTAAATACATGTGTACAAATCGTTTTTTATGGATTGAAAGAACGCAGGATAAAGATATTTGTTCGGGCATAAATTATGATTCAATTCACGGGCTGTACACGGGTACAACCCGTTAGATAATGCAGAAGGAGAAAATGCTAATTTTGTTTTGAATTCAAACAAATAAGTGATATACTCACGGGTTTACAAATCTGGTATGTTGTTCATGTACTGCGTCTGGTTACACCAAAATTTTGAGTCATTCCCAGGAATAAGATTTTGCAACTGCATCCAACAAACAAGCGCGTCAGAACACGCGTTTATATCCGCATGCATGATATCCATGTGTTGCATTTTTCATCACGAAAAGTTGATGTCACGTAGCTTGCAGTTTCAAAGTGAGCGCGCCTTTTGCCGCGTTTGTTTTTATAGGGTTCCATTTGAGCGATACTCACAAACGCGTTACTAGGGGGAGAAAACAGCTCAAAGCACATTGGGAGTCCACCAGAAACACACTCAATTGGAACCATGTATACTGTAGCCATAACAACAGAATGCGGGCTAGGGTTGAATGTACAAATCTATGAGCAGAGTCATGTGGTGAAGCAGTTTCTGTAGCGAGTAATAGATCCGAAGCTTTCCTGACGGATACACTTGATTGGGCAAGGACAGTGCGTTGCAATTTGTTTTGTTCTTTATATAGTGAATTACGTAAAGTGTATGTGATTGTTTATGAACTGAGTGTGGAAGGGGGGGGGGGGGGGGGGTAGTGGCTTGTGCCAGAAATGTGTGTGTGTTTGTGTGTGTGTGTGTGTGGGGGGGGGGGGGGGGGTACATGCACTATGTCGGATAATGCCTACGGCTTCGTATTCCTCACGAATAGAAACCTCGGCCTTCGGCCTCGGTCTCTATTCGTGAGAAATACTCAGCCTAGGGCATTATCCTATACATAGTTCATGATTCTTTTGTCATGACCAAGTCCCTATTTTTAATAGGAACCTCTCAGAGAGGTTCCTATCTAGATAGGAACCTGAGAGACTACGAGTGTACAAACAGTGTATGCCAAAAACTACACATGTTTTTTCACATGAGTCGTTTCGTCATTGCCGAAATTTAATCCGGATGACGTTATAGACTGCACGCTGTGCCGGAATATGTAGATACCAGGTCATGCAATGTTGATGGTGTTCATATTGTATAACACCAAAATTTGGCGACAGGTGGCAGCACACGAAAATGAAATGTAGTGGTGATTCATTTTGAACTGGATGATCGTATTGAAAACAAGGTTGTCCCTTTAGAATGGCTTGGCTCATCTACGATCCGAGAATGGAACACAATTATCTGTCCTCCAACCAGTGAGGAATGTATGCAAAACACGTCAAATCTTTCATGTACGGGGACAGTACACAGCCAGGGATTTAACCAAAAGTGTCACGTACTGGTACTCACTATAAATTCGTATCTCATAGCCAGGATACCAAATATGTAAATGGTGTCGATACTGTGATACATGACATGACATATTCATATTGGGTTGTTTATACCTGTTCACATGTTAGCCACTGAGTTCATTCAAGTGTGACCAAGTTTAGTTGTATGACTCGCATATAGACTGGGTTGACATTTAGTGCTTGGAGTAATATTGTTGACACTGGTACGCTGGAGAACTCAGCGATTGCATGCAATGCAATACACGTGCATTCTTTTCCGGTTTGTGTGCGTACCAGAATAACAACAACTGAAGCGAGAACATGAGATGAACAGCGTACTTCGACCTGGCAACCCAGACATGCATCGGCGGAGGGGGGGGGGGGGGGGGGAGGCGGGGATTTGTATGGGGCCAAGAGGGTGGGGGGTGTGGGGGGGGGGTGTCGTGAACCATGTGAACAAAAGCAACTAATATATGCATGGCTTTTGGTTATAGGAGAAATTGTATATCATGAATATACAGAATTAATTTTATTAAAAACGTATTTGATGGGTGAAGGAGATATTCCAAACTCTGTTTGTGAAATGTATCATTGGGGGAATCCTGAACTATGTCGGATAGGGCCCACGGCTTCGGATCTATTGCAGATAGGACCCTCCGGCTTCGCCGTCGGGTTCCTATCTGCAATAGATCCTCAGCCTGAGGCCCTATCCTATACATAGACATATATATATGTACACATACGTCATTACGGTAATGTAGCCCGTTGTGGGGAGCGGAGAAATCAAGGGAGTTGCACCCGGAAACCCGCGCACGTGAGCGTGTTGCTGGCCGGTCTCGCTGTCACGGGGATAGAACCCCGGACAGCCCGACAGTCTGCCAGGGCCTGTGTCGCACCATCCCAGGGCGAAGGACGACCGTTCTTCAGGGCATGCGCTCCCGGATAGAAGTAGCCCCCCCCCCCTCCCTGGGTCCCATATTAGAAATTAGCCGCGAAGAAAGGGCGACGCGGAGCACATGGTCGTACTCGCCGTCGTCCTCTCGCTTTGAATGCTCTGAGACAACTCCGAGTAAGCAAGACGGGATGCCAGCTTATATAGCAGGCAGCTCACGAGAGCGAGGGCTGACGTCAGACCATTGTAACAGTATAGTGGAAAGAGCTAGGCGACGCACAAGCTTCGAACTTGAAGCCGCCAAACCAAGAATAGTGTGTGAAAAGCCAAATTTCTATGTCATCTTTGGGCAAAGTCGCTACATAGTAAATAGCGATTTTGTAACAGTGGCTGAGAAACGAACCTACTCTGAACAAACCCAAAGAAAAATAGTCCGATGATGGATGTTAGGCCATAGTTATTTGTTTCGCTGGTTCACGGAAAAAAAGCCAAATTTCTATGTCATCTTTGGGCAAAGTCGCTACATAGTAAATAGCGATTTTGTAACAGTGGCTGAGAAACGAACCTACTCTGAACAAACCCAAAGAAAAATAGTCCGATGATGGATGTTAGGCCATAGTTATTTGTTTCGCTGGTTCACGGAATCCCCGACCCTATTTTTTTAGGAATGGAAAATAAACATAATTGGTTCCAAAGTACCAAATTATTTATTTTGCAACCGACCGTAGTGTCAAACACAAAAAAATATAAGAATTATCTACTGCTGGCATGCTATAGATAAATTATCTAGCGCTGGCATGCTATATATATAAATTATCTAACGCTGACAGGCCTTTAGAGAATCCAAAGCTTCTAGATTCTTGAAAGACGATCATAAATAATAATTGTTTCGGGGCTACCGACTTGTTAAAGTGTCAAATTACATTTATTTTTACATTTATTTACTTTTATTTTCAAACTGTCAAATTATATTTATTTTTATATTCCGACCTCCCTGACTTTCTTTTTGTTCAAAATCCGTGAACCAGCGAATCATAGATTAGAATGCCAGTTGGTATTAGTATGCAAGTCAGCGGTATCTTTGCA
The DNA here is from genome assembly GCA_949152475.1 of Terebella lapidaria. NCBI lineage: Eukaryota > Metazoa > Annelida > Polychaeta > Terebellida > Terebellidae > Terebella > Terebella lapidaria. The sequence goes on from OX424567.1 coordinate 21,737,688, forward strand.
CAATGCATCGTATCCTTTAAAGTACTAGGAACATGAAAACATTAGTGAGCCGATCAAAACGGTTTTTGCAGCATGTGAATATCTCAACTCCTTCAAAAGTTACAGTGCTTCAAAGTTCAAGTTGCCCAAAGTACAATTTGAAAAATGATATAGCTCATTAATATGCAATACTGTATACATGACGTCACAAGGGGAACATTTTTTAATTAGCTGGTTTTATTGGCATATTAAGGTCTTTAGAAATTGTACAAAGCTTATTCCACATGTTCTTCATAATTGATAGTCACAGAATTTCACGTCCAGATAGTTGTCAAGATCACCAGTATTAATATAAAGCCCCTAGCAACCAGGGTTGCTATTGTCCAAATGCACAGTCATATCGATAAACAAGCAAAGCCAAAGATGAAAATGGATAACCTCCACATGCATAATTAATATACAACAATCAAAATCTGTCAAAACCCGTTTCTGGTAATTAGGACGCATAGCAACCAGTGGTTGCTAGGGACTCCAGCAGGTAAATAGTAACCATGGCAATAGACTACTTTGATCAACACTGATAATTGACCATGCCTACCAATGCTAGAAGTTTATGTTTGCAATAATTCTGACCAAAACAACTATATTAAGACTCAAACTTGCCTAATTAAAAGTATCCCCCCTTCTACGCCACCAATCCCTCATTTGCATACTAATTAGCTTGTCGAAAAATCCAGAAGTGTTCAATCCATTATATATTATAACCTGCCAAAACGTGACCTTCAAATCGCCTTTTTAACCAATGGAGATATTGCCGTGCAGTGAACAACATTTTACTCAGAAAAACTAGGTCTCTCCTCCGAGCTCACATCATATTCTCATGTTCCTAGTACTTTAAATGACCATGAACCAATATCAAAAACAGCGGATGAGATCTTGTATGCAAGATATATCATGGTATATCACAATGCACAGTAGAAAGAACTATACACTGCCTGTACTTTGTGGCGCCAGTGTGTCTTTTAATTAAACTGTTTGGTCGGGTTCGTGTCTATTCCAAGTGTTTCACTGTAGAGTTTTTATTGTCATCACCAAAATCTGATGATGTTTGTGGTAATATGTTGATTCATATATCACTCCAAGGAGAACGGAAGGCCTTTATCACCGGGGCTGTGTCCCTTGCGTGCCTTTGAAGTTTCCAACAGTAGATGGATGACAAATTATCAATAAATTCACGGTTCTCGGTAATAATTACATTTTCGTGACCTTAGTTAAGTAACACACCTGATGTGAGATAGCAAATTGGGGAATATACTATATAATTTGGAGCTCCTTGCATGAAGGACAGAAATATAGTTACCCTCGCACCGATAGGGAGAGGGGGTATTGCATTTGGGTCTGTCTGTCTGTTTGTTTGTCTGTCTGTCCTTCCGCGCGCATATCTCGACAAATGGTTCTATATGGTTCTATATACTTCAAACATATAGGGATGAAGCGGTATCACCATGGCTCGGTCCTCTCCAAATGTTGTCAGAATCGGATAAAAACGGTTGCCATGGCAACGAAAAAGTGAAAATCACATAAATGGCTATAACTCCGGTTCCACTTAATAACAATCGTATGGTGTACGACCAATGGTCGTACGACGAAAACTCCATTATCGCCCAATGTCGACAAATTGGGGGGTCACGATTTCGGTTATTCCATGCCAGCGACTTTTCAGTGCAAATGTCTGCGCTCATAACTCAAGGACAAACGGTCTGATGAAGCTGAAATTTGCTCGGTCCTCCTCAAATTTTGTCGGAATCAAATAAAAATGGTTGCCATGGCAACGCAAAACGTGAAAATAACGAATTGGCTATAACTCCAGTTCTACTTGATATTAATTTTTCCAACTATTTTTGTATGGTGTACGACCGATGATCGTAGGATGGAAACTCTCCATTAGCGCCCGATGTCGAAAAATTGGGGGTAACGATATTGGTTTTTTTTAACAGCGACTTTTCAGTGTATGTCTGCGCTCATAACTCGACGACAAACGATCCAATAAATCTGAAATTTATAGGGTTGAAGCACTATGGTAGTGGCTCGGTCCCCTCTGAAATTTGTCAAAATCGGATAAAAAAGGTTGCCAAATGGAAAAAGTGAGAATCACATAATTGGCTATAACTCCGATTCTACTTAATATTGATTTTTCCATCTATTTATGTATTTATATTTGACCAATTCCCGATCGTATGGTGTACGGTCGATGCTAATACGACGAAAACTCTCCAATATCGCCCAATGCGTAAAAATGGGGGTCACGATTTTATTTCTTTGGGTGTTCTGAGATTCAAGACAATGACATGTTGTGAAGCCATTTTCAATCTGTTTGAACCGTTTTCGTTCGGATGACGTGCCTTGAAAATAAAACAACATTGCGAATGGTCAAGGTCACAGAAAAGGTCAAAACCAAAAAATTCGCAATAGCTCTGCTTATAATAATTATTAATTTCCCTCATTAATTTTGTATTTTTCTACAGTCAATTCCACATCATTTACTATATGATCGATGGTCGTACAATCCAAATTCCCTTTTATCGCCCGAGGTCGACAATGTAAGGGTCATCAGCTTCAATTTTAGTAACTAAATCTGAAAAGACGAGGGTCTGCAATCTCTGATTGTCTCGTTATCACTTGCAATTATTATACAATTTCTTTCTGATTATTGCTGGACTACTCTGCAAAACCCACACACCCAAGATTTGTGAATGCATTGTTTGACAAATCGTGTTAGGAATGGCATCTCCCTAAGGTCTTCACTTCTTGCGTAGGCCTACTGAGTGCACATTGCTTGTTATGGTTGATTTACCAGTCCCGAGGAAACATGGCGTCGTTAACTGCTGAGTAATTGATTTAAGCATTCCATCGGGATAAATTTGCAGCCTCTTCTTGACCTCTATCTTCAGACGCCAATTTCCTTACCGCTATAACTACTGAAGCGAGCAACTAAAGACCCACTAAAATGTCGTTTCTCTATTGCGGTGGGAAATTTACTGTGACGTTTCCAGAGTAAATTGTCATTGTTTCGTCGTTGTCCTTATAAACTTGGATATGAATGTCGAGAAAGTGTTTTGTGAGCTGCAACGTTTGGCCCCTGACAAATAAGTTAGTTTGAATTCTGATGTAATACCACAATTTTATTCCCATGAACAATATATCAAATAATAACATTATGTCGTGGGAGCTGGCCTTCATGTTGAACCATCTGCATGGAAACAAATTCACGGGATGGGATACTTCTGTGTGTGCTATGAAATCCCTTTAAATGTAGAAATGATTATGGTATGTAATGATACACATGATTGTATTCAGATGTATGTTAATCGTATGGAGTTCAAAATACACCAAGGTACCAACCACAGTATCAGACTCAACCTTGAGACTGGAATCAACCAGGAGACTACAATGGATGAACACTGGACAAGCAAGTATTCGAAGGTGATTTTCCCCTTAATTGGGACACAATTTCCCCGTATTTTGGGGAAAATGTACATATTGAATTGATATTTCACGTTGGCAATAAATACATACTGACATGAGTATATGCCTACAATAAGTTACAAGGCAATATAACAAAGAAATATAACAATCACAGAAGAATTATCCTAAAATATATACTCTTGAAGACTGTATGACATGTTTTATAGCCTTTTATTACAAGGTATCGAAGCCCTCGTGACAAAAGGCTATGATGGTTTCATTAGTTTTAATTTTTTAAAATTTCTTTTCTTAGTTGTAGTGTACTAGTTTTCTGAGAGTGGTATGCAAGTTTGGGGTTTATATAAATTCAGGGATACAGGTAGATAGATGATTGAGTTATCTCGAGACCTCGTATTGGATTAGCTTTACATTATCAAAATAGTACCAAATAATAACTAATTCCTTCCATTGCACATAGCAAAATGATAACTCGGAATCTGCACAGTCAAAATCAGAGTGAATGCATGCTAAATCAACATTCTCTATCATAATAACAATGTTATAATAATACAATACTTTTCAACATCGATTATTCGATTTGGTTGTGAATTCCCATTGTTCATATTCTGCTGGGCTGCGTATTCATGGTGTATTCTGTATGCGGTGCTGAAAGCTGCGTTTGGTGATTTTTCAAAGTGCAGAAGTTTTCTGAAAATTTCAGTATATTCTCTGAAATAACAGTGTCAAGATTTGGAATACTTTTGCGTAAGGTTGTATAGACTTGAAATACGTGTGAATCCAAACTATTTGGTGTGATATTTCGTGGATATTTTAACGTGGAAAGTGCAAATATACGAAATCATTGAAGTGTGACAATTGACCACCATGACCAGCAACGTCGAGACTCGCTCGGCCAAGAAGAAGGCTGTCAGCACAGTATTGATCAGTGAGGCAACGCCAAGTGAAACTTCTACGGTCGCGTCCAACAAATCATGGCATGAACAACTTTCTGAAATCTGCAATGAACCAGAAACTTCGCATGACGATAAGGATACGAAAACTCTGCTTATGGAAATTCTGGAGAATCAGAAGAAAATGTCGGATAATTTCGCTGAACAAATTTCAGAGGTAAAAGTGTCGATACAAGATGTAAAGAACTCCATGAAAAGTAAATTTGATGAAGTGTATGCAGCTATCGACAAAGTGAAATCAGATGTCGCCCAAGACATCCAGGAAACATGTGATAGTATACGTAAAGATGTCAACCAGTTGGCTGCCCGAGTAGATGATATTGACCAAATAGTGCAGCCTCCTCTCAACCCGGAAACAACGATTGTAGTGATCAACCTGCCGGACGATGGTCGCGAGACAGATCATCAGTGTCGCGACCTGTTACACGTGGGACTAGGTATCAAAGACATCTCCATCATCCGGACACTGCGAACAAAGAGCCGCAACGACAGGCCAGGTATCGTCAAAATGCAGTTCCCATCGTTGACAGACAAAATCCGTGTGCTCCGCGCAAAGGGCAACTTGTTAGCCAATCATCGCTACAAACGTACTTACATAAGAAGTTCAAAACCTCACTCGGAGCGAGTAGCAGAGAACAACTTTCGTACAATCGTAGAGTCACTACCGGATCTGAAAGGCCAATTTCGATTGGCTGGTCAAGGGCGTCTAGTCCGTGTTAGAGACACTCCCCCGTACATGAATGACCGCGTAGCACCAGAGCCTGCCGCACCCGGACCCAGTCTTCGCACTCCGCCAGTGCACAATCGACTCCAACACTCATCGCCAAATCCATATCAGATGCCGCTCTCGCCTCAACAGACACAACCAAAGCAGTCGTTTAGAGACGTGTCACCGATCCCCGACCCATTACAAGCTTCACAAGGAAATTACTATCAGAACCCCCGGATGAACCACTACAGCGGGCTGATGTAGTACAGAACACTTGTGAGCAACTTCCTAGTCATAATAGTAATCGTCAGTCAAATGATGAAACTGAATGTATTAGGTTAGTATCGTGGAACATACATGGGTTAAATTCCATAAAATGTAATCATGCTCTCGAATATTTAATGTCATTTGATATCATAGTCATGTGTGAAACTTGGACAACATGTGATAGTGAGTACAATGGGTTATTGGATGATTATACTGGGTATTTTGTGCATGGGAAACGTCGGTCAAATCGAGGCCGAAATCCAGGAGGTGTAGCTGTGTTTGTTAGTTCGAAAATGGAAAAAATATGCAAGTGTATACACAGGTCTGATTATGGTATATACATAAAAATTGATAAACATCATGTACCTCAATTGGGAAATGGTATCATAATTGCATGTCTGTATATACCATGTGAATATTCCTCTTTCTACAAGAAACGTGACCAAACAAACGGAATCTTAGAATTAATTGATGAATTGTCTGGTATTGTATCTGATGAAAATGTTATTTTAATGGGAGATTTCAACTCCAGAACTGGTATGTTGCCTGATTTCATAGTGGATGATGGTTGTGATTATTTAGAACTGCCTTTGTGGTGGCCTGAAGATACATTTAATATTCCACGTAAATCTAGAGATGAGGAGGTAAATAATTTTGGATTTGCTCTACTAGATTTGTGTAAACAATCGAATATTCATATTTTAAACGGACGATCTGTCACAGATAATTGTGGGGAATTTACTTTCTGTTCCACAACAGGCCAAAGTGTAGTTGATTATATCATAGCTTCAACCAAACTGTTCTCCAAACTTTCAGAATTTTATGTATCGTGTAGAGATGAATCTGATCACTTTCCAATCAGCTGTTTACTAAGTGGGCTAGTTATTGAACCGTATCAAAATAAATATGTTGTTGAAGGTGAAGGTCACCCTGCACCTGATCGTTTTGTGTGGAAGCCATCAGAGCGAGACAGTTTTAGAGAGCAAGTACTTGTCCATAAGAGCGGTGAAAACCTCAATGAGTTTAATGAGAGCATTGCTCTCGGAGATGTAAATAAAGCTGTCTTTTGTTTTGTAAATATTGTTCAGAGAGCCGCTGAAAACATGAAAATCAGCTCCAACGGTACAAGAAATGTTAAAAGAAATAAGAGAAGCAAAAACTCAATATGGTGGGATGCAGAATGTGAGATAGCGAAAATTAATAAGCAAGTATTGCTAAAGAATTATAGGACACATCGTACGGATTCATCATTGCATGAATATTTGATACATAAGAAAAAATTCAGAAATTTGTGTAGAATTAAAATGCATAATCACAAAAAGAATATTTATAATGAGGTGAGAAAATGTTGTTCTTGCGACAATAATGTGTGGCGTTGTATAAAGAAATTTGTAAATACTAACTCGTCTGTGAAGCATACTATTACGGATGATATGTGGTACAATTATTTTCAGAATTTATTCAATTCCATTCCTCAAGTAGATGCTAATTTTGCGAGTATTGTATCAGATTTCATTTCGGACCATGATGGTGGTTGTGATACATGTGAAAATGATGACACTCCATTCTTGAACGCATGTATTGAACCGAATGAAATTATATCTGTGATAAAATCTGTATCAAATGGAAAACAACCTGGGATGGATGGTATTCCTTATGAATTTTTCAAACATTGTTGTGACATCATGTTAAATGAACTCTGCATATTATTCAATGTAATTTTGGACACGGGGAAATTTCCTGATCAGTGGTGTGATGCAATAATTAGCCCATTGTATAAAAAAGGTGATAGGTCAGATGTAGCTAATTACAGGGGAATATCATTATTGTGTTGTCTAGGGAAAATATTTACCAAAATTTTGAATAACAGGTTGGTGGCGTGGTCAGAGTTAAACGGGAAACTTAGTGAATTTCAAGGTGCCTATCGAAAGGGTAGGTCCACTGTTGATCATATTTTCACACTGTATGGAATTGTTAACAAATATTTACGAAAGAAAGGTGGTAGATTTTATGTTGCATTTGTTGATTTTTCGAGAGCGTTTGACTCCATCACACATTCTATTTTATGGTATCGTTTGTTAAAGAAAAACATACACGGTAAATTTATTCAAGTTCTTCGATCTATGTACTCAAATTTGAGGTCTTGTGTGAAAACACCACAAGGTATCACAGATTTCTTCACCTGTAAAGTAGGCACGCGCCAAGGATGTATGATTAGCCCATTTTTGTTCGCCCTCTATATCGATGAATTGATTACCAAATTTAATGGTATGCAATGTCCGAGTGTATTTCTTGATGATGATTTTCAGAATGTTCACATGCTTATGTATGCAGATGATATATGTATTGTAAATGATAGCGTTGGTCGATTGCAAAATCAACTTAATGTTTTGCATTCATTTTGCTCGGAAAGCGGGCTTCGTGTTAATTTGTCAAAATCTAAGGTTATTGTTTTTAGAAATGGAGGGATCTTGCGAAAAAATGAGAAATTTTATTTCGATGGTGTACAGCTAGAATGTATCACTTATTATAAATATTTAGGTATAATATTCTCTTCACGTTTACAGTGGTCAGCTGCTTTAGACACTTTGTCATCACAAGCCGGAAAAGCAATTTTTATGTTAAAACGCTTTGTGAAAAGTATAGGGGGTGGACAAATCAAATTATTATTAGATATTTTTGATAAAATGATTGTACCTATTTTATTGTATGGAGCTGAAATATGGGGGACCCAGAAGCGGGATTCAATTGAAATTGTACAGAGAAAATTTTGTAAATATATTTTGTCCGTTTCGTACAATATTTCCAATGCTGCTGTAATGGGTGAGTTAGGTAGACTTCCTTTATCAATATTATATCAGACAAAAAGTATCAAGTTTTGGCTCAATATTGTACTCCATATTCATAGAAAAGGTCTAAAATATTCGATATATAAAATACTGAAGGGGTTTGATGAAGTAGGTTGCAAAAATTGGGTAACGGATATAAAAATTTTGTTGAATTCGAATGGGTTTGGGGAGGTATGGGACCATCAAGGGGTAGCAGACCCAGAAATATTTCTACTTGTTTTCAAACAACGACTAATCGATATATCCTCTCAAAATTGGTTTGAAGAAACAAAGCAGAATTCTAAATTAATCTATTACCAAAATTACAAAAGAAACTTATGTTTAGAGAAATATTTGTCGGAGGGATCGAATTTTAAACATAAAATAGCCTTAACGAAGTTTCGTTGTTCGAATCATCATTTAGCAATAGAAGAAAATAGATATACAAATATAAGAAGGATCGATCGTTTCTGTCAATATTGTCGTAAATATAAAGATATCTCTGTTATGGAAGATGAAATTCACTTCTTATTGATATGTCCATTATATGAGAAATTAAGACAAACGTTTCTTCATAGTTATATTTCCGACATCCATACTGTAACTGAAAACTTTATCTATATAATGTCCTGTAACAAAACTGAATGTATAAAAAACTTGGCAGCCTTTGTATATAATGGTTTGAACATGCATGCAACTCAAATGTAAATTTATGAATTTCTGTAATGCACCACGTATTATATAGGTTTTCAGCACAGAAATGAAATACTATGTACATGGGCCTGTTTGGCCTTTCGTGAAATAAAGTTCCAAAGTTCCATGTTACTCAGACTCAGACTCAGACATTATTATTTTAGTGACCCGTGTTTTCACACCCAGCCTCTTGGGCTTATGAGTCACTATGAATGAAGTACAAAAATTAAAACCATAAGTTGGTACAGCGTTATGATACATTATAAACATATATATTGTTAACCTTTATCCTGTTTGTATAATAAAACTAATGCAATCTCAATTTTTGCGTTGTGATTTATTTGAACTGTGCATTAACACCAGTTACCGAAACGCTCTGAAATTTGCAATTCCAGTGGGTTTTTTTCCAATCTGTCACATTGCCCCTCATGTGTGGACAATGCAAACACACCGTTGAGTGTTGGCATAAAGTTTAATGCCACTCCATGTTTTATGTGTTCGTGTCCAGATCGTTGTGGATTGTGTGCTATTGTGAATATGTGAGAAGATACATGTTTTAGGATTGGTCGTTAGAGGCGCCCCGATATCATGGATGTCATCTGGTACCCCCGTTGTGGCATTCAGGCCATGGCATTACAAACTATTTTATCATCCTTCTTGGAAGATTGTCCTCGACTACCGCATGGTATCGGAGAAAGGTGCGGAACTTTTCGGGCGAGGATGCGATGGTATGTGCATAACCTCCTGGGTCTCCACCCACTAATAGCAGTTCTTTGTCACGGTGTTTACTGGAGCAACAAATTAACTAGATCTATCCTACTTATATCGTTTCTCTAGTTGCATAACATTTGGAGAAATCCTTTGCGAACAAATATCTTCCTTCTCAATGTGATTATTGTTTCTGCACACACATAATACTAGTACATGGTTATGACTGGTTTTGTCACAACGACTTCTATGGATGGCTCACTTGCATTATGCCTATATACCAGGTGTACGTAGCAAACAAGAGACAGTCGGTGGTCTGAAGACCAGAGAGACATACATTTCACGTGATTCAGACGTGCGGAGTTATTGTGCGGCGTTAGCCGTACTATATATGTTAGTGTAATTTTCACCTCATGGTACTACTGGTGAGGAGCTTGTCCATGCGTGGACTTATTGCTACCGAATTAAGTCAGCGATGACATTATCCATATTTTATGTCATAATCTCAGATTACAACAAAGTTAAGTAGCAAATATTGAACAAAGAAAACACACACCTTGGTCATTTGTGGAAAGTGCAACTAAAACACATTTTGGCAAGAATAATGGACGAATCGACAAACAAATGCGAGTAACAATCAATTTTCGCATGGACAAGCTCTGCACCAGTATTGGAGGTACTATGGTAGTGTAAGACCATCTACGAGAATTGTTCTCTGTGAGAGGGAAGTAGAGAGTTATTACAATACGAGTTCGAGTTACAATACGATTCGAGTTCATTGTTTCATATTGTTATCAAAGCGGACATCTTTGTTGTTATCAAACTAATCAATAGGCTTTAAGTTGATTTCCAAATATTGAGCAAGGGAAACACACACCATAGTCCTTTGTGGAAAGTTCAACCAAAACACATTTGGGCAAGAATAATGGGCAACTCAACAAAAGAGCAGGTGAGAATCAATTTACGCATGGACATCAAAATATTCGACAGGTTGTCATAACGTTCAGGTTCACAATTATAATTTTCATATCACATAGAAACAAGACCCACAATATTTTGTTTGGTTGTTTAACCAAGAAATGGGTTTCGTGTCTACTTATCCTTGATTTTTTTTCGTGTTCACTCAGCCTCGAGTACTGGTTCTACTCTCCTTTGTCCCTGTGGCCGCACACGTAACCTCAAGTTCTGCTGTTGTGATGCTTGTTATTTTATAAAGACGGAATTGGCAAGCTGATTTCCCCACAATAATCCCGGAATATCATACGAGGCAACCATGTGTTATAACAATATCACTAAACATATTCACTGCGCAAAAGCTTTCATTTGTCAACCGGCTATATGAATCTATATGAACTGCATGCAATTGCCGACGATAGTTATCACTCAACGATTTGCGATTTTTAAAGCAACTGCCTTCGAAAGTATGCAATATTTTTCTCAAAACTTGCAACACATACGAGATGATAAAACATGTGCACAATAATTTTGATGATTACGACCCGTCCGGATCGTATTTTTATCCGTTTTAATACACATTTAATGCGACTTTCGTATATAAACAAAAGAAGTGTATCCGTCAAACCAGAATGTACACAAAGGTCCAAACTGCCCTCAAAAGTCCACATCAAGTATTTTGTCCAATTTGTTTCTACACATTCAAAATCTAGCGTGAAACACCTATTCAAATAAGTTCAATTTCCCAGAGGTCTGGTTGTGGTCATCATATTTGATGTAACTCCCATTCACTTAATTTCACATATTGGATAATAAAATATAGTTTTCAAAACAATAATGCCTGTTTTCGAAGGTAGTTTCTTTAATCACAAGTATTTCCTATGTATTAACTATACATAAAGGCTACATGTGTTTGTAACCAAGGGCTGGCTGCATCGGTTTCAGAATCTTCAGAAAATCAGCCACGAAATGATCGTGATTGGGTACAAAGTTCACAGCTCCACATTTGCGTCGACAAGTTCTATAACCTTCAATGAAATGTATGTTCTATTATAGTTGATACGCTTGCTCTATTGATTATAATAAAACATACTAAGTAGTATCTCGGTAAATTTGATGATATAGTTTGTGTTCGAAAATCAATTTGTTGCTCTATATTCACGAGTTGTATTTATCTTGAAAAATGGTCATATATCTGGGTGATATAATATATATACTAAAGGATAGAATTCGTATATTTTCATCAATCTAACGTAGACTAGCGGTCGCCAGTTGCAGAAGTGACGACAAACTCGTAGTATATGTCTGATTGGTTCTGTAGCTGTTAATAAGATCTTGGATGAGATATCTGCCTTAATGGCGCCGTTAAGAGTGAGTGGTTTACTCCTGATAACAACATGTTTTCTCAATATATGGTGTAGGATTCAGATCCCATTTGCATTTGAATTGCTGGGAGTTGTGTAGTTCATTTTGTCTGTATGCAATTTGACAGGATATTTTCTTATTAATCAGCAAATAAGGTTCACTTGTCTTTTTGACACTCATAAATTGATACGTTTTTGCGCTTTTCAGTAGATTTTCACACAACAAAATGCAATAGAATGGCATAATGATCACAAATCACAGCATCAAATGTGCGCAGGTGTCACCATGAAACCACACATCCGTGCACATGCAACACGATAACCACGGCTTTTAGGTCTACGCTTTGTATTTTATAGTGTTCATGAATAATAAGCAGAAGGATAGCAATCACATAAGAATTAACGTGTGAACATCACGCCTTCCCTGTCAGTGTTTATTACAGGTTTCATAGCCTTTCGTAACACAGTAACCGGGCCTGTTACCACAATGTCCACGATTTCATGTGGATGAATGCATCATTGAGTTTGATGGCACGTCGTTCTGGGGGAAAATGACATTAGCTGTCATCACTGTCATTTAATTTCCATCAATATTTTTTTTCCTGTAAAAGGTGGGGTGTTTATTTACTCATATATTCCAACATGAAGGTACTTACATGTATATATGAAGGTATTTCAACTCCATGCTCGATCAGGAGTCTTATAGTGATATATCACGTACGAATTAATAATTAATGCTCTCGGTTCCACATGTACCAGACATAAAATAGAGTCGATTCAGAGTGAATACATGCCGAATGAACATTTCAAATAAAAAATAAGAATATCGTCAAATATAATGTGTTCATTTGTTTTCACCTTTAATTTTGCGATTAATACCTAATTGAATTTGTATTGTTCATTTTATGCTAGGTTGGGTGTGATATTCTTAGTACAAAGGTTACAAATCTCATCGTTTTGGTTGTGATTAACTGGACTTTCGCACAAAACCGTGTTTCCTTCCACCATGTCACATGGTGAAAGGAAACACGGTATGGTTCCTTGCACATTCGTTGTTCGAGGCACTCTAGAAGAGGAAATTTGCAGCACCAGTTTCTGCACACTACTTTCGCTGACGACAACCATATCGTCGATGTGACTCCTGAACGGAGCAACTTAGACATATTATGTGCCGTTTATGTCTGGTGGTCAGAAATTTACTGTGACGTTTCATGAGTGAATTATCATTGTTCCTCCGTTACTTCGTCATTTCGGAGTTTCGCACAATCTTAATTCCACAAAGAAAAGCACAGCAAATCATTCCCATAGGATTTATACCCCGTGTTGGATCTCTCGTCTACATCACAGCAGTTTACGAGTTGGGAGACGTTTGGATACCAGCAATAACTTTCACATGGCTAATCGGTATGAATCGAGATCGAACATTAACCCTTTAATGTCAACCCTTTCGTGTTTAATTTATTGTGTTTTAATTTGTTGTGTAATTAATAGATATTGTGTGTATATCGTGAATGTGTGAAACCAATGAATACTTCAGCGTTGAACGTCAGAAGATGGGTTATAAACCATGGGTTTATATTCTGTTTAGTGGCTGCTCCATGGAATATCATCGTGAATCCAAGTGTGACATTTTGATTATAGAGTTTGAAACTATTTCATTAGTTTTTTGAAACAGTGTCCTTAACAACCACATCGTATTCAGAGAAGTACTGGTGCAGTGAATTGCCGTTCTTGGGTGAGGTTGTAGTGGTATCCGCAAGATCTTCTGTATTCCCAATCAATAGTAGCAGTAATATGTCACTGTGGTTAAAGGATCAACCAACTAACGACCCAACTTGTCTCATGTCTTTGGCTGCATGAAATGTAGAGAATATGCCTCAGGGACAACTGTGTTCTTGCTCAACAAAAATATGTGTTTATGAACACACACTACAGAAAATTTTTTATCAGCAAGGGCATTGCACTGGTAATCGTGTAAAAGGTAGAAAAAATGGACTGGAAACGAACGTGCATGACAGGATGTTAATTTTTTTCTGCAATCCCCAACACTTATATCGCATTCATTAATGACACGTTGGCAGACCCGTTCTATGTTTTTTTTTCCGTTATATGTTTTTCTAAGTGGATGCAATGGCGATATGCTAATTCCCGACGACAAAATAATTTACAATTCATCACAAGTTTTACCTATGTATTGGCTAGCTGCGTCAGTAACAAAGTCCTCAGGGAAATCAACCTTCCGAATGTTGGTGATTGCGATGCTAAGCTTACAGCATGATATGTTCATCGACAAGTTCCATAACCTTCAGTATTATGTTTTATATGGTGAATACGGTTGTACTTATCAAATGCAAAGTTAGTATCAACACAATATAATAGTAATAGCTCTGTCAATCCAATAGAATAGTTTGCCAAACTTCGTTGTTCGAAAATCCCAATGTTATTATATTTCTACGAGTTGTAATTCTCATAAATATAGTTCATGTATATCCGGTTGATATATATTCTAAAGGATAACCAAGAGTATATTTCAGACATTCTAAGGGATACATCAGTAATATTCCTGCTACTAACTGTTATTCACATCTTAGGTGAGATATTTTCTTCAATGACGCCGTTAACAACGAGTGGTTTACTCCTGATAACAAGTTGTCTCAATATTTGGTGTAGGATTCTGATCCCAACAATTCACATTTGAACTTTTGGGAGTCGTAGTTCGTTTGCTTGTAATTGTTTGACACATATACATTGATATGTTTTTGTTTGCTAATGATTGGAAAATACATGGGTACTTTTGCTACCTTTCAGCAGAACTTCAGACACCAAAATGATGGACAATACAATAGCATAGTGGTGAAAAATCACAGCAATATATATGGGCAGGTGTCATTACATGTGGTAACATGGTTCCATGCGCAAGGGGACGCACACCTCCGTGACAACGACTTCATTGTCCACGCTTCTCATTTTACTGTGTTCATGAATAATAAGCAGAAAGGATAACACCGTGTGAACATCTCGTCTTCCCTGCTTGTGTTAATGTCATGTCTTATAGCCCTTTGTCACACGGTAACCCAGCCTGTTACCATAAAATCCACGTGATCCCTTGTGGATGAACGCTCCCTTGAGTTTGATGGCACGTGGTTCCGGGGGAATAATGACTTCATTAGCTAGAATCACTCCCATCCATTTCCCAGCCCTAAATTGATTGATTTCTGCAAAAATGTATTGTTTATTTACTCAATTTTTTAGCATGTAGTTATGTACATGTTTATATCTATACACGTGGAGTTCTTTCAACTTATATTAGTATATTATATTAATACGAAGTAATGAGATAATACAAGAAAATCGTTCTACATTTCAGACTGGATATAACATATCTTCTCACAGTCGGAAAACTTGATGCACATTTGGATAAAATCGTATTTTGAGATATTATTTATTCATTCGTTCTCAATATTATGTGTGAGATATATTCAAGTGCATTGGTGTTTTTCATTTCTTGTTGGGTAGGTATGGAATCCATGGCGAGCGACGGTCCTAATCCATGGTTCTGTGTGAGAAAAATTACAATCTCATCATTTGCATTGTGATTTATTCGACAACCAGTGGTGAATTGCTGACACCATGAAGGAGAAAAAAGTCTAGACTATACTTGGTAAAACATGGCTAAAGCAAACGGCTCGTTTTCCTGGGAAGATGTTACCAATTTCGGTTTGAACCTACAATGTAGCAGCAAATTGACTCACGCTTTTGTTTCTCTTTTCATTACATGTGTGCACGATACTTCATCTGTGTTTATGGAAACATTGGTCGAACAGTGGAGGGGGGGGGGGGGTTGTTTTTCGAGCTCCTCCCTTCAATGTCTACTTTTCCTGTTGACAATTTCGTCGCTACAATAACAATTGGAGGGAACAACTAAAGACCTGCTATATGTCTCGCAGTCCTAAATTTACTGTTACGTTTCGTGAGTAAATTGTCATTGTTCCGTGGCGTTTCTCATCAGCTGCGATGTGAAATGCCAAGATCGTATAATATCAACTGAGTGGTTTTGCCCCTTAGCCAATCTGTTAGTCTGATGTCTGTCGTAATATCATACTTCTGTTCCAAGGAACAAAAGCTGTCAAACTGAGACGTCAATCGGGTTCATGTGATGTGTTCACTGGAGTTGGAAGTAATACGCTGTACATGTACACAACAATGCAAAAGGAAACCCATGCGATTATTCTGATGGTGGGTGTTATTTGTGTGCGACAGAGATTGAAATACCAGTATTGGCATTGAAATACCAATTATTGTGGTTGGCAATTTTATTTATTGTTATTTTCACATTATATATAATTTCCTTGGAATGTTTCCGCACATCCCAGACAGCTGGAAAGATTTTATCCGACATGAAGTGTCTTGGGAATTGTCCAGGCTTTGACCCTTGTGTGTTATTTTGATGTATTTCATGGATGATATCACTCTGTCTTGATATCACCTTGTCAAACATTCCAATAAATTAGTAAAATATATTAGTTGTAACAGTTCATCAACTCTTTGGGGTATTTTGGATTACAAGTTGCATGGTCGGAACGAATAGCTTCCGCCATAGAAAGGTGTCACCACATGCCGACTGCTTGGTTCATGCCTTATATTGCATAATCTTCTTGCATTTTCAAATGGAGAAATAGTGCCAATTATAATTTGATCGGGAAAAGCCGGTGGAAAAATAGCAGCTTTATTTCTTGACATTACATCAAGAATTGATAATACATGCCTTCCAATTCGACTGTTTCCACGCCTCTAGAACGACTGAAGCGACCGACTAAAGACCCACTATATGTCAGTTCTGTCTGGCTGCTTGAAGTTTACTGTGGCGTTTCTTGAATAAATTGTCATTGTTTTGTCATATTCCTTATTATCTTGTGTATGAAATGACAAGAACATATTCTGCAAACCGGGACATTTTACCCCGTATCCAGTAAATCAGAGGTAGTTCTATTTCCCGTAGCAAAGCCTATATATCCAATAAATCAATTGGCTTCTAATAACATGACGGTACAAGATAATGGAATAAAAGTGATTTCATATTATTCATGTGTACACTAGATTGAAATTCCACTTGATGTAGATATGAGTGTATAATTATCTCCAACTGCATGTAGTATTGTGAATGTATATAATGAACAGAGTGTCCATAATTGCCAATGGGGAGTGTACTATCCGTACCTATAGCTTGTCAGTAGAAAGTATACCTAAGAAGAAAGTCATCTTTTTAGCAACAACCCCTTCAGAACCATAACGCCAATACATATTAAACTACCAGTTGAAATAGAGACTACTGAAGACTACTTGAAGTCTTAGGTTCAAATACATATACTAGTATATTGTACATTCACTTTATATGAAAATGTCTGAAAATCTAAAATTTAATAGAAAAAAAATTCATATTGGGAACTTTGCAATCAGTTGGTTTTTTCTTTTGCTACAATTCCTTTCAAATGGTCAATCTGACCACGACAAACTGGTACAAATCTTGAGAAAAACAAAGCATGCCAAACACAAGACAGATGCTAAAACTATACAGATCTATTTATCACAATTGCTCAAAAGTGTCATGGATCCAGGGGATGAATATCTGATTGAACAACCACCAGTTGCCAAATGCCATGAGCTTGATCACATTTGAATCTGCCCCAGAAATGGAATATGTGGCCGACGTGGCCGAGTCATTCTGCTCATTGTTCCTTTATCAAGCGAAATATTCGGCTTTTCAAATCACAATATATTGGATTCTTTGGTAATAATGTCAGTTGATAATTATCTGTTATTTGTCTTGATTTGTGCTTAGATATGCTGAAATATGACATTCCTTTGATTTTTTTTCAAGATTTTTTAAAATTTATCAATATGACATGCATTCGAAAACAATATTTTGAGTGACTAATAGGCTATATAAATAGTGGAATTGTGGGTAGGCCATCTGAATTAAAATCAAGTTTTGGAGAGAACTAATACACAGCAGGGGCAGATACATAATTTCAGAAAAATAGGAAACGCAGTTGGTTAGGTGATACAAAAAAGGCCCAAAGGGCGGATAAGGTGTGTCTTTAATTCTTTCATACACGTAAATTGATATTTTTGTTGATGCTTAAAAAAGACGTGAACTGTAGTTACCCTTTAGTAGAAATTTACAACAAAATGATTTGCAATAGAATATCGTATTGGTAAGAAATTACAGTAATATTATACGGGCATGTGTCGTTGCTATCACAGAGTTCTAAGCACACCTAAAGAGATAACCAGACTTTAAATTTCATGCCTTGTATTTCACATTGTTCATGAATAATAAGCAGGCTGTTAACAACCACATAAGAATTAACGTGTGAAAATCACGTCTTCCTTGTTGTGTTTATTACATGTTTTATAGCCTATTGTCACACGGTAACATAACCTGTTACCATATTGTCCACGTGATTTCATGAGAATGAACGCATCCTGTGTTTGATGGCACGTCGTCTGGGGGGAATAATGACTTCATTAGCTGTTATCATAACCATGTATCCATATACAATGTACATGAAGAGGTTCCGTGAATCAGAAGATATTGTTTTTGACATTAGAGCGTTGGGAGCGAAGCCCCCAACCCTCTACATGTCTATGTGCTGACTTTTTCATGGAGGTTTCATGCCAACCTATCGACGCACGTTTTGGCATGTAAACGTTTAGATACCTACTTCAAATGAGAATTTTCTTTGTCCTTGACATAAAATCTCTCGAATTGATGGGAAACTTTGACTATTCCACAGATATATGAGGCATGAATCGATGTGCTAGGTTTGAGAAAATAACGTAAATGTTCAAATTATCGAAAAACGTCCCAAAATGGCGGAGCTGATGGAAATTGACGTTCCCAGAATGCAAAGCAAATTTTACCACAATGACGCGTATTTTGAAACACAATTTCTGTTCAGCAATTCGTGTATGCATACATGCATGTGGGCATCTGCGTGTGGACTTTTTGGCGTTATGAAGTAAACACAGCGATTCGTCTGCGATGCCACGGCTACATTTACCGTAATTTGACGTATTTTATAACATGACAATTAAGATGGTTTTCTGTGCTGGATTGCGAAGTCTTTTTATTCTTAACTGGTATTTTAATTTGCCCAGTAAAGGCATGTGTTAGGCTATATCTGATGTTATCAGATGCAAATATTCCTCATAGTTTCCAATGTTTTGAGGATATTTTAATGAGGTTCCATATCATTTTAGCAGGCATATCTGTTCCATTGATCGATTTTTAAAAAAATGTTTACTTATTAGTAATATGAATGAAGTAGGCCATGTTTTTCATCCTAGTATACGGAAATGAATTGGAATCACATAGGGGATGAAATTATGGCTTCTTCTTTCTTTCTTTTTTTTTGGGGGGGGGGGGGGAGGGGGGGGGTAGGCCTTACGTTGTGTAAGATATATTCAGCTGTCGTGGTGCTGATGATGTGCTCTAATGTCGTCTTCCGCAGTTTGCTGCATTTTCTTGTTGGGAATGTCTGATAATTTGAATAATCCAAGCATACATGTTATTTCTGTATAGTTTTGAAACACTAATTGTTGTTGATGTGACGTTATATAATTATATAACCATGATAAGTAGTTTCTGTCAGCACTGTTTGCATATGCACAATCATCCCAGAAAATCTTTTTGTCCCACGGATTAATTTCAGACCACTGGAGCGTTCTCGCCTTCACTCAGGCACTGCTCTTTTCATGCCATCCTAAAGTATGCCACTCAACATATGGTTCCACAGTTGGTCGCTTAATCTGGTAGGTCAACACTTTGTTTTCTATATTGACAGTAGGCCATTACTACACAAACAAGCTTGTTATCCTGTTAAAGTGTTGCCAACTCTGGCTTGAAACCAGCAGCAAATTGACTCACGCTTTTGTTTTTCTTTTTTTTTCAGGTGTGCATGACATTTTCTCTGTGCAATTTTGAACACCGAACTAACAGTGCCATTTCATGCGGAGTAACTGAAACATTCCATTGGAGGAAATTTTCAACCTACCTCCTCGAATGCTACATCCCATGAAGACAATTCCGTCCCCGCAATGACATATGGAACCAACAATTGAAGACCCGTTATATCTCGTTTCTGTCTCACAGTCGAAAATTTACTGTGACGTTTCGTGCGTAAATTGTTATTGTTTCGTGTTTTTTCTCATCAACTCCGACATGAAATACCAAGAACGCACAATACCAATCGGGTCGTTTTTACCAATAGCAAAGCAGTTAGTTCGATGGCGGTTGTAATATCACACGTCTATTCTCAGGAACAAAAGCTATTAAACAGAGACTTCCATCGGGTTCATGTGTGTTCACTGGAGTTGGAAGTCGTACACTATACATGTACACAACAATACAATAAAAAAATTAGGGAACTAAAACACATGCGCTTATTCTGATGATGGGTGCTATTTGTGTGAAAGAGATTGAAATACGAGTAATTGTGGTTGACAATTTTATTTACTGTTTTACTCACATTATATCTATTTTTTATATAATAATATATGTTTACTCTAAAGATCTTGTCTGACTTGAAGTGTCTTCAGATTTGTCCAGGCTTTTTGCGCTTGTGTGTCATTGTGACGTATCTCACGGATGATATAGATCTACGGGTCGCCTAGTCTGCTTCGATATCACCTTGTTAAACATCCCGATAAATCTAAGGTTAGTGGTCCTTGGATTACAATTTGCATGAACGAAATGAATAGCAACCACCATAGAAAGGTGTCACCACAGCCGGTTGAAGGTAGGTTGCCGACTGCAAATTGTACTCAGTTTGGTGCATGGTTCATGCCTCATAATGCATAATCTTCTTGTATATTCAAATAGTGGAGAAACAGTGCCAATTATAATTTGACCGGGAAAGGCTGGTGGAAAAAATAGCAGCATTATTTCTCGACATGACCTCAAGAATTGATATTTACAAGACAAAATCCACGCCTTCCAATTCGACTGTTTCCACGCCTCTAGATCGACTGAATCGACCGACTAAAGACCCACTATATGTCATTCCTGTCTGGCTGCTTGAAGTTTACTGTGACGTTTCTTGAATAAATTGTCATTGTTTTGTCATATTCCTTGTTATCTCGGATATGAAATAACAAGAATGTATTTTGCAAACCGGGTATCCAGTAAATCAGAGGTAATTCTATTTTCCGTAGCAAAGCCTATAGATCCAAGTATTCCATTGGATATTTAGATTTTTGAGAATATACAATATGACATGCCTTCGAGAACAATAATGTATATTGAGTGAGTAAATATTCTTTTTGAAGTGGAATCGTGGGTAGGCCATTTGAAGTAGAACACAGCAGAGGCAGATGCATAATTTCAGCAAAAGAGGTAATGCAGTTGATTAGATGAGACATAAAGGGGCCCAGGGAGCCAATCTTGAACATTCAAGCAGACACTTTTCATATAAATAGTTGAACCCAACACTATCTAGGATGCTCATTGTATTGAAAACTTACTGATATTATTTAACACCAGAATACCCGACACATTAAAAAATGTGATGATTTTCTATTGGTATAAAATATACGCTATACATCAGGGGCATGCATCTGAGGCTCGCTCAGGTTTATGTACCATAAACCTTAGGTCTTTCCATGTTCTGATGTTGCTTTCTGCTCTCCACTTGAATAAGCATTGATGCCTCTGCTCTGAAAAGATTGTAGAAAAACAGATATAAGGGAAGGAAGCACATTTTGTATTTCCGAAGTTGTCTGAATGTGCTTCCTTCACTTATATTTGTTGTCCTTGGTATGTTCTACCTGCGAAATGTAACAAGATGCAATCTCGATATGTGTATTGTGATTTATTTGAGTTGTACATAAAAAAACAGATACATAACATGCCCTGAAATTTGCCAGTCCGATAGGTTTCTGCAATTCGCCGTTTTGCCCCACATGTATGGATACTGCAATGACATGGCCGTGTGTTAACATTTAGTTCCATGCAAATTTTATGGCTGTGCCCATACTTTTGTAGATGTTTGCTATTGCGAATGTGTGAGGTGAAAATATTTGGGATTGAGAAACACCCTAATATCGTGGATGTCATCGTGCATCCTATAGTGACATTCTGATCATGGTACTTTAAACTATGCCATCCTCTTTTTGGAACAGTGTCCGCATGGTATCCGAAGAAATTCCAGTGCAGGACATTCGTGGGTGCTGTGGTGGGACAGAGGGATATGCACGAACTTTCGGACATGCATCCATCAATTACAATTATATGTCATTCTTGTCACTGGCAAAACCAACCAATGACCCAGCTTTTCTTGTATTTCTGGTGATATGAAATATAGAGAAATTCTTTGCGTATAGCTATGTTCCTTCTTGATAAGAATATTGTTTCATAACAATAACATAGGGCCAAGGGCCCTGTAGCTCATCGGCAGGCGACCAGAATATTTCATCAAACTGATATAGATAGGTGTATGTGGTGCATAGACCTCATTATCATGTACATGAGCATATGTTCATCATACAATACTAAGCTCTATCCTCAAGTTGTGTCGCTATGAATCAATTCCCACATTCAATGTGGACTTAACCTCGACCATCTTCCAAAAGATTTGCAATAAAATGAATCCCCATATCTATCCAGCTTTCAAGATTTTCTACAAAAAAACACTTCTATTTACACATTTTTTGGAGGATGCACCAGGATGCACCATGCATATATTATGTGACTTCCCAATTAATATTCATACTATATTTAAACCTCAATATTGAAACATCTAGGTGATCCAACATCTTCCCCGTGAAACTGTCTCACACCCAAATCCGCGAAACTTTATCCGCCGCGAAACTTACCCATTTACAGTACCTCTGAACACCCCACCTGTCTTGCCACCAATGTGTTACAAATTAAGGACCTTTATTGGAAAAACTGTGATGTTCTGTGTACTTTATTATCTGTTATAATAATTTCTCGTGCCAATATACATAAAATATCAGTGATGAACATCAGTATAAAAGTGTGCTCTCCCTCCTGTGTATTTTATTGTTATTTCAATTATAAAATTTCATTAATTATTTACTATGTGTTATTTCACAGGTTAGGTTCTCTACTGATTGGCTATCCACCAATAAGATTACAATACGTCTTTCATTTCACAGGTTAGGTTCTCTACTGATTGGCTATCCACCAATAAGATTACAATACGTCACGGTTTGTTTATGGATAGGCTAAATCGTCGTTGGTCGGGAAGATTCGGAAAGTTTGACGGAAATAAATTAACCAACATCGGAAATTTTCCGGCAGTACTTCCCTTAAACACTGCAGAACAAATATATTTATGCTTTGACATACGGACTACAGTGGAATTTAAAACGTAATAACAAATGATTCACACAAAACACAGGTATCCGCTACTGTCAGAACTGTCATGATCCGATAAATCGTGTTTCTTGGTGGAAGTTCGAAGGTAAACAAACATTCGCCATTTGCAATTGAAATGTCCCCTCTGCGAATGCGCTGACCTTCCATCCACAACCCGTATGTATAAACAAAAGCACATGTATAGTAAAATTAATGTTTAATCGTTAAATGTCCCCAGAAAACTTTTGGAATTTTCACCTAAGCATACTTATCTTTGGAGAGCACACAATAAGCGAACAGTATGCCAAGTTTGTGTACAATAGCAATAGCACTTTCGGCGGAGAAGATTCTGAAAGAATTGGGTCAGGAAAACATGGGAAGATACGACAGACACCGTGTCAATCCATCCCGAAAGCTCTACGGCTTACAGCCGATGAGCTAAAAATCACCCACCGCAGAAAAGTATTTATCAACAAGAGCATTGCACTGGGAACTGTGCAAAATGTCCACTACAAATGGACTAAACACAAACGTGCATGAGCCCGAGGAATTTAACAATGGGAAGGCGGAGTATTTTATCATCATTTAGACATAAATTCAGGTCCTCGTCAGGCGTTATTCGCTTATTTGAAAATAACGAATAGTTGTCTTTTTACATCACTGGCCAATTTGTTAGCTTTGAACTAGCAGTCAATTTTTTTTTAAATTCATAATTAATTTTCTGATATAATGTAATAACTACACCATATTTGGGCCCAAGTATCATATCCTGCGCCTTCCTCTATATTCAATAAGGATTAAAATGGTGACAGACGGATTGAATGGCATTCATTTGGTGGACCAGTAGTATTAAGGCGCAGTGTATGATACTTGGGCCCATATTTGCAGACACAAACTGGAAAATGCATTCAAGGTGGAATTTTAAGGCAAATTTGGGTATTTGTTTACATTCGAGTTTGATGGATAAACTTCGTTTGTTTATAAACAAAACTGGCATAAAATGTGTGTGTAGGGTTCGGCGACCCCACGATAAAGAGGTATACCCCATTACTGGAGTGTCACCGAATGTCTTATAAATCCGCCCACACTGCAGCATCATAACCGTGGTGTCACTTCTCACGCACACCACGACATAACGCTACAGTGCTTTCCCCTTTCGGAGAGACCTCGTCCCCGAGGTCAGCTATATCCCACTGTTGAGCCAGATCACAAGCCACATCCAGCCACACAAACATGGCGGTGATGTGAGTCAACAGCGGGGCCGACCCGGGAGCGACGCCGAGAGAACCCAGTGGTTCGAAAGTTCAGGCACCAATGTAGGGTTCGGCGACCCCACGATAAAGAGGTATACCCCATTACTGGAGTGTCACCGAATGTCTTATAAATCCGCCCACACTGCAGCATCATAACCGTGATGTCACTTCTCACGCACACCACTTCATAACGCTACATGTGTTAAATCGGATTAGAAGGAATCGGACGGAACAATCAGTGTGCACAGGTTTCATTATCTTGTATTAGATGTGTTGCACTAAGATTTAGTTTTGAAGAAAATATTGCATACATTCGAAGGCAGCTGCTTCAATAATATCTCGTTTGACAATTCACACCCTGCTACAAACTTTTTTCTTTTTGATGCAGTACCGATATGCTAATTCCGGACGACAGTTATGACTAAACGATTTACTTGGATAGCTGTGTCGGTTTTAGAATCCTTGGGGGGAAATCAGCATCCGAATGTTGGTGATTGGGATGCAAAGGTTAACACGCCATGGTATGCTTGACATGTTCGTGTACAAGTTTCATAACCTTCAGTGTTTATGTTTTGTATGGTGAATACGGTTGCTCTTTTGAATACAAAAGTAGTACCAATATAATATATCAGTAGTAGCTCTGTGAATGTAATGGAATAGTTTGCCAAATTGTATTTGAACGTGGGAAGATCAATACATGTAGATTGATTTCGTTAAACTAGCTCAGCGCACACGTCACACTCCCTTGGGCTAGACTTTTCAGGTGGATAACAACCACAACCACAGAATTAACATGTGAATATCGTCTTCCCTGTCAGGGTTTATTACAGGTTTCACATCCTTTTGTCATACGGTATACGGAGCAAATGCTACCAGAACATGGTTAAAACAAATGTTTTTTTCTTCGAAGGTGTAATGGTTGAAACCAGCCGCAAATTCACTCGCGCTTCTATTTCTCCTTTTTATCGTGTGAAAGTTCAGTGTCATTTCGTACTGACTCATTGGTTAAAACATTCCATTGGAGGAAATTCCCAGCTTCTCCCCTCGAATTCTACATTCCCCGACGACAATTTCGTCGCCACAATAACAATTGCAGCGAACAACTAAAGACCCGCTATATGTCGTTTCTGTCTCACAGCCGAAAGTTTACTGTGACGTTTCGTGAGTTTACTGTGACGTTTCGTGAGTAAATTGTCATTGTTTCGTGGTCTTTCTCATCTGCTGGGATATGAAATGCCAAGAACGTATATTACCAACTGGGTGGTTTTGCCCTGTAGCCAATCAGTTTGATGCCTGCCGTAATATTACACTTCTATTCCGAGGAACAAAAGATATTACGCCAAGTTTTCCATTGGACTCAAGTTGAGGCCACTGGAATTTATAGCCATAAACAATACATTGGCAGATGAAGTAACCTAAATAATCCGATGATAGATGTCATTTCCGCGTGAAATGGATGAAATAAAGTAATATTGTTATTGATATTTTGGTGTAATGTTATATACGCATCCTGTAAAGTTTACATGAAATATGGACACACAAAAGATCTTGTCTGACTGAAAGATCTCAAGAACATTGGACAGGTCGTCATTGCCACCTGGGTTTTGTCCCTAGCGTGTCATTTCGGAATGTTTCTTGTGTGATATACATCTTCGGCTGCCAGTCATTCTGGAAATCCACTCTGTCAAACACGCTGATAAATCTACAGTCATTGGTCAAAGTTCATGAAGGCAGCAATGGGACCTGATATTATTTTGGATAAGAAGCATCATAGTTTAAACTATAGTTATTAACACAGCCGGCCTGAGGTAGAATCCCCAAACGCGAACGCGAATTGAATCACGTTTGATGGCATAGTTCTTCCTGAATTGTATATTCAAATATTGGGGGAATAGTTTATTTTTTGCTGATCATTCAATCTGGAAATCCCATTGGAAAAAATGCAGCGTCACTATTCACATTTACATTGCTAGAAATTGTCACTAGAAATTGTAGCGAGCATTTTTATTAAATATAAAATTAAATATAGAATAATTTTTTCTAGCTTTCTTTCTAGATGAAAAATGACAACGGACACTTAGGATGAAGTTATAGTAAGTGAATTATATCATATTGGCACACCATCCAAACTCATGTATACACAGGGATAATATACTACTGATTGAATCCGATGCTACTGAAATTTTCTTTTGAAATGCGTTTACATGCTTATTTTAAATTTAGTTCACATAGACGACATTTCCTAAAAATTCATAGAATAGTGAGATATCACAGCATATTTCGAAAATATATATTCGAAAAATATTGTGAATGTGTGAGCGCTACGGTTGGCAGCACCACAAGAAAGCTCTTGATATTGTGTTTGTTGACCAAGGTAATCAGGACATCAATTCATGAAAATTCACTATCTTGCTTAATAAGGCACTTGGATTACTCTGATCGTGTTGGATACATGTTCGGTGCTCTGGAGCTGTACCTATCATATTGGACTATCTGATGAATCTGCCTAAGCAGTGCTCATTCAGCCATGTCATTCTCATATAGTTTTATATATTTTCATATAGGGGCAACATATAGTTCTATATATTTTCATATAGGGGCAACATATAGTTGGCACCACCCATACCCTGGACATCGTGGTCACTCAGGACTCATGCTCGCTTCTATGTGAACCACCAACCGTATACGACCCATGTCTTAGTGACTGGAATGGTAACCCATCAGGAGACCATTTTGCAACCTGTTCCCGGATAAACCTACGGAAACCAAGGTGCCCAAATCGAGAGGTGTTTTTCCGCAAGTATCGTGGCATTTGTGTTGCTGACTTCACTGCGGACAGAGAAGCGGCTTCTGCATTGAGAGACTATGAGAACAATGCTGACGCACTGGTCGATGCTTACAACTCTTGCATCCGTGAAATTATAGACAAACATGCACCACTCTGTAAAATATCCGTGATGATCAGACCACATGCACCATGGTACAGTGAAACAATTGGGTCTGTGGAGCAAGAGCGCAGACGGCTTGAACGACAGACAGGCCTCTCTGTTCATCATCAGCAGTACAGAGTTAAGTGTTTGGAAATTAACACACTGCTTCTTCAGGCAAAGCGTGACTACTATACCGAGAAGATAGAACAATGCGCTAATGATTCGAAGGGCCTTTTCAAACTGACGAATGGGCTGATGGGTATGAACTCGGACGTCAAGCTGCCGACAAGGTCCTCATCTGAACATTTATCAAACGAATTAAACTGTTTCTTCATGAATAAAATTGCAGCCATCCACTCTAAGCTTGAGCTTGAAAATTCTACCAAATCCACCAATTCTGCCACCGGAAAAAAAAAAAGTTTTGAGGGAATGCCACTTGCGAACTTCACCCCAACTACAGAAACTGAGGTGGCCTCCTTGATTGCGAAGGCGGCTGAAAAAAGTCATCCAACCTGGATCCGCTGCCAACATGGCTTCTTAAGAAGTGCTCCACTGCGCTGGTGCCCATGATTACAGCGATCATAAACAAATCACTTGAGGAATCATATGTGCCAGAAAGCCTCAAATCGGTAGTCATACGGCCATTACTCAAGAAGCCTGGCATGGATGTTGAAAATTTGGAAAACTATAGGCCGGTGTCAAACTCCCCTTCATTTCAAAACTCCTTGAGACACCTGCCTCCTCCTGTTAAAACGGATTGGTATGGCTTAGGTGATCGATTCTGTGACATTCACCATGCTAGGTTGAGAATTGGCTGTAGTATGCTGAAAGCACATCTCCACTTTAATTTACATGTGGAAGACAGTCCGTTGTGTACTTGTGGTCCCTCGGTTGAGGACCCAAGTCACTTCTTCTTCGATTGTACAAAATATGCGAAACAACGCGAAGATCTGATGGCCGGACTGGAAGCGTATCAGCCTATCTCGATAAACCTTTTACTACACGGAGATAGAAACCTTCCTTATGAATTTAACAGAACTATATCAAACATAGTTCAGACGTTCTTAAAGGACACCAAGCGTTTCTCGTGAAACCGAATGAACAGATTGAATTAATCAATCATTAATAATTTTTTATTCTTAATTTCTACATGTATCCGCTTTGAATGTTGCCATGTAGCACAATGCAGCTTCTGTGTCCCATTAACGTTTCCTACGTTACGGGAATACAGAGATTGTATTGTTGAACAGCGTTTGACTACATGCACGATATCTGGTTCTACGCTGTATGGGAAATTTGTAAGATCTCTTTAGCGGAGTTGTTCTCTATTCAACAATTATGAATGCTTAATTGTAAAACAGCATCACACCAAATTGTATTTGTAGATATTCTCCACACAAATAACTCCTTAAACTTCCAATAAGTCCTACCTGTTTCATGTATACTATGTCATATGTTTTTTTCATTCTGTCATTTACTTGTTTGACAAGCCTTAGTTTAACAAAGATTTTTTTTGTTATGATATTTTATATTCCATGCATAGTATATATGTCCAAACGTTCGAATAGTTTCTCTAAATGATTGTTCTCATATATGAATTTACGTCTGCATTACAACAACTATTATCGTCTGTATACAGTCAGGAACACTAGGTTTTACAGTAAACCAGCATTTACCTCAATACATCAACTTTTTTTTACTCTGTCAAGTCAACAATTTTTTTTACTGCAGCAGGTGGTCTGCCACTAGGCGGCAGCACTTGAGATTGTGACACCATAAACTGAAATTAGTCATGGTGTTGGACACTGCCACCAGGGGCAGTGTAGTGCACAATGGAATGCACTATACATGAGTAAAAATAAATCGACTACTCTAAGTCAATTTAAGTCAACTGTTGTATATTATTTCTTATAGTTCACCAGTAACAATATAATTATGATCGAGATAACCACACTGGCTAGTATTCACATAGTAGTATTCCTACTATGGCCAGTGCGGTTACTTTTTTCCAAAAAAAAGTTGACTGCTGCAAGTAGATAAATTGTTGCTTGAAAAAGTGGTAGGGCTGACTTTCCCATTTTATGCTAAATGAAGTTAACATTATTCACACTAGTACCCCACTACACATGTATGTTTGTTGTTAGCCAACAAAAATAATAAAAAATATAAAAAGCCATACTGGCCATAGTATTTCTACTATGGCCAGTATGGTATTTTTTTTTTTATAAAAGTTGACTGCTACGAGTAAAAAAATTTTTGCTTGAAACAGTGATAGAGCTGGCAAGCCCACTCTGTGCTGAATGAAGTTAACAGTATTCACATACTAGTACCCTACTACAGGTATATGTTTGTTGTTAGCCAACAATAATAATAATAATCAAAATAACCATACTGGTCATAGTATTTCTACTATGGCCAATATGGTAATTTTTTTCTTACAAAAGTTGACTGCTACGAGTAAATAAATTTTTGCTTGAAACAGTGGTAGGGCTGACTTGCCCATTTTATGCTGAATGAAGTTAACAGTATTCACATACTAGTACCCCACTACAGGTATATGTTTGTAGTTAGATAACAATAATATTAGTAATCAAAATAACCATAATGGCCATAGTATTTCTACTATGGCCAGTATGGTAATTTTTTTTTATAAAAGTTGACTGCTACGAGTAAATAAATTTTTGCCTAAAACAGTGGTAGGGCCGACCAGCCCATTTTATGCTGAATGAAGTTAACAGTGTTCACATACTAGTACCCCACTACAGGTATATGTGTGTTGTTAGCCAACAACAATAATAATAATCAAAATAACCATACTGGTCATAGTATCTCTACTATGGCCAGTATGGTAATTTGTTTTATAAAAGATGACTGCTGCGAGTAAATAAATTTTTGCCTGAAACAGTGGTAGGGCTGACTTTGCAATTTTATGCTGGATGAAGTTAACAGTATTCACATACTAGTACTCTACTACAGGTATATATTTGTTGTTAGCCAACAAAATAATAATAATCAAAATAACCATACTGGTCATAGTATTTCTACTATGGCCAGTATGGCAATTTTTTTAACAGTTGGCTGCTAGAAGTACAAATAATTTTGCTTGAAACAGTGGTGAAGCTGGCAAGCCTACTTTATGCTGAATAAGGTTAACAGTATTCACATACTAGTACCCTACTACAGGTATATGTTTGTTGTTAGCCAACAATAATAATAATAATCAAAATAACCATACTGGTCATAGTATTTCTACTATGGCCAGTATGGCAATTTTTTTTTTTTACAAAAGTTGACTGCTACAAGTAAATGAATTTTTGCTTGGAACAGTGGTAGAGCTGACAAGCCCAGTTTATGCTGAATGAAGTTAACAGTATTCACATACTAGTACCCTACTACAGGTATATGTTTGTTGTTAGCCAACAATAATAATAATAATCAAAATAACCATACTGGTCATAGTATTTCTACTATGGCCAGTATGGCAATTTTTTTTTTTTTACAAAAGTTGACTGCTACAAGTAAATGAATTTTTGCTTGGAACAGTGGTAGAGCTGACAAGCCCAGTTTATGCTGAATGAAGTTAACAGTATTCACATACTAGTACCCTACTACAGGTATATGTTTGCTGTTAGCCAACAATAATGATAATAATCAAAATAACCATACTGGTATAGTATTTCTACTATGGCCAGTAGGGCAATTTTTTTCTTATAAAAGTTGACTGCTACAAGTAAATAAATTTTTGCTTGAAACAGTGGTAGAGCTGACAAGCCCAGTTTATGCTGAATGAAGTTAACAATATTCACATACTAGTACCCTACTACACGTACTGTACAAAGATTAATATATGCAGCTATTAAATTTGGCAGTTGTGAGCCCCACGTTCTTTAACGGATATTTAATTTAACATTTTAAAACTCACATGTATTTCTTAACATATATCTAGTTAATTTGGTGGACGATTTAATTTGTCGGTTTCACCCCTACCGCCAAATTTGCCAATAAATCATCTGCCAAAATTAGTCGTTTTACAGTATATGTTTGTTGTTAGCCAACAATAATGATTATAATAAAAATAACCATGCTGGTCATAGTACTTCTACTATGGTCAGTATGGTAAAAATTTTTTTATAAATGTTGGCTGCTACAAGTAAATAAAATTTTGCTTGAAACAGTGGTAGAGCTGGCAAGCCCATTTTATGCTGAATGAAGTTAACAGTATTCACATACTAGCATCCTAATACACGTATATGTTTGTTGTCAGCTAGCAATGATAGCAATAATAATCAAAATAACCGTATTGGTCATAGTATTTCTACTATGGCCGTTATGGTATTTTTTTATATAAAAGTTGACTGTCAGGAGTGCATAAATTTTTGCTTGAAACAGTGGTAGAGCTGGCAAGCCGATTTTATGCTGAATGAAGTTGATAGTATTCACATACTAGTACCCTACTACACGTATATGTTTGTTGTTAGCCGATAATAATAATAACTGGACGTCAAGGCCTAAAGATGCCTTGGGGCATTTCGTAAGAAGCTCTATTCCTACATACACCTAAGATACCTAGTCTAGAACCATGATGACTGAAAACATCCGTGGTTAAAGTTTAACTGACAAACCCCTTATTCATCTTTGTGTAGAATGTTCATTCTGCTTCATGACACACCGTTACTGAGATATCAACGGAAATAAAGAATACCAAATTAACATAAAAATTCAGGTCAAGGTCAGAGTTCATCCCTGATACCCTTTATATATGCTTGTCTTGGGCAATGAGTCTGAAAATAACTCCCGTTTTGCTCTACGATGGACCGTTTCTGAGATATTGAAGATATTGAATCGGGCAGAAAGTTTGACACCAGGGGTCGTCTCGATCCAATATTCACACCGTCCCCCTAGACTAGTTTGTCTAGTGCCAGAAAGCCGAATGAAGCTCTGTTTCGCTCTACGAAACACCTTTTTCAAGATACAGCCAAACAGGAAGTGCCGAGTCAGAGAAAAAAAAATTGACACCAGAGTTTGTCTTGTCTAATGCCAACAGGCCGAAATTGAGCTCCATCTGCTCTACAAAGCACAGTTTCCGAGAAACAGCCAAACAAGAAGTGTCGAGTCGGAGAAAAAAATCGACACCAGGGGTCGTCTCGACCCAGGATACCTGCTAGACTAGTTTGTCTAGTCCCAGGTGACCGATATCAAGCTCCGTTTCGCTCTACGATGCACCGTTTGCGAGATACGGCCAAACAGGAAGTGCCGAGTTGGGGAAAAAATATTGACACCAGGGGTCATCTCTTCCCGAAATACCCCCTAGACCAATCCAAGTCTAGTGCCATAAGGCCGAAATTAATCTCCGTTTCGCTCTGTGACGCACGGTTTCCGAGATACGGCCAAACAGTAGGCGCCTAGTCGGGAAAGAATTTCGACACCAGGGTGTTTGTATAGTGCCAGGAGCCCAGAAATAAGTTTTGCTCTACGATGCACCGTTTCCGAGATATGGCCAAGCAGAAAGTGCCGAGCCGTAGAAAAAAAATCGACACCAGGAGTCGTCTCGACCCAAGATACCCTAGTCTAGTTTGTCTAGTGCCAGTGGGCCGAAATTGAGCTTCGTTTTGCTCCAAGACACATCGTTTCCGAGAAACAGGCAATCAGGAAGTGCGGAGTCGGCGGAAAAAAAATCGACACCACGGGTCGTTTGATCAAAGATACCCCCTAGACTAGTTTGCCAGATGCCAGGAGGCCGAAATTTAGCTCCATTTCGCTCTACGAAGCACCGTTTTCGAGATACGGCCAAACAAGTGTGTCGAGTCCGCGAAAAAAAAAGTATACACCAGGGGTCATCTCAACCCAAGATACCCAAGATATTGGTTCCGAGCTCTTGGTCAAAAATCATCTGACGGCTTGATCCCCAAATCAGTAGGGTTCTTCCCTGGTGGTATTTGAGCCTCCATGCAAAGTTCTGCAGCCACTGCATGAATACTTTTTGAGTAATCGATTGGAAACCAAGTCTCAAAATCTATTCTTGATTTCATCCTCACGAACCTCACAAACCCCGGGGCAGGTGTAAATGGAGCATATGTCCCATGTATTTTAGGTCCCCCGGACATATATTCCTAGGGGAAATAGTCTGCCTGGACATGAGTGTCGGAGAAATATGTCCCTGGACATGTTTTCCTGGGGAATTAGGTTCGTCTGATATACATTACTGAGAATATTGTCCCACTGGACAACATTTCCTAGGAATATTCTCAGTGATATATATCAGACGGACCTAATTCCACAGGAAAACATGTCCAGGGATATAAATATGTCCCTGGACATGTTTTCCTGGGGAATTAGATCCGTCTGATATATTACTGAGAATATTGTCCCACTGGACAACATTTCATAGTAATACTTGTGTGTGGGACCTATTTTATGTAGGCCGTAAATTTCTTTTACACCTACTCCAAAACAATAGGGGTCTCTCACGTAATATTTCTGAACACTGAAGAAAATTTGGACAAGATCCGTTCAGGCACTCACAAGTTATGGGTCGGAAACCAAAACGGCGAAAGTAAAAGAAAAAAAAATAGAATGTTTCGTGCCGAAATGCCCCAAATAATCGAAATAACCATACTGGTCATATTATTTCTACTATGGCCAGTATGGTAATTTTTGTTGACTGTAGATAAATTTTTGCTTGACACAGTGGTAGAGCTGACAAGCCCATTTTGTGCTGAATGAAGTTAACAGTATTCACATACTAGTACCCTGCTACACGTAAATGTTTGTTGTCAGCCAAT
Organism: Terebella lapidaria; assembly: GCA_949152475.1. Classification (NCBI taxonomy): domain Eukaryota; kingdom Metazoa; phylum Annelida; class Polychaeta; order Terebellida; family Terebellidae; genus Terebella; species Terebella lapidaria. The sequence goes on from OX424567.1 coordinate 21,771,974, forward strand.
AATAATAATAATAATAACCATACTGGTCAATGGCCAGTATGGTAATTTTTTTTATATGAAAGTTGACTGCTATGAGTAAATAAATTTTTGCTTGAAACAGTAGTAGAGCTGACAAGCCCAGTTTATGCTGAATGAAGTTAACAATATTCACATACTAGTACCCTACTACACGTACTGTACAAAGATTAATATATGCAGCTATTAAATTTGGCAGTTGTGAGCCCCACGTTCTTTAACGGATATTTAATTTAACATTTTAAAACTCACATGTATTTCTTAACATATATCTAGTTAATTTGGTGGACGATTTAATTTGTCGGTTTCACCCCTACCGCCAAATTTGCCAATAAATCATCTGCCAAAATTAGTCGTTTTACAGTATATGTTTGTTGTTAGCCAACAATAATGATTATAATAAAAATAACCATGCTGGTCATAGTACTTCTACTATGGTCAGTATGGTAAAAAAAATTTTATAAATGTTGGCTGCTACAAGTAAATAAAATTTTGCTTGAAACAGTGGTAGAGCTGGCAAGCCCATTTTATGCTGAATGAAGTTAACAGTATTCACATACTAGCATCCTAATACACGTATATGTTTGTTGTCAGCTAGCAATGATAGCAATAATAATCAAAATAACCGTATTGGTCATAGTATTTCTACTATGGCCGTTATGGTATTTTTTATATATAAAAGTTGACTGCCAGGAGTGCATAAATTTTTGCTTGAAACAGTGGTAGAGCTGGCAAGCCGATTTTATGCTGAATGAAGTTGATAGTATTCACATACTAGTACCCTACTACACGTATATGTTTGTTGTTAGCCGATAATAATAATAACTGGACGTCAAGGCCTAAAGATGCCTTGGGGCATTTCGTAAGAAGCTCTATTCCTACATACACCTAAGATACCTAGTCTAGAACCATGATGACTGAAAACATCCGTGGTTAAAGTTTAACTGACAAACCCCTTATTCATCTTTGTGTAGAATGTTCATTCTGCTTTATGACACACCGTTACTGAGATATCAACGGAAATAAAGAATACCAAATTAACATAAAAATTCAGGTCAAGGTCAGAGTTCATCCCTGATACCCTTTATATATGCTTGTCTTGGGCAATGAGTCTGAAAATAACTCCCGTTTTGCTCTACGATGGACCGTTTCTGAGATATTGAAGATATTGAATCGGCCAGAAAGTTTGACACCAGGGGTCGTCTCGACCCAATATTCACACCGTCCCCCTAGACTAGTTTGTCTAGTGCCAGAAAGCCGAATGAAGCTCTGTTTCGCTCTACGAAACACCTTTTTCAAGATACAGCCAAACAGGAAGTGCCGAGTCAGAGAAAAAAAAAATGACACCAGAGTTTGTCTTGTCTAATGCCAACAGGCCGAAATTAAGCTCCATCTGCTCTACAAAGCACAGTTTCCGAGGAACAGCCAAACAAGAAGTGTCGAGTCGGAGAAAAAAATCGACACCAGGGGTCGTCTCGACCCAGGATACCTGCTAGACTAGTTTGTCTAGTCCCAGGTGACCGATATCAAGCTCCGTTTCGCTCTACGATGCACCGTTTGCGAGATACGGCCAAACAGGAAGTGCCGAGTTGGGGAAAAAATATTGACACCAGGGGTCATCTCTTCCCGAAATACCCCCTAGACCAATCCAAGTCTAGTGCCATAAGGCCGAAATTAATCTCCGTTTCGCTCTGTGACGCACGGTTTCCGAGATACGGCCAAACAGTAGGTGCCTAGTCGGGAAAGAATTTCGACACCAGGGTGTTTGTATAGTGCCAGGAGCCCAGAAATAAGTTTTGCTCTACGATGCACCGTTTCCGAGATATGGCCAAGCAGAAAGTTCCGAGCCGTAGAAAAAAAATCGACACCAGGAGTTGATTTCATCCTCACGAACCTCACAAACCCCGGGGCAGGTGTAAATGGAGCATATGTCCCATGTATTTTAGGTCCCCCGGACATATATTCCTAGGGGAAATAGTCTGCCTGGACATGAGTGTCGGAGAAATATGTCCCTGGACATGTTTTCCTGGGGAATTAGGTCCGTCTGATATACATTACTGAGAATATTATCCCACTGGACAACATTTCCTAGGAATATTCTCAGTGATATATATCAGACGGACCGAATTCCACAGGAAAACATGTCCAGGGATATAAATATGTCCCTGGACATGTTTTCCTGGGGAATTAGATCCGTCTGATATATTACTGAGAATATTGTCCCACTGGACAACATTTCCTAGTAATACTTGTGTGTGGGACCTATTTTATGTAGGTCGTAAATTTCTTTTACACCTACTCCAAAACAATAGGGGTCTTTCACGTAATATTTCTGAACACTGAAGAAAATTTGGACAAGATCCGTTCAGGCACTCACAAGTTATGGGTCGGAAACCAAAACGGCGAAAGTAAAAGAAAAAAAAATAGAATGTTTCGTGCCGAAATGCCCCAAATAATCGAAATAACCATACTGGTCATATTATTTCTACTATGGCCAGTATGGTAATTTTTGTTGACTGTAGATAAATTTTTGCTTGACACAGTGGTAGAGCTGACAAGCCCATTTTGTGCTGAATGAAGTTAACAGTATTCACATACTAGTACCCTGCTACACGTAAATGTTTGTTGTCAGCCAATAATAATAATAATAATAACCATACTGGTCAATGGCCAGTATGGTAATTTTTTTTATATGAAAGTTGACTGCTACGAGTAAATAAATTTTTGCTTGAAACAGTGGTAGAGCTGACAAGCCCATTTTGTGCTAGATGAAGTCAACAGTATTCACATACTAGTACCCTGCTACACGTATATGTTTGTTGTTAGCTAATAATAACAGTAATAACTAGACGTCAAGGCCTAAAGATGCCTTGGAGGCATTTCGGTGTTAAGACTAATTTGTAATATTTATAGCATGTGTACCATGGGCTCTACAATGCTCTACGACACACTGTTCCAAGATATCGACGAAAATGAAAAATGCCGACTCGACGAAAAAATTTCAGGTCAAGGTCAAAGTTTATCCATAAATACCCCTTAGACGTGTTTGTCTAGTGCCACGAGTCCAAAAATAATGTCTGTTTCGCTCAACGACGCACCGTTTCCGAGATATCGACGAAAATGAAAAATGCCGACTCAGCAGAAAAAGTCAAGGTCGAAGGTCATCCTTGATACCCCTTAGACATGTTTGTCTAGGGCGACGAGTCTGAAAATAACGTCCGTTTCGCTCTTCGACGCACCGATTCCGGGATATCGACGAAAACGAAAAATTCCGACTCGGCGAAAAACTTTTAGGTCAAGGTCAAAGTTCATTCATAATACCCCTTAAACATGTTTGTCAAACAGTTTGCATGTTAATCTGGAGGTGTATTGAGAGATATGTGTGTATTGTTGCCTGCAATGCAATGTCCGACTGTTGTCTTGAAAGTATTTGCATGTATGCCTGATGACTGTAAGCAATGCTGGTAAAACATATGTAGGTAATGTACAGGTCATATAATATAAGAGCAAGTTCATCAGGTGAGGGTTGGAAGAACTGTAGGAACAGTAATATACAAATGTTTTGAGTTTCGAGATATAGTTGCTATGTTGTTGTTAGATACATATTGTGTTGTGTATTTGTAAATAACTGACTTGGCATTTTAATTGTGTTCAGTAGCTCATGAAACTGCCTGGTTTATTGCACTGTATAATACTTTAGACGGATGTACAAATTGCTCTATATTTATGCCATTATTGTAGGCTGCTCAAATTCCATAGAACATATTATGTAATAAATATATATTCGAAGGAAATGCTGTATAACTCCAGCCAAAAAATGTATATTTTGTACGATGTAGAAGAGGAAGTAAAGCAATAACCTTACTGCTAAACTTGCTGCATTTACACTTTACATATTCATTGTATTTACATTTACATGGTTATATTGTATCACACCTATGAGAGAATTATTGAACATAACAATATATAGTAGGAGATATACTTGATATTGAGAATATTTGAATAATTATTCAATGAATCAGGAATATAAATATGAAATACAATAAATTGGACTGGACTTTTAAGCTTCATGTCTATAGCATTTTGTAAATACTGTTGTTTTATTTTTGGGGCTACAATGTTTGGAATTGATTTTTAGTGAGTGGTGTACATATTGTCAATTATGTTCTTGTGCCATGTCTAAAAATTTTATCAAATTCCTATGCAAACAAGAATAATTCCATGAAAGCTTTTCATAAGCAATATGTTTTTGTTGAAATAAAAACTCAATTGAAATGATGAAATTTTGTCAATAAATACTTTGATTGAAAAAAAAAAAAAAAAAAATGTTTGTCTAGTGCCACGAGTCCGAAAATAACGTCCGTTTCGCTCTACGACGCACCGTTTCCGAGATATAGACGAAAACGAAAAATGTCGACTCAGCAGAAAAATTCAAGGTCAAGGTTGAAGGTCATCCTTAATACCCCTTAGACATGTTTGTCTAGAGCGACGAGTCTTAAAATAACGTCCGTTTCGCTCTACGACGCACCGTTTCCAAGATATGCAGGAAACCTCAAGGATGACTGGGCAAAAACTCTTCCGACCTCTAGGTCAAAGTTCGTTTGACGGATTGATCCCAAAATCAATAGGGTTCTTCCCTATTGATATATGAACCTCCGTGCAAAGTTCTGCAGCCATTGCCTACATACTTTTTGAGTTATCGAGCAGAAACAAAGTCCAAAAAAACAACATTGATTTCATCCTCACGGACCTCGGATCCGACTGAAAAACAATAGGGTTCTTCCGCATAATATGTCTGACCAATGCTGAAAATTTGGCGAAGATACATCGAGGCAAACTAAAGTTATCGGCCGGAAACCAAAACGGCGGAAAAAAAGAAAAAAAAAGGAAAAAAGAAATTCTGCTAAAACCATAAAGGCATTTCTTCCGAAATGCCTTAATAATAGTAATAATAATAATAATAATAATAATAATAATAATAACCATACTGGTCATAGTATTTCTACTATGGCCAGTATGGTAATTTTTTTTATAAAAGTTGACTGCTACGAGTAAATAAATTTTAGCTTGAAACGGTGTTAGAGCTGGCAAGCCCACTTCGTGCTGAAAGAAGTTAACAGTATTCACATACTAGTAACCTACTACACGTATATGTTCGTTGTTAGTAAACATAGTAAATAAATTTTAGCTTGAAACGGTGTTAGAGCTGGCAAGCCCACTTCGTGCTGAAAGAAGTTAACAGTATTCACATACTAGTAACCTACTACACGTATATGTTCGTTGTTAGCCAACAATAATACTAATAATAAAAATAACCATACTGGTCATGTTATTTCTACTATGGCCAGTATGTTTTTTATATAAAAGTTCACTGCTACGAGTAAATAAATGTTTGCTTGAAACAGTGGTGGAGCTGGCAAGCCATTAGTTATACCGGTAATTGACATGCTATGACCAGATTATCATTTGTTGTTGTTGTTAGAAATTTTCACTGCAACTAGTAACAATGAGTAAAGAAAGACGACCAACAGCATCTGCATATCTAACAGCAATAACCATCAAAAATGGTTTGTTTGCCATATTTGGTAAAATGACAATAATTGATCTGCAAACAAAATTTCCTCTGAAAATTTCGACTGGTAAAAAGAATTGAGCTTGTCACGGTGATAGAGTTGTGTGTGTGTAACTATGCTGCAGTCAAACCTCTCGTGAATGAATGCCTTCTCGCCCCAAGCAAAGAATGTTAAAAGTGTTCACTAATCAGAGGGGCATCACAATGTTAAAAGATGGGTTGGGCTTGAGAAAATATGTTCAGTAACTGAGAGTTGTCCCTAGCTGGAGGTGTTCACTTAACAGTAACAGAGTAAATACAACATGCATAGAAACACTTGAAAATGTCAGTGGCAATGGTGTTTATTTTTTCAACATGTTGATAACTAATTTGGAAATATTTACACATTAAAAAATATATTGCAGTATATGAATGAAGCTCATGAATTATCCATGATACAGTGACAGATACAGTGCATGAAAAGACATTATCATGAGCATGTCGCGATGATCATTAAAAAATGTACAAACTGACAACGAAAAACATTATTCTGATAATATAATACAAGTGACTCCCCAGTGTTATACAAGTCACTGCTATTAGGCTGGCTGACAGGGTTTTCAGGCACAAGCACAGTCAGTCAGTGAATACAGTAACCTTTCCTTGTAACAGTAGGCCTCAGCATCAGTGCTTTTTGGTGCAGGCTCACCAGGTCTCACAGTATTCAGCTGCATGTGGAGTCATCATCTGCATGGGTGAAGGTGAGGGAAAAATTCTAATTCCCAAAAAAGACACCCAAAAATCTTGACATCTGGTGCTGACTGACCAGGCTTCACAGTATTCAGCCACATGGGGAGCCAGCATTTTCAATCGGGAAGCCTGATTATGTACAATGAACTTTGTTCTTCAAGAATAATCAAGACAAAAAAAACAATGGTGTATATGTGAGCAATGAAAAGCATTATTCTGAACACATTTTCAATACATTGAGTGATGCCAGTATATGAGTGACAGGCACATTGCATGAACATTCATTGAAATATGCTGAAATATACGAATTCTGGTAGGGTCCAAAATTAGGCTGGTTTACTCTACTAGTTACACATGTACATAATTATGGTGTTGGGCACACAATGAAACCTGAATTTGACTTTCCGGGTAAACCTCGAGGGAGTATTTTTTTCTGAAGTACCAGATATAAAAAAGAACTCATCTATGCTTGTGAGTTGAGATGACACGGAGATTGAGGTGTGCTATACCACACGTTTTACTGTAGTAACACATACTTAAGATGTTGGCCATTTTGTTGATTACAAATTACCTGACGAATGTGTATGCATCCCCATTGTAAAGATGGGGGATCCTGGGTCGACAAGCTTGCTTCACACTAACCCTTGACAAGTTGATAAGTGTTTCATCAACATGCAAGGGATCGAAACTACATGTTTGACCCACAGAAATTTTGGAATGTATATATCGTAGTAATAATGAAACAAACATTTTGCTTAACAAGATGAACATATAGTTGTGGGGATATGTGTATTTTGCCTGCTGTGAAGTCATAACTTATGTACATGACTATGAATCACAAAAAAGTAAAAAGTATGGAGTACTTTTTAAGTTTAACAAATTCAATTTATTTTGTTGTCATAACATTGTGTTCACTGGAAAATGACAGAAAATGCATCTTGTTTAACTGAGGGAGCCAATAAAATCATTATTAACATCATAATTTGATAGAGACAGCTCGTATTTGCTTATGATATACAGTCAGTCCAATTTGCTAGTCCAAGTGTTTAAAAAAAATTCCACAGACAGGGGTAGGCCAGCAGAAAAATAAAATGTTAAGAATAGAGTAATAGAATAATAAACTAGACGAACTCCAGTCGCTGACGACCGCAGATGTGTATCCCCCATTGCCCTATCATCCCTGTCGACCCATAAACTATTAACAGACTCAACAAGCAAAAATTGATGTTAACTCCTTTCATAATATGACCATCATCACAACCATCAAATTTCTACCTCGTTGACCCCAATAATGAATGTTTCTTGTCCTAACTAATTTTACTGTTGTCAGTAATAGACTTTACTAGTAAAAATAATGTTAACTTATTCGGTTACACCCATGAAATTTCTACTGGACGAAACCTTTACTTTGTTGTGCTCAATAATAAATGTTTCTTGTCTCAACTACATTGTATTTTTATTGTGGTCATCAATAGATGAACTAGCAAAAATAATGTTAACTAAATTTTGGCTACAGTCATAGAATCTCTACTGGCCAGAGCCTTTACTTTGTTGAGTCCAATAATAAATATTTCTCGTCTCAACTATTGTTTGTTGTGGTCAATAATAGACTTAACTAGTAAAAACAATGTTAGATTATTCGGTAACACCCATGAAATCTCTACTGGACAAAACCTTTACTTTGTTGAGCTCAATAATAAACATGTCTCGTCTTAATCATTTTTATTGTGGTCAATAATAGACTCAACTAGTAAAATTAATGTTACCTTATTCGGTTACACCCGTGAAATCTCTACTGGACAAAACCTTTACTTTGTTCAGCTCAATAATAAATATTTGTCGTCTCAAGCATTTTTATTGTGGTCAATAATGGACTTAACTAGTAAAATTAATGTTAACTTATTCGGTACACCCGTGAAATCTCTACTGGACAAAACCTTTACTTTGTTGAGTTCAATAATAAATAATTCTCGTCTTAACCATTTTTATTGTGGTCAATAATAGACTTAACTAGTAAAAATAATGTTAACTTATTCGGTTACACCCGTGAAATCTCTACTGGACAAAACCTTTACTTTGTTGAGCTCAATAATAAATATTTATTGTCTCAACCATTTTTATTGTGATCAATAATAGATTTAACTAGTAGAATTAATGTTAACTTATTCGGTAATATTGTTCTGTTTTCACCAAAAACATCAGTTCTGTATTCTGAACAAGAATCCAGTGGCATTTGTTTTCATGGTACAGGGTATTGGAGTGAACACAGGTGTCCAAGTGGGTTTTTTAATGGACGTAATGAGTTAGTCTGTTAACTAATTAATATTTATTTGATCATTCTGAAAAACAACATTCTACGTGGGACAGTTTTTCTTATCGTGCCTCTGCGGTTTCGTCATCATGCATCAAAAACTCCCACCCGTAGAGTATTCACAAGCCATGTGTGTTAAACAGGCTAATTTTAGCATGAAATGTGTTGCCAGTCAATCCACCAAGATCGACTGGTGTCGGGATCTTACCACAAGATGTGTCTGTATAAAAAATTATTAGAATCGGTTAAGATAATTTTGCAACCTGTAGAGAGTTCACAAGAAATCATCCACAGTTGACGCGGACACGGCGGCGCGGCGGAGACAAATCCATAGTATCCGCCGAACTTTGTTCTGGGGGATACAATGATAGTATATTACAACATCCAGTGAAAAAGCACAGGTGTAGGACTGTAGGGCGACATTTAAATTCATTTCCATTTGTTATATTTACTCTCGAGTTCCAAGTAATAGTATAGATGGAAATAAGAGTAACTATGGCTGGAAAACTATACTATACTATAAGACACACAAAACAAATTATTGACTGTTGACAGTGTAATTTAATTCACTGCTGTAGGTGAATAAAACTTGAGCACAGTGTGATTCAAAGCCAAAAAATATTAACATGAGAGTTCATGCCATGCCATGCACCATAAACGCACATTACTGTTGGCAGTGTAATTCAATTTACTTCTGAAAGTAAATAAATTCAAGCACATCAGTTTGAATGTAAATTGCGATTTGTGACATGTACAGGTTGTGACATGTACCTCGTGTACAATGATATATTGCCAGTTTCATTTCATGTCAAACTATGTTTTTTTCATATTGGTCCCAACTAGTGGTTAACAAAATAAAATTTCAAAATCTCTGATTGTTCCAAGTTACAGCGTGTGTTGGTGTGTGTGTGTATATGTGTGAGTGTGATGATACAAAACTGAGTTTGTATATACATCATCTTACCATGGTTACTAGTTACATGTATATGTATGGCGCAATTTATTGACTAGTGGCAGTGTAATTTAATTTACTGCTGTAAGTAAATAAACCCCGTGTATACCGGTACCACCTATCCCGATGTGCATAATCTCATGATACATATTATGATTCAAGGTACCTCATACTTTTTTCATCTTTCCACAAATCATGCTTATACTGTGGCGCCCCATTCGTGCTACAAAAAAGAGAATTTATTTTTCTTTTCTAACTCTTACATATGAGATAGTATCTCATACGTATGAGTTACTAAGTCATACGTATGAGTTACTAAGTCATACGTATGAGATAATAAGTCATACGTTTGAGATACTAAGTCATATGTATGAGATACTATCTCATATGTATGAGATACTATCTCATACATATGAGATACTAAGTCATACGTATGAGATAATAAGTCATATGTATGAGATACTATCTCATATATATGAGATACTAAGTCATACGTATGAGATACTAAGTCATACGTATGAGATAGTATCTCATACGTATGTGTATGTCATAGTATCTCCTACGTATGAGTTAGTATCTCCTACGTATGAGTTAGTATCTCCTACGTATGACATATTATCATCGGATTGCTGACCATGCGCGATCCTGATTGGTCAACTCTCCGACAATACCACGCCGTATTTGTAGAGCTGTGACACAACCCCGCGATATTTTCTGTATCGTGGGCTTCATGCGGGTATTACGGAAAGACGTTTTGGAGAGTTCCAATGATAAAATCGTTACCATGGACTTCAGACCCCAATACGGCTGGATATCTGCCTTAATTAAAAATTCGTTCTTTACTCGGAGAATTTACATGAACGTATATCAAACTCAACAATCAAAATGCATGCCTACCATTTTCATGCCCCTTATTTCTGTTTCTATATGTCCAATAATGTCGTTTGTACGTGTACATATAATGTCATATCGTGTGTACATGATCCATGAGTCGTACCTTTTTGTGAAGAAATTTCTTCGTCTATACGTCGATACAACATTGTTTCTGTGAGAGTCAAACATTCTTTACTTACACACGTCAACAAGTTATCTTAGATTACACTGGCTATAACTACCATGATAACCAATTACGATGAACGATTCCTGTACATATTCATCAAAACTAGGATATTGTGTACACTTACAGCAAATGTGAATCTTATTCTGAAGGTAGTATTTCAACTTTTCTGTTCTATCTTCATGATATTGCTAATCAATGTCATGTTACCATTTGTATTCGTCTTGGCTCTACACATGCTGATGATGCTATATATTCATTGTATTCTCAGCTGACGGAGTCTGAATGTAAATTACGAGGTATACTTGCATGATAGATGTTATGCTGATATAAATTACATAGGCAATAATCAATTATTATTTTGAAATCTTTTATATTTGTCAATGTCAGAGTTGATTAGCACGTGGAACTTATTGCTGTCTGTGACCTATTCAAAAAGGTGTGAATTATCAAAAATGTTATTTCCTGGTATAATTAGATTTTGGGTTATTGATTATCAATCAAGTGTGCCGTACAAAACAAAATTACTTTGTGACATATATCATGTGCTTGACATATTGGAACGATACATACTTAACATCTTATTGACATATATCTACTTTGAAAAGGTTCGAAGACCGAGCTTTAAATCATTTTTGAAAACAAATGATGCCTGTAAGGTATGAATATTCCATGGATTGCTCTCAACGATATAATATAAAATGTGTGTATGTGTGGGTGTGATGATACAAAACTGAGCTTGTATATCCATGAGTCCTCTTACCATAATTACTTGTTACATGTGTATGTATGGCACGATTTATTGACTAGTGGCAGTGTAATTTAATTTACTGCTGTAAGTAACTAAACCTTGTGTATACCGGTACCACCTATCCCGATGTGCATGATCTCATGATACATATGAAGCAAGGTACCTCATACTTTTTTCCATCTTTCCACTAATCAAAGATTAGTGGAAATTATGATGGTTATAATGATAAAATGGTTATAATAATGGTTATAATGGTTATAATTGATAAAATTATAATGATTATAATGGTCGACATTATAATCGACCATCTATTCATAATATTTCCTTTGATGGTCTACTCGAAATATTGAAACAACCACTTGGACTGCACTATGTTCGCACTAAATTATTTGCCATACCTCATGTTAAACTTAAAGAACTAGAGGACCAATGTCCTACCCACTATATCAGAAATACCAATAGCTATGAATTTCGTCTGTATTCCATTATCATGGATATTGTTTATCATCGGCTTTATAAGCCAACACAGAATTCCGAATATATACCACCCAAACGGTCTTTTCTGAAGATAAAATTTGCCAATAAAGGTATTGATGCACTTAACATCGGTAATATATTACATCATAAGTCTGTTCAGTCCCAGGTACCATCATACTTCACTGACACGGCTGCTCCATCTGTATCCTACTCATATACCAAATCTGTTGCTTCCAAGATTTTCAACTACAAACAAACATTGAATGATTTGGATATTGATGATCTCTTACATAACCCACCCTCCTGCACTTGCATTAACTCTCCGTTCATACACGATCCAGTTGGGCATGTTATTTCAGGCGACCTCAATATAGTGGAGAATGAATCATTGAAAGACATTTTGTCCAAAGGTCCCAAATATAGAGAGCCCACGTCGTTTTCATGGAGATACAATTTTAAGTCAATCATGGATGCAGTTGAGGAGCATGCCAGAAAATGGACAACGCGAGAAAAGGCAGAAACTGATTCTCTGTCAGAATGGGTCAAACAGATTAGGTCATTGGTAAACAAACGCATTAATGTTTTGTCAAAGTCAGTTAGTACTAAATATAGCTCTGTCTTCAATGATCCCGTGGTTACTAATAGTTTGTTGAAACTTCAAAAAAGGTTCGTCATTGTCCCTGCAGATAAAGCTTCTAATAATGTTGTTTTTGTTTGTAAAGCATACTATATACAGTGCCTGTTTGACGAACTGGGTATTGCCAACAATACTAATTCCAATAGTACATACCAAGCCATTACCGTGCCCAAACAGGATATCTTATCAAATCATTTGTCTGTATTGCATTCGTTTGGTATTACTACCTCATGTAAAGATTCTAATCTACCGAACTTATATTGGATCCCAAAGTTGCACAAAAATCCACACAAACAAAGATATATTTCAGGTTCAGCATCATGTTCTACCAAAGCCCTTTCTAAAATATTAACTACTATATTGTCTAAAATTAAACAGGGTCTCCAAAAGTACTCTGAAACCATCTATTCTAGAAGTGGTATAAACCAAATGTGGATATTAAAAAATTCCAAATCTTTATTGGAATATCTACATGCTCACACACTTTCAAAAGTAACGTCTATCAAAACATTTGATTTCTCCACTTTGTACACAACTATACCTCATTCTGAACTGAAATCTCAGCTTAAAAAACTAATCAATAATTCATTTTTCTCTAAAAAGGGACAACGTCGGTACCACTATATTGTAGTTAAATATAATACCGCTTATTTTGTTAAAGGCGACTCTGATGCCCCATACAAATATACTGAAATAGATGTGGTAAATATGGTTAATTTTCTGATTGATAATATTTTTGTGGAATTTGGTGGTCGAATATTTCAACAAACTATTGGTATTCCCATGGGTACAAACTGTGCACCATTATTGGCAGACCTGTTTTTATACTCATATGAATCAGATTTTATCCAACATTTACAAAGAGGAGGTTCTAAGAAACTAACATGTAATTTTAATTTCACTTTCCGTTACATAGATGATGTATTGTCGCTAAATAATCCCAAGTTTGGTGATTATTTGGATGTCATATATCCTAAGGAACTTGAAATTAAGGATACTACAGAATCCGCTAATTTTTAAAAAAATCTAGACCTGAGGTTGGAAATTGATAATGATTCTAACCTGTCAACTAGATTATATGACAAACGTGATGATTTCAATTTTTCCATAGTCAATTTCTCTTTTCTAAGCAGCAACATTCCTATGTCACCGGCATATGGTGTGTTTGTTTCTCAACTTATACGCTATTCCAGAGCTAGTTGCAAATATGAGGACTTTGTCTATCGAAGTGCCCAGCTAGTCCCTAAACTGCTACGACAAGGATATGTTTTACCAAGACTTATCGCTGCGTTTAAGAAATTCTATGGACGTCATCATGATCTGGTTGATAAATACAGCAAATCCATGTCTGCCATGCAACTAGATCTATTTTCATGTTAATTTTGGGGAATTCATGACGGGTGCCACTAGTGGGGCAGGAAATGCTCACTCTTTCCGGAACACCTGATTTCACCTCCTGATGGCCATTTACGGGGGTTCATGAGTTTCCCTGTCATTTTTGTTTTCTCTCACTTCGTATGCCTGATATGACTTTCTGTCCCCGGACTATGAGATTGGATAACGGACCCTGTTTTGTTTGCTCGGAATACTTGATACTGGGTATTGATTCCACGTCTATTACTGTCTTGGCGACCTTGAGCAATAAAAAATATTTCATTCTTTATTTGGAGAATTTACATGTACATGTATCAAACTCAACAATCAACATGCATGCCTATCATTTTCATGTCCCTTATTTCTGTTACCATATGTCCAATAATGTCGTCTGTGCTTGTACATATAGTGTCATATCGTGTGTACATGATCTATGAGTCGTACCTCTTTTTGTGAAGAAATTTCTTCGTCTATACGTCGATACAACATTGTGACTTTGAGAAGTCAAACATTGTTTACTGACACACGTCAACAAATTATCTTATGGAAAGATTATACTGGCTTTAACTACCATGATTGTGATGAATGATTCCTGTACATATTCATCAAACCATGGGATATGGTGTACACTTACAGCAAATGTGAATCTTATTCTGAAGGTAGTAATTCAACTTTTGTGTTCTATCTTCATGATATTGCTAATCAATTTCCTGTTACCATTGTCATGATTTGTATTCGTTTTGGCTCTACACATGCTAATGATGCTATATTTTCATTGCATTCTCCGCTGACGGAGTCTGAATGTAAATTACGAAGTATACTTGCATGATAGATGTTATGCTAATATAAAATACATAGGCAATGTTCAATTATTGTTTTTAAATCTTTTATATTTGTCAATGTCAGGGGTGATTGGCACGTGGAAATAATTGCTGTCTGTGACCTATTCAAAAAGGTGTGAATTATCAATCAAAGATGTTATTTCCTGGTATAATGAAATTTTGGGCTATTGATTGTCAATCAAGTGTGCCGTACAAAACAAAATTGCTCTGTGCCATATATGATGTGCTTGACATATTGGAAAGATACGTATTTTACATCTTATTGACATATGTCTACTTTGAAAAGGTTCGAAGACCGAGCTCTAAATCATTTTTGAAAACTAATGATGCCTGTAAGGTATGAATACTCCACAGATTGCTCTCAATGAAATAATCTAAAATGTGTGTATGTGTGGGTGTGATGATACAAAACTGAGTTTGTATATCCATGAGTCATCTTACCATAGTTACTTGTTACATGTGTATGTATGGCACAATTTATTGACTATCATGACTATTGGCAGTGTAATTTAATTTACTGCTGTAAGTAACTAAACCTTGTGTATACCGGTACCACCTATCCCGATGTGCATGAGCTCATGATACATATGATGCAAGGTACTTCATACTTTTTTTCCATCTTTCCACTTATCTTGATAATACTGTCTTGGCACTTGAACAATAAAAAATATTTCATTCTGTACTTGGAGAATTTACATGTACATGTACGTGTATCAAACTCAACAATCAACATGCATGCCTACCATTTTCATGCCCCGTATTTCTTTTACCATATGTCCAATAATGTCGTCTGTATGTGTACATATAGCACTATATTGTCATATCGTGTGTACATGATCCATGAGTCGTACCTCTTTTTGTGAAGAAATTTCTTCGGCTATACGTCGATACAACTTTGTTCCTGTGAGAGTCAAACATTCTCTACTTACACACGTCAACAAGTTACCTTAGGGAAAGATTACACTGGCTATAACTACCATGATAAACAATTACGATGAACGATTCCTGTACATATTCATCGAAACATGGGATATGGTGTACACTTACAGCAAATGTGAATCTTATTCTGAAGGTAGTAATTCAACTTTTGTGTTCTATCTTCATGATATTGCTAATCAATGTCCTGTTACCATTGTCATGATTTGTATTCGTCTTGGCTCTACACATGCTAATGATGCTATATATTCATTGTATTTTCCACTGACGGAGTCTGAATGTAAATTACGAGGTATACTTGCATGATAGATGTTATGCTAATATAAATTACATAGGCAATAATCAATTATCATTTTTAAATCTTTTATATTTGTCAATGTCAGGGTTGATTAGCACGTGGAACTAATTGCTGTCTGTGACCTATTCAAAAAGGTGTGAAATGTATGTATCAACCTATTACCGCTGTTAACCAAATTTTGATGATGCCAATAAAAAACCTAATGTCAAAAACTTTCGGAATAGAAACAAAACCCAACCAAACTTTCATATTTGAAGCCACACTGGCGTCATCAGGGGCAGACAGTGTGTAATTATAGTTGTTTCTACTGTACACCAGATGAAATTAGTGTACAACTGCCCAACAACTTATCAAAACAATTTAGAAATCAGAAACAAACCCCCTTGAAATAGGTGTATGACAAGTACATAAGTACCCAATCACAAGCCAAAAGGCTACTGAGTAACAATCAAAGATGTAACTCCAAGTTACATTGTAACTCCAAGTTACAATAACAATCAAAGATGTTATTTCCTGGTATAATTAGATTTTGGGATATTGATTATCAATCCAGTGTGCCGTACAAAACAAAATTGCTTTGTGACATATATCATATGCTTGACATATTGGAAGGATACGTACTTAACATCTTATTGACATATGTCTACTTTGAAAAGGTTCGAAGACTGAGCTTTAAATCATTTTTGAAAACTAATGATGCCTGTAAGGTATGAATATTCCACGGACTGCTCTCAACGATATAATATAAAATGTGTGTATGTGTGGGTGTGATGATACAAAACTGAGTTTGTATAGCCATGAGTCCTCTTACCATAGTTACTAGTTAGATGTATATGCATGGCACAATTTATTGACTAGTGGCAGTGTAATTTAATTTACTGCTGTAAGTAAATAAACCTTGTGCATACCGGTACCACCTATCCCGATGTGCATGATCTCATGATACATATGATGCAAGGTACCTCATACTTTTTTTCATTTTTCCACAAATCATGCTTATACTGTCTTGGCACCTGAGCAATAAAAAAAAATTCATTCTTTACTTGAAGAATTTACACGTACGTGTATCAAACTCAACAATCAACATGCATGCCTATCATTTTCATGCCCCTTATTTCTGTTTCCATATGTCCAATAATGTCGTCTGTGCTTGTACATATAGTGTCATATTGCGTGTACATGATCCATGAGTTGTACCTCTTTTTGTGAAGAAATTTCTTCGTCTATACGTCGATACAACATTGTTACTGTAAGAAGTCAAACATTCTTCACTTACACACGTCAACAAGTTATCTTAGGGAAAGATTATACTGGCTATAACTACCATGATTACGATGAACGATTACTGTATATATTCATCAAACCATGGGACAAGGTGTTCACTTACAGCAAATGTGAATCTTATTCTGAAGGTAGTAATTCAACTTTTGTGTTCTATCTTCATGATATTGCTAATCAATGTCATATTGCCATTGTCATGATTTGTATTCATCTCGGCTCGTCACATCCTAATGATGCAATATTTTCATTGTATTCTCAGCTGACGGAGTCTGAATGTTAATTACGAGGTATACTTGCATGATAGATGTTATGCTAATATAAAATACATAGGCAATGTTCAATTATTGTTTTTAAATCTTTTATATTTGTCAATGTCAGGGGTGATTGGCACGTGGAACTAATTGCTGTCTGTGACCTATTCAAAAAGGTGTGAATTATCGATCAAAGATTTTATTTCCTGGTATAATTAAATTTTGGGCTATTGATTGTCAATCAAGTGTGCCGTACAAAACAAAATTGCTCTGTGACATATATGATGTGCTTGACATATTGGAACTATACATACTTAACATCTTATTGACATATGTCTACTTTGAAAAGGTTCGAAGACCGAGCTTTAAATCGTTTTTGAAAACTAATGATGCCTGTAAGGTATGAATATTCCACAGATGGCTCTCAACGAGATAATCTAAAATGTGTGTATGTGTGGGTGTGATGATACAAAACTGAGTTTGTATATCCGTGAGTCCTCTTACCAACTTGTTACATGTATATGTATGGCACAATTTATTGACTAGTGGCAGTGTAATTTAATTTACTGCTGCAAGTAACTAAACCTTGTGTATACCGGTACCACCTATCCCGATGTGCATGAGCTCATGATACATATGATGCAAGGTACCTCATACTTTTTTCCATCTTTCCACTTATCATGATGATACTGTCTTGGCACTTGAGCAATAAAAAATATTTCATTCTGTACTTGGAGAATTTACATTTACGTGTATCAAACTCAACAATCAACATGCATGCCTATCATTTTCATGCCCCTTATTTCTGTTACCATATGTCCAATAATGTCGTCTGTACGTGTACATGTAGTGTCATATCGTGTGTACATGATCCATGAGTCATACCTCTTTTTGTGAAGAAATTTCTTCGTCTATACGTCGATACAACATTGTCACTGTGAGAGTCAAACATTCTTTACTTACACACGTCAACAAGTTATCTTAGGGAAAGATTATACTGGCTATAACTACCATGATAACCAATTACGATGAACGGTTCCTGTACATATTCATCAAAACATGGGATATGGTGTACACTTACAGCAAATGTGAATCTAAATCTGAAGGTAGTAATTCAACTTTTGTGTTCTATCTTCATGATATTGCTAATCAATGTCCTGTTACCATTGTTATGATTTGTATGATTTGTATCGCGGCTCTATACGTGCTAATGATGTTATATATTCATTGTATTCTCAGCTGTCGGATCCTGCACCTAGTCACAACACAAGCAGGGCATACTTAATTTTTATTCACCAGTTCGTGTCTGTTGAACAGCTTGAATTGTAAGCATTTCTCAGCAATATATACATGTACACACATGATACTGGATATAGGTTGCCAGTAATTGATTTTACAGTGGCACATGAAAATCTGAAAAATAATCTGTCGGATGAAGTGTACTGTTAAAGTCTAACTAGAGTGTATAATTTTTATGTTCTTATACCGTGGAGCTGGTTTCCCTGATCATTTTGGTTTTTACAGAACTTGAAAATCTCAACCACAACCGGAGATATTTCTATTTTCGTGAATTACTTTTTTCCAATCTATCAGCATTTTGCAGGACCTCGTTAATTATTATAATTAGATATTCATGACGTCATATGAGTCAAGTACCATAATTAGCTATCTAAACCTCATTTATGCAAGGGTTATGATGTAGATAAAGGTTCCTATAGAAACTGATATGTTTTGTGGTAATGAATAGTCAGTCTTTTGTTATGCCATCATGTTGTCAAGGCTGCACAGTCAGAGCTAGCGCCCCTTAGCAACCAGTTGTTGGGTGGGTTGCTATGGGCAATTGAACTGTTAGGACATGTGAAGGTGCTACTTTCTTTCAACATTTTGACAAAGGATCATAATGTAACAAAACCTGAGGTCCTAATGATGTGGAATTATCAGTGGTTAGCAACAAAATCTCTATAGCAACGTGGTTGCTATGGGCCATATTCCGGCTCTGGTTGCCATGACGCCAACAAAATTTATTTAAAATTTGAATATTTTCTGTATGGACTCATTATGTGGAACAAAAATTATTTTCATGTTCTTTAATATTATGCAGTACTGGTTTCAATGAGCTCATTATCTTTCAGTGACTCATATGACGTCATCATTGCTCATTTGCATATTTGCATATGACCCCGAAAGATCAATAGGACATGTCATAAACAAACCGCCATAAAATAGTGACTATTCGAGATATTTCAATTTTGTAAAAACAGAAATGATCCCCAGACTTACGTCTTTGATATTGACACTAAACTAAAAAAAGTTATTTTTTCACTCTAGTTAGGCTTTAAAGTTAATTCATTCTTACTGGCACGAGTCAGTTTTGCCCAAAAGTACGAGTAAAACAAGCATCAACCGATGTGTACATGTACATGTGCCGCTTTCATACAATCTACAGATCCTTAGGGATTACATGTTCAATTTAGTGGGTAATTTCATTCCGACCTGATTTCCTATAGTTAAAATCCGGAATGACAACTGGTTATGATAGGAAAATGTATTTTATATTACACACTATTTGTTCTTTTTATTGGGCGGGTTGCGTGCAACCAACCTGCCTATTAGATTGGCGTGTCCGTCTGTCCGTCCGTCCGTCCGTCTAGCCGTTCGTCCGTCCGTCAACAATTTCTTGTGAACGCAATAACTTACAAAGTTTTTAACGAAATACCGCCAAAATCATACCAGAGGTGCATCATGAGCAGATCTCGGACAAGTTCGATGATGGGTGACCTTGACCTATTTTTCAGGTCGTGGCAGGACTTCGAACTTGACAATACATGAAAACAGGACTTTGTACCTTGTGAACGCGATAACTTACAAAGTTTTTAACAAAATACCGCCAAAATCATACCAGAGGTGCATCATGAGCAGATCTCGGACAAGTTCGATGATGGGTGACCTTGACCTATTTTTCAGGTCGTGGCAGGACTTCGAACTTGACAATACATGAAAACAGGACTTTGTACCTTGTGAACGCGATAACTTACAAAGTTTTTAACAAAATACCGCCAAAATTATACCAGAGGTGCATCATGAGCAGATCTCGGACAAGTTCGATGATGGGTGATCTTGACCTATTTTTCAGGTCGTGGCAGGACTTCGAACTTGACAATACATGAAAACAGGACTTTGTACCTTGTGAACGCGATAACTTACAAAGTTTTTAACGAAATACCGCCAAAATCATACCAGAGATGCATCATGAACAGATCTCGGACAAGTTCGATGATGGGTGACCTTGACCTATTTTTCAGGTCGTGGCAGGACTTCGAACTTGACAATACATGAAAACAGGACTTTGTACCTTGTGAATGCGATAACTTAAAAAGTTTTTAACGAAATACCGCCAAAATCATACCAGAGATACATCATGAGCAGATCTCGGACAAGTTCGATGATGGGTGACCTTGACCTATTTTTCAGGTCGTGGCAGGACTTCGAACTTGACAATACATGAAAACAGGACTTTGTACCTTGTGAACGCAATAACTTACAAAGTTTTTAACGAAATACCGCCAAAATCATACCGGAGGTGCATCATGAGCAGATCTCGGACAAGTTCGATGATGGGTGACCTTGACCTATTTTTCAAGTCGTGGCAGGACTTCGAACTTGATAATACATGAGAACAATGCCAATTCCTTCCACTAACAGCCCTCCTCGATGCAACCCGCCCAATTGTCGCGGGCGCGACTTATACTTGTATATGGTTATCATTTTGTACGACTGATAAACTCATCATTTGGCCTAAAATTGATTATCATGAGAAACATAATTGCCCACTAAATTGAACGCGTGTTCCATTCCAAGAAATCCTACCACGTAGATAAATCCGGGTACCACGTGTAACCATGTTAACCGTTGGGATCATATTTGTGGGCCTCACGTGAGGGGCAGGGAGTCCTCGACAAATGTTGCGTTGGTTACCATTGGTTTTCACGGGGTAGTGCTTGCTTATTACCATGATTACTTGTATCATATAGTTAAGTGTCATTATACTTTCTGTGGTCGTCATCATCGATCTTCCACCAACATACCAATGATACCATGGATGCATACAGCCTCATAATGGAACTCATGTTGCTTGTGCACAATTCTGTCAGAAAACGAAAATGAAAACGAAAATTGGAGTAATTGGTTACTGTGATAAGTCAAACAGTGTTTACTTGAACACGTAAATTTTGTTTTGAAAAATAATAAACTAGACACAAACACCAAACAACAGGGGGTAAGCCATCCCTGTGTAATAATGTGTGTACTTTTCACGTAAACTTGACTACTAGTATGTATTTGTTGGAATAATATATATGTGGGTGACATGAAGGGCATGGATTGCTCAAACATTACACATTTGATCTTCTGCATGGGCTACCACGTAATAGTGCTTGCTCAATAAACAAGATGAAGCATGTATACTTGTTATGATTCGTGTGTGAATACACGATTTATCTGAAATCCCATATAATTTTGCTGCTTTATTTAGCAGTGGTTTGTGATAGTGTGTCTGTAGACGTTTGGAACGACATAGAATAGGCCTACATGTTATAAAACGTTCTGTATATTTTCTATGATAGTTATCAGTAATTGCCGAGAGGGCGGGGGGGGGGGGTACCTTAATCACTATGGATAAATCCAAGATGGTATGGTACTTCAACAATTTGAATCCCGTCCATATCTTCCAGCAACATACCCACGATACACAAAAAGTAAACACGCAACCTCATTATTGAGTAAAAATTTCTTTACGCATGTGCGTCAATTACAATCAGAGTAAAATAATGTTTAGTGGAAAACGTAAACTTTGTCAAAAAAAAAAGTTCCACACACACATCAGACATGGGTGTCAGCCACCATTCATGTCAATATCACATGATGCATCATGCACTTTTCGTGCACTTTTGGTTATAATGTTTGTGGATCACTTGTGGTTCGTTTGGCTAACGCTGACATCAGGCAATTTGCTATTCAAAAGTGTCACATACATGGGTATATCCTGGCTGTTTATGGAACATTAACGCCAGTATATTGATATATACACATTCTAATATACACGTTGTAGTCATCAGGAAATATCAGACGTCAAAATATGTCCTAAAATGCAAAATGGTCTTGTACTTGGAGTTCATTGACCTTCCCTCAACTGATATACATGTACATTGGGTACACGTATATAGAGCAATACGTGTAAAGCCACAAATGTCTAAATTTTGCCGTTTTCTCAGACAATCCAATTTGGCGGGGACTTATTTTCGTGTTTCATTCAACCAAACAAATTGAAAAGTTCATTGTCCACACTACAGTATTTGTCTTCAAAACAATAATATGAATAATAACTGAAACCAACAAGTATATGTAGTACAGTGAGCTTTACAATGTACTGATCTGATGGCTTTTGACAGCTACTAGCCCGGATGCTATCTTGGTAACCCATGTCATCTTTTATTCTGAATCCACAAATCATAATGATACAGGATGTGTGCTTCTCAGATCATGTCAGATTAAAAACACAAGACATGACATACTAATCACTAAATTGTATTGTCAAAAACAAGGTACTAGTACATGTATTTGATGTACATTTTTGCTGGAGACTAATCTCTTCATCCCTTCTACACTGACCCCCATCCCCCACCACTATAACGCAGACATACAATACTTAACGTCCATCATAATTGTTATTGTATATTAGTGCTATTATTGCTTGTGAAATTTCACATATATGAGCATACGAAATGCCCTCAAACCATCTCCACCGCACATCCCCCCCCCCCCCAACCAGTGACATCACCTGAATTCTCCTAAAACCGGTCTATATATAGCTATCTCTGCACATGGCTGAGTGATTCAGGATAGACAGAAGGGGTGGAGGAGATCGAGTGAATGGGAGGGTGGTTTGTACACATGCTGTGTGTGAAGTGGAGGGGGGGGGGGGTCCAGTGGAATGGGGAGGCTGATGCAGAATATAATGCAACGGTCCGTGTGTAGGTAAGTTTGTTACATTTATGTGCAATTATAGTAATGTGCATTCGAGTCAAGCACAGGGCCGCGCAGTGTCGGGGCAGGGAGTGCTAAGAATGGTAGGCCTACATTTGAGTTGCAGACCAGTAGCCAGGCAAAGAATTACCACGAACAATAGGGTTATGTTGCTTTGATTCACAAGCAAGAGTTATGTCGAATGCTAGTACTTTTTAAAATCTACTAAATTTCGTTGAATCGCTAACTACAGAACAACAATCCAACACAGAGAATATTCGCTGTGTAGTCTGAAGGTTCATTAACGTAGTCCGCTACAAACAGGGAGGTAATGTAAAGCCAAAATTCGAAAGTTATATCTTGAATATTTTCTCTTCAAAATAACATATATTATAGAGTAACTGATCAGCATTCTGATACTGAAAAGGATAAAAAATCACAATCATTTACTAAAATGACTTAATTTATGGTATTTTTACACATTTTTTTGCCCATATTCACATCTTGCATCGTGTTTTCCAAGAGAACGGATACGGTGACCCCCTATTTTCATTTCGGTTTTAGGATGCTGATCAGTTACTCTATAAAATATGTCATTTTGAAGCTCTAGATTTTGTTAATACAGTCATTTATTTTGAAAAACTCTTTGACCCCATCCCCTCACTGTTTGGAGCGGACTTCCCTAAATGTTAAACATCTCGTCATTCTAATTCCAATTATTTTGTTGAAATTCGATACCCGCCTGTCGGGCGTGCAAATGTCGTGAGTTACTGGCCAGAATTTTCACCCGCCTTGGGCTGATGTCCATTTCACACGCTGCTGCTGCTACTTGATTCTGAGTCTTTTCTTGATGTCACCGATGTGGATGACATAGAAATATTTGGCGAGGCTTACATTTGGCGAATTTTTTCTTTATTCGCGAAATAAATACCTCGCAAACATTTCTGGTTTTACAGTATGTATGAAGTACAAACAACTACGATATAGTATTTCAGTGTATGTCACTGACACTAGTGTGGATTGTGCTACAACTGTCTGAAAGGGCTTTATTTCTATTCCAACAGTTATTCATATTGGGTGTTTTATAGTGTCCTCATTATAATCATATCTATCGGTATTAGGTCCATAAATATATGCATGTACACGATGATGATGATGATGATGATGATGATGATGTAGGCCTACATGTATATGTGTGTCTAAAACCTGATCTTCTTTTTACTAAAGACTGACCTTTTTTCATTACACCCCGTGTATGGCAATATACACTTATCAGAGCAAAACTTTTTTTACGTCTGCACATCAACTAAAATTAGTTACTGCGAGGAGTCAAAAATAGTTTACTTACACACGTCAACGGTTTGAAAAAAAAAAGGTGCACAAATACATCAGGCAGGGCCGGTAAGCCACCACTGCCCCATGTATATGTGCACTTTTCAATTAACCATGGTAACCTTGATACGTTTATCGTGCTTTTAAGTATATTATTATAATATACTTTATGTAGCTAAGTTATCCCTGGCGTGTTAATTAACATGATTAAAGAGCAACATGAACATTGCTTTTCCCACCAGTCCATGACCCACAGCATATCGGTATTCATTGTATATGTTGTATCAGCTAGACAAATATATAAATGTACATTATCATGATGATGTAGGCCTATACATTGTATGTATATCTAAAACCTGATCGTTTTTTAATTTTACCCCCTTGTATGGCAATAGACACCTTTCAGAGGAAAACTTTTTTTACGTCTGCACGTCAACTAAAATTAGTTACTGCGATGAGTCAAACATAGTTTACTTGCACACGTCAACGATTTAAAAAGAAAAGGTGCACAAATACATTAGGCAGGGACGGTAAACCACCACTGCCCGATGTATATGTGCACTTTTTAGCTAACCCGGTAACCTTGATGTATTCATGGTGCTTTGAAGTCTGTGATTATAATATATCATGTATACTTTTGCCACTTGATAATAGTTTTCACATGCATGGCGCGTGTGAACATGGTGAAGAGCAATAATATGATCTTTGCTTTTTCGACCAGCCCATGACCCACGTGGGTAAGCGCTCGCAGCAACGGCAGCACATGCATCTTCAATCTTCCCAAAGCAATCTAGGATGGTTGGATATCAATCTGAATTAGAGAAACAAAAGACAACACTGGTGTATATATTTATCTCGACAGCATTTGCTAATTCAGAAACACAACATACCCCCATTGGTATGATAATTACATTCATTTCCAGAATACAGTTACCGTCTTGCCATGCTCAAAGCCACAGATACGCACATACTTGTATACAGGGCTGCACAAACGCCATAAATCAGAGGTAGAGACGTTGGAATTTGACAGGTAATGCAGTGCAAAGACAAACAAGCGTCTCCTCTCATGTCTTTGAAATATCGATGCGTATAAATAACAAGCTCCTGTCCAGATTTCGGTGAACGGGCAAGAGTAACAAAGTTTTTACGCACAGCCGTCTCCCAAAATCCACGACACTCGGTAAAAATAAATTGACTTGTCAGAGTAAACTAACCACACCGATGGACCTGCCACCTGTCGGCAATGTCGGAAAGCAAAACAAAATGTCCCTGCACAGACCGGCGAAAAACACTGTTTTAAAGCGGCGTCACACTGGATACCCCACGATACCCCATAGTACCCCTTTGCTTGTGGATTTATTATGTTCTTGGGTACATCTGTGCGAAATATTTAGTGTCTCAGGATGTTCCTTCATCATGAAAACGATCACCAAAGTTGACCAATTTCCAACATTTTTTACTCCTAGAAGTAAATAAAAATTTACTGCAACTTTTGTCAACGCTGGTAGGTAAATAATTTTTTTACTTGATTTTTTTTTTACTCGTAGCAGTCAACTTCGGTTTACTGTAAAACCTAGTGTTCCTGACTGGTATATAGTTGTATATATGTTAATTATTGTCCATTTCTGTTGCTAATGCACTTGTACATAATACAGCGGCCTTGATATAGTTCTTAGCCCTGCTGGCCATCGTTCACTTATTTAATAAATATATTTTAAATGAAAAATCCTTGAAAAGATGGTGGAGACTCATATTGTTGACAATGCACTACAGGAGAGTCTGCAGTCGGCTTATCGCCCTATGCATTCAACAGAAACGGCCCTGTTGAGGGTACATAACGATATTACTGAAGCTCTGGACCAGAAATCGATGGTAACACTGGTACTTCTCGATCTGTCGGCGGCTTTTGACGTTATAGATCACAGTATTCTTGCTCAACGTCTCGATTAAAACTTGGTGTCACCTCACATGCGCTCAAGTGGCTGACCTCCTATCTGAGTGATAGGACACAATGTGTTTCAATTGATGACACCTTATCCACTGACCAGTTGCTCCATTATGGAGTACCCCCAATGATCCGTGCTCGGACCCCGTATATACTGTATGTACACACGACCCATTGGGGAGATCGTCAAAAAACATAACTTACATTATCATTGTTATGCTGACGACACCCAGGTGTATGTCACCATCAAGCCAACGGACTCGTGGGAATATGTGTGACGGAGAATCGAAGCCTGTGTCTCAGAGGTCAGCACCTGGATGGTTGTCAACATGTTGCAGCTGAATCAGAGTGAGACTCAACTCATCGTGTTTTCCTCCAGGTACCGTGAAAGCATGCAGAATCCTACCGTTACAATAGGTGACAATGTCATAATGGCTGTTCAATCTGTGAGAAACCTTGGTGTCATCCTGGACGACAAATTAACCATGGAGAAACAAGTCAATGATGTTGCACGGTGTTGCTATTTTCAAATCCGCAAGATTGGCCACATTCGACGATATCTTACCCGAGACTCTTGCAAAACGTTGGTACATGCGTTAGTTACTTCGCGTCTTGACTATGGGAATGCTCTGTTGCATGGAATCCCCCAAGCGCTTACAGAGCGCCTCCAACACGTCCAGAATATGGCTGCTCGCCTCATCAGCATACAAGATCCTGCTTTATACATATAAATCATTGAACGGACAGGCGCCTCTGTATCTGACGGAGTTGTTCCACCTGTATCACCCAACACGACTACTACGATCCAACACAAAGTCCCTAATCATAAATCAAAAAACAGTTGGAGCTTTCGGTGGCAACAGGCGTCTTGCAAAGTCAGCAGCCATCATGTGGAATGAGTGGCCAAATAAAGTAAAACAGTCGACCACTCTACATGGTTTTAAAAAACAACTCAAGACTTACCTCTTTAAACAGGCATATCCTGCATAATTCTGTCCAGTCAAGTTTTTTTATACATCCAGCATTTTTACTCATTTCACTGTTATTGTCTATTTTTTTAAATATATATATATATTTAGTACATATCTATTTTATGTGAAGCGCCAGAGAGCAACTTCGTTGAATAGGGCGCTATATAAATGTTGTATGATTATTATAAATTTTCATACTGTTATGTTAAATATTATCATCACAGTCGATTGTTGAATTCTCTTGTTGAATTTTTTCCCAACCGCGCACCTCCAGGATAACGAACTGATGTAAACATTCAGAAAGTCACAGCACGCCAACAAGATTCAGTTTGTGAAAATAATAATTGGTGTTGTATTCTGGAATGAGGAACAATCTCCATTCTATCAGCTCTCACTAATCTCATTATCACAGCTTCCCCACCAGTGTCATTTATCTGATCGAAGGAGCCACCTATTGTCAAATGCCATGAACTCAATCACGTTTCAATCAGCCCTGGAAATGTGATATGTGTGTGAGTCTCTCTGCTCATTGTGTCTCTCTATTCGGCAACATATTCAATGCTAGAAATCACAACATATCGAATTTGCAGTGATGTCAGTTGACATAGTGCTAAAATAAAACTTGTTTTATAACCTTGAATTCAGCCTGCCTGCGCTCTAATATTGTATTGCTATTTGTTGCAACCCATGGACACTAGTAGAAAACCATGGGCAAAAAGTCGTAAAAAACATATTTCTGCAGGGACAGGTGCGCCTCAGTGAATATACTGTGAAACAGATATATTGAACATTGAAACCAGCATCGTTCAGTATTCTTGCAGGCCCTAGCACAAATGTATTGAACCAAAGCAAATTCAGCGTTTGTTTTATCGCAGTTGCAGAAACAGTCATCGGACGCACAGAAAGTTAAAATGATGATGGCCTATGGGCGCAACACCTTGTCATCAGACCGAGATATTTGTGGACCTGCAAATGTCATTATAACTTTTGAAGCGATCAACTAACAACCAAGTTTGTGTCTTTTCTGTTTCGCTTTCGAAAACTTACTGTAAATTATCTTTGATAAATTGTCTTTGTTCAGATTTAATAAAGACAACGCAAGCTTATTTAACACAGTTTCATTCACTTTGAAAATGGAAATAATCTATTATATGCAGTATTGCAAAAGTGTGTAATCGGCAGAGTTTGCATAATATGTGTCATTGGGATGAATGTTTCTAGTTCTCCCTAGCTAGATGGGAACTGACATCAACCGGCATTCCAGATGAAGTCTTCATAGCAGAACCTCCATGTTAGTAGCACCCCCTGCAAAACCACAATACACAGTTGGCTGGTAATCCATGTTGTTGATTTGGATGCTTTTCCAAAGCGTTCATTTGAAATGAATATACATTAGATTATATACGATAATCGCGAGACATCACAGCTGTGCATATCTCGCCGAGTTTAATATGTCAAGTTCACAATCGGTTGTTTCCCTTCTATAGGTAATTTCTCTACCTAAATATTCCAACCATTACTTGGGGAAGGATTAACTGATGCAAACATTAAGAAATGCACAAGACCATCAATAAAAAAATACGACTGATAATTGGTGTTACATTTTCGAGTGAAGAACAATATCCATTCCATCAGCTCTGACTAATCTCGTTATCACTGTTTTCCAAGCAGTGTCATTGATCCGAGGGATGAGCATCGGATCGAAGAAGCCACCAGTTGTCAAATGGCATGAACTCAATCACGTTTCAATCAGCCTAAGAAATGTGATATGTGAGTGTCATTCATTCTGTTCATTATCTGCTTCTCTCTGGTCGGCAACATATTCGATCCGAGATATCTTGCTACAACGAATTTACTGTTGATAATATTCGTTGATATTTTTTTGTTCACATCCATTGAATTAAATTACCTGTGCCAAATGAATTTTGGTTATTTTTCCATGCAAAAATATCTCATTTCTCCTGTCCGATAACTGTTTAGTATGCTATAAACGATTATTTGATGTAAATTGATACGGCCTTTTACTGAATGAAGAGTTTCTCCTAATATACACTATTTATGGTTTGTGAAAAACAGCTTTATTCTTAACGTTGAGCCAGTTGGATAAGACATGGACATTCAAAATAAGACAGGATATCAATGTGTTTTGAGACAATTACAAAAAAGTAATCAAACACAAACAAAGAGCGAAATAGAGAAATTCGCAATAAGTGTTAATGGCCGTTGGGTAATCAGAGGGTAGACAACCTGAAAATACTCGGAGAACGGTTGATTCCCAGATCGAATCATGTTGCAAAAAACTGCAAGTGCAACGTACTCATCCCAAGTATGAGGTTGAATGATTATGTAATTAGTTACAAACCCTGTCCAGTGTGTCTAAAAATCCAATTATAACAGTGTCTGTGGTCACAGATCGATCACTCTTTCTGTCGGTAATCACTAGTTTAGTTGGCATGCTCTCTTGACGGCAGTAAACAGTGGTAAAGCGTCTAACAACATCTCTGACTACCAATCTCCATACCACAGCATACACTGATTTATTGAGGGGTGGATATTTTCTTGGTGTTTTCTCTATAACATTCGGTTGATGAATGACCATCCGCAGTATTAATTATAAAATGTATTATGAATGTGACGAATACAGATACATTGGTGGCCATGTCTTAAGCATCATGAGCTGGCGAATAGAATAAGCGTGTTCTGTCATCAGTAAACAACTCATGTGTAAATTTAGACTCCTTCCATATCATTCTACATCCAAGACCTAGTGAAAGTGTTAATACTTCGTTTCCAACTGAAGTTGAATCCCAAAAGAGTTCAAACGCTTTGCTTGATTCCTCTTGTATATATACGGATTGTCCTCGACTTGAGTTCATGACTTGGAGAGTGTTTCCGAAGATCAAAGAAAGAAATCCTCAAATTCTCGCCATCTAAATTCAACTACGTACACATTTTATCAGTATGTGGTTGGCCTCATGTGCATTACAATGAAAATCAGATTGAAATTTAGTAGATAAATAAATTATTCTCATAAATATTTTGCTTTTATTCACCCAAAGTAATATGACACATGGTAGTGAATGGTCTGGAATGTGCCCTGGTGGCCCATTATCCAATGCCATCCCACATACCAGCAAGCACACGTGAAGGGAATGTGCACAACTAGCGACTTTACCTCAGAAAAATTAATTGGATACGGCGAAAGGTATCGGATCTCAAGTTATTGGCTAGTGTGTTAGTATCAGTGGCTGCGACATCGACCCGCGCTGCAGACAGCGACTGCCAGGTCACGGGGAAGTGATCCCTCAGGTTGTTTTCATTTATTTATTTTTTTGACTGACTGAAAACTCCAGTGTAAGAAATTCGCAGCACCATGTCCTGACTACGTCCTCTACCATCATTCATAACAATTTTCCTAGCAATATAACTATTGAAACGAGCAACTAGTGTAAGGCCCTCTGGTACAAACCAAAGACCGAGTGTATGTTTACACAAATGAATTTCACCTAATAGCTTATTCTACATGTGATGCTGTGGAAGTCTTCGATTGGAATGAGTATGCACATGCATTTTATCTCATGTTTTAATATCCATGGAATCGTGAAATATCTCAAGATATCCCATCAAATTTCATACTTGTTTTGACAGTTTCAACTCCACTATTAGTTGGTCAATACCCTCGCTGTATGTCATCAGTTCGTTATCCTCGCTGGTGGTCATCAGTTGGTCAAACTCTCGCTGAAAATCGTCTCACAAACCTTGTACTTGAAGGATGAACTGATACAAACACTGGCGAAATCACAACACACCAAAACCAGACAGCTAATAATGGATTCAATACAAATAATAATTGGTGTTACATCGTGGAATTAAGAACAATGTCCGTAACATCAGCTCAACTAATCTCCATATAATAGTTTCACAACCAGAGTCATTGATCCGAGGGATGAGCATTGAATCGAAGGAGCCACCAGTTGTCAAATGGCATGAACTCAATCACATTTCAATCAGCCGGAGAAATGTGATTTGTGAGCTTTGGGCGTTCTGCTCACTGTCTTTCTCTGTATGGTGGACAACATATTCGATTCCAGATATCATGCGATAACGGATTCGCTTTTGGCAATACCCGTTGATATTTCTTCTGAAAATCTTAAAGTCATAGTAGCATGGTACCATTATATGGTTTTATCCCTGTTCAGATAAATGCATTGTGGACATTTGGTGATAAAAAAGATGTTCACGTTAATTGGTAATTAATAACAGCGACATATAATCGAGTATATTGAGCCAGTATTGCAATCGCCTTCTCATGCCGACGAAAACAATAGCTTCGGCAGTTTCCGTAATCGTGACGTCAGTTGTGGCAAAATGTGCTTTGATGGCTGGCCAAAAACGTAAAACACGTAATTTGGGCGGACAGCTCAAAGATAGAAAACCACTCCAAAATGCATGAGATTCAAAAGAAAACAAAAGAAAACCAACAAATACTGGACATCTTGCAGTTCAACAAACCTCCCTTCTGGGAGAATGAATAGTACTGATTTTAAATATCAAGACAAGAAATGCCGTATTCCAACCATCTCACCCGTTCACTTGAATTGTCAAACATACACAACGAGAATGAATATGCGACATGCAGTTTACCTTGCTGGCTACATGTACTTTCAGTACTGCCTCAAATGACGTCACAAACCACGAGAAAAACTACTGACATAATTTAACACCAGAATATCCGGCACATTAAAAATAATGTGATGAGTCTCTATTATTATAAAATATACACTATACATGCATTAGGGCAGGATCCAGCATTTAGATGGTTTCTGTGGGGGGGGGGGGGGGTCTGAGGTTAAAGGTACCAGAAACCATAGGTTTTTTCATGTTCTGATGTAGCTTTCTGGTCTCTCGTGAGTATGAATTCTACTAGAATAAGCATTAATGCCTCTGCTCTGAAAACTTAGTAGGAAAACAAATATAAGAGGAGGGTGCAGATTTCGGCCCTGCAGCGCCAGAATGTGCTTCCTTCCCTTATATTCGTTGTCCTTTGGTATGTTCTACCTGAAAAATTGTACCAAATGCAATCTCAATATTTGCATTGTGATTCATTTGAGTTGTACATAAAAAAACAGATACATAACATGCCCTGAAATTTGCCATTCCTATAGGTTTCTGCAATTTGCCGTTTTGCCCCACATATATGGATACTGCAGTTACATAGCCGTGTGTTGACATTAAATTCCATGCAAATTTTATTGCTGTGTCCACACTTTTGTAGATATTTGCTATTGGGTATGTGTGAGGAGATACATATTTTGGGATTTAGAAGCACCCTAATATCGTGGATGTCATCGGGCAGCCTATAGTGACATTCTGGTCGTGGTATTTCAAACTTTTCCATCCTCTCTTTAAAACAGTATTCACATGGTATTCGAAGAAATTCCAGTGCAGGACATTCTTGGGTGCTGTGGTGGGACAGAGGGATATTTAGAGCTTTCGGACATCCACCCATTGATTATAATAATATGTCACTCCTGTCATTGGCGCAACCAACTAATGACCCGGCTTTTCTTGTATTTTTGGTCATATGAAATATAGAGAAATTCCTTGCGTATAGCTATGTTCCTTCTTGATAGGAATATTGTTTCATAACAATAAAATCACCCACCACAGAAAAATATTTATTAGCATGGGCATTGCACTGGGAACTGTGCAAAATGTCAACTACAAATGGACTAAACAGCAACGTGCACGACAGGATGTTAAAGTTGTTCTGGATTTCCCAACACGTATATTACCATGGACATAGAATATGTATAAGATATTACATTCATCATTGATATGTTGGTAAATCCCCTGAAGTGCCACTTGCACCATGCACTGATTCAGTGCTCATGTAAAACTTCCTGCATGCAATATTTCAAAGTAAACTATATTTCAAATATTTCAAAGTATGAAATATTAATAATATCTCGTTTGACAATTTACACCCGACTACAAACTTCTTCAGTCCTATCTTTTGGATGCAATAACGATATGCTAATTCCAAACGACAGTTATGACTAAACGGTTTACTTGGATAGCTGTGTCGGTTTTAGAATCCTTGGGGGAAATCAGCCTCCGAATGTTGGTGATTGGGATGCAAAGGTTAACATGCCACAGTATGCTTGACATGTTCGTGTACAAGTTTCATAATCTGCAGTGTTTATGTTTTATATGGTGAATACGGTTGCTCTTTTGAATACAAAAGTAGTACCAATAACATATGTCAGTAGTAGCTCTGTGAATTTAATGGAATAGTTTGCCAAATTTCATTTGAACGTGGGAAGATCAATACAAAGGGTTTTAGTTACATTTATTCAGTGGCCCCTCCCTTGCTCATCCTTATGTAGTTGTTAGTTGTGTATTTCATAAAAATATGGTTATTATAAATGTGCCTGATATATATACTAAATATATACTAATACGAATTTATATACGATTGATTGGGTTGGAGTTGTAGATTTCATTTGGACTGTATCCGATTTAACAGGACATTTTATGCTAATTGGCTGATAAGATTCGCCTGTAATTCTTCGAAACACATACATTAGTATGTTTTTGTTGATGATTAGTAGTACATGAACTGTTGTTACCCTTCAGTAGAACTTCAGACAAAATGCTTTTGCAATAGAATATTGAGATAGTGAAAAATTACAGCAATATATATGGACAGGTTGCATTGCTCACCCAAGCGACAAGGCGATAACCACGACCTTAAGATATATGCTTTGTATTTTACAGTATTCATGAATATGAAGGAGGAGTGTAAAATCCAAGTATAATATACACGTGAATTTATGTGATATAGCAATTATATTTTAGAATATCAAAATAGAATTACGTATTATCTAGAATTCTTATTGTGTAGAACCATGATTTTGAGGTAGTCCGCTCCAAACAGTGAGGGCAGGGGATCAAAGAGTTTTTTTAAAAAATAAATAACTTTATCTGATCAGCATCCTAAAACTGAAAAGAAAATAGGGGGTCACCGTATCCGTTCGCATGGAAAATACAATGCAAGATGTGAATATGGACAAAACAATGTGCAAAAATGCCATAATTTATGTCATTTTACGTAAATATTTTTTGATCACAAATATGTTGAGGAACAAGCACGGTGACCCCAATTTTCTCTTCAGTATTAGGATGCTGATCAGTTACTCTATAAAATATGTCATTTTGAAGAGACAATATTCAAGGAATAACTTCTAAATTTTGACTGTTCGTCACCTCACTGTTTGTAGCAGACTACGGTAATAACGAAGAGTGAACTTTTCACTATTAGATTGATTTCGATAAACTAGCTCAGCGCACACGTCACACTCCCTTGGGCTAGACTTTTCAGGTGGATAGCCACAACCACAGAATTAACATGTGAATATCATGTTCCCTGTCAGGTTTTATTACAGGTTTCACATCCTTTTTCATACGGTATACTGCGCAAGTGCTACCAAAACATGGTTAGAACAAATATTTTTTTTTTATTCTTCGAAGGTGTTATGGTTTGAAACCAGCCGCAAATTCACTCGCGCTTCTATTTCGCCTTTTTATCCTGTGAAAGTACAGTGTCATTTCGTACTGACTGATTGGTTAAAACATTCCATTGGAGGAAATTTCCAGCTTCTCCCCTCGAATTCTACATTCCCCGACGACAATTCCGTCGCCACAATAACAGTTGCAGCGAACAACTAAAGACCCGCTATATGTCGTTTCTGTCTCGCGGCCGAAAATTTACTGTGACGTTTCGCGAATAAATGGTCATTGTTTCGTGGTCTTTCTCATCTGCTGGGATATGAAATGCCAAGAACGTATATTACCAACTGGGTGGTTTTGCCCTGTAGCCAATCAGTTAGTTTGATCCCTGTCGTAATATTACAGTTCTATCCCGAGGAACAAAAGATATTACACCAAGTTTCCATTGGATTTAAGTTGGAGTTAAGGGCCACTGGAATTTATAGCCATGTACAATACGTTGGCAGATAAGGGAACCTAAATAATCCGATGATAGATGTCATTTCTGGGTGAAATGGATGAAATAGAGTAATATTGCTATTGATATTTTGGTGTAATGTTATATATGCATCTTGTAAAGTTTACATGAAATATGGACACACAAATACATCTGACAAGATCTTGTCTGACTGAAAGATCTCAAGAACATTGGACAGGTCGTCATTGCAACCTGGGTTTTGTCCCCAGCGTGTCGTTTCGGGATGTTTATTGTGTGATATACATCTTCGGCTGCCAGTCATTCCGGAAATCCACTCTGTCAAACACGCTGATAAATCTACAGTCATTGGTCACAGTTCATAAACGCAGCGATGGGACCTGATAGTATTCTGGATAAGAAGCACCATAGTTGAAACTATAGTTATTAACACAGCCGGCCTAAGGTAGACTCCCCAAACGCGAACGCGAATTGAATCACGTTTGGTGGCATATTTCTTCCTGAATTGTATATTCAAATATTGGGGGAATAGTTTATTTTTCGCTGATTATTCAATCTGGAAATCCAAGTGGAAAAAATGCAGCGTCACTATTCACACTGCTAGAAATTGTCACTAGAAATTGTAGCGAGCATTTTTATTAAATATAAAATTAAATATAAAATATATTTTTTTTAGCTTTCTTTCCGGATGAAAAATGACAACGGACACTTTAGGATGAAGTCATAATAAGTGAATTACATCATATTGGCACACCATCCAAACTCACGTATACACAGATGGATAGTATACTACTGATTGAATCCGATGCTACTGAAATTTTCATTTAAAATGAGTTTACATGCTTATTTTAAATTTAGTTTACATAGACAACATTTCTTAAAATTCATAGAATAGTGAGATAACACAGCATATTTCGAAAATTTTCATACTTTTATGTTAAATATTGTCATCACAGTCGATTGTTGAATTCTCTTGGTGAATTTTTTTCCCGACCGCGCACCTCGAGGTTGACAAACTGATGTAAACATTCAGAAAATCACAGCACGCCAACTAGATTCAGTTTATGAAAATAATAATTGGTGTTATATTCTGGAATGACGAACAATCTCCATTCTATCAGCTCTGACTAATGTCGTTATCACAGCTTCACCACCAGTGCCATTTATACATGGGAATGTAGGGATGAGTATCTGATCGAAGAAGCCACCTATTGTCAAATGGCATGAACTCAATCACGTTTCAGTCAGCCCTGGAAATGTGATATGTGTCTGAGTCACTCTGCTCATTGTGTCTCTGGTCGGCAACATATTCGATGCTAGAAATTATAACATATCGAATTTGCAGTGATGTCAGTTGACATCGTGCTAAAATCAAACTTGTTTTATAACCTTGAATACAGCCTGCATGCGCTCTAATATAGTATTGCTATTTGTTGCACCCCATGGACAGTGGTAGAAAACCATGGGCAAAAAGTCATAAAAAAAACTATTTCTGCAGGGTCAGGTGCGCCCCAGTGAATATGCTGTGAAACAGATATATTGAACATTGAAATCAGCATCGTTCAGTATTCTTGCAGGCCATAGCACAAATGTATTGAACCAAAGCAGGTTCAGCGTTTGTTCTATCGCAGTTGCAGAAACAGTCATCGGACGCACAGAAAAGTTAAAATGATGATGGCCTATGGGCGCAACACCTTGTCTTTAGACCGAGAAGATTGTGGACCTGCAAATGTCATTATAACTTTCGAAGCCTGCAAATAACAACCAAGTTTGTGTCTTTTCTGTCTCACTTTCGAAAACTTACTGTGTATTGTCTTTGATAAATTGTCTTTGTTCAAATTCAATAAAGCCAACGCAAGCTTATTTGACGCAGGTTCATTCACTTTGAAAATGAAAATAATCTATTATGTAGTATTGCAAAAGTGTGTAATCGGCAGAGAGTGCATAATATGTGTCATTAGGATGAATGTTTCTGGTGTTTTCCCTAGCTAGATGGGAAAAGACATCAACCGGCATATCAGATGAAGTCATCATAGCAGAACCTCCATATTAGTAGCACCCCCTCCAAAACCAGAATACACAGTTGGCTGGTAACCTACTCCATGTAGTTGATTCGGATGCTTTTCCAAAGCGTTCATTTGAAATGAATATACATTCAGATTATATAGATATATCCCATGAATTTCATAAAATCGCGAGACATCACAGCTGTGCATATCTCGCCGAGTTTAGTATCTCAATTTCTGAAATTGAGAATCACAATCGGTTGTTTCTCTTTCTATTGTTTATTTCTCTTCCTAGATATTGTTCCGACCATGTACTTGGGGAAGAATTAACCGATGCAAACATTAAGAAATACACAATACCACCCAATAAAAAATACGACTGATAATTGCTGTTACATTTTCGAGTGAAGAGCAATATCCGTTCCATCAGCTCTGACTAATCTCGTTATCACAGTTTTCCAAGCAGTGTCATTGATCCGAGGGATGAACATCGGATCGAAGAAGCCACCAGTTGTCAAATGGCATGAACTCAATCACGTTTCAATCAGCCTAAGAAATGTGATATGTGAGCGTCATTCATTCTGTTCATTATCTGCTTCTGTCTGGTCGGCAACTATTCGATCCGAGATATCTTGCTATAACGAATTTGCTGTTGATAATATTCGTTGATATTTTTTTTGTGAAAATCGTGAGTGTTTGCATCCATTGAACTTAATTATCTATGCCAAATGAATTTTGGTTATTTTCCCATGCATAGTATACTATAAATGTCATAGGTTTTAAACTGATACTGCTTTTTACTGAATGTATAATTTCTATCGAAATTTCTAAGGAATGGATACACCATTGCTGTTGTATCAAAGTTACATTAAAAAAACAGCTTTATTCTTAACACTGAGCAAGTTAGATAAGACAAGGACATTCAAAATAAGACAGGATATCAAGGTGTTTTGAGACAATTACAAAAAAGTAATCAAACACACACAAAGAGCGAAATAGAGAAATGCGCATTAATTATGTAATTGGTAATGGCCAACAGATGTAACGCCATGCCATTGGGGCATCAAATCAAGAGGGTAGACAACCTGAGAATACTCTGAAAACGGTTGATTCCCAGATCCAATCGTGTTGCAAAAAAGCTGCAAATGCAACGTACTCCACCCGAGTATGAGGTTGAATGACTATCTAATTAGTTTCAAGCCCTGTCCAGTGTGCCTAAATATCCAATTATAACAGTGTCTATGGTCGCAGTCGGCACCTATAGATCGATCACTCTTTCTGTCGGTAATTGCTAGTTTGGTTGCCCTCTTGGCGGCAGTAAACAGTGGTAAAGCGTCTAACAACATCTCTCACTATCCACCTCCATACCACAGCATACACTGATTTACTGAATAGTAGAATATCTTTTTGGTGTTTTTTTTATAACATTCGGTTGATGAATGACCATCTGCAGTATTAATTAAAAAATGTATTATGAATGTAACGAATACGGATAAATTGGTGGCCATGTCTTAAGCATCATGAATTGGCGAATTGAGTAAGCGTGTTCTGTCATCGGTAAACAACTCATGTGTAAATTTAGACTCCTTCCATATCATTCTATATCCAAGACCTAGTGAAAGTGTCAATCCTTCGTTTCCAACTGATGTGAATCCCAAAAGAGTTCAAAATGGTTTGCTTGATTCCTCTTGTATATATACGGACTGTCGTCGACTTGAGTTCATGACTTGGAAAGTGATTCCGAGGATCAAAGATCCTCAAATTCTCGCCATCTGAATTCAACTACGTACACATTTTGTGAGTACGTGGTTGGCCTCATGTGCATTACAATGAAATTCATATTGAAATTTAGTAGATAAATGAATTTTTCTTATAAATATTTTGCTTTATTCACCCAAAGTGATATGACACATGGTAGTGAATGGTCTGGAATGTGCCCTGGTGGCCCATTATCCAATGCCATCCCACATACCGGCAAACACACGTGGAGGGAATGGGCCCATCTTGCGACTTTACCTAAGAAAGATTCATTGGATACGGCGAAAGGTATCGGATCTCAAGTTATTGTCTAGTGTGTTAGTATCAGTGGCTGCAACATCCACCCGTGCTGCAGACAGCGAATGCCAGGTCACGGGGAAGTGATCTCTCAGGTTGTTTTTCTTTTTGATTGACTGAAAACTCCAGTGTAGGAATTCGCAGCACCACGTCCTGACCTCTACCATCATTCATAAGAATTTTCTTAGCACTATAACTATTGAAACGAGCAACTAGAGTAAGACCCCTGGTATAAACCAAAGACCGAGTGTATGTTTACACAAATGAATTATCAACTAATTGCTTATTTCACATGTGATGCTGTGGAAGTCTTCAATTGGAATGAAGATGCACATGTATTTCATCTCATGTTATAATATCCATGGAATCGTGAAATATCTCAGGATATCACATCAAGTTTCATACTGGTTTTGACAATCTCAACTCCACAATTCGCTCTGTGTCATCAGTTCCTTATCCTCGCTGGTGGTCATCGGTTGGTGAAAACTCTCCCTGAAAATCGTCTCACAAACCTTGTACTTGAAGGATGAACTGATACAAACACTGACAAAATCACAACACACCAAAATAAGACAGCTAATAATGGATTCAATACAAATAATGATTGGTGTTACATCGTGGAATTAAGAACAATGTCCGTTATATCAGCTCAACTAATCTCCATATCATAGTTTCACAACCAGAGTCATTGATCCGAGGGATGAGCATTGAATCGAAGGAGCCACCAGTTGTCGAATGGCATGAACTCAATCACATTTCAATCAGCCTACGAAATGTGATTTGTGAGCTTCGGGCGTTCTGCTCATTGTCTGTCTCTGTATGGTGGACAACATATTCGATTCAAGATATCATGCGATAACGGATTCGCTATTGGCAATACCCGTTGATATTTGTTCTAAAAATCATAAGTGAATTTTTATTGCTTTCCTATGCAGAAATGTCCATATTCGCATGTTCCACAACTATATACATGTAATACACTATGAAATTGTTGATATTCGACATAACAACATGCCATTGGGTCATTAAACCGAGAGGATAGATAACCCGAAAATACTATGAAAACAGTGGATTTCCAGATCAGTGCAACGTACATATGTACTCATCGCAAATATGAGACTGAATGACTGCCTAATTAGTTTTGAGCAGTGTCTAAAATCCGAATTATAGCATTGTCTGTGGTCGAAGACCGCACTTGATTACTGTTTTCCTATCCGTAATTGCGAGTTTAGTGGCTCTCTTGGCAGCAGTAGAGTGTCTCACCGCATCAGTCACTTCCCACTCTCAATACCACACATGTACATGTATATACTAAATTGTATAGATCTTTCCTCTATATTTCCTTTTCAAACCATTTGATGGTTGGGTGTCCATCTGTAGTATTAATTATGAAATATTAACTTGGTAATATATTTTAAAGATACATTGCTGCCCACGTTCTTACACATTTCACATAAGGGACACATATTTTCAAAGTAAAAATCGTTCTGTCAGCAGGAAATGATTTATGCGTATTCATTCCAACGTGAAATCCTTATATTCTAATAAACAATCTTGCAGGATACATATAATATTATTGCTATATTGCACATCACTGAAGCTGAATCCCTGAGAGATGAAACCAGTTCGTTTAAAGTTCCTAGCTTCTATGTATCGAGTGGATCGCCCTCCATCTGAGTTCATGATGTTCAAAATGTTTCCGGGCATCAAAGGGAGATATATTCCATCTCTCCTCATATTAAGTCCATTACACATCAGTAGTGTAATAAGACAGGTATAGAAGTATTTGGTTGGACTCTTGTTCATGACGATGAATATCATATTAGTAGATGAATCGAGTCCCCCATTGTATACACTTCACCGTATATGATAGATGGAGTGAGTTCACGGGAATGTGTTGTGGTGACGCATTGTTCCTGAAGCTTTTATTTTACATTCCAAAAATAAGTCCGTGTAGGAATGGGTTACGAGATATCAGCGAGTGGGTTCGCATCAGTGGCCGAGATAACACCCCACTGTGAAATGCCTTGAAATGAAATAATGTGATGATGTATATTAATTCGATTGATACACCAGTTTGTATTGATGTGTATGGGTGTTTCTATCTCCACATGGTACATATTTTCCTTGAGGTATGTTCGCATATCAATAACGATCTCGAGACAAATGGCAAGATCCTATCCCATTGATAAATTACCGAAAGATTTCTCGCCGTCTAGGGCATATTCCTTGCGTGTCGTTTCGAAATATCCCACAGAAGATAACCACGGGACACTTCAGTTTGCCTGGATAGCGCCCTGTCGAAAAGGCTTACCTAGATCTACTGATAAATCTATTGTCGGTGGCAATAGTTGATTACGTGCCAAATAGAATAAAAGTCAGACGTATTCTGAGCAAATGGTAAAACAAACGTTTAGAATTACAACATACGTGTTAAAATATATGTACAGCCAGCAACATATTAAACCACGCCTTGTTTCACTTTTTGTGGCCTGTGGCTTCTACAGAAGATGCTTTCTTCGTTTTGATATTGAAACATTTGAGACAGTGCCATTCAATGCCGAGTAATTGATTGATGAACATAGTAGAGGAGTTTTGCAGCATCACTTCTTGAAATCTACCTATAATGATGACTATTGGAAGGAACAACTGAACATCCATCATTTACTGCTTCTGTCGAGCTGCCGCAAATGTACGTTTTTATTTCCATCGTCTTTCCTCTTAACTGGGATATGAAAACTTGTATATGGGATATTTCGCAAACATGTAGTTTACAATCTATAGCCATAGCACTCCTCGACTCCCAAGAATAAAAGCTATGCACTGCCATATAAGATTCTCATTTGATCAATATAGTATGTCTTCTAGAATTCATAGTCATGCATATAAATAACTGAAATTCTTAAGGTCCAAACCCAACTCATGCAATAGGTCCAGTTCAGTTTGTTTATGAAGTCACATAAGCATATATATACACCAAGATAGAACACATGCATTGACATAATACCCTCACATGGGTTACATGTCACTATAATTCAAATAATGATACATACACATGGACACATATCTCAACACACGAAACACACATAATATACCACAGGTACTGACTTACATAGGTAATAACATAAAGTCAACAATATAGTTATCTCTTATTTGCTGATGAAAACTTGTTCATACTCGATCTACAAAAATGTCAAAGATATTTTTTCAAATTTACTGCTGATGCATATTAGAAGAAATAAGTATCAATCTATTACCACAAACACAACTAGAGTTTGATGATGACAATAGCAAACGTGACATACAATATTTTGCAATAGAAATGAAGCCCAACCAGCCCAACTAGTTTTTTCATACTGTACAGCATACAACTGCCCAACAATCTATGAACATAATTTAGCAATCTAAAACAAACCCCGTTGAATAGATACATGACAAGTACATAAGTACCTAATCACAGGTCAAAATGCTACTGAGTTTGGTATCCAATTTCCGTAATATCTGGAATACATGATCTCGTAGATATGAATACAATGGGCATGAAATAACAAAATGGACAGTTTTATCA
This sequence comes from Terebella lapidaria, assembly GCA_949152475.1. NCBI lineage: Eukaryota > Metazoa > Annelida > Polychaeta > Terebellida > Terebellidae > Terebella > Terebella lapidaria. The sequence continues at coordinate 21,815,342 of OX424567.1, forward strand.
TCAATGGAAATAACGAAATGGACAGTTTTATCATCAACCAGCAGTGACATCGGCTCAGTGTCTCAGTGGCAGTACTTTGATGAACACTAATAACATGTACAAATGAAATGCGTGCCAAGAAGATTAGTACGTTCACTTACAATCCACTATCATGAATCGTAAATGGTTTATATTGACACCATGATGGCCATCTTGCTGGGATCACAATCCTAATAGCATATCTGAGGCAGCATGTTGTTATCAGAAATGAACGTATCGCTCCTAAACACGCCATTGACGATAATATTGGTCTCACATCAGAAAAATCTGGAATGTAATGTGAATTTGCTCTCAGTTCTGAAACTGTCGATTGCAGCTTCACATAAGATGAAAGGAATTTAACTGTAACGTTTATCAAACCTAGAAACCAGAACACATCACCTAAGTTTATATCCCGTCTCAAGTATCTTTGAAAAAAAAAAAAAAAAAAATTATTTTACAACAATTGATGAACAAGCATCAGCTTATATTAACATCTCTTGTTGGCTCGGATCTTGGCGTAAGGGTGGTCATTAGTGTGGGAGGAAACCAGAGAACCTGGTGAAAACCCACTTGCCCGGTTTGGCGACCACATACCACCTCACATACTGCCGAGGCCGGGGATCGAACCCGTGCCTAAACCGACTGCATTGGTGAGAAGTCAGCCCACATACGAACTGAGCTAACCGGGCAACCGGTATCTTTGAAACTCCACAACACCCCTGAAACTATGAAGCACAAAATTAATGAATAGTAACATACCAGTTGAATCAACTGCTGCGGAAGTCTTCATTTGAAATGGATATAAACCTGCCATATATATTGAATTTTACTAAGCTTTAATGGGGTACCTGCTGATGCCATGTGCTTTTGGGGCTCTAAAACAGTCTATCATGCCCAAGAAGTACAAAAAACGTCATGTCCATTGTTTTTATTATGCAAAAACAAACATGACAAAAATTTAATGTAACATTATTACGTTTTTGTATGAATTTGGCAAGTAGACTGTTTCTATGGTTTGTCTATACCCGAATTACATGGTGGCGATCCTGGTGGCAAACAGGAACCCCATTGTTTTGACAGTTTCAACTCTACAATCAGTTGGCCAAAACCTTCGCTAAAATTCTTTTAAGGAATATACTTGGGGAAAGATGAACTGATGCATACATTACGAAAATCACAGTACACCAAAACAAGACAGCTAATGAATGATTGTTTTTGCAAATAGTAATTTGTGTTACATTCTGCGTGAAGAACAATATTTATTCTATCAGCTCTGACTAATCCTCTATCACAGTTTCCATACCAGTATCATTCATCCGGGGAATGAGCATCTGATCGAAGAAGCCACCAGTTGTCAAATGGCATGAACTCAATCACGTTTCAATCAGCCTAAGAAATGTGATATGTGAACGTCATTCATTCTGTTTATTGTCTGCTTCTGTCTGGTCCACAACATATTTGATCTTTAAATTATATCAAATTTATTAACGATAATATCCGTTGATATTTGCTCTGAAAATCATAAGTGTTTATCAGCCACTGAATTTCGTTACCTGTGCTAAGCGAGTTTTGGTTGTTTCTCCATCCAACATATCCCATTTGCTGTGTTCATCTTCTGTTTCATAACTCTGCTGTATATGATGCGAAATCCATAAGTTGTAAAGGTGGATACTGTACTGAATGTATATTTTCTTGTAATAAATACTATTCAGAGTTTATCAGAATGATATTTTTGGAAAAGCATACCATTTTACAATCAAAGCATTACACCATTTCCCTTCAGCCAATTGGATCTGAAACATACATTTGAAAAACTACAGGATATCTAGGTGTTTTGTGATGATTAAAGTCAACAGGATATCTATGTGTTTTGTGATGATTACAGTTAATATCATCAAACACACACAAAAAACCTGAACAGAAAACCCCCGAAATTTTTGACAGTTGACGGTCGTAACGCCATGCCATTGGGTCATCACACCCGAGAGGGAAGACAAACTGAGCGTACTCTGAAAACGCTCGATTCCCAGATAGAATCACTTTACTCATCCGAAATATGATGCTTATGCTGAGTGGAGTATCCAATGTTTCTAACATTCTAAAGATAACGGTATCATTAAATAGATTAATTCTTTTACTGTTACATCTCATCGCATCCGTCACTACTCACACTCCATACCACAGTATACTGTTTAGTGGTATGGTGGATCTTTGCTTTGTGTTTCCACATTCCATTCGTTTCATGAATGTCCATCGGTAGTACTAATTATGAAATATCAATAAGTAACGAAAGGTATTTTCAGATAGATTACTGAACATATTCTGGGAGCCATACATTTTTTGATTAAATAAGGGTTTTCTGTCAGCAGGAAATGATTTATGGTAAATTACTATTGAATTGTTATCATTATAACGTGGCATGTATTCTCATATGCAATTTTGCAATATACACAAATATTAATGCACAATATTAATATTCATTCTATATTAATCATTGAATTTGAACCATACTCCCCCCCCCCCCCCACGCCTCCATAAAACAAAGTTGAATCCAGGTTTGGTAATTTCCAGCTATATAATACCCTGACTGTCCTCGACATCAGTTGATGGCTTGCAAAACGTTTCCGGGGATCAAAGGAAGTGATAAATATTATCTTTTCATCTCGACTCAACTACAGATAAGTAGTATAATAAGATGGGTGCTAACGTACGTGGACGAACATTTTCTGATCTATTCACCATCATATCTGTTGGTGAATAAATTGCTCACATTTACTGTATCCACATAAGCTTATTGGACACCGGAAGGTGAGAACTTTGAACTATGCACTAGTGCCCCACTGCGAATATACAACATTCCAGAGAAGAACAAACTCCAACGACGAAAAGAAAACAGGAAAACGTGGGAGGAATAGGTTCAGTTTTTTGCGACTTTACAAGAGACAATACACTGGAGACAACAAAAAGTGGATCCATCAATCTCAAGTATTGGCGAGTGTGTTTGTATCAGCGGGTGAGACATCGACCTGCGCCGAAGACAGCGACTGCCGGGTCACCAGGAAGTGATCCCTGGCACTGTTAGTGGGCTGGGAACAAGGAGACGCATCTGGCGAGACAGTGTCTGCTCCCACCGACAGCGATTGCGAACGAGTCTGCATGCCTTGCTGCCTGCCCGTAGAAATCTGGGAGTGTCACTCCACCAGCCATCGAGGCAATGCATGGTGATGGACTGGATTGAAAGTGATAAAGAGGGGATTAGAATTTTCTGACCGATGACATATGTGTATGTTGCACAGTGGAATTGGATACTGTGTCAAGTGAAAAGATTGCTTCCTATAGTGGCAGCCTAGGGAGATAATGTGAAACGTCAATGACAGAATCGGGAAATGTGTTGAGTATTTCTCGCTGGAACTGTTCTTGGTTAATAAAACAATGAAAAATTAAAAATAAAATTTTGGTACCCAATAGTCCTTGATTTTTCTTTACGGTTGTGATGAAAATTAACAGGGAGACATGTGAGGGGTATAAATCGGTTTGTGAAAGGTGGTACTTCTGGAAAAATAACAAACATTTGAGCGGTTGGAAATGCCGTACCAGTAACAGGAAGGCAAATATAAATTGTTGATAAACTGACTTCGAAAATACTTTGTTTCTTGGAATAACACCCGAACTAACTACCTTGTACGTATGGCTAATAAATGACAACCGTTCATTTCAAAAGTTCATTTCAGGAGCATTCACCTTTTTTCATTGGACATGACGTGTGGCACTTTTTCGGGTTGAATAGTTATTTTTTCTCATTTTTTCTCTCGGGAATGATAACAAATAATCACCAGAATGTCATAAGCGTTAGCAATTACATCTGTGAAGAATACCGTTCAGTGGCCGGTATTAGGCCGAATGTCTGGGATGTTGTGCTACAGACCACAAGCCGGCAGTTTAAACTCAACTGTTTATTGTGATGACAAATGTCCGATGTCGGCACTCGCTCACAATCAGGGGCGCTCACACCTATGTCGGTGATTTCCCGGTCGAATTATATCTTCGTATATTTTAGTCCTTCGTATACAACAATATCCTTATATCACAGTTTATATTTACATATCCCCTTATACGTTCACGGCCGTTCTTCTAGTTACAATACAAAACACGACCGTCTCCATTGATCACTTCTACTCAACTGCGCAGATTCTATGGGGCCGGGGGAACATGTGACTGTGTAATTTCCCGCCAAGTGCATGCGGTGTTGTGATTGGTTGGATGTATGCTGGTATGCGCTGATCTCACCGGGAAAGTGGGTTTCCCTGGTGCGTGTCAAAACTTGTATTGACTGTAACTGTGCACGTGATGCGTGGGGTATGTGTGTCAAGTTCTATGTTTAGAAGTCAGTGCATGTGAAGGTCAAGGCCGAGTGTACTGGGTCGAGTGTACCGAATAAATGGGGCCGCAGGTGCGTGGTTTGACCTGTGTGTGTAACCATGACTACATGGAGTTTATGCTTGTGATCGTATAGTGTGTACTTGTCCTGTATGTAAGTCATGTAGAATGAATGTTTGTTGTGGAAATATGTATGCGCGGGAGGGACGGGAGTTACAGTCGCTAAAATTACTACATTACACCCCTTCATTAAACCTACGCCCTCGGGATTACCCTCCCCGGACCCTACCGTCGCCAAAAACTAAACAATAAAAAGCTAAGAAGTCCTAAAAGGTCAAACCCAGAACACTCACACACACACCCCGCGCGAAATGAGAAAACACTGCATACAATGAAAATTTCCTAACCGTCAAAATAAACGTCCGCAGTCAGTCCGTCATCAGTCTCTACGATGATACATTTACAAATACATGCACAACAATGAATGGAATGAATTATATGGAAGGTATGAACAAAACTCCTCGACGTTTCATAATGAAACGGAAACTATTTAAAGTCTATGAACTGAAACAGAAAAATTTGATTAAACTTAACTAATTACATGGATAAAACGAAATGCCGTGACTAGGATATTATATTGATATGTACACTATTTACAATACGGTAGTTCATGACCAGAATGACTGGTCGTTACAGTTGGGGCCGCATCCAAGGGGCCGAACAGTTCGGGGCCGAGCCTACTTCTCTTCTCGCTCACGCCTGCTGGCGGGCGGAGGCGGGGCTGCTGGCGACGCTTGTCGCATTAGCTGTAATTGCTCGTCCGGGGGCAGTCTTGGCAGAATGGACACAATTGTGGCCAAAAGCTCCCCCGGAATAGTCGGTGTAGACGGGGTCGTCGAAGCTGGTGTCTCCGATGGGGTCGGGGTCGAAGTCGCTTGGAGCCGAGCGATCTCCTGTCGTTGGTTGGTGACTTGGTCTTCCAACTGAGTCACGAGGACTCGGAGCCGTAGATTTTCCTCGGACAGGGTGTCCGGGAACGTGGGCTGGTGGCGCTCATGCAGAGCACCCATCCCAAAGCCGACAGACAGGCCGTTGTACTCCGCCTGCCTGATATGGTGATCCAGGGCCGACATGTACTCGCGACGAATTAGCCGTAAGTACTGATGCGCCAGGTCATCAGTGCGCGCGAGTGCCAGGGTCGGAAGATGCTCTTCTGGTTCCGAGGGTAAGAGCAAGGGGTCGGCATTATGGGCGGCCTGTTCGAGACGAGCCGTCCAGAAGTCCTCATGGAATCCGAGGTAATTCGGTAGCCGCTGGGCATCTTCATCCCGTAGAAAGTCCCGGAGGTCGGGGTTCTGGCCGGGTAATGCCTGAAGGCCGGGTAGCGAGCGGGTCGCCAGACGTCCTCCATGTTGTCGAAGGAACTGGAAATCCGCCGCAAACTCGCCGGATCCATGAAACGGAAGCCGTTCATCAAGATTCCGGTGGAGCGACTCGAGCTGTCCGGGGTCGTCCATTTGAAGTCGGGGTCGGTCTCCGTCTGTACCGCGTGTCGGTACGAAGCGTAGAGGCTCCACTTCCTCCGTGAGATACGGTGGCAGCGGGTCGGGCTCCACCATCTGTCGTGAAGGCGCTGGTGAAGACTCCGGGGTCGGCGATTGTGTCAGGGTCGAATGTGCAGGAGTTCCGGGTGCTATCTCCCTAAGCGGAGGTGGCCGATCTCCAGTTGGGCTCTGTGTTTCAAGAGTCTCCTTGGCGGGTGATGCCGATGCCGAGGTCGCGTTCAGAGGTCGACTCTGGAGTGGCGGGTACTCCTCCGGTGGAGGAACCAATCCCTCACGGACTCGGTAGTCTGTGACGTTGGGAGCCGTGGGTCTCTCCACGACCATCCGCCTGGGTACGATGTCCGAAGGCCGAACTCTGGACGGGGTCGAAGACGTCACTTCGACCCCGTCCGCCGAGGCCGAAACACCGGTGGTCGTTGTCGGGATTTCCTCCGCCGTGCTCACTGATGTTGTTTGATAAGTGATGGGCCGGACGAAGAAAATTGTACTGGATCGCCGTACTCGAACCCGCGTGTTCATGGTCTCGATGTCACTGACCATGCGGGTTAGCCGAATTTCGTCTGCCGGGGTCATAGCACGATTGTACTCAAGTCGACGGAGTACTTGTTGCACTTCTGGGGCCGAGTTAGGCGGATATTGGTCAAATAGTTCTGGCGCCATGTGCCAGATGCCGAATGTCAGGACGGTGTTAACATCCCTCCTGAAGATTGGGATATTGGCCGGAACTCTTGGGGGTCGATAATTCGGGTTCGGCTGCATGTCGACTCTGCAGCGTAGCGCGAACCTGACGAGCATGGGGCCGGATGCCGATAGTCGTCCCTCCTGGTAGAAGGGAAATGATGTCATGTGTTGCGGGGTCGCTTGAGACAGGTGCCGGAACATCTCCTCCTGAGCCAATGTCCGAAAGTTGTCGCGGGCCGGGCACATGAAAAAGCGTATGAACGGAAAATGATACGCCAAAACGTGCGCGTCGAGGTTCTGGGCCGTCCGGAAAGGTCCGCGTCGTGGTACGGTGGACCACTGCCGCTCTCCTGCTCCCTCTTCCTCGCCGATACAGAAGGGGCACTCGTAGCGGCCGTCTCCGCGTTGTAATGGGGCCAGCGTGAGGAGGTTACCCTCCGACAGGGTCGAAGGCTTGTCGAAGTTATGGACATGGCCGCATCCAGCGCTCCGATTCCGCTTGCCGAGTGGAACATTGTTCCAGTCTATAGGCCGAGTTCCGTAAGGTGTCACGGGAGGTGGCACCAACTCCATAAGCTCCGCCACTTGCCGACGGAAAGTCGAAGTCGGGGTCGAAATAGCAGATCCGCCACTAGAGCGCGACGAACTGCTCGATGTCGATCGGGCTCCCGCTCCATGTTTCTCTTTAAACGAAGTGTACGTTCTCTTGCTCGGAGAACGGGAAGCCGAAGGTCGTACTACCGCTGAGCTGGTAGTTGGTGAAATCGGGGCCGGAGCGATCGGAGCGATTACTTGATTAGCTGGGTCGGGTTGGCGGCTCGCCGCGGCGACTCGCTGAGCCTCCTGAGCCGCTTGTCGTGCCTCGATCGCACGCTGAACAATACTCCCGCCTTCCTCGAGTCGGCGGAAGCGCTCGGGGTCGATGTTAAAGATATCGTCCTGAGTCGGGCTTGGCGTATGGCGCGCTTTGGGTCGTGCTCCTTTCTCCGCCTCACTCGCGACATCTCCGGGGCTGCTTTGAGCGGGCTGCTCGGACTGTGAATCGGGGCCGGACAGGGAATCGTCGTCGGGGACGATTATCGCGTGATCCGATTCCTCACCCTGGTCGACAACTTGGGACGGTGATCTTATCGCCGTCCACTTTTACTGTGCGGGGCCGATTGTCATCTGGGTCGCCTTTCTCCCGGTCATCCCCGGTTTGTCAGCCATGCTGGCGGGCCGCAATTAAAGCCGAGGTACTCCCAAGTACTGACTAGGCTGGCTGTAACAAAGTCCTGATTTCATCAAAACCAGCCTAGTTCAAATGCCGAAAACACAAAGCCGAATTATCTCCCAAGTCTTGCGAGCCGGATTTAAACAATGTCAAAGTTCACAGGCCGACAATTATATTCGATTATCACAGTTTTTGTAACAATAGTCCGTATTTCAATTCTAAACTTTCAATAGGTTCTTCTTCTCCAAAGTCTCAGGCGCGAATGACCTGATTGCCGCTAATCTTCACAGCCGTACACGTAGATGCCGACAGCATCTCGATTCTTAGAACTGGGTCGGGGGGCGCTCTCTATCTGCATAGAAAACGTCTTTACGCTATGTATCATTGTTCCAAGCGTACACACAGCAAGGCGGGGCCGTCGTCAAGGAAACGCAGAGCGATCCTTCTCTGACCTCTTGGGTCAGTCCATTACGACAGTAGGGGGTGTCCTCACACTGTCCAGATTTCCGTATGTCCATCTGCCGTCCCCTGGATAACACGTTCCGAAACATTGTCTATTTGTACTAATCGACTGTTCGAATTACTGGGCTCTTTTTTTGCCCGACGACTCACTATTGTCTTTATCAGGGGAGATTTCATGTGGGTGCTGTAAACAGCTTAAATGTCTATCTGCGCTCGTGCGTACCTTGTGAACTAAACAGTTTATCATTCCTTCTCCCACAAATTAGCGCACGATAAACTACGGGGTCGAGTTGCTGTTTCACAGATGACACACAGTTATTAAAGGCTGAGATATGAATATCAATCACTCACAGGGGCGGACATCGTTCCATTCATTTTCAGCCAGTTCACAAGACGACAGGGCCGCAAATATTGTAGGGGTCGAAATTGCAATGATCTGGGTCGGTCACACCACGGCGCTTTGAATATTTGGGTGATGAATTTGGTGACAGGCCGCATCTTGGTATGATAGCTATGTAGTGACTGGTTCCCGTACCACCGGGCCGTTCCTCCGAATACTACATGGAGTGGGTAGAGGCTCTGTCGACGCATACCCCGGAATGAATCACACTATCACCTCTTCGACAACTAAGTGGCCCTACTCACGGTGTGACTGGTTTTTATCCTCTTCGGCTGGCACATGGATGGAAGCTTTACATGATAATCTTAGTCATTGCGTAACATACGCCTTGATCAATGGTACATGTTATACGGGGTCGAAACACATATCATAATGCAACCAATTTTTCACCAGTATCGTAATTATAATATCATATCGAGTGTATATACATGTAGATCGAATTCGCCTCACTGACATCTTGTACATGTTAAATGCATATATGTTATTATAATATAATATATTATTGTGAGGAATGACATGATATCATAGTCCGTTAGACATGCATAATTCATCATCAATGGCAACAATCAGATAACAAGGCCGGGGTTATCTGTAGCGGGCCGGTTTGCGTGCGTTGCGTTTGGGTCGATTTGGTCGTGCAGGCGGGGGCGTAGCCTCGCTTGTCTCGGGGTCGGATGATATCACGGGCTTTTGCTTGCGTGACTTGCGTGCCGGTTTTGGCGCGTCGGAACTTGATCCGCGTGATCTTTTCCGTTGTCGATGTCGGCTTGAGCCGGTTGAGGTCGAAAATCGTGATTTACGATCCTGGGTCGTTGGCGAATCAGACTCAGCAGTTTGGTCTGAATCGGTATGCCGATCTTGAACTGTTATCTCCCAAGGGTAGTAAAACTCCTTGAGAAGTCCCATGGGGTCGGGCGACTGTTCTGGGTCGGAGCGACTTGACGACGTTGTGGGTCGTACAGGGTCGGAGTAGATGTGGGCCGCTTGATTGTCACCTTCGTATGGCTTGAGCACATCCAGATGAACAACACGAGTGTTCCGAGGGTTGGAAACCAGGGCGATTCGGTAATCCACCTCGGTTACACGGTCGATGATCCTCCAGGGACCAGTCCAGGGTCGAGCGAACTTATTATTCTACGTGAGTGGCAGATAATAATACCGGACCAGTTCTCCTGGTTGAAACTGGGGTCGTAGTTTCGCATGGGCATCGTAACCCATCTTCTGTCGAATTGCCGCTTTCTCGAGATGGTCTTGGGCGAAACCGTGGGCCGTCCTGATGGCTTGCCGCAAATACTCCACATACTCGGGACCACACGGAGGTAGAGGCTCGGGGTCGTAAGTCGGAAACATGAGGTCGACTGGCAAGTTACACTCGTGTCCGTACACCATTAGATGCGGGGTGCATCCCGTGGACGAGTGTACTGAGGTTCGATAGGCCATTAACACATATGGCAGGTGCACGTCCCAGTCGTTTGCACGATCGCTGACGAATGCACTCAGCATGTTGAGCAATGTCCTGTTGAATCGCTCAACTTGGCCGTCGCTCTGGGGTCGATATGGGGTCGTACGAATCTTTTTGGCGCCCAGTAGACGCACAACATGCCGGAACAGGGACGACTCAAACTCGGTACCTTGATCGCTATGGACCGCCTTGGGGACACCGTGGTAAACTATCCACCGATTCACCAGGGTGTCGGCAACATTCTTGGCCGTATGTCGCTGTAGCGGAAAGGCGTCCGTGTACTTCGTAAAGTAGTCCGACACGACTAGTACATACCGATGGCCTCTTCCCGTGACCTTGTGGGTGTCGAGGATGTCCATCGCTATTCTGTCGAACGGCGCTCCTGTCGGCAGCTGTGTCAGGGGCGATCTTTTTGGGGCCGGTTTACCCTTGCGGGTCACACATTGCGGGCAGCGGGCACACCAGCGGGCGACGTCCAACGCCAAGCCGGGCCAGTAGAATCGGCGCCTGACTCTCTCGATGGTACGCTGTATGCCGAGATGTCCGACAATCTTTAGGTCGTGTAGTTGGTGCAGAACTTGTGTCCTGAGTGCTACGGGGAGCACGGTTTGCACCACAGGCCGTCCAGCAGGGTCGGGTTTTACATGTCGAACCAGCACTCCGTCTTGTAGCGCCAGGAGGTTCCAGCGGGAAACAAGTGTCTTTACCTCCTCTCCATGACGGGCGACTTCTTTAGAGTTGGGCTTGGTGCCGGCTAATGTCCATTGCCGCACTTTTCCGACGCTGGGGTCGGCTTGCTGTGCCGCGACAATGTCCTGAGTCGAATAGTCCGAAAGCCACTTTTGTCCATCAAGTGTGGCGTCCAAAGCACAGACTCGAACAACTTGGCGTGCCGAAACTAGTTGGGGCAAGACCAGTGATGTTGTTGAATCACTGTCCAGGAGGTCTGCCCTTGTCTGGGTCGGAACAACAGTTATCCGACGAACTGGAAGTTCTCCGGAACTTGTTTCTGGGTCGGTCGGAGGTGTGACGAGTCGTCCGGGACAGTCTTGGTGTTTACAACTGTGACACCGTGACAGGCCGTCGGCGTTACCGTGTAGTTTACCGGGTCGATGCTCTATCCGAAAGTCATACTGCTGTAGCTTGGCGAGCCACCTAGCGCACATGCTGTCGGCGTCGCTGTAATTTTTCAGCCACCTCAGCGAGCTATGGTCGGTCCGGAGGAGGAATTTCCTACCCCAGAGGTAATGCCGATAATGCTGCACCATCTCCACTACTGCCAGCAGTTCCCGATAGGTGGTGCAATAGTTCCGTTGGGTTCGGGAAAGGGTTTTACTGGCGAACCCGATGGGGATCTCCTTCCCGTTGACCCTTTGCGAGAGGGCACCTCCCACAGCGAAGCCGCTTGCATCCGTGTCGAGGATGAAGTAGTCGTCCGGATTCTGGGTCGGGTGAGCGAGCTTTGGCGCCTTGATGAGGGCGTCGCGGAGTCGCTGGAAAGCTCGTCGCTGGGCCGGTCCCCAAGTGAAGTGGCATTCACCTCGGGTAAGCGCTACGAGAGGTTCAGCGATCTCAGCGTAGTCCTTGATGAATCGCCTGTGATAATTGGCGAAACCAAGGAAAGCCCTGACGTCGGTGATCTCGCACGGGGTCGGCCATTCCCTGATGGCTTTAACTTTGTTGGGGTCGACTCGGATTCCTTGGCCGCTCACTATGAACCCTAGGTACAAGATTTCCCGTTGGAACAACTCGCACTTCTTGGGCTGAAGTTTCAGGCCTGCCGATCTGATCCGATCCAGGACCGCTTCCAGGTTTGCGAGTGCCTGATCGAATGTTCTGCCGTAAGCTATCACATCGTCGAGATAGCACATACACCGGGTCCACAAGTAACCACGGAGTATGGTCTCCATAAGCCGTTCGAAGGTTGCCGGGGCGTTGCTAAGGCCGAATGGCATGACCTTAAACTGATAGAGTCCCTTCCTTGTGGCGAAGGCAGTCTTCGGTCTGTCGCTAGGGTCGACTTCGACCTGCCAGTAGCCGGAGGCTAGGTCCAGGGCCGAGAAGTAGTTGGCGCCTGCCAGGGCGTCATGAGTGTCCTGAATGTTGGGCAAGGGATACGAGTCCTTGCGGGTAACATCATTCAGGAGCCGATAATCGACACAGAAGCGTACTTGTCCGTTCTTCTTCCGTACGAGCACTACCTGTGCGCTCCAGGGCGAATCTGACGGCTCAATACACCCCAAACGGAGCATCTTGTCGACTTCTTCGTCGATGATGCTTTGCTGCGCCTGAGGGACGCGTCGCTGTCGTTGCCGAATTGGGGCCGGAGTTGCCGGTGTCGATCTTATGCTGGACGACTTGGGTCCGTCCCAGTTGGCCGTCTGGGTGCATGAAAGTGTCCTGGTATTGGTGAACCAGGTTAGCGCAGCGCCGATGTTGTTCCGGTGTTAGTCCAGCGCGATCCACCATTTCTTGTAGATGTGGCGGTAGGTCGCGGTAGTGACTGGCGTCTACCCTGGACGAGTCGGGCTCCTCTCCGGGTCGTGGCAGAGCTCCAACGACACTCTCGACAGGGCTGGCTATCGCGACGGGGTCGGAACGGGTGAGCGTAATGCCGGTATCTGCTGGATTGACTACCGACACTTTCACGCATTGCCGATTCAGGGTCGTAAGTGTCCTCCCCATGATGAGGTCGGTTTCCTCGGGAAAGGTCGTTAGTGGCTGGACTATCCTCGGGTGTTGGCGGACTCGAACTCGGGAAGTCGGGACCAGCTCCACTATTGCTTCGCTGCGTGTGGGGACGGTGACAGCTCGACGCACGGCCATTCTGACAACATTCGCCTCAATGTCTTTGTGTGCGAACAGGATCTCCTTGTGTACCTGTATCGTCCCTTCACCGTAATTCACCACAGCGTGAGCTTGCCGGAAAAAGTTCATGCCAAGAATCATGTCGTCATGTATGTCAGCCACACAAAATGTCACAATCATATGGTTGGTTCCGACCTGTATTGGAAGGTCGATCAGTCCATCGATTGGGCTTGACTGTCCATTGACGTCGCGAATGGTAGCCGAAGTAGGTCGCAAATGTCGCTGGTCGACGGGGACGTGACGTAGCTGGTCGCGTCGGAGCAGGGAGATCTGCGCTCCGGAGTCGAGTACAGCTTTCATCGTCTTGTTTCCAACGTGTACCGACAACTTCCAGCATTTGTTTGCGGCTCTGGAGTTGTTGATGACATGCGGGATTTCGGGGTCGTCTGGCGGCGGCTTGAAAAGCGTGTGGAGAGGCGGTAGCTTGGATTCCGGTCCACTCGGAAAGGCATAGAATCCTCCATCGTCGGAGATCCATTCAACCTCGGACATGCTGTCCGTTTCGGTGCCGTCGGCAGTCGGGGGTGACACCCCTTCAGGATGACGGCTTCCACGTGGTGGCCGCTGCGGTCGCGGTGCGGACACCCCTTCATGAAAAGAAGCCGGTTTCGGGGTCGGAGCTTGACACTTGATACACACCCCTTCAAGGAGCTGAGGTGTGGGCTGGGCCGGCTGTAGGGTCGTTACTGGTATCGCTACCGGTGCGGTAGTCGTGACGACCACAGGTGTGGAGCGGGGAACGTTGTTCTGTTGTCTGGAAGGCCCTTGCTCCTCAGCACCTTCCACTACTGGTTTGACGACGGGGTCGGAGGTGTTGGTGGGGCCGGTTTAGTTTGGTTACCGGTTTGGTTGGGTACTGACAACACTTGAGCTGTCCTTCTGTCAGTACCGGGACCATTAGGTCGAAATGCTAGTGGTTTCATGCCGTTGCGCACTAGCACATCCTTAAGCCGAAAGCACCGCATCCAGCGATGACCAGGCTTCTTGCAAAAGAAGCATACCATGGGTCGTCTGGGTTGCGGGGGTCGATCACCTTTCATCGGGGCCGTAGTTTGCAGGACAGAGTAGATGGCCGCTTCTTCACATAGTCCGTCCTCGTCACTGAGGACGCCCCGAAAAGCTTCCGCCACCCACTCGCGTGAGCAGGACGGTACTGAATGTTCGTCACATCCTTGTAGGCCGGTGGTGTCACTGTCCGCGGGGTCGTAGTAGGCCGCACTTTGCTCTGGGGTTGGTGTTTCCCCCTGAGTGACTTGTCCCATGGCACAGGACAGTTCTCCGTTAACGGGGTCATCTTCCGCATATCCGCTCGCGGAAATGCCAGCACGTCGTGTGCCCCGGTGTCGGTCTCTGGTTGTTCTCTGCTGGCGACTCTCAGCCTTGAGAACGGCCGTAAGTGCTTCACTGTAGCTGTTAAAAGTGAGAACACACAGTTTATCGGCAATGGGGTCGGGTTGGTTGTTAACGAATTGCGATATTACAGTTCGCTGCTGCGACTCTGGCGTGACGTCGTCGAACACTTGCTCTGCCAGAGCTTGGAGTCGCTCCAGGTAGTGTTCCGCGTCTTCCTTTCGTTCCCGCTTGAGGAACGGGAAATTGTCCCATTTGGACTGTCGACGGGGCGCCGGTTCCCAGCCCTCCAAAAGTTGGCGACGGAACTCCTCCCAGGGAGTCGCGACTGGGATGTTTAGAGCCAGCGCTTCGGCGCGACCGCGCAGCGTGCTCCGGAAGGTCGTCGTCTTGTTGAGGTCGGAGTAAGTGAAAGCCGCAGTAAATTGTTCGAAGCTCCGAATGTACTGGGTGAGATTGCCCTCCTTGAAGGTCGCACGCCATTGAGCCGTTTTAGCCGTAGCCAACGTTTGGGGCTCAGATGTGAGTCTCTGTGGCGTGGGCATGTCAACACTCACCGCAACTGGTGTAGTCGCTGCCGTGGCCGTCAGAGTCGGAACAGCCGAAGTCGCCGGAACCGTTGTGTCTGGGCCGATCGGGGTCGCGTTGGCGGGGACGGTTGGCGCGGTCGTCGCGGAGACGGCGAGCGATGTGGCGGGTGGTGCCGTCGCGTGACTGGGGTCGTGTGGTGCTTGTGTAGCAGGGGTCGGTTGACTGTATGATGGCGTCACCCATGGTATCCCGACTGAGGGTGGGAATACAGCCGGTGGTGGATATCGGTATGTCGATCCATCTGGGCCCACACCATGGTACACTAATCCGGTTTGTGCACCATGATAGCCGGTGTCAGCTATCACGCTGGGAACGCCACCATATCCGGGTGGTGGGTTCATGTAGCCGACATGTGGTGGATGATATCCGACAGCTACTCCATTTGGAACACCGCTTACTGTGCCAGGGTATCCGACTGGCGGTACACCATATCTGTTGGTGTTTTCGACTGATTGGGAGATCGGATGTCCGATCATTGGCACAACACTTTCTGCCGGAGCAGACACAACTTGATCTTGCGAAGGACCGAAGCGCGGTTGTTCTCTGGTAGTCGGCGATGGTCGGTGCGTGGTCGGCGCGGGAGCGCGTGTGTGGGAGGTCGGCGTGTCGGGGTCGCAGGGTCGGCGACTTGACGTCGAGGGTGCCGGTCGAGGTCGCGCTTGCCGCATGGTGGCGCGAGATTCTGCCGTCGTGTCGCAGGGTCGTTGCGGTTGCGGAGGCGTCGCGATCCGAGTAGCGGTCGTCGCCTGGCTGGGTCGTGTGTACTCTACCACCGTTGACTCGGTCGGTATGCGTGAGTACATTTCTGGCGCGGGGTCGTGTTGTCTCGGCGTCATGGGCGGCGCCAGGGGTCGATTCGCCGAATAAGCGCTCGGCGGGATCAGTTCCGGAACATTGTCAGACTGACAAACCCACTGTCGTATTAGAGAGTTACTTGGTGGGTGCGTAACCATCGACGTGTCTATGGTTACCGGCCGAACGTTCACCGATGATTGTTCTGGGTCGATATCACGATATACGCTCGCCCTTTGACGTGAGCGCGTATAGTCTCTGTCGGCAAAGTCACTTTTCTGGGTCGCTCTAGCCGGCGTGGCCGAGTACGCTCTTGCATGTGCACTTAAAATGTCACTGACCGTGTGCAGGGGCGCTAGCGGGTCTTCATCGAGGTACTCCTCAATCAGGTCGACAGGCGGCGAAGCCGATCTCAGGGTCGAATGGTCGCCAATGGAGTCGAAAAGGCCGGTCGGTTGTTGTTCCTGTGACAACGGTACCGTATCGCTCATGACGACTGAGCGGGGGCCGGAAGGTCGGAAGGTCGGGTTCGGATTGAACGTTACCTCGTCATCCGTGGGGTCGAGTGGCTCACCGCGGGAAGCTCCCGGGGCGGTTTGGTTTTCACACCCTGACTGTTAGCTGTCAAGACAGTGATTCATTTGCACCGCTCCAGTAACGACACTGAGCACGGCGAGCGGAAATTATTTATTTGCTAGGATTGCAGACGACTCTGAAGTCCCTTGTAAACACTCCCTTAAATGAGACCCATACCTGCAGGAAACGTCATGATAGACATCATTTGAGGATCCTGGAATAGATCTCAATTTCCATAGAATCTCGAAGACGCATGGGTAAGCTGAGGATCAATGGTTAATACGTGGAGATAATACATGACTTAAATGACAACGGCAGGTATTCTAAGGTTATGTTAATACTGGAAGGAGGCTGAATTGTACACTATTCTTCCGTTTTGTTTTTGTTTATAAACCTCTCATATACATGTATGATTATGATGTTACTTACATACATGTATGACATATTACACGTAGGTTGAGTCAATGTAGCCTCTTGTAAATTATACACTGTGTACTGAGTGTGGGTGTTTCCAGTTGATGGATAAAGGACCAGAAGTATAAGAGGTCGTATGCTTGTTGGTTCATTGTTTTCACAGCTAATTTCCAATACTTGCATTGACGTATTTGGTCTAGACATTTTGTATAAATAATCCATTACCTTTTATGATAAGCATTCCTCTTCTTATGAATAAATATCATGCTGGTGTACAGAACAGGTTGTATCCAAATTTATGTCTACTTACCTTCTCCCACGCGTCAATAATACATAACAGTTTTGATGAGATAAGCTGCATGTTTCTGATATGGATGTTATTATGGACTCGCATATGCTATCACAACAACCAGAATGTTTTTTATAATTTCATCCGTACATGAAGTTGAAGACCTGCACTAGACTACTATGAAAAAATAATATAATGTTGCAACTGCCTGGCCTGCTTCAATCATACAACTGTTGGTATCACCAGAAACCCCAGAAAGAACAATGTTCGTTACAAAAAAATATTTGCTACAGCCATTTCCATCCCTCATTCTCTTTTCAGAACGAGGTAATGATTGTGTTAGACTATTTATCGATCGAATATGAAGACATGGACTGGAAACAGGTACTCCCACCCAATGTGATGACCCTAATCTTGTTCTGACAAATAACGATGTAGAACCTACCTGCAAGATATTTCAAAATAGACAATAAACACAAGGACTGTGGACTGTAAATTCACTGAAGAGTTAAAGGAACCAATGAGTTATCCATGGTATATTAGTAGGAAAACCATAATGCCTGTCAGCCATTTTTTGTTACCTAGAGGATATAGATACACTTTATGTACCATATGTCACTGTTGCCAACCTCCATGCCCAATTTTCATATGACGCTGTAGCATACTGCATTAAATTGTTCTCTGAACAAGTGATATTCATATTCATTATCTCAACTCGGAACAGAGAATGTATCCATTGTTCAAATTCTTCAAAAGTGAGTATTAAATTAAAACTAGATTCTGATATTGCAGTCAAGTTCTCATTTCCAGCTATAAGACCAATCTGAAATATACTATGAGTTTGCTGCCCTCTCTGTGTGAGTTGATTCCTGGGCTACATTTGACGGATGGAATGATAAAACTTTCCCTTTGTCATATCTAGAAACCGGAACACAGCAACCCCAGTTTAGGTCGCATCGCAAACATCTGAGAAATTCACAGCACATTGAAAAGTATGACACACAAATGAAAAATGACCCGTTAGTTGATTGTAATACTTCAGAAGTCTTCATTTGGAATCGATATACACAATATTCTACGACGTTCAAGGAATCGTGATATATCACAGGATATCACACCAAGTTATGCTTTTTTTTGGCAATCTCAATTCCACAATCGGTTGGACAGTACCCATGGTACCCTCGCTACAATTCCTTTCAAGTATGTAAATGGTGAAAGACGAACTGATACCAGCATTGAGCAAATCAAACCACACCAAAACAAGGCAGCTAGATAATTATTGTTTTAAGTAGTAATTGTTATTCATTCTGGAATGTAGAACAGTATCCATTCTCTGAGCTCTGTTTAATCTCCTTATTACAGTTTCCCCACCAGTGTCATTGGCCCGAGGGTTGAATATCTGAATGAAGAAGCCACTGCTTGTCAAATGGCATGGACCGAATGACGTTTCAAAATCAGCCTAAAACTATGATATGTGAACATCAGTCATTCTGTTTATTGTCTGCTTCTGTCTGGCCAAAAACATATTCGACTTAGCATATCATGTGAAAACACATTTACTGTGATAAAATATAATGATATGAATTCACAATATCCTTTAAAATTGTTCTGTAAATCACAGCCATTGAATTCGGTTATCTATGCTAGATGGCTTTTGGATATTATCCCATCCCTAACATCCATTTTGTCGTTCTACAACCCTTAATATAGGCTGTATATATAATATGAATTAAAATATGATCTTATAGTTTCTTGTGATATATATATTTCTGGTTTGTCAGAATGAAGCACTGGATTGAGGCACCTAGATCCAAAACAAAATTTATTGTGACAATTACAGAAAAGTTATCAAACACACAGAAAACGGTAGAGAAGAAACGAAATTGTTGATAGTCGATTGACATGGTGCCAGGCTATTGGGTCATCAGATCAAGAAGGTAGACAACCTGAAAACACTGGATAAAACTGCAAAAAAGTTTAACCTCCCAATTATGATGCTGAATGGTTTTCTAATTTGTTTTAAGCAGTATGCCGTGTGTTTATATTTCCAATTATAACATTATGTCAAAGACCGTACCTAATTGCTCTTTTCCTGTGGGTAATTGCGACTTTAGTGGCTCTCTTGACGGCAGTGGATCATCTCACTGCATCCGTCACTTCCCACACTATATACCACAGTATATACCGATTTGTGATATAGTGTATCTTTCCTTTGCCTCTCTTCATTTTGATTGATGAATGTCTATTGGTGGAACTAGTTATGAAATATCAATTAATAACGAAGGATATTTTAGATACATATATAGTGCCCATATTCTTGGAGTTATACATTTATTATTAAATACGCATGTTCTGTCAACAGGTTATTGGTATTGCATTTATTATCATTCTAACGCGACATGTATTCTCATAATTTACAATCTTGCAAGATCCACAAATATTAGTGCACAATATTAATGATACATTTACCACTGCAGTTCAATAAAATAAGATGAAGCCAGGTTGGGAAATTCTGGCCATACAAAACACAATGTACTGTTTTGTCCTCGACATGTGTTCATGAATTTCAAAACGGTTCAGGTCATCGAAGGAAGTAACGAATTTGCTGTCTCTTCTCATCTCAAGTCAACTGCATATAAGTATTATTATAAGACAGTTGCTGACTATGTGGTTGGACTAATTTTTCCGACAATGAAAATCAAAGTAGTAGGTGAATAAGATGCCAACGTGACTGTATACTCCTAAACTTCTTTGACACCGGCAGGTGACACGCCCGAACTGCGTTCTAGTGCCCCATAGCGATTATCCAACATTCCAGAGAATTGCAAACTCCAACGACGACAAGACAAACAGAAAACGTGGGAGGAATGGGTGCAGAGAATTTTTGCGACTTACATAAGAGACAATACAGTAGATAGGGCAAAAAGTGAATCCATCAATCTCAAGATATTGGCGAGTGTGTTTGAATCTGTGGTTGAGACATCGATCTCTGGCATTGCTAGTGGACTGGGAACAAGGAGTCGCATCTGGCGAGATGGTGTCTGCTTCCACAGACAGTGATCACGAACGAGGCTACATGCCTCCTCACTCCTCCAGCCATCGAGGCAATACATGGTGATAGACTGGATTGAAAGTGATAAAGAGAGGATTAGAATTTTCTGGCCGATGACATATTAGTATGTTGCACAGTGGAAATGGATACTGTGTCAGGTGAAAAGATTGCTTCTTATTTTAGTGGCCCAGGGAGATTATGTGAAATATCAAGGACTGAATCAGGAATTGTGTCAGGTATTTCTTGCTGGAATTGTTCCTGCTCGAATTGTTTTTGGCTAATCAGAAAATGAAAATACTTTCAATTGAAAATACGAATTTCCCTACTAAATATGAGATAAAGTTACTGAATATCGAATTGTCCTTTATTATTATTTACGTTTGTGATAAACAGTAACAGGGAATATTCAAGCCGGTATAATCGTTGCTCCATACATTGCATGCTTCCTTGCAGGCAGTGGTATGCTAGGGATGTAAGTGGTGGTACATCTCCAGGAATAACGAACATCCGAATGGTTGGGAAGGTCGTACCAGGAACAGAAGGACAACTTGAAATTGTTAGTGACCTAACTTCGGAAATAACTTGTTTCTAGGAATAACACCTGATGACTAATCCCCTATTAGGTAGAGCTAATAATTGAGGACCGACAAACATGTTAGGCCAAATAAAAAGTGTGGGCATTCCAGGAACATTCATCTTTAGTTATAATACATTATCAGATTCGATTGCCTCTATTCTCAAAAAAAAAACTTTTATCACCAATATGGAAGTATGCATGTTAAGGTATTACTCATTTCAACGTATAACGAATCTGGTAGTTCACATTCGTTTTTCATTGCACATGTCCTGTAGCACTTTTGTTAGTATGGTTGCTATCGTGAAATTTGTTTGGTTGAATAATAACAAATAACTTCCAGTACGTCATGAGCGTTGGTAAGTATGTTCAATTTATTCCTTTAATTGGATTATTAGAATGAGGAAGTGACAGCGCCCATAATAAACGTGGTGTATACTAAAATGATGCATAATACAGTAACGGAGCAGGCATCGTCTGCAAAATACAAACAAATCATCGCAATGCAGAAATGACGTGATAATTGAATAAAACCATCACCCTGAGCACAGACAGAATGTTGTTCACAACACAACCATAAAACGTGTGACAAATTCTTGCTCTGCAAGCCACCAACTCTGATGGAAAACAGATACCAAACTGTCAAATGATGTGAATTCATGTTGTACAGATTCAAAATTGTGTGAAATAGTGCATTATATATCAACCAAGGACAAAGAGTACGTTTACCTCCCCACTTAGCCGCACTACAGATATTGATGAGAGTAAAACGAAGGCTGTGCGAGAGAAACAAACCTAAGATGGCTGCATAGTACATGACTATGTAGTCAGGTCGTTTGGTTTTCACACCCTGACTTTTGCCCCTCAAGTGAATGATTCATTTGCGCCACTCCAGTCAATAACGATACTGAACGCCGTCTACGGAAATTATTTATTTGCTTGGATTGCAGACGGCGAGGACGTCCAATGTGAACTCCCTCTGAAATGAGACGCAAATCAGCAGGAAACATTATGATAGACGTCATTCGAGAATCCCAAAATCGATCTCAATTTCTATAGAGTCTGGAAGGCACATGTGTAAGCTGGGGATCAGTGGCTATTACCTGGACACAAAACATGTGTAAATGAAAAAGGCAGTTGGCTAGTGAAGTTGATATTGACATTGGGACGAGGCTGTAATGTATACCCCTCCCCTTTTCTTGCTACTTGTGTACATGTAAGTATCAATCTATTACCACCAATACAATCAGATTTTGATGATGCCAATAACAAACGTAAGATACAACATTTTGCAATAGAAACAAAGCCCGACCAAATAGTTTATCCAAAGACACACTGGCGTCGTCAGGGGCAGACAGTGTGTTGAATGTAGTTGTTTCTACTGTACACCTGATGGAATTAGTATACAACTGCCCAACAACCTATGAAAGCAATTTAGAAATCCGAAACTAACCCCATGGAATAGATACATGACAAGTACAAAAGTACCCAATCACAAGCCAGAAGGCTACTGAGTTGATGGTATCCTCGGGGACAGATTTAACGTCCGCCATTTTTTGTGATGCCTAAATATCTCAAATCGGACAGTTCACATTTATGGAGTCAATCTACTGTCATGTGAAATGTATAGTGTGTACTGAGTGTGGTCTTTTTAGTGGCTGGGAAAGGACTAGAAGTGTAAGAGGTCTTTTGCTTGTTGGTTTATGGTTGATGGAGCTAGTTTCCAATATTTGGATTAGGTTATCTCGTCTAGTGTTATGTGTCTGTTTCCTCACAACATTAACTATTATATTATTATTAACTAATCATCAGTATTGACTTGCTATTATAATTATGATGTAATAATGTTATGTTATATATACATATGGTATCACTAGTATTTATGTATACCCATTGTATTAATATTACTAGACATGACCATATGTATATATAACATAACATTATTACATCGTAATAACACAATACATACCAAAGGAACTTTCATCTACTCATGAATGTGATCAATGACATGCTAGTGAACAGAAGAGCTTGTATCCACTTCGATGTCTGCACACCCTATCCCACGTATCATTGATTACAGTTTTACCAGCAAACAGTCTGATTCTGTTTACGTCTTCACATCGGATCATAATGCTGAACAGTAGATACTGCGGAATGGATTGTATAATACTGGGGATATCTTTACCAGCCTGGACTTCTTCTTCAATAGAACAACCTTCGGGATTGCTATAAAGCTGCGAGCTGGGATAAGTGGTTATTTTTCTGGACATAATACATGACCTATATGACCACGGGAGTCATCTTTGATGTTTAGTTGAAACTGGAACATGGTTTACTTGTGTAAAGTTTTGGGTAATGCCTAAAACATCGTATAGGATGATACGTGTATGTAGAATCAACTATGTATGTAGAGCAACTCAGAAAATTCAAAACCTGTACCGAATTCGGGTTGTTTCCAGTTGCTGGGAAAGGACCAGAAGTTTAAGAAGTCGTATCCTTGTTGGCTTATGGTTGATGGAGCTAATTTCCGATATTTGGATTAAGTTATCCCCTCTAGAAGCTTTGCGTAGTAATTCAATACCTCTTATAATAAGCGTTCATCATTTCATGAGCATAACCCATTTCATGCTAGTGAACATCACAGATTGTATCCACTTTGATCTTCGAATACCCTATCCCTCGCACAGTGGCGTAGGAAGCATTTGAAAAGTGTGGGGGCCCAAAAATGTCCGGTCTGGGGGTTGCCCCCGAGAAAATATGGGAATTTGGTGTTCTCTCAGAACATTCCTGGTGTGTAACTTGGGCCCAGTTCAGTGTTATTTTTGTGGGGTATCAAGGAATTTAATTTTCTTTGAATGGAAAATTATCATCTAAAATAGGCCAAAAGAATTCAAGCCACTCCATCTTTTATTTTTATGAAAAGTTACTGAGCAGAACAGATGGGTGCGATATAAAATAGGTGGACTGTATTTGTGTTTTATATAGGGGTGGCAGCAGGATTCCCTCGCAAGCTGTCTGACCTCCCTGAGAGGGGGTCTAAAATATGTACACAAATCGCAACCGAGCAGAGCGAGGGAGCCAGTGTTCGGTGTGGGGTCTGGGACCCACTCAAGGACGCCAGAAGCCAGAGCGTTTTGGTGTTCTGAGGTTGATTCTGAAACTTTCCTGGCTCTTGACCTGGTTTCCAATCTCCAGACCTGGTTCCCATTCTCCAGATTCCATAACTTTTTGAAAATACTGCTTTGACTTTATTTTGATCATTCAGTGATTAAGGCCATATCGATCTTGTTTGACTTTATTTTGATCATTCAGTGATTAAGGCCATATCGATCTTGTTCAATTTTGCTTGGTTTCTTCTACACAAATTGTGTGTGAATTCTTACTTCTTGGTTTCATGTAAACGAAATATACTTAAACAGAAAACATTTTTGGAAAATTCAGACAGTGTTCACGATAGAATAATATATTTCTCGAGTTTTAACCAATGAAATTTAACTTTTTTTTTGGGTAAAATGTTCCTAACGGGGATGTGAGGGTAGGCCTATATAGCGCCCCCTGACCCCCTTTCCTGCCACCCCTGCTTCACCGCCTCATCGTACAGTACTCCAATCGAGGATCTACTCATTTTTCACTTGGTTTTGTCTGCCAAAATACCCTGCCTCTAGATCGTATAGAATTTCGTACCTCCCGCTCATTGTGATTAAAACATCTGCTGACTTAAAGGCCTTGAAGAAGGAGTCGGCCGCACGGAGGTCGTGTTGTCCCTTGGTCGTGGCGGTGACGATCTCCCCATGGTCGATGTCGATGTGCTCTTTGAGCGGCCGTCCGCTCGCCCTTATATAGCCTGGGTGGCTGCGCGCGCATCCTCGCCCTCGAACGACTCTTCCGTAATCAGTATCACGTGGAGAAGGCTGCATCCGCGAACGGTTCTCCCGCGAGTATTCTTCCGCGATCACGTGACCGTTCCTAACGAACGTTTTTTTGCGCGCTCCGTTGTATTGGTTTTGTTACATTTATATCGTTGCTAGTTGAGTCAGGTTTGGAAATCTCCCGCGATTTAATAACCGGAATGATTTTCTCAGTACATCCATTACGCATAGTCCATGGGTTTCTGAGACATGTTATTTTTCATTCAGTTAAATGAAATCTTTTGGGAATGTATACTATATATAATGTTTTAGAGTCGTATTGGCGATCTGTAGTTCTATGCCAAAATAAATTCGCGAAAATCTGGGGGGGGGGGGGTCCAAACACACTCGAACCCCGCTATCAAAAAAGATAGGGGGCTCGGGCCCCCAGAGCCCACCCCCCCCCGGTTCCGACGCCAGTGCCCTCGCATTATTGATTTATTGGTGTTTTAAGGCGTTTTTCGTACTTATATTTCATAATCAAATTGCACAATTCTAACAGAGAGTCAGAGACAGTCGGAGCCTAATGCTTAAAGCAAATCTATCAAAAAACGATATTATATAAATGCAAACACTATTTTAGCTTCCCGAGCTGGTTCGATAGAACAAGTGTCAGGTATTGCTAAAACCATATATAACAATGGTCATTACAATAGAGCTATTTGCCAGGTTGTTTTGTCGCGCATTCCCATCGTTTGTTTCAAACTATGGTATGATTGTGTTGGACTCTTTATTGATCCATAACAAGACATGGATTGGAAAATGCCAGCCAATGTCGAGACCCCAATCATGAACTGATAACTTGTGATACAGAAAGCACACAGAACGCGAGGTATCTCAAATTCTACAGTCATTTGAAGTAAAAGAATAAATCGGGGATACTATGCGTTACCCACAGAACTGTCGATAAAAAAAAAAACAGTTTTTGCAGTCTGCCTTGTAGTTGATGCGGAAAATGTGCTTTGTTTCATTATCACTCATAGAATACTATTCCTAAACCACATGCACACGAATGGGATGCACTTGCAAAGTAAAAGTCATTCAATTTGAAAACAAATGATATTCATTGTTTGGCATGTTTTACAATACTACCAATTTGTGTCAAAAGGTGGTGTTCCTGATATCGGAGTAAACGTCCCAGTTTAGTACTGAATCACTAAGGAAGCTACCGTGTTTCCATTGCTCTACCAAGTGAGTATTGGATCGAAAACAGCGACCAATTGTCAAGCTTCACAAACCCAATCAGATTTCAATCAGACCAAGAATTGTGGCATGTTGGAAATCGCAAGGCTGTTTTCGTTCTAATAAATTTCTGGGGATAATTTATCCAATGTTGCTATCATAACAGTGCAGCGACGATGTATCACTGTTACAACAGAGCAGAAAAGCGCGTATTCATCTCAGACCAGTTAATTTATTTCGATCTTTCAAACGGGAAAAACTTATTTCATGACATGGCTTTTCCTGTCATACCAATTTGTTGTAAACAAGGAATGTTCCAGGAGTTAAAATAAGTTGGGTGAAAGATTGTTATGAAAAACATAAACATTTGGGAATCATTATCTGCAATCATGATTATCATGGAACAGACATCTGGGTGACATCCGATGCTGCCATGTAATGGAAATTAAACAGTTTTGGGTTTTTTTTGTCACGAACACAACATTTCAGTCACATAAACAGTATAAAGTAGACTGAAAATAAAGTCAAACAAGTACCTCCTGTCAAAAGCTTACTCTAACTTTAAGTTAATCAATAATTTATATGTATTTTTTTTCCTGTCTGGAATATAATATTATAAGCTAGAAACGTATTTTGGGACTGGCATGTTCAGCTGATGAGTTTTGTTATACATCACGAGATATTGCACCAAGTTTTGTGCTTAATTTGGCAATCTCAATTCCGCAATCAGTTGGTCAGTACCCTCCGCTACAATTCCTTCCAAGTATGTACTTGGGGAAGGACGAACTGATACGGGCAAATACAAGCACGCCAGCATAATACAACTAAAGAATGAGTTTCTCACAGATGATAATTGGCATTACATTGTCTGCTTCTGTCTGGCCTGCAATATTTTCGATTTAATTTGTCATGTGGTAAGGGATTTGCCTTGATGATAATATGATTTGATACTATCCTGAAATTCATAAGTGTTTCACAGTCATTGATATTGGTTATCGGTGCTAAATGAATTTTGGTTATTTTTTCTAATCCAGTAATATTCGTTTCTCTCGTTACATATGCTCTCTTGCTGGCCTATCAACGTGATATTTTCCTTTTAGATCATTTCTCCTTAATAACTTAGGCAACTGGATCCAAAACAAAATTTGTTGTGACAATTACAGAAACGTTATTGGACAGACACAAAGAACAGAAGAGAAAAAGCTAAGTTGTTGATGGTCGACCGACAACACCATGCTATTGGGTCATCAGACCGAGAGGGCAGATAACCTGAAAATATTCTCAAAACGGTGAATTCCAAGATAGAGTCATGCTGTAAAACGCCACAAGTGCACCTACTCATCCCAAGTATTAGGCCAAATAACTGTCTAATTAGGTTTAAGCTTGTCCAATGTATCATGACACTGCCTCTGGTCGAAGACAGTACCTAGATTGAATACTCTCTCCAGTCGGTAATTGCGAATTTAGTGACTCTGATGCCCCATACAAATATACTGAAATAGATGTGGTAAATATGGTTAAATTTCTGATTGATAATATTTTTGTGGAATTTGGTGGTCGAATATTTCAACAAACTATTGGTATTCCCATGGGTACAAACTGTGCACCATTATTGGCAGACCTGTTTTTATACTCATATGAATCAGATTTTATCCAACATTTACAAAGAGGAAGTTCTAAGAAACTAACATGTAATTTTAATTTCACTTTCCGATACATAGATGATGTATTGTCGCTAAATAATCCCAAGTTTGGTGATTATTTGGATGTCATATATCCTAAGGAACTTGAAATTAAGGATACTACAGAATCTGCTAATTTTTCCAACTATCTAGACCTGAGGTTGGAGATTGATAATGATTCTAACCTGTCAACTAGATTATATGACAAACGTGATGATTTCAATTTTTCCATAGTCAATTTCCCTTTTCTAAGCAGCAACATTCCTATGTCACCGGCATATGGTGTGTTTGTTTCTCAACTTATACGCTATTCCAGAGCTAGTTGCAAATATGAGGACTTTGTCTATCGAAGTGCCCAGCTAGTCTCTAAACTGCTACGACAAGGATATGTTTTACCAAGACTTATAGCTGCGTTTAAGAAATTCTATGGACGTCATCATGATCTGGTTGATAAATACTGCAAATCCATGTCTGCCATGCAACTAGATCTATTTTCATGTTAATTTTAGGGAATTCATGACGCGAGCCACTACTGGGGCAGGAAATGCTCACTCTTTCCGGAACACCTGATTTCACCTCCTAATGGCCATTTACGGGGGTTCATGAGTTTCCCTGTCATTCTTGTTTTCTCTCACTTCGTATGCCTGATATGACTTTCTGTCCCCGGACTATGAGATTGGATAACGGACCCTGTTTTGTTTGCTCGGAATACTTAATACTGGGTATTGATTCTACGTCTATTAGTGCCTCACTTGGCGGCAGTAGAGTGTCTCACTGCATCCGTCACTAACCACAATCCATATCACATTATAATATTATAGCAAAATGGATGGGGGAAGGGGGTCTTTTTTTAGTATTGCATCTATATCATCAAAATGTGAATTAGTATATTCTTCAATATAATCTTGCAAGACACACTATTATTAAGGCTACCTTTACCACTGAGGTTTAATCTTCAAAAAGATGAAAGCTGTTTTGTTAATTCTCCTTATAAGGCAAACTGACTGCCTCTGACATGAGTTAATGACTTTCAAAACGTTTCCTGGGATCAAAGGAAGTAATGAATATTCTGTCTCTTTTCATCTTAGGTCAACTACACATAAGTAGTATAATAACATGGATGTTGACGTATGTGGTTGAATTCATGTGTCAGACGATGAAAAATCATATTAGTAGGTGAATGAATTTCCCATGGCACTTTTACTGTATTCACTTTTATTTGAAACCGGGAGGTAAGGGGTGTGAACTGTGTTCTAGTGCCCCGTTGTAAGTATCCCACATTCCACAGAATAACAGACTACAACTACGACAAGACAAACAGGACAACGTGGGAGGAATGGATGCAGACATTTTTTGCGACTTTACATAAGATATAAAACATTGGAGACGGCAAAAAGTGGATCCATCAATCTCAAGATATTGGCGAGTGTGTTTGTATCAGTGGCTGAGACATCGACCCGTGCCGAAGACAGCGACTGCCAGATTACGGGAAGTGATCCTTGGCGCTGCTAGTGGACTGGGAACAAGGAGGCGCATCTGGCAAGACGGTGTCCGCTCCCACGGACAGTGATCGCGAAAGGGGCTGCAAGCCTTGCTGCCTGCTCGTAGAAGTTATCCAGGAGTGTCACTCCTCCAGCCATCGAGGCGATACATGGTGATATACTGGATTGGAAGTGACAAAAAGATGATTTGAATTCTCTGGCCGATGACATATTCGTATGTTTCACAGTCAAGTAGAAAATATTGTTTCTTATTATGATGGCCCAGGGAGATAAATGTGAAATAACAAGGACAGAATCAAGAATTGTGTCAAGTATTCCTTGATGAAATTGTTCTTACTCGAATTGTTTTTGGGTAACTAGAAAATGAAAACTTGAAGGGAATACTTTCAAATGAAAATACAAATTTTCCTAATTGATATGGGGATAAAATTACTGAATATCCAATAGTCATTTTTTTGTTTACGTTTGGGATAAACAGTAATAGTGAATATTCGGGCCGCTATAATTGTTGCTCCATACATTGCATGCTTCCTTGCAGCCAGTGGTATGCTAGGGATGTAAATGGTAGTACTTATTTTAAAATAACAAACACCCAAAGGTGGTACTTCTTGGTAAATAACAAACATCCGAATGGTTGGGAAGGTTGTACCAGGAAGAAAAGGGCAACATGAAATTGTTAATAACCTGACTTCAGAAATAACTTGTTTCTAGGAATAACACCCGATGACTGAGCTAATAATTGATAAACAACAAACATGGTTAGGCCTAATGAAAAGTGTGTCCATTCCAGGAACATTCATCTCTAGTTGTAATACATTTGTTATACATCATGAAATTTGATGCCTTTATTCTCAGAATAAACAAATTACTTTTATGGAAAAATATGCATTCATTTTAACATATAATGAATCTGGCAGGTCACATTCGTTTTTTATTGCACATTTCTAGTAACACTTTTCTTAGTATGGTAGTTAAATTTGTTTGGTTGAATAGTAACAAATAACTTCCAGTACGTTTTGAGCGTTGGCAATTGTATTCAATTTATTGCTTTTATAGGATTATTAGAATGAGGAAGTGACAGCGCCCATAGTAAACTGGCGCAGACGTCGTGGATACTAAAATGATGGATAATTCAGTAACGGAGCAGGCATCGTCTGCCAGATACAAGCAAATCATCGCATTGCAGAAATGACGTGACAAAGATAATTGGATAAAACCATCACCCTGAGCACAGACATAATGTTGTTCATAACACAACCATAAAACGTGTGACAAATTCTTGCTCTGCACCAACTCTAAAGGAGAACAGATACCAAACTGGTGAGTCAAAGGATGTGAATTTATGTTGTATAGATTATAAATTGTGTGAAATAGTGCATTATATATAAACCCACAACGAAGAGTATGTTTGCCAACTTAGCCGTCCTACAGATATTGATGAGAGTAAACAGAAGTCTTTGCGAGAGAAACAAATCTGAGATGGCTGCATAATACATCATTATGCAGTCAGGTAGTTTAGGTTTCACACTCTGAATTTTGCTCCTCAAGTCAATGATTCATCTGCGCCACTCCAGTCAATAACGACACTGAACGCCGTCTACGGAAATTATTTATTTGCTTGGATTGCAGACGGCGAGGAAGTCCCATGTAAACTCCCTCTGAAATGAGACGCAAATCAGCAGGAATCATTATGATAGACGTCATTCGAGTATCTCGAAATCGATCTCAATTTCTATAGGTCCAGAAGGCTCATGTGTAAGCTGGGGATCAGTGGCTATTACCTGGACATGACACATGTGTAAATGACAACGGCAGTTGGCTCTTGAAGATGATTTTGGCGTTGGTCTCGTCTAGACGCTCGGCGTAATAATAAAATACATAATATAAGGAAGCTTCATCTTTTCATGAATGTGATCAATATCATGCTAGTGAACAGAACAGCGGGTATCCACTTTGATGTCTGTATACCCTATCCCATGCATCATTGATTACAGTTTTTCCAGCAAACAGTCTGATTCTGTATACGTCTTCACACCAGATTATAAATGTTAAAGGATAGATTGCCGTGGAATGGAATGTCTAAAGCATCGTATAGGAGTTTACGTATATGTAGAGTCAATTGAGTGACTTTGAAAATTCAAAACATGTACTGAATTCGAGTGTTTCCAGTTGCTGGGAAAGGACCAGATGTATGAGAAGTCGTATCCTTGTTGGTTTATGGTTGATGGAGCTAATTTTCGATATTTGGATTAAGTTATTCCCTCTAGAAGCTTTGCGTAATAATTCAATACCTCTTATAATATGCGTTCATTTTTTCATGAGCGTAATCCATTTTATGTTAGTGAACATCACAGATTATATCCACTTTGATCTTCGAATACCCTATCCCACTCATCATTGATTTATTGGTGTTTCAAGGCGTTTTCCGTACATATATTCCATCGGCAAATTACACAATTCAGAAAATCAGAGACAGTCGGAGCCTAAAGCTTAAAAAAAATATATCATAAAATGATATTATATTAAATATAATTATATTATATTATATTAGACCTTCTCGGGCTATACGCAGTGAAAGGGTTAAAATTGTTCTGCAAATTATCAGTGTTTTACAGCCATGAATTGGTTATCTATGCTAGATGAGTTTTGGATATTCTCCCATCCCTTAATATCCATTTCCTCGTTCCACAACTCTTAATATACGTTGTATATATAATGTGATTAAAATATGATCTTATAGTTTCTTGTGATATATAATATTTTTGGTTTGTCAGAATGAGGCACTGGATTGAGGCAAAACACAATCTATTGTGACAATTACAGAAAAGTTATCAAACACACAGAAAACGGAAGAGAAGAAAAAATTGTTGATAGTCAATGGACATGGTGCCAGGCCATTGGGTCATCAGACCAAGAAGGTAGACAAAAAGTTTAACCTCTCAATTATGAGGCTGAATTTTTTTTAATTTGTTCCTAACCATGTGCAGTTTGTTTAAATTTTCAATTATAACATCGTATAGACGGTACCTATTTGCTGTTTTCCTGTGAGTAATTGCGACTTTAGTGGCTCTGTTGACGGCACTGGATAATCTCACCATATCCGTCACTTCACACACTATACCACAGTATATACCGATTTGTGATATAATGGCTCTTTTCTTTGCATTTCTTTATTTTGAATGATGAATGTCTATCGGTGGAACTAGTTATGAAATATAAATTAATAACGAAGGATATTTTAGATACATATATAGTGCCTATATTCTGGGAGTCATACATTTATTCAATATATAAGCATATTCTGTCAACAGGTAATCAGTACTGCATTTATTATTCCAATGGAGCTTGTATTATCATAATTTACTATCTTGCAAGATCCACAAATATTAGTGCACAATATTAACGATACATTTACCACTGCAGTTCAATAAAATAAGATGAAGCCAGTTTGGGAAATTCTGGCCATACAAAACACAGTGTACTGTTTTGTCCCCGACATGTGTTCATGAATTGCAAAACGGTTGAGGGGATCAAAGGAAGTAATGAATATTCTGTCTCTTCTCATCTCAAGTCAACTGCATATAAATACTACAATAAGACAGTTGCTGACTATGTGGTTGGACTCATTTTTCCGACGATGAAAATCAAAGTAGTATTTGAATAAGATGCCCACTTCACTGTATACTCCAAAGCTTATTTGACATCAGCAGGTGAGACGCTTGAACCGCGTTCTAGTGCCCCATAGCGAGTATCCAGCATTCCAGAGAATAGCAAACTCCAACGAAGACAAACATGAAAACGTGGGAGGAATGGGTGCAGAGAATTTTTGCAACTTTACAAAAGAGACAATACACTAGAGGGGACAAAAAGTGGATCCATCATTCTCAAGATATTGGCGAGTGTGTTTATATCAGTGGCTGAGACATTGATCCCTGGCAGTGCTATTGGGCTGGGAACAAGGAGTCACATCCAGCGAGACGGTGTCCGCTCCCGCAGACAGCGATCACGAATGGGGCTGCAAGCCTTGCTGCCTGCCCGTAGAATTTCTCTCGGTGTGTCACTCCTCAAGTCTTCGAGACAAAGCATGGTGATAAACTGGACCAGAAGTGACAAAGAGGGGATTAGAGTTCTCTGGCGGATGACATATTTGTATGTTGCAAAATGGAAATGGGTACTGCGTCAAATAGAAAGCATTACTCCTTATTATGGTGGCTCAGGGAGATAATGTGAAATATCAAGGACAGAATCAGGAATTGTGTCAAGTACTTCTTGCTGGAATTGTTCTTGCTCGAATTGTTTTCGGCTAACTAGAAAATGAAAATTTTAAGGGAATATTTTTAATTGAAAATACGAATTTCCCTAGTTGATATGAGGATAAAATTAATGAATATCGAATAGTCCTTTATTTTCGTTTATGTTTGTGATAAACAGTAACAGGGAATATTCGGGCTGGTATAATTATTGCTCCATGCAATGCATGCTGCCTTGCAGCCAGTGATATGCTAGGGATGTAAATGGTGGTACATGTTTGAAAATAACAAACATCCGAATGGTTGGGAAGGTCGTACCAGGAACAGAAGGGCAACTTGAAATCGTTACTAACCTGACTTTGGAAAAAAACTTGTTAACACCCGATGTTAACACCCAATGACTAATCACCTATTTAGTAGAGCTAATAATTGACAACAGAAAACATGGTTAGGCCTAATAATAATGTGTCCGCTCCAGGAACATTCATCTTTAGTTGTAATACATCATCAAATTTGATTGCCTTCATTTCAGAGTAAACAAATTACTTTTATCCAAAAAATGGAAGTATGCATGTGAAGGTATTATTCATTTTAACGTTTAATGAATCTGGTAGGTCACATTCGTTTTTCATTCCACATGTCCAGTAGCACTTTTGTTAGTATGGTAGTTATCGTGAAATTTGTTTGGTTGAATAATAACAAATAACTTCCAGTACGTCATGAGCGTTGGTAATTATGTTCAATTTATTCCTTTTATTGGATTATTAGAATGAGAAAGTGACAGCGCCCAAAATAAACTTGTGTAAACGTGGTGTATACTGAAGTGATGGATAATACAGTAACGGAGCAAACATCGTCAGCAAAATACGAACAAATCATCGCAATGCAGAAATGACGTGACAAGGATAATTGGATAAAACCATCACCCTGAGTATATACGTAATGTTGTCCACAACACAATCATGAAACGTGTGTAAAAGAGATGGCTGCATAGTGCATCATTACGCAGTCAGGTCGTTTAGGCTTCACACCCTTACTTTTGCTGCTCAAGTGAATGATTCATCTGCGCCACTCCAGTCAAAAACTACACTGAATGCCGTCTACGGAAATTATTTATTTGCTTGGATTGCAGACGGCGTGGAAGTCCAATGTAAATTCCCCCTGAAATGAGACGCAAATCAGCAGGAAATATTATGATAGACGTCATTCGAGAATCCCAAAATCGATCTCAATTTCTATAGAGTCTGGAAGGCATATGTGTAAGCTGGGGATCAGTGGCTATTACCTGGACACAAAACATGTGTAAATGACAACGGCAGTTGGCTTTTGAAGTTGATATTGACATTGGGATGAGGCTGTAATGTATACCCCTCCCCTTTTATGGCTACTTGTGCACATAACTTTTAGTGGCTGGGAAAGGACCAGAAGTGTGAGAGGTCGTTTGCTTGTTGGTTTAATGGTTGATGGAGCTAATTTCCAATATTTGAATTGAGTTATCTCGTTCAGACGCTCGGCGTAATAATCCAATACATACTGTAAGGAACCATAATCTTTTCATGAATGTGATCAACATTATACTAGTGAACAGCTCAGCTTGTATCCACTTCGATGTTTACTAACCCTATCCCACGCATCATTGATGATAGTTTTATCATCAAAGAGTCTGATTCTGTTAACGTCTTCACATCGGATCATAAATGCTAAAGAATGGATTACCGTGGAATGTGATGTACAATACTGGGGATATCTTTAACAGCATGGACTTCTTCAACAGAACAACCTTCGGGATTGTCAAAAAGCTGCGAGCTGGGATCAGTGGTTATTTTCTGGACATATTACATGACCCAAATGACCACGAGAGTCATCTTTGATGTTATGTTGAGACTGAAACATGATTGAAATGTACACCGCTCCTCTTGACTCCTTACTTGTGTGAAGTTTTTGGTAATGCTCAAAACATCGTATAGGAGTTTACGTGTATGTAGAGGCAATCGAGCGACTCGGAAAATTCGAAATCTGTACTGAATTCTGGTGTTTCCAGTTGCTGGGAAAGGACTAGAAGTTTGAGAAGTGGTATCCTAGTTGGTTTGTGGTTAATGGAGCTAATTTCCAATATTTCGATTGAGTTTTCCACTCTAGAAGCTTTGCGTAATAATTCAATACCTCTCATAATAAGCGTTCCTCTTTTCATGAGCATAATCCTTTTTATGCTAGTGAACATCACAGATTTTATCCTCTTTGATCTGCGAATACCCTATCCCACGCATCATCGATTTATTGGTGTTTTGAGGCGTTTTTCGTACATATATTCCATCAAATTGCACAATACTAACAGAGAGTCAGAGCATAATGTTTAAATCAAATCTGCCATAAAACGATATTATATAAAAGCGAACACTATTTTAGCTTCCCGAGCCGGTTCAATAGAACAAGTGTCAGGTATTGCTAAAACCAGATATAACAATGGTCATTACAATAGAACTATTTGCCAGGGTGTTTTGTCGCGCATTCCCGTCGTTTGTTTCAAACTATGGTATGATTGTGTTGGACTCTTTATTGATCCATAACAAGACCTGGATTGGAAAATGCCAGCCAATGTAGAGACCCCAATCATGATAACTTGCCATACAGAAAGCAAACCTGCGAGATATTTCAAATTCGACAGGAAACACAAATCATTCGGAATAAAAGAAAAAATCCATGATACCATGCGTTACCCACGAAAATATCAATAGATAAACATCTGTTGCAGTCTGCCTTGTAGTTGATGCGGACACACTTGTTGTGCTTTGTTCCATTCTTACTCATAGGAGACTATTCCTAAACCACATGCACGCGGATGGGATGCACATACAAAGTAAAATTCATTTATATTTAAAACAAATGATATTTATTGTTTGGTACGTTTTACTATACTACCAATTACCTCGTTCCTGACATCGGGGTAAACGTCCCAGTTTAGTACTGATCCACTAGGAAAGCTACCGTGTTTCCATTGCTCTACCAAGTGAGTATTGGATCGAAAACAGCGACCAATTGTCAAGTTTCACAAACCCAATCAGATTTCAATCAGACCAAGAAATGTGGCATGTTGGAAATTGCAAGGATGTTTTCATTGTAGTCAATTTTCTGGGGAGAATTTATTCAACACCTTTCCAATGTTGCTATCATAAGAGTGCAGCGACGATGTATCACTGTTACAACAGAGCAGAAAAGCGCGTATTCATCTCAAACCAGTTAATTCATTTCGATCTTCCAAACGGGAAAAACTTATTTCATGACATGGCTTTTCCTATCATACCAATTTGTTGTAAACAAGGAATGTTCCAGGAGTTAAAATAAGTTGGATGAAAGATTGTTATGAAAAACATAAACTTTTGGGAATCATTATCTGCAATCATGATTATTACGGGACAGACATCTGGGTGATGTTTGATGTTGCCATGTAATGGAAAATGAACAGTTTTGGGTTTTTTTTGTCACAAACACAACATTGCAGTCACATACACAGTATAAAGTAAAGACTGAAAATAAAGTCAAATAAGTCCCTTCTGTCAAAAGTTTAATCTAACTTTAAGTTAATCAATTAATTATATTATTTTTTTTCTGTCAGGAATATACTATTGAAAGTCAGAAACATATTTTGGGACTGGCATGTTCAGTCGATGAGTTTTGTTATACATCACGAGATTTTGCACCAAGTTTTGTGCTTAATTTCACGGTGGTCCTACGATTTGGCGTTTTAGTATATGCGGTTATGTTGCAAATACTGATCCCGCTCCATTTTCATATTGATTTTGATTTTGGAGTGATTTTCCATCAAAGTAGACCCCAGTGAAATGAAAAAAAACTGTTTCCATTTTTTTCAACCATTTTTCCGACTGAAAATCAAAGATGGCTGCCAACAGTCTCCGAAAATCAGAAAATCACCATATCTTCGGCAATAATTGTCCTAGAAAAATAAATCTGGTGTCGTTTTATATGTTTTCTGGGACAAGGAATCCAATAAAACCAATGTTTAATTGATAAATGCAAGTACTGGGCCGTCAGAGGAATATTACACAAAATAGTATCATTATAGTGACTGAATCAGTTCGCTTTCCAGTTTATGACCCATGTTTGTTTTTGTTTTTTTACTGATCATGAGTTGCAGCAACAACTCATCTGGTCTTCCAATCGTAGTACTGCTGGTGACAATCAGGCTCCTCTCGGGCTGCAATGGCAACCTTATACACCTTGGGCATCATCTTCAGATAGTATGTGTAGTGTCTTAAGCCACTCTTTCTAAGATTCAACTTAAGCTCAAACATCACATCAACTGGCAACTGTGATGACTCGAGACTCATGTTTGGTGCAGTTATAAGCATGGCCATTGCTTGTACATCCTGTAAGACTAGCCTATTTCAGCATGTTTGTTAAACATTTCGTAGACATTTCGTAGACAAAATGAGAACAGATTAAAAACAGATTTTTCAACAAATCCTCCGGAATGGTGTTTCCTGTTTTGACCCTCTCCTCTACAACCCGTAGAGGAGGCAACTATTGATTAATTCTTTCTGACCACCAATCAAGTTCATCCAAACCAAAATATACTGTTCTAATCTAACAAAGGAGAGGAGCACCTCCCTTATTTTCTCACCACAAATAATTCAGCCGCCTTCCAGCCCCCTTCTTTCAATGTCCAATTGTGCCTGTGCCACTCACTGCCTGATGAGTTCCAAGATGACGAAATCGTGGATTCCACTGGAAAAATCCCAAAAGTTCTCCCGGGGACTGCTCAGACTACTTTCTTTCTCGACGACACAAACATTACCACTTAATTGGCGCGTGAATATATAATGCTGTAAACAAAACCTCATTAGAGTTCGTCCTATCACAAGAAAGTATTGTCTATGTG
This sequence comes from Terebella lapidaria, assembly GCA_949152475.1. Classification (NCBI taxonomy): domain Eukaryota; kingdom Metazoa; phylum Annelida; class Polychaeta; order Terebellida; family Terebellidae; genus Terebella; species Terebella lapidaria. The sequence continues at coordinate 21,853,450 of OX424567.1, forward strand.
TTCCTTTTGGAACAATCAATTCCACCATTTATTTGTCAACAAAACAATTATCCTCAACTGAAGCAACAACTACACTGAATTCAAAAATAATCAGTAATTAGCTGGCTTGCATGCCCACTGGTCTCGTACATACCCAAAAGAGAACAGAACTTAATTATCGCCCTCGAGGCGTGTTCACTGTGTAAACGAGGTGGGGTTCCAAAGTGGACTCTTTAGGTCCACTATATACTGTCTTGGCGAAAGTAGAAGAAAGCTCCTTTTGGCCGGTACACACTTGGTGTAGTGATTGTTCAGGACGATGTTATACTCATTACCTCCTTTGGACGACTCGAAACTAAGAAAAACTATGCATAACATCTCCATAGATTGTGATGTCTGGATTGGAACCAGTCGAAATCGGGTGCGAAACCTTATTTCCCTGAACAGTATAGCGATTATACACAAATAGCTTTATGGTATTTGCTAGTTGTAAGGTTTACATATTGCCAATTATCAATTCTTTCCTGAGTGCATGCGACCACTTTGTTTTGGTTTGCAAGCCACTCGCTTGATTCAGTCTGGGTCAGACTGCCGAAGTGAGTGGACATTAGCTTGAGTGCTCCATCCGACTCGGGCTGGGGTGGTACCAGCCATGGAAAAAAACTCCCTGTCTTTTATTAACGACCCCTTTTCTCTGTAGCATATGGCCAGATTCTTGCTCCTCTCAAGCTTCAACCTCCTTGTAGTGGAGGCTGCCTCTGTTTGCCCCTGCTAAGGGCGACACGCATGTGCACTTGAATTGAAGGGTGTGAATTGTCGGCATAACCGTCGTCCTAATCTGGGATACCCGGCAGTATTCTGTCCCACAGGTGTTTGGCATGCCCCTTGATTCAGAAATTTATGTGTTTCTGGATGTAAACCTTGATGTATTCTGCTGCGGGCGTCACTTTCCGCTGTAGAAACAGAGTCGATGTCGAGTAACAACATCTTCTGGGTTGAGGAACATATTTTGCCTTGGGGGTAAATTTACCATCAAATACTCTCAAGTGGAGTATGATATTTTCTATGAAGCCTTTGTCTTTAAGGAAGGAGCAGCAAAAACCACATGTGTCCAAGAATACGACGGACCTCATCCACATTCATCCACAGGGGTTTCCACTTTCTTACTGACTCTTGAAGCTCCTAGTGATGGCATCAGTGTGTCATCTTGGAATATCATCGTTGAGCAATCTGCTGAGACTGCATTACCAGGCAAATGTTTGATCAGAAGACACAGTGTCCGAGCCAATAAATGTTGAATCTAGTAGTAGTGTGATGGCCAGTCGAATGGCATGAGATACCAGAGAACACCAGAAGCACACAACACCAGTGGCAGTTGTATAACTCGCGAAATGTGGTTCCAGCAATGCCAGGAGAACTATTCGGTGTGGCTTGCACTTGAAACAAGTGTGAGGCGATATGAATGATGATGATGGTTATGGTGTATTATCATACACATATGCCTATATCAACACCTCTTGGTGGTCGTCAATGTGGGAGGAGACCAGAGAACCAGGTGAACCCCCACTGATCCAGTTCGACTTCATTGGTGAGAAATCAGCCCATGTACGTACCTAGCTAACTGGGCAACTTCTGTTTGACAGTCTAATGCATATGTGTGTGTATCACTAAAGCAATGGTTTTAATGATTGTTTGTGTCCAAAAACATATAAAAAGACCCCAACTTGATGATTTTATGTCAATTAGGGCAAAAGATATGCCATTGGTGATATATCGATTATTGGTGATAATTCGCGGCCATCTTGGATTTTCACATGACCAGTGGGCGAGAAAAAAATCGAAAAAAAATGGTTTTTATTCCTTGTGCATATGAATCTACTCCAATTCCATGTTTCTATTCTAATTAGGGCCAGGAATATAGTGATTTTTCGATTTTTTGTGATAATTGGCAGCCATCTTGGATTTTCACACAATCAATGGGCGAAAGAATGAAAACAATGGTTTAGTTTTAATTCCTTGTGCCTAGAAATATATAAAACGACCCAATTCAATCCTTCTATGCCAATTAGGGCCAAAGATATGGTGATTTTTCGATTTTTGGTGATAATTGGCGGGCATCTTGGATTTTCATACAACCAATGGGCGAAAAAAATGGAAACAGTTTTTTCTCATCTCATTGAGGTCCACTTTGATGAAAAATCACCACAAATCAAAATCAATATGAAAGTGGCACGGAATTACTCAACAACATATACTATTTAGTCGGGAGATTACGCCAGTAGTCGGGCGATACCGACGTTTAGTCGGGCAAATAGGCCCGAACGATGCAATGGATCGCGACAGAAACACAGGTAGTGACAACTAATCGGGGGAAACGAAAGTAAATAACTATTGCATTGAGTATCGGAACCATTTAGGTGTCAAAAGAAATAGGTGTCCTGAGTGAATATGTCGCATCCTAATCAAAATCATTAACGCCGATTTGGTTGTCGCTTATGAATACGCCAATGATGAAACTAAATGGACCTTTAAAACATAATGACACACATAGTATATATATTTATCTGGGTTTTATAAAACACATTTCCTTAAATAAGTGGTTTGGGGTGGTTTTTCTATGATTTTGTGTGTCATTACTTGATAAAAGCTGTTTTTGGAGGGATACAAATTACTATGTTCCTAGTCGGGATCTATTTTGGTGCAGGATATCCAACTTCGGCGTTTAGTCGGTCATCATGGCCAGCTTCTGCCATTCACCAAAGACCCTCTGTGGAGGGTCTTGCAATCGCTTTAGAGTTGTATTACTACTACGATGAACAAACTATTCTATTTCCAAATAAATTTTGATCATCATATTTTTAAATAAAGTTGTTTGGCTGACGGGATTTATAGCCTAAAAGAATAGTATAGATTTTTTTGCATTGTGTGACCGACAACTGTTTCAAATATTGCATCGAGCTCCCTGTGGTGGTAATCAGGCATGCCCGGCGATAGATATTAAAATCCCACTTGAAATTCTTGATCGTTTCTGTTCACCTGAACAATAAAAGTCAATATAATATTGAGTATGATGTACATTATTTGTGACAAAACTCAAACGGAATGCTAACCTATTATCCATTGAAATCTCACGAGTTTGTTCCAGATTATTATGCGTTTCGACATTAATAATGACAGTACTGCACATATATAACTAATGATTGCGAACTATTATTGAAATTTCTGTAATCGAAACGCGAAAAATCACGATCGTAACTGCCAAGGACCAGCACTATTACAGATGGACACACCCCGCTAAACGCCGTAGTCATGTCCCACTAGGTACGGTACCATACATTTTGTTTGCAAAAATTCCTTTTACACAAATGTTTATTCTAAATTATTGATAAACATACTACGATCTATTCCTCAATAACAACTACATAAATTTGAAGCTATAGACCTGGTATATGCACTTCCAGTCCATGTCATAATTGTATTTATCACTTTCTTTTGTGTCAATCTGCCTGGTGAGAGTTCGAAACACAAAACTGTGTTTACGATATTTCAGCAAATTATACATATATCGGAGCCATTTCAGGTTTGTTTGGTCTATGGATGTATCAGACGCTCAATCCGCAGCAATAGTGTGTGTCAAGTTCATAGTTCTGTGGAAAATAAGGAAATATGAACTCGCTTATTTATTTTGTTGACATATTATCCCGACTAAATGGCGTGGTTACCGACCAGTGCCGTGATTTCCTGACTAAACGTCGAATCGTAGGACCACCCTGAATTTGGCAATCTCAATTCCGCAATCAGTTGGTCAGTACCCTCGCTACAATTCCTTTCAAGTATGTACTTGGGGAAGGACGAACTGATACGGGCAAATCCAAGCACGCCAGCATAATACAGCTAAAGAAGGAGTTTTCCACTAATAATAATTGGCATTACATTCTCTGCTTCTGTCTGGCCTGGAATATATCCGATTTAAGGTATCATGTGGTAACGGATTTGCCGTGATGATAGTATGATTTGATATTATCCGTAAAATAATGAGTGTATACCAGCCATTGATATCTGTTATCGGTGCTAAATGAACTTTGGTTATTTCCTATCCTGTCCAGTATTATTCCTTTTTCCTGTTACATATGCTCTCTTGCTGACTTAGCAAAATGGTATTTTTGAGGCAATTGGATCCAAAACAAAATTTGTTGTGAAAATAGTTACAGAAACGTTATTGGACTGACTCTAAGAACAGAAGAGAAAAAAGCTAAGTTGTTGGTTGTCGACAGATAAGACCATGCCATTGGTTCATCAGACGGAGAGGGCAGAGAACATGAAAATATACTAAAAACGGTGAAATCCAAGATAGAATCATAAAATCTGCAAGTGCATCAATTCATCCCAAGTATGAGGCCCAATAACTGTCTAATTAGGTTTGAGCTGGTCCAATGTGTCTAGAATCATGACACTGCCACACTGCCTGTGGTCGAAGACGGCACCTAGATTGATTACTCTTTTCCTGTCTGTAATTACGAGTTCAGTGGCTCACTTGGCGGCAGTAGAGTGTCTTGCTGCATCCGTCACTACCGACACACCATATCACAGTATATGTTTATTCGCAAAATGGAAGGAGGTCTTTTCTTTGTGTTTTTTTTACACAACTTGATTGACGAATGTCCATCTCTGGCAGTAATCATGAACTATCAACTAAGGAAAGAATTTAACTTTTTATTCATGTTTTTGGACTCAGAAAGTAAATAATTTATGTGTGAATTAGCACTGCATCTGTACCAATAAAACGTGAATTATATTCTTCAATATAATCTTGCAAGACGCACTATAATTAATGCTACCCTCACCACCAATCCACTGCGCCACTCACTCCACCAAAGTTATTGGTGGAGTGAGTGGCGCAGTGGATAAGGCGTCGGACTCGTAATCCAAAGATCATGGGTTCGAGTCTCGAGCTGGACTGCTGTGCCATTTCACTAGTGTCCTTAGGCAAGGCATTTACCACTAATGTGTCTATCTTCACCCAGGATTAAATGGGTACCGGTTGATAATGGGTGTTGTATAGAGCGCTTTGAGTGTGGCAGCTCCAAGTACAATCACTCAGACTGGGGTTAAAGTGTAAAGCGCCTTTGAAAGCGGATTAGGTTCGGCTGAACAGAGCGCTATATCAAATCTGATAACTTTAACTTTAACTTTAACCACTGAAGTTGAATCTTCAAAAAGATGAAAGCTGTTTTGGTAATTCTCATGTCTAACTGCCTCCTACATGAGTTAATGTCTTCCAAAACGTTTCCGGCGATCAAAGAAAGTAATGAATATTCTGTCTCTTCTCATCTTAAGTCAACTGTACATAAGTAGTGTGACGAGATAGGTGTTGACGTATGTGGTTGAATTCATGTGTCAGGCGATGAAAAATCATATTAGTAGGTGAATAAATCCCCCCATGACACTTTTACTGTATTCACTTTTATTTGACACCGGGAGGTAAGAGGTGTGAACTAGTGCCCCGTTGTAAGTATCACATATTCCACAGAATAACAGACTACAACTGCGACAAGACAAACAGGACAACTTGGGAGGAATGGGTGCAGTTTTTTGCGACTTTACATAAGAGATAATACACTGGAGACGGCAGAATGTGGATCCATCAATCTCAAGATATTGGCGAGTGTGTTTGTATCAGTGGCTGAGACATCGACCCGCGACTGCCGAAGACAGCGACTGCCAGGTCACGGGGAAGTGATCCCTGGCACTGCTCGTGGGCTGAGAACAAGGAGTCGCATCTGGCGAGATGGTGTCCGCTCCAACAGACAGTGATCGCGAATGGGGCTGCAAGCCTTGTTGCCTGCTAGTAGAAGTTATCCCGGAGAGTAACTCCTCCAGCCATCGAGGCAATGCATGGTGATAGACTGGATTGGAAAGTGACAAAGAGAGGATTAGAATTCTCTGGCCGATGACATATTTGTATGTTTCACAGCGGAATTGGATACTGCGTCAAGTGGAAAGGATTGCTTCTTATTATGATGGCTCAAGGAGATAATGTGAACAAATCAGGGACAGAATCAAGAATTGTGTCAAGTATTTCTTGTTGGAATTGTTATGGCTCGAATTGTTTTTGGCTAACTAGAGAATGAAAAGTTGAAGGGAATACTTTCAATTGAAAATACGAATTTCCCTACTTGATATGGGGATAACGTTACTGAATATCTAATAGCCTTTCATTCTTGTTTACGTTTGTGATAAACAGTAACAGGGAATATTCGGGCTGGTATGATTGTTGCTCCATATATTGCATGCTTCTTCACAGCCAATGGTATGCTAGGGATGTAAATGGTGGTACTTATTTAAAAATAACAAACATCCAAAGGTGGTACTTCTTTGAAAATAACAAACATCCGAATGGTTGGGAAGGTCGAACCAGGAACAGAAGGGCAATTTGAAATTGTTAATAACCTGACTTCGGAAAAAACTTAACACCCGATGTTAACACCTGATGACTAATCACCTATTTAGTAGAGCTAATGATTGACGACCGACAAACATGGTTAGGCCTAACAAAAAGTGTGTCCAGTCCAGGAACATTCATCTCTAATTCTAATACATCATGAAATTTGATTGCCTTCATTCTCAGAATAAAGAAATTACTTTTATTCACAATATGAATTATGCATGTGAAGGTATTCTTCATTTAATTGTAAAGTGAATCTGGTAGGTCACATTCGTTCTCCATTGCACATGTCCAGTAGCATTTTTGTTAGTATGGTAGTTATCGTGAAATTCGTTTGGTTGAATAATAACAAATGACCTCGAGTACGTAATGAGCGTTGAATATTGAAATGTATTCAGTGTATTCCTTTTATGGGATTATTAGAGTGAGATAGTAACAGCGCCCATGATAAACTGGCGCAAACGTTCTGGATACTAAAATGATGGATAATACATCGTCTGCAAAATTCAAAGAAATAAATAATAATGCAGAAATGACGTGACAAAGATAATTGGATAAAACCATCACACTGAGCACAGACAAAATTTGGGTGTTTCCAGTTGCTGGAAAGAACTAGAAGTTTGAGAAGTCGTATCCTTGTTGGTTTGTGGTTAATGGAGCTAATTTCCAATATTTGGATTAAGTTTTCCACTCTAGAAGCTTCGCGTAATAATTCAATACCTCTCATAATAAGCGCTCAATTTTTCATGAGCATAATCCATTTTATGCTAGTGAACATCACAGATTTTATCCTCTTTGCTCTTCGAATACCCAATCCCACGCATCATTGATTTATTGGTGTTTTGAGGCGTTTTCCGTACATATATTCCATCAAATTGCACAATACTAACAGAGTCAGAGCATAATGTTTAAATCAAATCTACCATAAACGATATTATATAAAAGCAAACACTATTTTAGCTTCCCGAGCCGGTTCAATAGAACAAGTGTCAGGTATTGCTAAAACCAGATATAACAATGGTCATTACAATAGAACTATTTGCCAGGGTGTTTTGTCGCGCATTCCCGTCGTTTGTTTCAAACTATGGTATGATTGTGTTGGACTCTTTATTGATCCATAACAAGACGTGGATTGGAAAATGCCAGCGAATGTCGAGACCCCAATCATGTTCTGATAACACAGAAAGCAAACCTACGAGATATTCCAAATTCGACAGGAAACACAATCATTCGGAATAAAAGAAAAAATCCAGGATACCATGCGTTACCCACAAAACTACCAATAAATAAACATCTGTTGCAGTCTGCCTTGTAGTTGATGCGGACACACTTGTTGTGCTCTGTTCCATTCTTACTCATAGAAGACTATTCCCAAACCACATGCACACGGAAGGGATGCACATACAAAGTAAAATTCATTTATATTTAAACAAATGATATTCATTGTTTGGCACGTTTTACTATACTACCAATTTGTGTCAAGAGGTGGTGTTCCTGATATCGGAGTAAACGTCCCAGTTTAGTAGTGATTCACTAGGCTACCGTATTTCCATTGCTCTACCAAGTGAGTATCGGATCGAAAACAGCGACCAATTGTCAAGTTTCACAAACCCAATCAGATTTCAATCAGACCAAGAAATGTGGCATGTTGGAAATTGCAAGGATGTTTTCATTCTAGTCAATTTTCTGGGAGAATTTATTCAACGCCTTTCTAATGTTGCTATCATAACGGTGCAGCGACGTGCAGCGACGTATTCATCTCAGACCAGTTAATTTATTTCGATCTTTCAAAAGGGAAAAACGTATTTCATGACATGGCTCTTCCTGTCATACCAAATTGTTGTAAACAAGGAATGTTCCAGGAGTTAAAATAAGTTGGGTGAAAGATTGTTATGAAAAACATAAACATTATCTGCAATCATTATTATTATAGAACAGACATCTGGGTGACGTCCGATGCTGTCATGTAATAGAAAATAAACAGTTTGGGTTTTTTTTGGTCACGAACACAACATTTCAGTCACATACACAGTATAAAGTAAAGACTGAAAATAAAGTCAAATAAGTCCCTTCTGTCAAAAGTGTACTCTAACTTTAAGGTAATCAATTAATTATATTATTTTGTTCCTGTCAGGAATATAATATTGAAAGCCAGAAACGTATTTTGAGACTGGCATGTTCAGCGGATGAGTTTTGTTATACAAAACGAGATATTGCACCAAGTTTTGTGCTTAATTTTGCAATCTCAATTCCGCAATCAGTTGGTCAGTACCCTCGCTACAATTCCTTTCAAGTATGTACTTGGGGAAGGACGAGCTGATACAGGCAAATCCAATCACGCCAGCATAATACAACTAAATAAGGGAGTTTTTCACAAATTATAATTGGCATTACATTCTCTGCTTCTGTCTGGCCTGCAATATATTCGATTTAAGATATCATGTGGAAACGGATTTGCCATGATGATAGTATGATTTCATTCTATCCTGAAAATCATGAGTGTTTCACAGCCATTGATATTGGTTATCGGTGCTTAATGAATTGTGGTTATTTTCCTATCCAGTAATATTCCTTTCTCCTGTTACATATGCTCTCTTGCTGGCTTACCGAGTTGATATTTTTGAAGAAATAAAAACCCAGATTCCATTTAAAGCATTTAATTACTCCTTTATAATTGAGGCAAATGGATCCAAAACAAAATTTGTGGTGACATTTACAGAAACGTTACAGAAACGACTGACACAAAGAACAGAAAGGAAAAAAGCTAATTTTTTGATGGTCGACCGATAACACCATGCCATTAGGTCATCAGACCGAGTGAGCAGATAACCTGAAAATATTCTCAAAACGGTGAATTCCAAGATAGAATCATGTTGTGAAACAACTGCAAGTGCACCGATTCATCCCAAGTATGAGGCTGAATAACTGTCTATCTAGTTAGGTTTGAACTTGTCCAATGTGTCTAGAATCATGACAATGTCTTCGGCCGAAGACGGCACCTAGATTGAATACTCTAGATTGATTACTCTTTACCTGTCGGTAATTGCGAACTTGGTGGCTCACTTGGCGGCAATAGAGTGTCTCACTAAATCCATCACTACCCACACTCCATATCACAGTATATATTTATTCGCGACATGGAGGGGAGGGTCTTTTCTTTGTGTTTTACACAACTTGATTTGCGAATGTCTATCTCTGGTAGTAATCATGAACTATCAACTCAGAAAAACGGTACTTTCTATTCATGTTCTGGGACTCAGAACGAGAATGATTTATGTGTGAATTAATTCTGCATCGATATCTTTATAACGTGATTTAGTATATTCTTCAATATAATCTTGAAGACACACAATTATGAATGATACCTTTACCACTGAAGTTGAATCTTCAAAAAGATGAAACCGTTTTGGTAATTCTCCCTATACGGCAAACAGACTGACTTCAACATTAGTTATGAATGACTGGCAAAACGTTTCCGGGGATCAAAGGAAGTTATAAATATTCTGTCTCTTCTCATCTTAAGTCAACTACACATAAGTATCATAATAAACTGGTGCTGACGTACGTGATTGGACATATTTTCCAAAGACGAAAATCATTTCTCACTTTCACTGGATACACCTGAACTTATTTGACACCGGAAGGTGAGAGATCTGAATTGTGTTTAGTTCTAGTGCCCCGTTTCGAGTAACCCACATTCCAGAGAATAACAGACTACAGCAACGACAAGACAAACGGGAAAACGTGGGAGGAATGGGTGCAGTTTTTTGCGACGCTACATAGGAGACAATTCACTGGAGACGACAAAAAGTGGATCCATCAATCTCAAGATATTGGCGAGTGTGTTTGTATCAGTGGCTGAGACAGCGACCCGTGCCGAAGACAGCGACTGCCAGGTCACGGGGAGTGATCTCTGGCGCTGCTCGTGGGCTGGGAACAAGGAGTCGCATCTGGCGAGACGGTGTCTGCTCCCACAGACAGTGATCGCGAAAGGGGCTGCAAGCCATGTGCCTGCTCGTAGAAGTTATCCCGGAGTGTCACTCCTCCAGCCATCAAGGCAATGCATGGTGATAGACTGGATTGGAAGTGACAAAGAGAGGATTAGAGTTTCTGGCTGATGACATATTTGTATGTTGCATAGTGAAATTGGATACAGTGCCAAGTGAAAGGATTGCTTCTTATGGTTGCCACCAAGGGAGATAATGTAACATATCTGAGACAGAATCGGGAATTATGTCGAGTATTTCTTGCTGGAATTGTTCCTACCTAAAAAATTAAATGAAAAATTGAAAAAGATACTTCCAACCGAAAATAAAAATTCCCCTACATGAAATGTGGATAAAGTTAGTATCGAATAGTCCTTGATTGTTCTTTACGCTTGTGACGAGTGAAGGGAAACAATGGCGCCATTATTCATGTTCCGTACCTTGCAGACGGGTTTGCAGCCAGTGGTATTTTGACGAGGCGAGAGGCATGCGAGGGATGTAAATGATATTGTGAAATGTGGTACCTCTTGAAAAATAACAAACAGTTTAGCGGTTGGGAAGGCCGTACCAGTAACAGAAAGGCAACTGTAAATTGCTAATAAACTGACTTCGGAAATAGCTTGTTTCTTGAAATAACACCCAAACTAATCTGATAAAAATATGCTTAATTTGCTTATTTCGGGAGCATTCACCTGTAGTTGTAATCAATCATAAAATTTGATTAGTTTCATTTTTAGAAAAGAGTACATTATTTTAACCGGTAGCACTTTTTTATTGCGTAGTTATCAGGACATTTGTTGTCTTAGATGGTAACAAATAATTACCAGAACGTCATGAGCGTTGGCAATTATTCCTATTATTGGAATATTAGAATAAGGAAGTGAAAGTAGGGATCATAAATTTTGTGTAAACGTCCTGGATAGTAAAACAGTGGATAACACAATGACGGAGCAAGTATCGTTTGCAAAATACAACATACCATCGCAATTCGAAAGTGACGTTCCAAGGATAATTGGATAAAATCCTCGCCCCGAGCACTGACATAATGCTATCCACAACTGAACTATGAAAAGTGTGCCCAATTTTTTATCAACGATCCACCAACACTGATGGATAACAGATACCAAAACGGTGAGTCAAATGATGTGAATTTATGTTGTAGAGGTTCTGAAGTGTGTAAAATAGTGCATTATATATATACTCACCACGAAGTGGTAGATTTGCAGATATTGATGGCAGTGAAAAGATAGATAATGCAAGAATGGTATGGCATTTAGCTTTGTGAGAGAAACATCGGAGATGGCTGCATGTTACATCATTATGCAGTCAAGTCGTTTGGTTTTTCCAGTTTTACCTGTCAAGTAAGTGATTCATTTGCACGCTCCAGTCAATAACGACACAGAACGCAGTGTGTGGAAATATTTATTTGTTTGACTAGCAGATGGCGCAGAAGTTCGGTGTAAACTTCTGCTGAAACGAGACACAAATCAGCAGGAAACGTTATGATAGGCGTCATTTAATGATCCTGGGATCGATCTCAATTACTTCAGAGTCTGGAAGGCACATGTGTAAGCTGGAATCAATGGTTATTACCTGGACATAATACATGGCCTAAATGACAACGGGGGTCTTCTTTCGAAGTTGATGTTGATATTGGAACGAGGCTGAAATGTATACCATTCCCGATTCTTGCTACATCTCTACATATCTTTTTTGAACTGCCTGAATTTTTTAAAGTAGGACAGTTCACGCATATATAGAGCCAAGCGAGCGTCTTGTGAAATGCATACGGGGTGTATGTAATGTTTGTGGGTATTTCCAGTTGCTGGGAAAGAACTAAAAATATAAGAGGATGTATGCTTGTTATGGTTGATGGAGCTAATTTCCAATATATGGATTACGTTATCCTGTCTAGACGCTTTACAATACCTTGTGTAGTGAACATGTATTTTCATGAATGTAATCAATATCATGGTAGTGAACATAACAGCTAGTATCCATTTTGATGTTTACAAACCTTATCCCACGCATCATTTCTAAACAACATTTTAGATGAGATGAACTGTTTGTGTGGATATTACATAATATAAACCATTTGCTAGCAAACCAACCAGAAAAGGTTTCGTATTTTTCTTCCACACAAGAAGTTGAAGATATTGGTCCGTAATGGACCACTATGAAATAATATTAGACTTTTGTAACTGCCTTGGCTGCTTCAAACATACAACTATTGGTCTTACAAAAAAAAACCAGAACGAATAATCATCATTACAAAGAATTACTTGCTTGGCTATTCCCATATCTCATTCTCTTTCTGACACGATGCTTCATTTTGTTAAGCTATTTATCAATCACATGAGGAGACATGAACTGTCATCCAATGTGATGACCCCGATCATCTTCTGACAAATTGTGATATAGATCCTACCTCCGAGATATTTCACAATTTACAATAAACACACAACTGACGACTGTACTTTCGCTGGACTAAGGAACCATGGCTTCAGTATAAAGACTATTCTGCCTGTCAGCCATTTTCCATATTTAGTGGATACACGTAAACGTAATGTGCCATATTTCACTATTACTCAAATCCATGCCCAAGTTTAATATGACACTGTAACATACTGTAATAAGTTTTTCTCTGAACAAGTGATATTCATAGTTTAGGATGCCTTACAATGTTATCAAATTGCAATAGGAGATGCTATCCCTGATAGGAAGTGTCACATTACATTATCTCAAATTAGAAGAGACAAAATAATACAGCTACAGTGCTTCCAATATTTTAATAATGTGGTCCAAAAATGTGGTATTCGTTCGCAATGTCATTGGTGGTAATAGATTGATACTTATATCCATTGTAACCATTTTTTTTGGACAATAAGTCAACAATTTTATTTTGCTATCGTGACAGTGTATCGACGATGTATCACTGTTTCAACACAGTAGAATGCACGTAATTATTCTGGTCGGACCAGTTCATTCATTTTGTTCCTAGAAAAGGAAATAACTTATTCCCTGACATGTCATTTCTGTTTGGATATCACAATAAACGAAACATTTGTGGTAAAAAGGTATTTTTCCCAGGAGGTATAAAAATGTTATTAGAATTATACTTATCAAACGTTTGTTGATTATTGAGTTCGACAAGAAATTGATGAGGTGTTTTATTGATGCTTTGGACGAAAATGATATTAAAATAAATACATTCACAAATATTTTGTGATGTTGATACCCACAACAGTTACATGATATTCAGCATGCTTCATGATATAGTCTTAAGATGGTGAAACCCTGCCGATTGTTGGCAGTAAATTTCACGACTTTAGTACCGCATACAAAATATGAGCATTTGTCATAAAACTTCTGGTAGTCCGAAGTGACTTTTTGCAGTTGGAGTGAATAGAGGAGTCATTTTCTTGTTTTAGAAAAATACAATCTTCGACCTGAAACGTCTGGATCATTCCGGATCATAACGATAAAGTTGGTACATCCGTTCTCATTATCAACCACGTAATCTTTAGAATACATCGACTTTTTACATAGTGGAGCAGTCAGTGTCTATGAGCCGAGAATTACTTTTTGAATTTACCGCCTACATTTGTCACAAAATGCCCGACTGTCTTTGACACATTTACGAAATGCGCCATTTTCAAAATATCACGTGGATTTGGACAACACACAGACTTGAAATATCATCTATTATTTTGATGATTTTCAAAGAATAGCTGACTTACTTGGGATTGGTACATCGTAGACTCCATAACGAGCTATCCACAGCCATGTGACAATGCGTTTCCCCCGTAAAATTGAGTCTGAACATCGGCTACTTTCAACGTCAGGTGCCACGAAATCGTGTTTACATATTTCCCAGGTCAAAGTTTGATGTATCCTTACGCGAGACTTATCTTTGGTCATGTCAATTCTGGTAATCGGTAAAATCCATTGATCACACCAAATAATCCACTTCCTGAATACTGAACGGGACTACGGCAGAAAATGTTCGCAGTACGACTCATTACATGTGTTTGTGATATCAATTAGTAGCGGTCATCCTCGGAATATTTCCTTCGGTTGTGAAGACCATATTTTGCGACTATGAGATTCGGTAGCTTCGTCTCCAAATGATTTCCCGCGAGGCACTAACAGTCCCACGTGTTATGCATGTATATCGGCATATGACGGAGGTAATCCCAGAAATATGTACATAATCGAAGACATATTAGCTCATAGACAAAGAATTGTTGTAGATCGGGGAATGACAAACACTGAAAACCATGTTTCCAGACGATAACTGACATATCGCTCACCACGTGAGTTTGTATTCGCTCCGGTGAAAAAGCCGTTGAAATCCGTGCACAGGGTTTTGAGTTCATTGTGAAGAGCAATACTCACTAGCTGCTCAAGTCCAGTCTCGGTCAGTGATCGCATGGAACCACACGGAAAATCGTCGAGCACATGTCCTGGGGCGGATTATTAACCCTCTTTCGACCCTTCTTGCACATTGGGAGTTCATTTTCACAAAGAGGTAATATAATATTATATTTGTTCAGGTACGTACACGTAATTTAAGCATTCTGTATATTGGAGCCCCGTCTCTATCAACACTGATCAAGTATCTATTAGTACCTATTCCATAAGTTCGTGGTTAAATACATTTCGATAACAAAATGAAACTGTATGTAGATGTATATCTATATGTATGTCAAGAAATTTAAATTAGGTGCCCTGATTGGCACAAGTATATGAGGTAATTATCAATAAGCATCTATATGAGTTATTCATATCACCAACATATATATATTTCACTAAATCAAGAAGTTTACTTGATTGTAATATTCCAATGATCAATTCAAGGCAATGCGATTGGTATCAGCAACAGAATAGAGTGCCATCTGACAAATCCATCATCTCATGTTTTTCTGACTCCAGATGACTCCAGATGTTGCTGACAACTCCACACCACTTTCCTGACAGCTCAGCCAGAAGACAACACAACCAGAAGCTCCATAAATCCTGGTTCAAGTCTCAATCAGAAGACAGGCAATAGCAGCTCAACACCACTTGATTGATCCCCCAATGACAGGCACCCAGGAGCAATCATTATGTTGGCCAACAATATGGATGTCAAAGCATAACAACAACTTGTGTTTTAAAGTTTGCACCAATATATACATGTATATTAAAACAATATATATATAAATTCAAATTAAGTGCATGTTGGATCTGTAGTTCTGAAACACTTGTACAGAATTGCATACCACCATTTTGGGTATTGTAATGTCACTATAAGACAATTGGATATCTTATACAACAGCAATTTGGGGATTCAATGGCCAATTGATAATATTTTCATATTTTATATTTTAATGGATAAAGTGGCCAACACATTGTATGTATCAAAAATTTGTTATTGATACACATGTGTAGGTCAGAAATACATTATGAAGATTTGAATGACAGTGTATCAAGTGGCTATGTGCAATATTGTTTGCCAATTATGATAAATTCATAATCTTTTTGATTGGTATTATATTTGATTTATTTTGTTCTTGTTTACCTTCCATGTACAAACTTTGTAAGATAAACATATGGATAAGGAGTATACTACCAAATACACTATTTATTCATGACATTTCTTGTCTGGTATGTTTGATATCATACCTGTGATCCATGTATGTCAAAAGATGAAGTGCTTCAATTCATAACTCATGAATTGTACTAATAAAATGCTACCACTGTGTGAATTTCACATCAATTATGTTGACACAACCCATGTGCAATAATGGTACTTTAATGTCACATGTAATCATGATGACAATGAATCAAAAGCCTGGTGATATTTACATTTACATGTTATTGGGATCAGGATGTATCCTGTATCTAGCTTGGGGTTTGTGTTCTTTGTATGCATAGACACAAGCATTATGCACAATAGGGTCAGTGAATACATACATGTACTGTTAGTTATTTGATGAACACAGAGTGTTATGAATTATGACAAATGCAAGAAGATGTTACTTCCCCAGAAGTTTGAAACTTATAACTGTCACTTTGGAAATACGGGTTATTATTTGCATTGATCAGGTGAATAGAGTAGTGTCATGGCCCAATGCACACAGAAGCCCTAGCATGTAGCAGTCTACATGTAAAAGCCAGTGTGAAGTGTTCACAGTGGAGCATGTGATATTGAAGTCTCCCTCTCACTGTGGCAGTGTCTTGAAGGGTTAAAAAATAGTGCCTGTGCTGGCCACTTGGGAAAAATTGTTAGTTATCAATAAATGTCTGAACTTCAAAAATCATTTTTGATGCAATGGATTTGAATTTCAAAAAAATATTTCTCGGCTCATAAACTAGCATATGTAGTAATGCTCAGAAAAATACTTGGAACATTCGTAATCGACTTTTTCCACAAGAACGGATGTCCCGAAATTTTGGTAGTCAATTTCACCAATTTTAACATAAGATGCATAATAACTGCGCGTCAAATGCTTTAAATTAGTTATTAACATGATAATATTACATTTATGTGAAATATGTGTTCATTTCTTCAAGAAAAACCATTTTCAAAAATATTCAGTGCGCATCACTGACTAAAATATGGCGAGGGTAACAACCCCTTAAGATTGTTACATCTAATAGAGTCTCAAGATTGTTACATTTCCTCTGTTTTTGCGTCAGTACCAGGTCATGATGGGCACAACAGAAGTTGTCGTTTTGACTACCCTTTGGCAAGGTTTCAACAAAAATAAAATGCTGGTGGCTGATGGCTTCTGGAAAGGTTGGTGGTTACTGGCACCAGGTGATTTCTAACCTTGCTGTTATGCTATAATGCGTCTATTCAGAACTGCAGGATGTGATATACCAGTGGTCTGATTTGTTTGTTTCATGGATTGTTCTTACTCTATTCCCTCGGAAGCAACAATCACACATATCTCAACATCAGTCACCATCCTTTATCCCGCACTACTATCTGTGGCACAATCTGGCCGTTCACTGTATTGGCTGATCCTATTATGGTGTGGATGTGGAATGAACCCCAGTTTGATAGATGAGCACCTGCTCAAATGACAACATTGTTGGGATAGACTGTCGCGGGTGTTCCTCCCCCCTTTCTGGAGACGTGAGGACTGATTAACGGTGAACCAATTGTCACCAAAACCAGACAGACAGCAACCAAGTGAGACCAGCAGCCGACAGAGAAGCTAAAATAAATTTGTGTGTATATTTGTAATAAATATTTTTTTGACAGTTTTTTTTTACAGATACAAACTCACTAGAAATTATGTAACCTAAAATAAATAGGTGATATTACTTTCAGGGTATGAAAACTGTTCGCGAGAGAATCTCTGGTTCTTGAAAGGCTTCATCTCAATCAACTGATGAATTGTGAATGGTGTCAATATTGTCGAGATTAGTATTCCACGTATGCTCATTGAGAATACATAGATGTTTCACGTACCTATAGGAAGTGAATTGCATGGAATGAGTATATCAAAAATCGACAGCATACTGCATTCTTTCTCGGTGGGATTATTTCCTTCAAGTTCCTGTCAACACAAACTAACACAACATTTTGAATCACGACAAACACTATCTCGTTCTACAGGGAGCAGGTCGAGAAATAGGTTGAAACCATATAGATAGAAGTGTCCTACTAACTCTAGGTTGATCCACTTCTTAATGTTCCATTAAGCAAACAAGTTTACTGTTTCAGGGATGTCTGATGCTGCGAGGTAATGTAACATATACCTCCGATGGGCATATAACTTCACAAACACAACACTTAAACAACACTTAAACACAAAACATAAACTTTTTGTCTGGATAGACATTCTCATCGG
This sequence comes from Terebella lapidaria, assembly GCA_949152475.1. Classification (NCBI taxonomy): domain Eukaryota; kingdom Metazoa; phylum Annelida; class Polychaeta; order Terebellida; family Terebellidae; genus Terebella; species Terebella lapidaria. The sequence continues at coordinate 21,871,707 of OX424567.1, forward strand.
GTTGGCCTGTTGAAAAATATTTTCATACATGGTTGTGCAACATATATATTGTAATGTGTGGGTGTGTGACCATTTATAATAATTTGTGTGGTATTATTACCCAAGTTACTGTGATGTGATGTGATAACATTCCGAATGTTTAAAATGTTAAAGATTATTCATGTCAAAACTAATAACACCTCTTGCAACATATATATTGTAATGTGTGGGTGTGTGACCATTTATAATAATTTGTGTGGTTTGCACTTACTTGGAAAGGACCTGAAGTATGAGATCATATCATATGCTTGTTGGTTTATATTATATGGAACTAATTTCTAATATTTTCGGTTGAGTTATCTTGTCTAGACACTTCGCATTATAACATAATACATATTCTGCATATCATATCCCACTCATTATCGAGATATAAAAATATCACATATGGAGATTACATCATCGAATTTCGGATACTAACAGAAACAGTTAGAATACGTGTATATGTTCCCATTGGAGCACAATGCTTAAAAAAGCCTACCGAAGAACCATATTATGACTCAGTCACCATAGTATTTTAACTGTCAGGACAGTTTTGAAAGAACTCCAAAATCCAGAAAGAAGAATGGTCATTACGAAGAACTCTTTGGTAGGGTCTTTGTATCTATTTGTCATATCCCTCATTTGTGTCAGGCTCTTTGTTGATCCGTAAATCAACAAAGCTGTTATCCCGATCAAGTTCTGACAACTCGCCATATTGAATACGGCGATCTATCCCAAATTCGACAATAAACACAGTCACTGAAGATAATGCCGGGATATAATGCAATGAACACAAAATTATTTACTTAATTTTTAAATGAATGATATTCATTCCTTAGAAGGCCTCACTAATAGTATAAAGTTGTGCCAATGGATTATAGTTCTGATACGAGGTGTCTGTTCCAATTTCTCAACTCAGTTCTGATTCATCAGCGGAGCTATGGTGTCTTCGTTGTTATACTAAGTGAGTATCGGATTGTCGGAAACCCAGTCAGATTTCAGTAGGACTAAGAAATCCAGTATGTGTGTACATTGCATACAATTAGTATCATTATGATACATTTGTTTCGTTCTGAAAAAATTCTGGGGAGGATTGACTCAACGCCTTTGCAATGCTGCCATCATCACAGTACAGCGACGATATATCATTGTTGCAATAGATCAGCACCTAACTTATTCAGCTCGGACCAGTGTTTTGTGTCAAAATATAATGTACATCTTATCCTGACTGCTCGATAAGTTGGGATGGACTGGTCCCAGTTGATACTTGACCTTATTTGATGGTACCACGGCCCTAATCAGAACAGGGGAAGTGATTTATATGTGGCTCTAGGTGGGTGTTAAGAGGGAATTGCTCCTTTGCCGTCGATTATTGTGAGCTTCTTGACAGCAACAGTAGCTCATATCTATGCCATACACTGCCCTTGCTTTGTGATGATGGATCTGAATGGTGTGGATGTGGAATAAAGACCAGAGTTGGTGCATGAGCACCTGTTCATATTCCAATGTGGTTAGGGCATTCTGACCTGTGGGCTCTTTGTGCCAGTTTCATAGGCAAAAATAATAACAACAATGTGACAAGAAGCTTCAATAACAGGTACTGTAATGAATGGTTAATCTGTACAAATATCCCAACTCTGTATTTCTCTAGTAATACATTTAATAATATTATAAATCGTTATATGACAAGTCACAATAATGTCTGTACATATCAGCAATGCACGTTCAAAAATATCAAGTAATGTATACAATGGCAACATACGAAGCAATGAATATTGTCTGTGAAAAAATACAGGTGAAAAACATGACAATAGACCTCCTACAAATTAATAGATGCCTAATTCTCCTGAAGTCCTGTTGAGTATTGTTAAGTCACACACGATGACATGTCAAGACATCTCCACCAGTTATTGTCCTCCCTTTGAACACTGCCTGGCGGGACGAGGCATGTGGGATGTGAAATAATTACCCTGTGGCGAGATAAGTGGTCCTTGTTCTCACTAATGGTTTTCTATTGTTGAGCTATTAGCTTTGGCGTGAACTGGAGGCACAGGAGTTGAGTGATATGGTACTACTGTCCACGGGAGACACTGATGCTATACAAGAGCTAGTAGTATTGTGTATCATCTAATGAAATCGCGTGATATAATCCTGATACCTTTGTTATTCACCACATATTGCTATCATCTTGTGATATCCTCGGGTCAGAACGGATTTCACAAAACAAAGAGAAAACAATAAAACATTCACCTGATTTTCTTATCTCTCTGCCCATGGTTCGTTGATGAAGCCACTGAAAAAACACGTAGTCATCAAAAGGTAAATCCATGGCAAAGACATTTGGACAGTTATTCTTGTTTTGTACCTCACATGATTTCTTGCAGCCAGTGGTATTTTGACGAAGCATCAGGCACGTGAGGATGTAAAGCAAGATGAGAGAGGAGGTACCTCTTGGAAAATAATAAAAATTAAGAAGCAGTTGGGAAGCCCGTACCAGTAAGGCAACTGTAAATTGTTGATAAACTGGTTTCCGAAATGACTGCTTTCTTGGAATAACACCCTATGCCTATAATTGAAGACCCACAAACATTATTAGGCCTATTAAAAAAGAGCATTCATCATAAAGTTTGATTGGCTTCATTTTCAGATTGAACAAATTACTTTTAACCAAATTATGGATGTATGCATGTTAATGTATTATCGTTAATAAATAACTTCCAGAACGTCGAGCATTGGCAATTATATTCAATTTAATCCTTTTATTACATTACTAGAATGAGGAAGTGACAGCAACCACCATAAACTGACACAAACGTCGTGGACAGTAAAATGTTGCATAAATCAGTAACGGAGCAGGCATAGTCTGCAAACTACAAACAAATCATCGCAATGCAGAAATTACGTGACAAAGATAATGGGATAAAACCATCAGCCTGAGCACAGACATAATACTGTCTACAACAGAACCACAAGCAGTGTGACCAAATATTTTGTCCGTGGAGCCACCAACACTGTCGAATAACAGATACCAAAACGGTGAGTCAAACGATGTTATTTGATGAATGGTATAGCATTCAGCCTTGTGAGAGAAAGATGTCTACATGGTGCATCATTAGGCAGTCAGGTCGCTTGGTTTTCACATCCTGACTTTTACCCTTCAAGTCAGTGATTCATTTCCACCGCTCCAGTTGATAACGACACTGAACACCATATGCGGATAAAGTATTCTGCTAGGCTGTATGCTAAATACACATTTTACCAAAATCGCATTTTTCTGAACTCTTGTTGAAAAAGTGAGTCTGACAAATATTTGACAAAACATTTAATGATGTGTATCATCACAAAAGTTGAATGATACCAGCATGCTTCATAATATAGTCTCGGGGTTGTGTATATTACTTTTTAGAAGTTGTCATTCTTATGACCCTTTTGTCGAGATTTCAATGAACATAAAATCCTGGTGGCTTCTCCTGGCTAAGGTGGGTGTTTACTGCCACCAGTTGATCTCTAACCTTGATTTTATGCTATCGTGGGCCTAGTGAGGACTGCAAGATGTGATTTATCTGTGGTTTGAATTGGGTGTTTTATGGGACTGTTCTTGCTGTATTCCCTCGGAAGCAACAATAGCACATATCACAACATCAGTAACCATCTTCTATCCCACCCTACTATCCGTGACACAATCTGTCGGTGCCCTGGATTGATGGATCCTATTATGGTGTGGATCTGGAATAAAACCACAAACATTTGATAGATAAGCACCCGCTCATATTCCCATGCTGCTGAAGTAGACGTGTTGCGGGTGTTCTTTCCACCATTCTGGAGAACTAAGGACTGATTGACGGCGCACCGATTGTCACCAAAACCGGACAGGCAACAGCCGAGTGAAACCAGCAATGAATAACATGTAACTAATTATCAATTATAAGTACGTAATAGTAAACACACTGCATACAGTGTAATATGTGCAACCGGAAAAGTGTTAAAAATGGATATTAAATTACTATGAATGGAGACTAATTTTTTCCAGTTTGGCTGATACATCATGGCTTGCATCTGCTCAGTGGTATCGCAAGAGAGTCACTAATTATTGAAAGGGTCTAACTCAAACTGATTAATCGCCATTGTATTAGCTACCTGCGATACCAGCAGCTCCACTGGAGAGTGAATGGTGTCTAGTAATGAAATTAGTGAATGGTGTCTAGTAATGAAATTAGAAGTTAGATTAGATATTTTAGATAAATTGGTGCCCACGTTCTGAGAGTCGCAAACTATTTCAGAAAATAAAAGTGTTCTTTCGACGGGAAACAATATATGTGTGGATTGGTACTGCATTGATCTCACTTTAACACGGGATGTATTCTCAGATACAATTTGGAAGATACACAAACATTAATGCAACATTTCCCACTGAAGCAGAATCTCCCCAAAATGATGGAAACCGGTTTCGGTAATTCACCCAATGAAATATACTACATGTCCTCGGAATGTCTTCATGAATTGCAAAACGTTTCCAGGGATCAAAGGAAATAATAAATATGTTTTCTTTTCTCATCTTAAGTCAACTACACATAAGTAGTATAATAAGACGACGTCCAACGATGAAAATCATACTAGTAGGTGATAAAACTGCACACTTTTACTGTATACACCTAAACTCCTTTGACACTGAGAGGTAAGAGATCTGAACTGTGTTCTAATATCCCATTGCGAGTATCCCACATTCCAGAGAATAACAACTCCGACGACGACGAGACAAACAGGAAACGTGGGAGGAATGGGTGCAGTTTTTTGCGACTTTATATAAGAAACAATACACTGGAGACGACAAAAAGTGGATCCATCAATCTCAAGATATTGGCGAGTGTGTTTGTATTGGTGGCTGAGACATCGATCCGCGCTAAAGACTACCAGCAAAACTACCAGGTCATGGGGAAGTGATCCCTAGCGCTGCTCGTGGGTTGCCCTGGGCTGGGAACAAGGAGTCACATCTGGCGAAACGGTGTCCACTCCCACAGACAGCGATCGTTAACAGGGCTGCAAGCCTTGCTGCCTGCTCGTTGAAGTTATCCCGGAGTGTCACTCCTCCAGTCATTGAGGCAATGCATGGTGATAGACTGGATTGGAAGTGACAAAGAGAGGATTAGAGCTCTCTGGCCGATGACATATTTATATTTTGCAAAGTGGAATTGGATACTGCGTCAGGTGAAACGATTGCTTCTTACAGTGGCGGGCGCCCAGGGAGATAATGTGAAATATCAAGGAAAGAATCGGGAATTGTGTCGAGTATTTCTCGCTGGAATTGTCCCTGGCTGACTGAAATAATGAAAAATTGAAGGGGATACTTCCAATTGAAAATAAAAACTTTCCAACATGACATGGGGATAATGTTTTTGAATGTTGAATAGCCCCTATTTGTTGTTTACGTTTGTGATAAAAGCAACAGGGAAACATTGCAGCCGTTATTCTTGTTCCGTACCTTGAACGCTTCCTTGCAGCCGGTGGTATTTTGACGAATTGACTTCAGAAATAACTTGTTTCTAGAAATAACACCTGGTGACTAATTACCTAGTACGTATGACTAATAATTGACAACCGACAAATATCGTTATGCTTGGTGTGTTCATTTCAGGAGCATTTTGGTTTTCACACCCTGACTTTTACCCCTGAAGTCAGTGATTCATTTGCACAGCTCCAGTCGATAATGAAACTGAAAGCCATCTATGGAAATTAGTTATTTGGTGGGATTCAGACGGCGCGGAAATCACTTGTAAGGCTCTCGCTAAAACTAGACGCAAATCAGCAGGAAACGTTATGATAGACGTCATTTGAGGATCCTGAAATCGCTCACAATTTCTATAGAGCCTGAAAGGCACATGTGTAAGCTGGGGATCAATGGCTATTATATGAACACAATACATTATACATGACAACGGCAGTTGTCTTTTGGAGTTGATGTTGATAATGGAACGAGGTTGAAATGTATACCATTGCCCTTTTCTTGTTACTTGTGTTCAATAGTTTTATTGTGGTGCCTAAATCACTCAAATAAGACAGCTTACTCGTTTGTAGAATCATTCGATCTTCTTGTAAAATTCATACTGTGTACTGTGTGGGTGTCTCAAGTTGCTGGGAAAGGACCAGCAGTATAAGAGGTCGTATGCTTGTTGGCCTATGGTTGATGGAGCCAATTTCCAATATTTGGATTAGGTTATCCTGTCTAGACGCCCTATAATAGCGTGTGTATTGAACCTTCATCTTTTCATAAATGTAATCAATATCATGCTAGTGAACAGAACAGCTTGTATCCACTCCGATGTCTACATAAAATAACCCACGCATCATGTCTATACAACAGATGAACTGCTTGTTTTTGTTTGAATATTACATAATAGAATTGCATTTACTAACAACTAGCTATTGTTTTATAATTACGTTTCAACCGCATGCGAAGTTGAAAACATTGGTAACCAACACTACTATGAAACAATAGTATACTTTTGTAACTGCCTGTGCTGCTTCAGTCATACAAATAATAGAAAGGCCCAGACCCCAGAAAGAACAATGCTCATTACAACGAACTATTTGTTAGGCTATTTCCATCCTTCATTCCCTTTTTGAAACGATGTTATGATTGGGTTAGACTGTTTATTGATCAGATAAGACACAGACTAGAAACTGTCATTCAATGTTATGACCGCAATCATGTTTTCACAATTGTGATGTAGAACCTACCTTCGAGATATTTCAGAATCGACAAGAAACACAATAAGGACTGTGAGTTCACCCAATGAGTTATCCATGGCATATCAGTAGAAATAAAATTCTGCTTGTCAGCCATTTTTTCATAACTGATGGATATAAATACACATAAATTTCCAAATTTCACTATTACTCCCCTCCATGCCCACGTACAATATGACACTGTAGCATACTGCATTAAATTGTTCTTTCTCACAGTTTAAGAGGTCTTACAAATGTACTTGGAGATGGTATCCCTGGTAGGAAGTGTCATTTTACATTCATTTCAGAAAGACAGGAAGCACCACAACTACCAGTGTTCCATTATTCAAATACTTTGAGAGGGAGCATCAGATTGAAAACTGGAACAAGTTGTTGAATTCCACGAACTCATATTGAAATCAGTTGTCAATATGTCCAAGAAATGTGTTATGCGTTTGCAATGTTTTCATTCTAATCAAATTTTTGTTTTGGAATATATGTCAATACTTTTCTTTTTATTTCTGCTAACGTGGCAAAGTATCGATGGTGCATCACTGTTTCAATAGAGTAGAGTAGACTGCACGTAATTATCCAGCTCGGACCACTTCATTTATTTTGCTCCTAGAAAAGGATATAACTGACATGTCATTTCTGTTTGGATATCAAAATAAATGAACAAAAAATGTGGTAAGAAAGTTTTCTCCCAGGTGGTATGCTATTCTGCTAGGTGGTATAATTAATGTTATCAAAATCATAATGATAAAATTTCTGTTGATTATTGAGTTTTTATCAGTGATTAGTAATATTTTTTATAATTATTCTTTACATGTAATCATTGTTCTCACATTCTGCGTGAAGAACAATATCCATTCCAGGAGCTCTGGCTAATCTCCTCATCACAATTTCCACACCTTGTCCTTGATCCGAGTGATGAGCATCTGATGGAAGAAGCTACCAGTTGTCAAATGGCATGAATATGATTTAACACTGGTCTTATCGTAAGGCATCTTGCAATATATACTCTTGCGGGTTAATCAGAAAAAAATATAAAACATTACTTCTTCAAAATGAATGCAGTTGGATCCAAAAATTCAATTATGGTGGATAAAACTGCATAAAAAGTAACTTCCCAAGTAGGAGGCTGAATGACTGTCTAACTTGTTTTGAACCTTGTCCAATGTGTCTAAAATTCCATTTATAACATTGGGCTGAAGACTGTACCTGATTGCTCCTTTCCTGGGGTAATTGCGACTTTAGTAGCTTTTTTGGCGGCAATGGATCGTCTCACCACATCCGTCACTATCTACTCTCCAATCCACCCTATATATTGATTTGTGGTGTGGTGGATCTTTGCTCATACCATTTGATTGATGAGTGTCAATCGGTGGTACTACTTATTAAATACCAATAAGAAACGAAAGGTACTTTTAGATACATCAGTGCCCATAATCTGGGAGTCATAGTTAGCAGGAGAAGATTCATGGTAAAATAGTGCTGCATTGATACCGTTCTAATCTGGTCTGTTTTCTCACATAGAATCTTGCAAAATACACCAATTTTAATGCACACTAGTAATATTAATGTTACATTTACCACTGACCTTGACTCCAAAAAATGTGAAGCCAGTTTAGGTAAATCTCCTTTTATAATACACTGTCTGCACTGGACATGATATGATGACTTGTAAAGGTTTGAGGGATCGAAGCAAGTAATAAATTTTCTGGGTCTTCTCATCTCAAGTCAACTACTCATAATTAGTATAATAAGATAGGTGCTGACGTATGTGGTTGGACGCATGGTTGTAAATCATATTAGTACATGTCGGTGAATAAATTGGCCAATTTTAATGTATACACCCAAACTTATTTGACACCGGTGGGTAAGAGGTCTAAACTATGTTCTAGTGCCCCACTGCGAAAATCCAACTTTCCAGAAAATAACAAACTCCAACGACGACAAGACAAACAGGAAAAGTGGGAGGAATAGGTGCAGTTTTCGACGACTTCACATAAGAGACCATACACTGGAGACGGCCAAAAGTGGATCCATCAATCTCAAGATATTGGCGAGTGTGTTTGTATCAGTGGCTGAGGCCTCGACCGGCAACTGCCGAAGACAGCGACTGCCAGATTACCGGGAAGTGATCGCTAGCGCTGCTCGTGGGCTGGGAACAAGGAGTCGCATCTGGTGAGACGGTGTCCGCTCCCACAGACAGCGATCGCGAAGAGGGCTGCAAGCCTTGCTGCCTGCTCGTAGAAGTTATCCTGGAGTGTCACTCCTCCAGCCATCGAGGCAATACATGGCGATTGGAAGTGACAAAGAGAGGATTAGAATTTTCTGGTCGATGACATATTTGTATGTTGCACAGTGGAATAGGATAATGTGTCAAGTGAAACGATTGCATCTTACAGTGGTGGTATAGGGAGGAAATGTCAAATGTCAACAATCCCGAATTGTTGTCGAGTATTCCTTGCTGGTATTTTTCTAATCGAGTATTTCTTGCTGGGATTTTTTTCAAATTGTCCTTGACTAAATGAACATTTACAAATTCAAAAGGATACTTTCGATCGATAAAAACATGGGGGGGGGGGATAAATATCCTGAAAATCGAGTATTCGTTATAGTGGTTACGTTCGTGATCATAGTAACAGAGAAATTTCTTGACATTATTCTTGTTTCGTACCTTACGTGTTTTCTTGCAGGCAGTGGTATTTTGATGAGGTGATAGGCGTGGGAGGGATGTAAATCATGTTGTGAAATGTGGTAGGGGCCTACCTCTTGAAAAATAATAAGCAAAAGAGCAGTTTGGAAGCCCATACCAGTACCAGAAAGGCAACTGGCATGCAAGGGATATAAATGATCTTGCGAAAGGTGGTACCTCTTGGAAAATAACAAACATTGAAACGGTTGGGAGGGCCATGCCAGCAACAGAAAAGCAACTTTAAATTGTTAATAAACAAACTCCGGAAATAACCTGTTTCTTGGAATAGCACTCGAAAACTTATTACATAGTGCGTATGGCTGATAACTGATGACCAACAAACATGGTGAGGCCTGGTGATAGAGTGTGTTCCTTTCAGGATGTAGTTGTAGTCATTCACAAAGTTTGATTAGCGCCGTTTTCAGGGAAAAAAGTACATCACCTTCATCTGGTTTTCATTGGACCTGAATGATGATCAGGACACTTTTTGTCTTGGATGATAACAAATAAATATCAGAACGTCATGAGCGTTAGTGTAATAATGCTCATTTGTATTGGTGGTAATAGATTGATACTTACATTCAATTCATACCTTTTGTTGAATTATAAGAATGATGAAGTGATAGCGCCGTTCACGAACTTTGTGAAAATGTCCTGGATAGTAGAATGTTGTTCAATAGACATAATGCTGTCTACAACAGAACGATCAGAAGTGTGACCAATGCTTGTTCGGGGAGCCAGCAACACTGTCGAATAACAGATACCAAAACGGTGAGTCAAACAATGTGAAGTTATTTCGTACAGATTCTAACTTTTATTGAAGTGATATTGGCAGAAAAACTATTTGTTCCTAATCAACTACAAATATGCCTGTAGTCACAACAAATACACCTAAACTCTTTTGACACTGGAAGGTAAGAGGTTCGAAATGTTTTCTAGTGGCCTATTGTGAGTATCCAACGTTCAAGTGAATAATAAACTTCAATGACGATGAGACAAACAGGAAAACGTGGGAGGAATGTGTGCATTCTTTTGCGACTTTACATAAGAGACAATACACTGGAGACGGCAAAAAATTAGATCCATCAATCTCACGATATTGGCGAGTGTGTCTGTATCGAGACATCGACCCGCAACTGCCAAAGACAGCGACTGCCAGGTCACGGGAGTGATCTCTGGCGCTGCTCGTGGCCTGGGAACAAGGAGTCGCATCTGGCGAGACGGTGTCAGCTCCCACAGACAGTGATCGCGAACGGGGCTGCAAGCCTTGCTGCCTGCTCGTAGAAGTTATCCTGGAGTGTCACTCCTCTAGCCATCGAGGCAATGCATGGTGATAGACTGGATTGGAAAGCGACAAAGAGAGGATTAGAGTTTTCTGGCCGATGACATATATAATTTGCATGTCGCACAGTGGAAATGGATACTGTGTCAAGTGAAAAGATTGTTTCCTATAGTGGCAGCCTAGGGAGATAATCTGAAACGTCAATGACAGAATCAGGGATTATGTTGAGTGTTTTTGCTGGCATTGTTCTTGGCTAAATAAACAATGAAAATTGAAAAGGATACTTTCAATTGAGAATAAAAACTCCCCTACTTGATATGGGGACAAAGTTAACACCCAATAGTCTTTGATTGTTCTATACGGTTGTGATGAAAAGTAACAGGGAGACATTCGGACCATTATTATTGTTCCGTACCTTGTAGTGGTATATTTTTATTAAAAACCAAACAAAACAAATCTTGTTGTGAACATGGTGAAATGTCGTACCTCTTGAAAATTAACAAACGTCTGAACAGTTTGGAAGGCCGTACCAGTAACAGAAAGACAACTGCAAATTGTTAATAAACTTTGGAAATAAATTGTTTCTTGGAATAACACCCGATGACTAATCACCTAGTACGAATGGCTATTAATTGACAACCGACAAACATGGTTAGGCCTGGTGAAAAAGATTGTTCGTTTCAGGAGCATTCACCTGAAGTTGTAATAAACCATAAAATTTGATTACCTTCATTTTCAGAAAAGAAGGTATATTTCTTTTAACCGCTTTTGATTGAGCATGACGTGTGGCACTTTTTCGGGTTGCATAGTTATCAGAACATTTGTTGTCTTGAATATGGTGATAAATAATTACCAGAATGTCATAAGCGTTAGCAAAATCAATCCAATTTATTCCTTTTATTGCATTATCAGGATGAGGAAGTGACAGCACCGATTATAAACTCTGTGGATACGTCGTGGATAGTAGAAAGTTGGATAGCACAGTGACAGAGAAGGCATCGTCTGTAAACTACGAACAAACCATTACAATGGAAAAGTGACGTGACAAGGATAATTGGATAAAACTATCACCCCGAGCACAGGCATAATGCTTCCTACAACAGAAACACAAACAGTGTGACCAATTCTTGTTGGTGGAGCCACAAACACTAATGGATAACAGATACCAAAACGGTAAGTCAAACGATGTGACGTTATGTTGTACAGCTTCTGAAAGTGTGAAATAGTGCACTATATATAAAGTAACGACGAGGACATAGGTTTGTCAACTCTGCCGTGCTACAGATATTGATGAAAAATGGACAAAGCAGATGGACAAAGCAAGATTGGTATGGTATTCAGCTTTGTGAAATAAATCCGAGATGGCTGCATAGTGCATCATTATGCAGTCAGGTCGCTCGATTTTCGCACCCTGACTTTTGCCCGTCAAGTCAGTGATTCATTTGCGCCGTTCCAATCGATAACGACACTGAACGCCGTCTGCGGAAATTATTTATTTGCTCGGATTGCAGACGGCGCGGAAGTCCTTGTAAACTCTCTCTAAAACGAGACGCAAATCAGCAGGAAACGTTATGATAGACGTCATTTGAGGATCCTGAAATCGATCTCAATTTCTATAGAGTCTGGAAGGCACATATGTAAGCCGGCGATCAATGAGTATTACTTGAACACAATAAATTATACATGACAACGGCAGTCGTCTTTCAGAGTTGATGTTTATATGGAAGGAGGCTGAAATGTACACTCCTGTTATCTTGTTTCTTGTTGGCATAATTTTTGGCAATGCCTATACATCTCATATATGACATATTACTTGTGGGTGGGATCTAGTTTCTTGTAAAACGCATACTGTATACTGAGTATGGGTATTTCTTATTGCTAGGAAAGAACCAGAAGTATAAGGGGTCGTGAGCTTGATGGTTGTTGGTTGATGGAGCTAATTTCCATAATTTTAAATATCCTGTCTAGACGCTTTGCGTAATATTTCAATACCTCTCAAAATAAGCGTTCATCTTGGATATATAATCCAGGTCATGCTACTGAACATCACGGGTTTATCCACTTTGATCTTCGAATACCCGATCCTACGCATCATTGAATTATTTGTGTTCAAGACATTTTCCGAACAGATATTTTATCATCAAATTGCACAATACTAACAGAGAGTCACAGTCTGTTTATATGTTCCCTTCGGAGCATAATGCGTAAACGAAATCTACTGTAAAACGATATTTCATCAATGCAAATATTATTTTACTAACTTCCTGCGCTAATACTATTCTACCATATCCCTGTGCTGGTTCAATAGAACAAGTGTCATGATTTCTAAAGAACAATGGTCATCACAAGGAACTATTTGTTAGGGTATTTGTATCCTATATCAATCGTTTGCTTCAAACTATGGTATGTTTGTGTTAAATTTTGACTTGTAACGAAACACGCACTTGAAACTGCTAGCCGAGGTGGAGACCTCAATCATGTTGTGACAACTTGCGATATAGAATACAATCCTGCGAGTCATTTGACATAAAAGAGATCCAGGCTACCGTGTGTTAGCCAGAGGATGATCAATGCGGAAACACCTTTTGCAGTCTGCCATGTAGTTGATGCGGGTTATTGTGATTTTTTCCATTATTAATCATGAAATACTATTCCTTAACCACATGCACACGAGAGAGATGCACATGTAAAGTAATATTCATTTAATTTTTAATTTAAGTTTTTCTGCCAATATCACTTTAACAAAAGTTAGAATATGTACAACATAACTCCACATCGTTTGACTCACCGTTTTGGTATCTGTTATTCGACAGTGTTGCTGGTTTCCAAACAAGTATTGGTTACACTTCTTATCGTTCTGTTCTAGACAGCATTATGTCTTTGCTCAGGGTCATGGCCCATGGACTACTTGTCGAAAATACACGTGTAAAGTAATTAGCACCTGAATCTCCACCTGCATTAAATCGCATTGCTAAAATGAAATTGTAAGCGCTACATTACGACACAATGCGTCGGATAATGGGTTGTGCATCTCAATTTCATGGACATTGGGCATAATCTTTGTTTAGGCGATCGAAATGTTTTTTTTGTGTACACTTCATCGAAAATATCACCAAAGGGATACTTTTCTTTCACATCGGCCGCTGAAAGGGAACCACAAGTTCACTCTGTATGACAGTGAGTAACAAACAAACCGACTTCTACGGAAGGTATGGGTGAAGGGTTACTTATCGAAAAGTATTCTTTAGATGTGAGATGAGTGTACGGCCCAGACGGGTGCTGACGTACGTGGTTGGACTCATGTTTTCGATGATGCAAATCATATTAGTAGGTGAATAAACAGCAACTATTAACTGTATACACCTAAACTATTTTGACACTGGAAGGTAAGAGGTTCGAAATGTTTTCTAGTGGCCAATTGTGAGTATCCAACATTCCCGTGAATAATAAACTCCAATGACGACGAGACAAACAGGAAAACGTGGGAGGAATGTGTGCATTCTTTTGCGACTTTACATAAGAGACAATACACTGGAGACGGCAAAAAAGTAGATCCATCAATCTCAAGATATTGGCGAGTGTGTCTGTATCGAGACATCGACCCGCAACTGCCAAAGACAGCGATCGGGAGTGATCTCTGGCGCTGCTCGTGGCCTGGGAACAAGGAGTCGCATCTGGCGAGACGGTGTCCGCTCCCACAGACAGTGATCGCGAACGGGGCTGCAAGACTTGCTGCCTGCTCGTAGAAGTTATCCTGGAGTGTCACTCCTCCAGCCATCGAGGCAATGCATGGTGATAGACTGGATTGGAGGTGACAAAGAGAGGATTAGAGTTTTCTGGCCGATGACATATATAATTTGTATGTCGCACAGTGGAAATGGATACTGTGTCAAGTGAAAAGATTGTTTCCTATAGTGGCAGCCTAGGGAGATAATCTGAAACGTCAATGACAGAATCAGGGATTATGTTGAGTGTTTTTGCTGGCATTGTTCTTGGCTAAATAAACAATGAAAAATTGAAAAGGATACTTTCAATTGAGAATAAAAACTCCCCTGCTTGAAATGGGGACAAAGTCAACACCCAATAGTCTTTGATTGTTCTATACGGTTGTGATGAAAAGTAACAGGGAGACATTCGGACCATTATTATTGTTCCGTACCTTGTAGTGGTATATTTTTATTAAAAACCAAACAAAACAAATCTTGTTGTGAACATGGTGAAATGTCGTACCTCTTGAAAATTAACAAACGTCTGAACAGTTTGGAAGGCCGTACCAGTAACAGAAAGACAACTGCAAATTGTTAATAAACTTTGGAAATAAATTGTTTCTTGGAATAACACCCGATGACTAATCACCTAGTACGAATGGCTATTAATTGACAACCGACAAACATGGTTAAGCCTGGTGAAAAAGATTGTTCGTTTCAGGAGCATTCACCTGAAGTTGTAATAAACCATAAAGTTTGATTACCTTCATTTTCAGAAAAGAAGGTATATAACCGCTTTTGATTGAGCATGACGTGTGGCACTTTTTCGGGTTGCATAGTTATCAGAACATTTGTTGTCTTGGATATGATGATAAATAATTACCAGAATGTCAAAAGCGTTAGCAAAATCAATCCAAGTTATTCCTTTTAATGCATTATCAGGATGAGGAAGTGACAGCACCGACTATAAACTCTGTGGATACGTCGTGAATAGTAGAAAGTTGGATAGCACAGTGACGGAGAAGGCATCGTCTGTAAAGTACAAACAAACCATTGCAATGGAAAAGTGACGTGACAAGGATGATTGGATAAAACTATCACCCAGAGCATAGGCATAATGCTTCCTACAACAGAACCATATGACCAATTAGAACAGTGACCAATTCTTGTTGGTGGAGCCACAAACACTAATGGATAACAGATACCAAAACGGTAAGTCAAACAATGTGACGTTATGTTGTACAGTTTCTGAAAAGTGTGAAATAGTGCACTATATATATAAAACAACGACGGGGACATAGGCTTGTCAATTTTGCCATCCTACAGATATTGATGAAAGTAAACAGATGGACAAAGCAAGACTGGTATGGTATTCAGCTTTGTGAGAGAAACAAATGGCTGCATAGTGCATCGTTATGCAGTCAGGTCGCTCGATTTTCACACCCTGACTTTTGACAGTCAAGTCAGTGATTCATTTGCGCCGTTCCAATCGATAACGACACTGAACGCCGTCTGCGGAAATTATTTATTTGCTCATATTGCAGACGGTGCGGAAGTCCTTGTAAAATTCCTCTAAAACGAGACGCAAATCAGCAGGAAACGTTATGATAGACGTCATTTGAGGATCCTGAAATCGATCTCAATTTCTATAGAGTCGGGAAGGCACATACGAAAGCTGGCGATCAATGGGTATTACTTGAACACAATAAAATATACATGACAACAGCAGTCGTCTTTCAGAGTTGATGTTTATTTGGAAGGAGGCTGAAATGTACACTTTTGTTTTCTTATTTCTTGTTGGCATAATTTTTGGCAATGCCTATACATCTCACATATGACATATTACATGTAGGTGGGGTCAATCTAGTCTCTTGTACAACGCATACTGTATTCTGAGTATGGGTGTTTCTAGTTGCTTGGAAAGAACCAGAAGAATAGAGGGTTGTGAGCTTGATGGTTTTTGGTTGATGGAGATAATTTTGATTGAGCTCTCCTGCTTTGCGTAATAATTCAACACCTCTGTGCGCTTTGCGTAATAATTCAATACCTCTTGAAATAAGCGTTCATCTGTTCATGTGTATAAACCATATCATGCTAGTGAACATCACAGGTTTATACACTTTGATCTTCGAATACCCTATCCTACGCATCATTGAATTATTTGTGTTTAAGACGTTTCCCGAACAGATATTCCATCTGAACAGAGAGTCTCCCGAACAGAGAATCTGTTTATATGTTCCCTTTGGAGCATAATGCGTAAACGAAATCTGCTGTAAAACGATATTTCCTCACTGCAAATATTATTTTACTAACTTCCTGCGCTAATACTACTATACCATCTTCATGTGCTGGTTCAATAGAACAAGTGTCGGGATTTCCAAAGAACAATGGTCATCACAAGGAACTATTTGTTAGGGTATTTGTATCCTATATCAATCGTTTGCTTCAAACTATGGTATGTTTGTGTTAAATTTTGACCTGTAACAAAACACGCACTTGTAACTGCTAGCCGAGGTGGATACCTCAATCATGTTCTGACAACTTGCGATACAGAATACGATCCTGCGAGTCATTTGACATAAAAGAGATCCAGGCTACCATGTGTTACCCAGAGAATTATCAATGCGGAAACACCTTTCGCAGTTTGCCATGTAGTTGATGCGGGTTATTGTGATTTATTCATTTTTACTCATGAAATACTATTCCCTAACCACATAATATACACACGAGAGAGATGCACATGTAAGGTAAAATTCATTGCTTGGAACGTTTTACCAATAAAACCCAGTTGTGTCAAGATATAGTATTCCATAATTGACGCCAGTGCGGTTTTGGCTAAGCTATTTGGTCGGGCTTTGTTTCTATTTTAAAATCTTGTATTTTACGTTTGTTATTGTCATCATCAAAATCGGCAATAGACTGAACATTTGTTGTCTTGGATATGATGATAAATAATTACCAGAATGTCAAAAGCGTTAGCAAAATCAATCCAAGTTATTCCTTTTAATGCATTATCAGGATGAGGAAGTGACAGCACCGACTATAAACTCTGTGGATACGTCGTGAATAGTAGAAAGTTGGATAGCACAGTGACGGAGAAGGCATCGTCTGTAAAGTACAAACAAACCATTGCAATGGAAAAGTGACGTGACAAGGATGATTGGATAAAACTATCACCCAGAGCATAGGCATAATGCTTCCTACAACAGAACCATATGACCAATTAGAACAGTGACCAATTCTTGTTGGTGGAGCCACAAACACTAATGGATAACAGATACCAAAATGGTAAGTCAAACAATGTGACGTTATGTTGTACAGTTTCTGAAAAGTGTGAAATAGTGCACTATATATATAAAACAACGACGGGAACATAGGCTTGTCAATTTTGCCATCCTACAGATATTGATGAAAGTAAACAGATGGACAAAGCAAGACTGGTATGGTATTCAGCTTTGTGAGAGAAACAAATGGCTGCATAGTGCATCGTTATGCAGTCAGGTCGCTCGATTTTCACACCCTGACTTTTGACCGTCAAGTCAGTGATTCATTTGCGCCGTTCCAATCGATAACGACACTGAACGCCGTCTGCGGAAATTATTTATTTGCTCATATTGCAGACGGTGCGGAAGTCCTTGTAAAATTCCTCTAAAACGAGACGCAAATCAGCAGGAAACGTTATGATAGACGTCATTTGAGGATCCTGAAATCGATCTCAATTTCTGTAGAGTCGGGAAGGCACATACGAAAGCTGGCGATCAATGGGTATTACTTGAACACAATAAAATATACATGACAACAGCAGTCGTCTTTCAGAGTTGATGTTTATTTGGAAGGAGGCTGAAATGTACACTTTTGTTTTCTTATTTCTTGTTGGCATAATTTTTGGCAATGCCTATACATCTCACATATGACATATTACATGTAGGTGGGGTCAATCTAGCCTCTTGTACAACGCATACTGTATTCTGAGTATGGGTGTTTCTAGTTGCTTGGAAAGAACCAGAAGAATAGAGGGTCGTGAGCTTGATGGTTTTTGGTTGATGGAGATAATTTTGATTGAGCTCTCCTGCTTTGCGTAATAATTCAACACCTCTGTGCGCTTTGCGTAATAATTCAATACCTCTTGAAATAAGCGTTCATCTGTTCATGTGTATAAACCATATCATGCTAGTGAACATCACAGGTTTATACACTTTGATCTTCGAATACCCTATCCTACGCACCATTGAATTATTTGTGTTTAAGACGTTTCCCGAACAGATATTCCATCTGAACAGAGAATCTCCCGAACAGAGAATCTGTTTATATGTTCCCTTTGGAGCATAATGCGTAAACGAAATCTGCTGTAAAACGATATTTCCTCACTGCAAATATTATTTTACTAACTTCCTGCGCTAATACTACTATACCATCTTCATGTGCTGGTTCAATAGAACAAGTGTCGGGATTTCCAAAGAACAATGGTCATCACAAGGAACTATTTGTTAGGGTATTTGTATCCTATATCAATCGTTTGCTTCAAACTATGGTATGTTTGTGTTAAATTTTGACCTGTAACAAAACACGCACTTGTAACTGCTAGCCGAGGTGGATACCTCAATCATGTACTGACAACTTGCGATACAGAATACGATCCTGCGAGTCATTTGACATAAAAGAGATCCAGGCTACCATGTGTTACCCAGAGAATTATCAATGCGGAAACACCTTTCGCAGTTTGCCATGTAGTTGATGCGGGTTATTGTGATTTATTCATTTTTACTCATGAAATACTATTCCCTAACCACATAATATACACACGAGAGAGATGCACATGTAAGGTAAAATTCATTGCTTGGAACGTTTTACCAATAAAACCCAGTTGTGTCAAGATATAGTATTCCATAATTGACGCCAGTGCGGTTTTGGCTAAGCTATTTGGTCGGGCTTTGTTTCTATTTTAAAATCTTGTATTTTACGTTTGCTATTGTCATCATCAAAATCGGCAATAGACTGATACTTCATTTCAGCCGGTGTCACTGCTGGTGGACGTTAAATCTGTCCCCGAGGATCCCATAAACTCAGTAGCCTTTTGGCTTGTGATTAGGTACCTATGGACTTGTCATGTATCTATTCCATGGGGTTAGTTTCGGATTTCTAAATTAGTTTCATAAGTTGCTGGGCAGTTTTTTTTAATGATAATTACATCATATATGAGGTGTACAATAGAAACAACTAAATGTCACACACTATTTGCCCCTGATGACGCCAGTGTGTTTTTGGATAAGCTAATTGGTCGAGCTTTGTTTCTGTTGCAAAATGTCGTATTCTACGTTTGCCATTGGCATCATCAACATCTAGTTGTAATGGTGGTAATGAATTGATATTTACATTTCTGATACCGGAGTCATGTTTCGACTTCCCAGTTCAGTATTGATTCATCAGGACAGCTACAGTGTTTCCATTGTTGTACTAAGTGAGTATCAGATCGAAAACAGCAAGCAATTGTCAAGTGTCGCAAACCCAATCAAGTTTCAATCAGACCAAGAAATGTGGTATGGGTGTGAATGGAAAGGATGTTTTCTTTCTAATCAATGTTGTGGGGAGGATCGACTCAATGCCTTTCCATTGTTGCAGACCAGTTCATCTATTTCGATCTCTCAAATGGATACAACTCATTTCACGACATGCCTTTTTTGCTAAACAATTTGTTGTAAGTAAGGGGTGTTCCAGGAGTTATGCTTCTTCAACTATAGCTTGGGTGAAAGCTAGATACAAAAACGTATACTTTCGGGAATCATTACCTGCAATCATGATTATTATGGAGCAGACAATTTGGTCACATCTGATGTAATGTAACATAGACCTTCTTGAGTTTTTTTCAGAAACATATTTCAGTCATATAGAGCGAATACACAATAGGAACTAAAGGTTCCTAATATGCCCCTTCTGTCGGACTTTGACTGTAACTTTGAATGAGTATTTTGTCAATATATGTATTTCGTCTTCCTTAATATCCGGAATATAATATTGAAAGCCAAAAACGTATTTTGGGACTGGGTTGTTAATCCAATATGTTAGCTTCCAATGAAGGAATAAGTTAATTCGATGTCTATATCAACATCCATTATTTTTGTCTTCCAACAGCGACACCACCGTTTTGAGCACTAATGGCCTGCATGTCAAGTGATATTGCAAGATTTAATTGTCAAGATCGCATCACCAGCTATAAGACCAATCTGGAATATACTTTGCCGCCCGGTCTGTGTGAGTTGATTGCTGGCCCACATTTGATGAATGGTATGGTAAAATTTATGCTTTATCATTCATGTATCTAGAAACATGAAAATAAACCAGAAATCCACAGTAGGTCTGCGAGGGCAGATAACTTGAAAATATTGGATAAAACTGTAAAAGGTTTAACGTCCTAAGTAGGAGGCTGAATGACTGTCTTATTTGTTTCGACAAATACAAATGAAGTGTCTAAAAAAAGCTTAAAATAGAAGACTGTGATAAACAGCCTTTTAGTGTCTAAAATTCCAATTATAACATTGTGTCGAAGACGGTACCTGATTGATCTTTTCCTGTCAGTATTTGTGATTATAGTGGCTATTTTGACTGCAGGAGATATTGATCCACATTTCAAACTGGTTTGTGGAGTGGTGGATCTTTTCTTGGTGTTCCTTTGTATCATTTGTACTAATTATGGAATCTCAATCAGTAAATAATGGTATTTTAGATACATTAGTGCCCAGATTCTGGGAGTCATAATTTTTTAACTAAATAAGCGTGATCCATAAACATGAGATGATTTATGATAAATCAGAACTGCATTGATATCATTATTTCGTGGAGGGTATTCTCAGTTACAAGCTTGCAAGATACACAGGTAATAATGATACATTTACCATTGAAGATGAATCCCCCAAAACGAGGAAGCCAGTTTGAGTAATTCCCTCTATATATTACACTGCCGGTCATCGACAAGAGTTCATAAATTGCAAAACGCATCTGGGGATCAAAGGAAGTAACATCTCATCTCAAGTCAACTACACATAAGTAGTATAAATAAGACAGGTGATGGCATACGTGGTTGGACCCGACGATGAAAATAATATTAGTAGGTGAATGATTTAACAACTTTTACCGTATAGGTCTACAAATAAACTTATTTGACACTGGGAGCAAAGACCGTGCTGGGAGGTAGAAGGTGAGGTGAACTGTGTTCTAGTATCCCGTTGCGGGTATCCAGCATGCCAGAGGATCACAAACTCCAACGCCGACATGACAAATAGGAAAACGAGGGAGAAATGGGTGCAGTTCTTTGCGACTCTACATAAGAGACAATACATTGGAGACGGCGAAAGGTGGATCCATCAATCTCGAAATATTGGCGAGTGTGTTTGTATCAGTGGCTGATACATCGACCCGCGACTGCCGAAGACAGCGACTGCCAGGTCACGGGGAAGTGATCCCTGGCACTGCTCGTGGGCTGGGAACAAGGAGTCGCATCTGGCGAGACGGTGTCCACTCCCACAGACAGTGATCGCGAATGGGGCTGAAAGCCTTGCTGCCTGCTCGTAGAAGTTATCCTGGAGTGTCACTTCCCCACCCATCGAGGTAATGCATTGTGATAGACTGGATTGGAGGTGACAAAGAGAGGATTAGAGTTTTCTGGCCGATGACATATTTGTATGCAGGACAGTGGAATTAAAAAACTGTGCGAAATGAAAGGATTGCTTCCTGTAGTGGCAGCCTAGATAGATAATGTGAAATATCAATGATAGACCCCGGAATTGTGTTGAGTATTTCTTTCTGGAATTCCTCAAGTTGTTTCTGACTAAATAAACAATGCAAATTTGGAAAATATACTTTCGGTTAAAAAAAAACTCCCCTCCTTGGTATGCGGATAAAGTTACTGAAAATCAAGTAGTTGTTAATTGCTGGCGACGTTTGTGATAAAATGAAACAGGAAAATTTCGGACCGTTATTCTTGTTCTCTAGCTTGCACAGTTCCTCACAGCCAGTGGTATCTTGACGAGGCGATGGATACGCGAGGGATGTAAATCATGTTGTGAAAGGTGGTACCTCTTGAAAATAACAAACATTTGAGCGATTGGGAAGGCTGTACCAGCAACAGAAAGGCAACTCCAAATTGTTAATAAACTGACTTCGGAAATAACTTGTTCCTAAGGATTACATTGGATGCAGAGCTGAGGATTGATGACCGAAAAACATGGTTAGGCCTAATGAGAGTGTTTCCATTCCAAGAGCATTCATCTGTAGTTATAATAAATGATAAAGATTTTTTGCTTTATTTTCAGAATAAACAAGTTACTTCATTTTAACGTATAATAAACGCGTGAATCAGGTCGGTAGCAAAATGTGCAGAATAATGCATTATATAATACGCACAAGCAAGACTAGGTTTTCCTTTCATATAAAGAAGGTGAAATGGACATGGTATAGCATTCAGCTTTCTGAGGGAAACAAATCCGAGATGGCTGCATGGTACATAGTTATGCAGTCAGGTCGTTTGGTTTTCACACCCTGACTTTTATGGGTCAAGTCAGTGATTCATTTGCGCCGCTCCAGTCGATAATGACACCGAACGCTCTCTGCGGAAATTATTTATTTGCTCGGATAACAGAGAGCACGGAAGTCCCCTGTAAACTCACGCGAAAACGAGACGCAAATCAGCAGGAAATGTTATGATAAACGTCTTTTCGGGATACCAGCATTGATCTCAATTTCTATGGGGTCCCGAAGGAACATTTACATGACCTAATACATGACCTAATACTATATATGGTCTAAATGACAACGACACTTACACCCTCCTTTTGTCTCCCTAACTGTGTGATTATTTTTTTGCGATGCCTTGATATCTTATATAGGACAAATTATGTGTATCTGAATTCAATTCAGAGTCTCGAAAACTGTGTACTGAGTGTGGATGTAGGTATCAATCTATTACCACAAATACAGTAGATTTTGATGTTTCCAGTTGCTGGGTAAGGACCAGACGTATGAGAGGTCATATGCTTGTTTGGTTGATGGAGCTAATTTCCAATATTTAGATTTAGTTATCTCATCTAGATGCTCGGCGTAATAATCTAAAACATACTGTAAGGAACCTTCATCTTTTCAAGAATGTGATCAATATCATGCTAGTGAACAGAACAGCGTGAATCCACTTCGATGTCTGCATACCCAATTCCCTGCAACAGTTTTACTAGCAAAACAGTTTGAATCTGTTTATGTGTTCACATCGGATTATAGTTTTCTAAGAATAGATTACACTGGAATGATATTATACTGGAGATATTTTTAACAGCCTGAGCTTTTCTTGAACAGAACAACTGTCGGGATTGCTAAAAACTCAGAAAGAACAATGGTCATTACAAAGAACAATTTGCTGGGATATTTGTATACGTGAGCCCCCATTTCTTGGAAACAACTTTATGATTGTGTCGAATTTTTATCCGCCTGTAGCAAGACTGGAAACTGCCAGCCAATGTCATGAACCCAAGCACGCTCTGACCATATAGAATACAAACGAGAGATACTGCGAGATACAAATTCGATAATAAACACAATCACTGGAAAAACATAAACCCCCCAAAATACAATGGTTATTCACAAAACTATCAATGGAAAAGCTCTTTTGCGCTCAGGCTTGTAGTGGATGCGTATACACGTATAGTGATATATTTCATTATTACTCATGAAATACTATTCCTAAACCGCATGCACACGAGAGGGATGTACATAGAAAGTAAAATTCTTCAATTGTGATGCAAATGATGTTCATCACTCAGTACGCTTTAACAATGTTATCAAGTTGTGTCAAGAGATGATATTCCTGAAACAAGAAGTAATATTTCAACTTCTCAGCGCAGTACAGATTCATGAGAGCAGCTACCGTGTTCCCATTGTTTCACTGAGAGAGTATCGGATAGAAAACAGCGACCAGTTGTCAAATGTGGCAAACCCAATAAATCAGAACCAGCAATGTGGTATGTGTGTGAATTGCAAGGATGTTCTTAGGTTGCCGGATCTATGGTCTGATAACCTATGGGCATGGCGTTGTGTCCGTCGTCGGCGTCTGCGTCGGCGTCGTTTGTCCACATTTTTATCTTCACAGTTTACAATTGAATCTTTATAAATTTTTGCACAAAAATGCCTAAAAATATTTTGAAAAGGGCAACTTTTTTTGTTTTTTGATTTTCGCATTTGTTCAAAATGGCGGCCATTTTCGACGAAAAACGGCCGATTTCTGACTTTGGTGGCCATTTTCTCAAAAACTGTTCAGACAGTTTTGAGATTTTTGTTTCAAAAGATTGCCCTCATATACCTCTGTGATGTGTATAAGTTTGTTTGCCTCTGAATCGCCGGTCTGCGTGTGGCGGCCATTTTCATTTTCTCGACTGGTCCCAAATGGGACTTTCCCATTTTAAATTCTCCTATGCTTTATAATGGGGCACATTTTTCCAAATATCTCACTTAATAATAAAATTAGAGATTAGGAATCAATTGTGGACATATAGGAAATGATATATGCTGAATTTTCTCAAGACCTTGAATTTGACCTTTGACCTCATTTTCAAGGTCACAGGACAAAATGGCTAATATCTCGCTTATTATCGCCTTTACAGGTTAGGAATCCATTGTGAACATATGTGAAATGATATATTCTGAATATCGTCGTGACCTTGAATTTGACCTTTGACCTAATTTTCAAGGTCAGAGCACAAAATGGCTAATATCTCGCTTATTATCGACTTTACAGCTTATGAATCAATTGTGAACATGTAGAAAATGATATATTGTCTGGTAACCTTTCTTAGCCCTTGGGCTAATTTTTGTTCTGGTCATGTTTTGGGTAGAATTGACTCAACACCTTACCAATGTTGTCATCACAACAGTGCAGCGACCATGTATCACTGTTCCAATAGAGTAGGTCAGTTCGTGACTCAAGTAAACCAATATTCTATTTCGATCCCTGAGATGGAAAAAACTTCTTTCCTGGCATGCCTTTTCTGTCAAAACAATTCGTTGTAATACAGGTTGTCTTCCACCTTATATGCTTATTTAGCTCTAAGCTGGGCTATAAGTTATTGATACGAAAAATATAGGTATATTTCATTCACGATGAAGAGTTTTATTATGACACAGTGACATTTATATTCATGTCCTTGTTTATATCTTATGTCATTTCATGCGAACTGTACTACTAGGCACGACGGTTTCAGAAACAATTTTGTTTTGTATTGAAATATAATGAAAATAAAACCCTGACAAATGATGACTGCTCGTAGAGTTGGTACGGGATTGTCCCACTTCATATCTGACCTTGTATGATGATGCCACGAGCCTAATCACAGCAGGAGAATCTGATTTATCTGTGGCTGTAGGTGGGTGTTAGAGAGGATTGCTCCTTTGCCGTCGTTATTTATGAGCTCTCCGACACCAACAGTGCCTCATATCTCAAC
Organism: Terebella lapidaria; assembly: GCA_949152475.1. Taxonomy (NCBI): domain Eukaryota; kingdom Metazoa; phylum Annelida; class Polychaeta; order Terebellida; family Terebellidae; genus Terebella; species Terebella lapidaria. The sequence goes on from OX424567.1 coordinate 21,897,615, forward strand.
ATCAGCCACCATCCTCACTCCAGCGCCACTGTCCATGCCAGACACTGTCCTTGCTTCGGGATGATGGATCCTATTATAGTGTAGACCAGTTTGGTGGATGTAACCCTGCTCATGTTCTGTCTTGGGTGTTCTTTGCGACATTTTGTTGGACTAAGCACTGTGTAATAGTGCACCAATATTCACCAAAATATGACAAGAAGCTTGCATAGCAATTGATATTACGAATGGCCAATCTGTATTCTGACTCCGTATTTCTGTAGTAACACATTCGATGATATCATATAATGGAATATAACAAATTACAATTACACATATCAAATACACGATGACAAGATCCGGGGCAATGAACTTTGCTCATAAAAAAACATGACAATAGACCTCATACAAGTTGCCACAGGTGTCCAATTTACCTGAAGTCCCATTGAGTACACGGGTGACATGTCCAGACATCTCCACCAGTTGTTGTCCTCCCTATCCATACTGCCTAGCGGGACGAGACATGTGAGATGTGGAATAATTACCCGAGACGAGATAAGTGGTCCTTGCTCTCACTAATGGTTTTGTATTGTTGAGTTATCAACTTCGGCCTGGAGTATAGGCACCGGAGTTGTGTGATAAGGTACCACTGTCAACTGGAGATACTGATGTTGAATCTGTTTTAATACTAAGAGGTGACGGTATCATGTGTGTCGACCATTTTTGGGGGGTCAGAACGGAATTCACTAAAAAACCAAAAAAAAAAAAAAACTTGGGGAAAATTTTCCCTCATTTTATGAAGAAATTTGGGCGAGTATGAAGAAGAAATTTGGGCCGTTGTTCTTGTTTTGTAGATGACACTTCCTTCTTCAGTCAGTGGTACTTTGACGAGGCACTTGGCACATGAGTGATGTGAATCGTGATGGGAGAGGTGGTACATTTTAAAAAAATAACCAACATCCGAGCGAGTGGGAAGGTCGTACCAGTAACAGAATGGCAACTTTCAATTGTTAATAAACTGGCTCTGAAAATGACTTGTTCCTTGGAATAACATCCGATGACTAGTTATCTAGAAGGTAGAGCTAATAATTGACGATCAACACACATGGTTTGGCGTAGTAAAAAGTGTGTTCATTCGAAGAGCATTCATCTGTAGAGCACTGAAAATGAATAGCTTCATTTTCAGTAAATCTCTTTTAATCAACATGCATATGCGCGTAATGGTATATTCTTTCAATTCCATGTTGGGATTAAAAGTTTAAGAATGGTAGATTGCATTCTTTATTCATTGGACGTGATGGGTAGCACTTCTATTATGCAGTTATCAGGGCATGTTACTACCAAAACACCATGAACACGAAAATTCATCCAATTTATTCTTCATTATTATTAGAATGAGGAAGCTACAGTATCAATCATAAGCTGCTGCAAACGTCGTGGATAGTAAAAATATTGGATGATACAGAAACGGGCCCAAGTATCATATCCTGCGCCTGCCACTATATTCAATAAGGATTAAAATCGTGACAGACGGATTAAATGGCATTCATTTAGTGGACGAGTAGTATTAAGGCGCAGTATATGATACTTGGGCCCAGAAACGGAGCAGGCATCGTCTGCGAAATACAAACAAATAATCGCAATGCAGAAGTGACGTGACAAGGATAATTGGATAAAACCATCACCCTGAGCACAGACATACTGCTGCCTACAACAAAGCCATAAAAAGTGTGACCAAGTCATGTTCAGTGAGCCACCAGCACTAATGGAGTAAACATACCCAGGTGGTGAGTCAAGCGATGTGAACTGATGTTGTAAAGAGTGTACAAAGTGGTATAATAGTGCATTATATAATACTAACAAGGAAAACATGGACTCTCCGTTCACACAAAGATGGTGAAAGTGAACAAAGTAAAGCATTCAGCTTTGTGACAAAAGAAAATCAAGATGGCTGCATGGAGCATAATTATGCAGTCAGGCATAATAATGTAGTCAGGTCCATTGGTTTTCACACCTTGACTTTTGCCGGTGAAGTCAATGATTCGTTTGCGCTGCTGCAGTCAATAACGACACTGAACGCTGTCTGCGGAAATGATTCATTTGTTGGGAAAACAGGCGGCGCAAATTTCCACTATAAATTCTCGCTCAAACGAGACGCAAATCAGCAGGAAAAGTTAGATAGACGTCATTTAAGGATCCTGGGATCGATGTCAATTTCTATGAGGTCTTGAAGGAACATGTGTCACATGGAGATCAATCGTTATTACTTGAACACAAAACATGGCCTAAATGACAACGGAGTAGTCATTCAAAGTAGAAAAACACACAGTTATTCGGCTTGGACCAGTCAATTTATTTTGATCCCTGTGAAATGGAAAGAACTCCCTGGTCGGGTGTCGGGTCATAAAAATGAATGATGAGTCTAAGGAAAAATATGTACAATGTACGATCAGCAGTCTTAACATGGCAAACTGTGCTACCACAATCAAATACTTTTTCTGTCCATGACTACATAATATGTCAATGTTATACATACCGTAGTAATAGGCAATAAAAAAATACAATAGCAGTGTTTCGTGCTAAATATGATGTAAATGAAATCCTAACGGCTAACGACTGTTTATAAATTTGGTACTGACTGGTTACAGTTGATATCTGACCATGTTTGATGGTGCTTCGGGCCTAATCAGAAAAGGGGAGAATCATTCACCATTCTCACTCCAGCGCCACTACCCATGTCAGACACTGTCCTTGCCTTGTGATAATAAATCCTGTTGTAATGTGGATGTGGGATAAAGACCAGTTTAGTGGATGAGCCCCAGTTCGTGTTCGTGGTTAGGGCATTCTGGCACGGGTGCTCTTTGCGACATTTCGTAGGACTGAAGACCGACAGTGCACAATTATTCACCAAATTGTGACAAGAAGCTTGTATAGCAATTGCAAAAACGAATGGTCAATCTGTCGAATTGTCCTGACTCTCTATCTCTGTAGTAACACATTTGATAATATCATAAATCGTTATATAACAAGCCACAATAACTCCTGTACATATCAGCAATGCACGTTCAAAAATATCAAGTAATATATGCAATGGCAACATACGAAGCAATGCATATTGTCTGTGAAAAACATGACAATAGACCTCATACAAGTTGCCACAGGTGCCCAATTTACCTGAAGTCCCGTTGGGTATTGTTTTGTCACATACGATCACATGCCCAGACATCTCAACCAGTACTTGTCCTCCCTATACACACTAGCCTGACGGGACCAGGCATGTGGGATGTGAAAATAATTACCTCGGGATGAGATAAGTGGTCCTTGCTCTCACTAATGGTTTTCTTCTGTTGAGCTATTAGCTTCGGTATGGAGTGGAGGCACATGAGTTGATTGATATCGTTCTCCTTGACCTCAGTGCTGCTTTTGACAGTATCTCTCACATCCAACTTATCGACCGTCTTCACTCTGAATTTTGTGTGTCAGACATCCCATTGTCCTGGTTCAGATCATACCTTGGTGGGCGTACCCAGCGGGTCTCCATAGGAGACGGAACATCCTTGGCTAAAGTCCTCAACCACGGCGTACCCCAAGGCTCAGTGTTGGGGCCTATTCTGTTTTCAACATATACGACTCCACTAAATAACATCATCAACAACTTTGGTATCAACTACCACAAATATGCTGATGACTTGCAATTGTATGTGGCGTTCGATCCCAACGACCACCTCAGCAGAACAAATGCATATAATGCTATGTCTCACTGCATCGATGAAATTAGCTCTTGGATGGCCGCCAACTCGCTCCAACTTAATAGTGAAAAGACTGAATGTATACTCATTCAATCACCTCATCATCTTCGCCAGTTTGGAACATCACCCCTTCGTGTAGGCAACAATCTCGTTGAATGTAAACAATCTGTTTGTAACTTGGGGGTTACACTAGACCAACATCTAACAATGTCTTCCCAAGTGTCCAACGTTGTGAAATCGTGCTATCATCTATACCGAATTGGTCGAATTCGACGCTATCTCACGCGATCGGCTTGTCAGTCACTGGTCCAAACCCTGGTAATCTCTCGCTTGGATTACGCATCATCGCTGTACTCAGGGTTATCCGAAGGCCTCCTCCACAAACTTCAACTAGTTCAAAATCGAGCAGCCAGAATTATCACCAGAACAAAACGTTCCGATCACATCACCCCTGTCCTACGCAATCTTCATTGGTTGCCAGTCGGTCATCGCATCCAGTTTCGAATTGCAGTGTTTGTGTTCAAGTCACTCCGCGATTCTGCACCCCAGTATCTGAAGGCCATGCTCCGTCCTTACAAACCCTCTCGTTCTCTCCGGTCGTCTTCACACTTCCCGCCTCAAACAGCCCAGAGCCAACAAGTCGATAGGTCGTCGTGACTTTGGTTTTATTGGTCCTCAATGGTGGAACAACTTGCCAGTAGATATTCGTGACGCTGAATCTACCACCATCTTCAAAAAACTTTTAAAAACTCATTTTTACCGACAATACTCTGGTGCTTAAATTAATCTGTTACATTTCTAGTCATCTATCATTTTACTTTCCTTATTTATTTCATTGTTTTAACGTTGTTATTCTCCATTCTTATTGTGAAGCGCTTTGATATGCTCTTTGAGTATGAAATTGCGCTATATAAAAACCGGTTATAATAATAATAATAACAATATCGATAGGGGTATGTCCGACTTTGGTCGTACTTACCCCATGGGGTAAGTGCGACTCGCATTTACTTGTTAAACCATAGTTTAATAAGGAAAAGCCAGTATTCCATTTTAGCTTCACGCCGTCCCAAACCCCGACCACCAGCCCTACTAGGACACCCAGGCCCATAGGAATGAATCCAGATACATTTGTGGTGTTACTAAGATGGCATGACATACCCCATTTATGGGGTATGTCTCCCCATCGATATTGTAATAATAATAATAATAATAATAATATGGTACTACTGACCGCTGGAGACATTGATGTTCCATATTTGTATTACCAGAAGCTAGCTGTACCATGGGCATCATCTAATGAATTCATGCCATATAATCCTGATACGTTTTATTAGCACATATTGCTACCATTTACCTATAGTTTGTCTTGGGAGCACATATTGCTACCATTTACCAATAGTTTGTCCTGGGAGCACATATTGCTACCATTTACCTATAGTTTGTTGATGTTTCATTTTTGGGGGTAGGATCGGATTTCACAAAAGAAAACGATAAAACATTTCCATTATTTCCTTGCCATGCACATCTCCCTGCCCTTGGTTTGTGGATGAAGCTACTGGAAATCGCGTAGCCACATGCGTGGCAAAAACAGTGTGAGGAAAATAAATTGGGCCGTACCTCGCACGTTTTCTTGCAACCAGTGGTATTTTGTACACCATTGGACACATGAGGGATGTAAATCATGTTGGGAGAGATGGTACCTCTTAAAAAAAAAACAAATATCCAGGCGGGTGGGAAGGTCGTACCAGTAACAGGAAGGCTGTAAATTGTTAATAAACTTGCTTCGGAAATAACTTGTTTCTTGGAATAACACTTGATGACTATTTATCTAGTAGGCAGAGCTGATAATTGACGACCGACAAACATGGTTTGGCGTATGTCGTAAAAAGTGTTTTTTTAAGAGCATCCATTTGTAGAGCACTGAAAATGGAAAGCTTGGGTAGCACTTTTATTCCGGTAAATTACTTTTACTCAACATGCATATGCGTGTAAGGGTATATTCTTTCAATTCAATGTTGGGTATAAAAGTGTATGAGTGGTGGATTGCATTCTTCTTTTATTGCACGTGATGGGTAGCACTTTTATTCCATAGTTATCAGGGCATTTGTTCCCTGGGACAGTAACATCATGGACATGCAATTATATCCAATTCAATTTTTTTTATATAATTTTTTTCATTATTATTAGAATGAGGAAGCTACAGCACCAATCATAAGCTGTTGCAAACGTCGCGGATAGTAAAATGTTGGATGATACAGTAACGGAGCAGGCGTCGTCTGCAAAATACAAACAAATCATCACAATGCAGAAGTGACGTGACAAGGATAATTAGATAAAACCATCAACCTGAGACCAGACATACTGCTGTCTACAACAAAGCCATAAAAAGTTTGACCAATTCATGTTCAGTGAGCGACCAGCACTAATGGAGTAAACATAACCATGCAGTGAGTCAAACGATGTGAATTGATGTTGTAAAGAGTCTACAAAGTGTGTGAAATAGTGCATTCTACTACTAACAAGGAAAACATGGACTTGCCGTTCATAAAAAGATGGTGAAAGTGAACGCAGTATAGCATTCAGCTTTGTAACAAAAAAATCAAGATAACTACATGGAGCGTAATTATGCAGTCAGGTCATTTGGTGTTCGCACCTTGACTTTTGTTGGTGAAGTCAATTATTCGTTTGCGCTGCTGCAGTCAATAACGACACTGAACGCTATCTGCGGAAATTATTTATTTGTTAGGATAACAGGCGACGCAAATTTCCCCTATAAACTCTCGTTCAAACGAGACGCGAATCAGCAGGAAAAGTTATGATAGACGTCATTTGACGATCCTGGGATCGACGTCAATTTCTATGAGGTCTTGAAGGAACATGTGTGACATGGGGATCAATCGTTATTACTTGAACACAATACATGGCCTAAACGAGAACGGGAGTCATCTTTAGTGCTTTGTTGAAATTGGAACGTGGTTGAGATGTACACCCCTCCTCTTGACTCCTTACTTGTGTGAAGTTTTTGGTGATGTATAGGAGTTTTTGCATATGTAGAGTCAATCGAGCTACTTGGAGAATTCAAAAGCTGTACTGAATTCGGTTGTTTCCAGTTCCTGGAAAAGGACCAGAAGTATAAGATGTCGTATTGTTGTTGGATTAGGTTATCCCCTCTAGAAGATTTACATGATAATTCAATACCTCTCATTATAAACGTTCATCTTTTCATGAGCATAATCGACATTATGCTAGTGAATATTACATGTTGTATCCACTTTGATATTCGATTACCCTATCCCACGCATCATTGATTTATTGGTGTGTTAAGGCGTTTTCCGTACATATATTCCATCATCGAATTGCGCAACTGTAACAGAGAGGCAGTCTGAGCCTAATGCTTGAAGCGATATTATATATGAAAACACTATCTTAGATTCCTGAGCTGGTTCAATAGATCAATGGTCAGGATTGCCAAAAACAGAGAGACCAATGGTCATTACAAGGGAACTATTTGTTATGGTTTTTGTAGCGCACATCCATCGCTAGTTTCAAATTACGGTATGATTGTGTTGGGCTCTTTATTGATCCATAACGAGACACGGACTGGACACTGCCAGGCAATGTCGAGACCCCAATCATGTTCTGATAACTTGCAATACAGAATACAAACCTTCAAAATATATCAAATTCGACAGGAAACACAGTCATTTGAAATAAAACAAATCCAGGCTACCATGCATAACCCACAGAACTATCAATAAAAAAACTTATTACCCATGGAGTACTGTTCCTAAACGACATGCGCGCCAAGTAATGCACATGCAAAGTAATATTCATTCAATTTTAGAACAAATGATTTTCATTGCTTGGGTCAAGAGATGATATTCCTGATACCAGAGATATGTTTCAACTTCCCAGTTCAGTCATGATTCATCAGGCAGCTCTCGTGTTTCCATCGTGGTACTAAGTGAGTATGCGATAGAAAAAAAACCGACCAGCTGTCAAATGTCGCGACCCCAATCAGATTTCAATCAGATCAAGAAATGTGGTATGTGTGTGAATTGCAAAGATGTCTTAGTTTGCATCCATTTTCTGGGGAGAATGGAGTCAACGCCTTTCCATTATTGCATTCATAAAAGTGCAGCGACGACGTATCACTGTCGTGAACAGAGTAGAAAAGCACACAACTATTCGGATCGGACCAGTCAATTTATATTGATCTCTGAAAAACGGGAAGAACTCCCTGGCATGCTGTTTCAGTCGAAACAAGTTGTTGTAAGTAAGTTGTGTTGCACTGGATATGCTTACTACAATCTACGTCGGCTCACAAAAATGAATGATGAGTCTTAAAAAATATAGGTATATTTATTCTACGATGAGCAGTTTTATCATGGGAAAATGTGCTACTACAGTCTATGACTACATAATATGTCAATTACATACATACCGTAGTAACAGGCCATAACAGAGACAATAGCAGATGTGTGTCGTGCTAAAATATGATGAAAGTGAAATCCTGACGGCTAACGACTGCTCGTAAATTTGGTACTGACTGGTTCCAGTTGATATCTGACCATGTTTGATGGTTCTACAGGCCTAATCAGAAAAGGGGAGAATCATTCACCATCCTCGCTCCAGCGCCACTACCCATGCCAGACACTGTCCTTGCCTTGTGATGATAAATCCTGTTATAATGTGGTTGTGGGATAAAGACGGGTTTAGTGGATGAGCCCCTGTTCATGTTCCATTGTGGTTAGGGCATTCTGGCTCGGGTGTTCTTTGCGACATTTCGTAGGACTGAGGACCTTCTGACAGTGCACAAATATTCACCAAAATGTGACAAGAAGCTTGTATAGCAATTGCAAAAATGAATGGTCAATCTGTTGAATTATCCCGACTCTATATCTCTGTAGTAACACATTTATTAATATTATAAATCGTGATATAACAAGCCACAATAACTTCTGTACATATCAGCAATGCACGTTCAAAAATATCAAGTTATATATTTATATACAAAGGCAACATATGAAGCAATGAATGATGTCTGTGAAAAAAACATGACAATAGACCTCATACAAGTTGCCACAGGTACCCAATTCACCCGGAGTCCCGTTGAGTATTGTTATGTCACACACGATGACATGCCCAGACATCTCGACCAGTAGTTGTCCTCGCTATACACTGCCTAGCGGGACCAGGCATGTGGGATGTGAAAATAATTACCTCGGGACGAGATAAGTGGTCCTTGCTCTCACTAATGGTTTTCTACTGTTGAGCTATTAGCTTCGGCATGGAGTGGAGGTACAGGAGTTGATTGATATGGTGCTACTCTCCACTGGAGACATTGATATTCCATATTTGTATTACCAAAAGCTAGCAGTACCATGGGCATCATCTAATGAATTCATGCCATATAATCCTGATACGGATTATATTTTATTAGCGCATATTGCTACCATTTACCTATAGTCTTGGGAGCACATATTGCTACTATTTACCTATAGTTTGTAATTATATTTTTGGGGGTCGGAACGGATTTCACGATAGAAAACAATAAAACATTTGCATCATTTCCCTATGCGTGGCGAAAAGAGTGCGAGGAAAAAAATTGGGCCGTACCTCGCACGTTTCTTGCAAGCAGTGGGACTTCGACGCGGCATTGGGCACATGAGGGATGTAAATCATGTTGAGAGAGATGGTAACTCTTGAAAAAATAACAAATATCCAGGAGGGTGGGAATGCCGTACCAGTAACAGAAAGGCAACTGTAAATTGTTAATAAACTTGCTCCGGAAATAACTTGTTTCTTGGCATAACACCCGATGACTAATTATCCAGTATGCGAAGCTAATAATTGACGACGGATAAACATGGTTAGACCTAGTTAAAAGTGTGTTCATGTAAGAGGAGAATTAATATGTAGAGCACGAAGTTTGGATAGCTTTATGTGTGTAAGGGTAACTTCAATCAACATAATGCTTGTATGAATATGTACGACTGGTAGATCATATTCTTTTTTCATTGCACGCGGCGGGGGGGGGGGGGGGGTATGGGGGCATTTGTCAGGGCAGTTATCAGGACATTTGTTATCTCGGATAGTAACAAATAACTACCAGAATATCATGAACGTCCGCAATTTCTTTCTTTCTTTTTTATTTTCAGAATGAGGAAGTGACAGTGCGGACCATGAACTGGTGCAAACGTCGTGGATAGTGGAATATTGGATGACACAGCAAAGGAGCAATATATGAACAAAATATAAACAAATCATCTCGATACAGAAATGACGTGACAAGGATAATTGGATAAAACCATCACCCTGAGCACATACAAGATGTTGTCTACAACAGAACCATAAAAAGTGTGACCACTTCTTGTTCGCGGAGCCGTCATCACCAATACATAACAAAACGGTGAGTCAAGTAATGTGAATTTATGTTGTGAACATTATAAACAGTGTGTGGAATAGTGCATTATATAATATTATAAGCAAGACATGGTTTTTCCGTTCATACAAAGACGGTGAAAGCGAACATGGTATAGTATTCAGCTTTGTGAGAGAAACAAATCCGAGATGGCTGCTTGGTGCATCGTGATGCAGTCAGGTAGTTTGGTTTTCACACCCTGACTTTTATCCATCAAGTTGGTGATTCATTTGCGCCGCTCCAGTTGATAACGACACTGAACGCCGTCTGCGGAAATTATTTATTTGCTCAGATAACAGACGACGCGGAATTCTCATGTAAATCGTCACTGAAACGAGACGCGAATCAGCAGGAAACGTTATGATAGACGTCATTTTAAGATCCTGGGATCGATCTCAATTTCTATAGAGTCTGGAAGGAACATGTTTAAGGTTGGATCAATAGTTATTATCTGGACATTATAATGTACATGGCTTAGATGACAGCGGGGTGCCTTTTGAAGTTGATGTTGATATTGGAACAAGGCTGAAATGTATACCACTCCCCGTTTTCTTGTTACGTGTGTACATAACTTTTTGCAATGCCTAAATCTACTACATAGGACAGTTCACACATATATAGAGTTAATCGACAGTCTTGTGAAATTCATACTGTGTACAGAGTGTTCTGGTTGCTGAGAACGGACCAGACGTATAAGCCGTAGTTTGCTGGTTCATGGTTGATGGAGCTAAATAACAATATTTGATGGTTATCCGTGGTTATCTGTGTGATAATCCAACATAGATTATAATAAACGTCATTTCATGGATTTATTCAATATCATGCTATTTACCAGAACAGCTTGTCTACGGAGGTTTCCATTTGGATATTCCATTATGAAAGTGATATATACTAGCTAAACAACCAGAAGATTGTTAGGCGTTTACTTCGTATCATATAGCGCTAAGGAATAGATTCCTGTGGAACGATTAATGAGTACTTTAGTAACTGCCTGGGTTCCTGCAATAGAAAAACAGTCCGGACTGTCGCAAACCAGAAAGAAAAATGGTCATTACGAAGGACTATTTGCTAGGCTATTTGCATCTTTCATCCCCGGTTTCTTCAAAACAGTGTCATGATTGAGTCAGACCCTTCACCGGTCTGTGACAAAACACTCATGCACTCAAAACTGTCAGCCAATGTCGAGACCCTAGCCATGTTATGACAACTTGCGATATGGAATGAACACTATCTAAAAAGCCTAAAAAATAAACACAATCATTGAATATAGACAGTCCACGATACAATGTGTTACCACAAAATTATTTGCAGTCAGTTCACGCGGATACTCGTATTTTGTTATATTTTCATTATCACGCATGAAATACTATTCCTTAACCGCGTGCGCAGACAACAGGGATACATATACGAAGTAAAATTCAAATAATATTTAAACCTAACATATTCGTTGCTTAGAACGTTGAACAATAGTATCAAGTTGTGCCAATATAACAATAACGATGGTTTGCCAGGCGGTGTGGCGGTTTGAAGGCCCGACTTGGTCCATTGGACGCCTGACAGTCATTGTCTGCCCGAGCCAATGTCTGGTTATCATTTTCATAGTCTGACTAGAACTTGAAACACTTGAGAAGGACAGTAAACCTGTGTAGCATTTGACGTATATCTTATCTACGATGAGGGATGGTGCTATGGTTTCCGTCATCGACTACACCATAGGTGGAGTCCACACTACATGTACTGTAGTACCAACCATCGACAAAGAAAAAAAAAACAGTTGTGTTTCATGCCGAAATGTACGGACCATCCAATCCTGACGGCTTGTTGAGTTGGTACTGACTGTATCCACTTGATATTTGGCATTGCTTTATGGTAACCCGCGCCTAATCAGAACAGCGGATTTGATTTATCCGTAAGTGCCTGTTAAATGGGATTGCTCTTTTTCCGTCGATAATTGTGGGCTTATTCTCTCTTCCCGGCAGCAAGAGTAGCTAATATCTCAACATCTATCACCATCCCCTATTCTGCATTACTATCCATGCCACAATCTGTCCATGCCGTGTTGATGGATCATATTATAGTGGATGTGAATAAAACCTTGGTTGATGGATGAGCACCTGTTCACATTCCCACACTGCAGGGGCAGATTGTCTCTGGTGTTCTTCCTTCCATTCTCTGGGACAAAGGGCTGATTCACTGACTGATTGACAATGTTATATATAAATATATTATGACCATAAACAGCCATATCAGTGAATTTACACATGGAACACGGCAGAATCTCACCCGATTTCGTTCATATGCGACAAATGAGTGAATATTGACCAAAAACGAGCGCTGATATACGTTCTAAATGCAAAAACATACAATTTAAATATACGCACTCGCCGCGTCCATTCTGAAAATGATTCGGTAACTGCAGTTACCGCATTATGTGTCCCCCAGTGATCATGGCTTGCCTCTGGCTAGCGGTTTCACTAGAGACCAGTTAATTGTTGAGAGGTTTTAGCTCAATCAACGGATGAATGGTCACTCTATTAGCTGGTTGTGACACCAGCTGCTCCGTCGGAGAGTGGTTGGTGTCCATTCTTGGCAGCTGGATTAGTATTCTCAGCCATGTATGCACCTTAAAATACATATATGTTTCATGTGCCTATTCAAGGTGAATCGCTCGAAACAAATGAGTAATGAATCGACTGTATACTGTATTGTTTTTTCGCTTGGAATATTTTATCTTATTTCATGTCATTGCAAACTAACATATCACTCCAGAGGAATTCCAACAGAGAACAGGTCGAGATATTCATACAATGTCATACATGCGAGTTTTCATATTATACCACATGATTAATCTGTGATATTTGGGTACACTCGCTAATGACGCAGGGAAAAAATGTTAGACATATTTCTACAGACGTTCATAACCAGCTTAATTTTGTTTCGAGATGAGATGCTTCAGTTCTCATTTTGTATCAATGAGACCCGAACTTCACATGTTTTAAATAATTTATTATGAACAAGGACTGAGTGGCGTGGTATGTCTCATCGATGGCATTTCGAGAATTTCTTGTCATGTCCGTAGCAAAATGTCCCCCCCCCCCAAAAAAAAAGCAAAAAAAAAACGTCTGTCCAACTTGTGTCATTCCAGGAGTGTAGCCGAATATGGTTAGCAGAATAAGTGGATAGTATTGAACCGAATAGGACAACTTTCTTTTGCTATATAATATAATAGCATAAATCCGATAAACCAGTAATTTTGGGCCACCCTGAGTGGCGTGGTATGTCTCATCGATGGCATTTCGAGAATTTCTTGTCATGTCCGTAGCAAAATGTCCCCCTTCCCAAAAAAAAAAGCAAAAAAAAAAAACGTCTGTCCAACTTGTGTTATTCCAGGAGTGTAGCCGAATATGGTTCGCAGAATAAATGGATAGTATTGAACCGAATATAGCATAAATCCGATAAACCAGTAATTCTGGGCTAATACGAGCTTAGCAAATCTTGTGAATACATGGAAACGATCAATCCTTGCGCCACTCACAATGACAGTTGACATAAACAGTATAACATTATAAGAGTAGCAGCTCGCCATGAAGGTGAAGTGACCAGTCGTGGTTGATCTCTAACCCCATTTCATACCAGCGAATGCTCAATCAGGCGAGGAGCTCTGGTTCATCTCCGACAGCTGGTAGGCTGCTCTTTTTTTGCTTCTCATTGGTAGATATCAGCGGTGACTGTGGAGCATTTATCGGCGGCATTCCCCGCCAAATGTCTATACTCGACTGATGTCATTGCATTTAAGGCGACAAAAGATTTTTTCTGGTACATGTTTTGTTTCTGGTTATCCAAGGTATGGTTAATGATATATTCTTGGTATTTCGTGGAAATGAGCTAGCGTTTTTCATTCCAACATATTTGATAAGTCCTCATCATACCTAATTTGTGGCATATGCATTTAATGAAACACATGTGTACAGGACTACACCCACCAATTCATGAAGCCTCTTAGCTTACAGTAGCTAATTTGATTAACGAGCGCACGCTTGGCGAAGTTGATTATAACTGCCTATCGTCTAGGGTTGTTTTGATCTCTTGGGATGCCATGACATGTTTTTCTCGCCGTTCTGCAGATGACAGATCACCGAGACGTCGAAGTTCATCATGGGAAACATCATAATGAGCCACGGTGCTGACAACCATTTCTAACGAGAATGTAATATTTACTGACGTGCCTAGGATTGGAGAGGACATACAACCACAACACAACACACACCACAACATAGATTATAATATAACAAGCACAATACGTCAGAGAAAGGTTATTCGGTCTATACTAAAGTCAAGTTCATGTATCAATGAAAAACGCTTTTTGGCTGTAGTCATGTCACAATTTTTCATAAAAATTCAGAATTCTATCACAAAAAAGCGTTTTTTCATTCTTTTTTTTTGAAATTTGAAGAAAAATTGCGGCATGATGCCCAACTACGACTGCTACATGAACTTGATTTTTGATTTTCAATTTCATTAATATGGTACATCATGGAATATGTACATTAATTCCCATACAATTAATTCACCTCAGTTTTCAGATGCATGAACTAAATTTGTTGAATCGGGTTAGGAATCACGGTCTACAGAAGCATCGGCCTTTCCTCTCCCGTCACAGGTGCCCGATTTAGCAAAGTCTCGTTGAGCATTGTTATGTCACACTAGGCCCGAGGGTGACATGTCTGGAAATCTCCACCAGTTTTTGTCCTCGTCCAGTTTTTGGTTAAGTGGAAGACGAATAATTATACCGGAATATGACATTGACCACTCACTGGAAGCAAATTGTTATTTTTTCCCAGAAGATATCCCCGATAGATTGTATGTTGTTCAATGAATCCGACAAATAGTGGTGTTTGTCTTCGCTGCTCTCATGTGAATTGTTTCATGAATAATAATTCATGAGAAGCCTCTCATGAGAGTCATTCCATGATGAATTTGAATGCTCACATAGATTACACATACAACAATTGTGCGCTTGATGAATCACATCTTAGGCAAAAAATAACAATTTCTATTCTGCATCCGGGTGATGCTTCGAAAGTGTTGCTATAGCGCTGAGGTTTTGTCATTGATTTCCGTGTAATGGTTCCCTCCACATAAAAAAAGGTGTGTGTAGCATGTGGAAAAGCAAACGCGAAACAAATCCAATCATTGAAATCTATTCATTCGTGTGATTAAATAACGAGTGGAGATAGGAATTGATAGCAAAATCAAGAATGTGCAAAAAGCAGCTGGATAAATAAATGTATAAATAAAAAATGTACAAACAATCGTTCGAAAAAAAAACTCTGCCTTGAAAACCGCTACTTTGCTCATGATTTCTGTTTCAGTTCCGGTCCACGGCGAGAACAAAAAAAGGTTGTTAAACTTCTGTCGATATTTTAAATCCCGTCGGTTAATGACTGCTCGTAAAGTTGGTACTGACTGGTCCTAGTTGATCTCTAACCCCTTTCAGTGGTTTATCGGTGGCTCTAGGTGGGTGTTAGACGTGATTGCTTGTTTGACGACAATAATTGTCAGATTATCCTCGCTCTACAGCAGGAAAAGTAGCATATCTCAGCATCAGTCATCGTCCCCCATCCTGCTCACTATCCATGACACTATCTGCCCATGCCCCGTGTTGATGGATCCTGTTATAGTGTGGATGTGAAGAAAAATCCATGTTGATAGATGAACACCTGTTCATGGTCATCCCAGGGAATGTCAGGGATTTTTGTTTTTTGAGGCATAAGGACTTACGATGTATACAACATGTACAACGAGTCATCAAAATCGAACAGGCAGCAAGCATAGCTAGTGCAAAAAAAACCCGACTCAGATATTTTGTTCATGAATTTCTGTAATGACATTACATGTAATATATTGAAAGACAATTGTCACGTTGTGAATTTTATTTCTGCGTGAATGGGAACAAACATTTTAGCAATGTGTTTTTTGAGTGAAGTAATATGTTGTAAAAGCACAAATGGATACCGACAAACAGACAAATTACGAGACCGGAACGAAGTCCAGTGAAGCCCAATTGTCAAATCCGAATAATACTATAACTATAACAAAAACTATGGATTAAAATGCTAAGCCAGGAAATGGCACTAAGTGTCAAACGCACTCGACTCAATCAACTGATGAATCGTCACTGTGCTAGGTTTTCTGGGACCACACCTGCTTTGTTCGAGAGTGAATGGTGTCAGTTCTAGACCGAGATAAGTATCTCAGGCAATCACACACATGGACAAGACATAAACGATTCATGTGCCCAATCGAGAAGTGCACTGAACAAATAGGTAATATATTATTAATAATTCAAATCTTACTGGGTAGGAATAATTGCATTTTTCATTAAAAAAAACTTCCAATATCATACTTCCGCATTCAGAGGGGTTCCGTGATCATAAAGCGAATGCGCCGACTGGTATTTCTCGAAACACGCTGAGCAGCACTATAACATACACAAGCAAAAGACCGCTCAGTGTTTGCCACAGGTGACTAATTTACCAGGAATCCCGTTGAGCATTCTTCCGTTACTCATGGGTCACATGTCCTGACATCTCCACCAGTTGCTGTCCTCCTTGTACACGCTATCTATCGGTTCTTCTGGGACCAGGCATGTGGTGTTTGAATCATTGCCTCGGGTAAAGATAAGTGGCTCTTGCTCTCACTAATGGCTTTCTATTGTCGGAGCAGAGGCTCCGGTACCATGTAACAAGAATTGATTGAGGCACAGGAGTTGATTGAGAAGGTACTTATGTCTACTTTGGTCAGTGATGTTCTGTGAGAAGGTCGGTTAATTAGGGCTGCGATATCATCAGACAACATAATGTATGCAATCAAAGTTTTATTGCCTTGCTTGTCCACCCACTGCCTGTATTCCTGATAATGACCCCAACAAAATTGGTAAAATGCACCATACTTGAGCCCAGTGAGTTTCCAATATCAGGATGGGTACCAGTAGTATGACTAACTAGAATATTTGTATAATTGTTTCCTGTAAATATGACATTGAAACTAACCACAATATATAACAAACTTGGGTTTATCAATCCACTTATCTGAACATACATTTTGGGGATATACAAATTTCTGTAATGTTTCTTACTGGCCTGGTTCATCCAATTATTGGCTTATACTGTTCCAATAAATAGCCATGTATCTTGTCTTAAACAAATGTTGAGTAATGATCTGAGGTGATCTTGTACCGAAATGATAAGATATCGTCCATTTAAGTTTAGTTTGATGAGCAGTTTTATAGTTAGCGGAATGATGTTCTATCAACAGTTATCTTAGAAATACATTTGTGTAGCACGTTTTGCAATCATGCAGTCTAAAAGGAACATCGACAGCAGAAGTGTTCCCTGTAGATTCATTAGTCAAGATTAGAGCTGTGGACATAACCAACATCGCAAGGAATTATGGAGATTTTATTCGGCATTTGACAGGAAATATTCCTCTGGGGTGGAGTATTGATTGGACTATGTGAAATACTTTGATTTATAAACGCCACAACCTATGCTTTAGTATCCCTATGTATGTCGTAAAATGTGCATTGAACATGATTTGTTGAGTTGAGGGCAGACATGTTTTTAAATGAAAATTATACCAATTTTTGACATGATGTGGAAGATTGTTTCTAATTCCACCCTGCTGGCATCGAGAGGTATTGTATATCTTTTTGTATATTGTAAAACGAAAATGGAGAAGCAATGACGAAAACTAACGATTGGTGCTTCCTGTTGGTAATTGAGAGCTTAATTCCAGTCTCTGGAAATAAATTTCATATTGATTCATACACGCTGACGCACTGCATTATATGCCAATCACCAAATTGATTGATTAATGCACGTTGCACGTGGTGCAGAGCCAACAGTGTTCCTATAATTCACTGTCCATGGTCACTGTACTCTTACTCCTTGATAATTTACCAATTTCGTTGAATCAGACAGTGATTTGCTGCATCTGTTTTATATCTATGGGTTGAGTGTGGAACTCATTAGAGTATAGTTTCACTTTTCCTACGCATTTGTCATTTTCAAAATGATATTTTGGCACAAAGTGTGAGTTCTGCAATCGACCCTTAGTTATACATGTATTTAAACAAGTATTCTAGTGTTCCTCATATGCTGAGGAATAGGCTAACAAATATATTGTATACAACACGAAGGTATATACTAAATAAACCAACGGTAAATTGAATGTCGGAAAAACAGGAGCACGTTCCGACCTCCAGGTTGTTTTAATGACTTTGTCGAAGGTGTTCTGTGAAGTTTGATTAACGGACTCGCGTGACACGAATGCTCGAACGGTATGGTTCATGGGGTGAGCACAGACAACTCGTAACAAAGTTAGTGTGTGGCAAAACCAAAACCGAATTGGGTTAGGGTCACTTGTCTAGAGACAAGCAAGCACTCAGTTTTGGATATTATATCAGATTTACGATAAGATAACTTTAATGTCAGTTATAGTCTTATTACAATTCACTGCTCCATTGCTGGCAGAATAATAGCTGAATATCACTGGCTTTGTATTGGCCTATAATTGTAGGATTCCAAGATCAAACTCCATTATGGGCATTACACATGTTTGTAAAAAGCTATAGTGATCACATTATTTTATGGGATTTGACGAAATAATAAACAATGCTGAACATCATGAATTGTTTTAGATCGCTATTTTAACTCAATCTCTTTAAGTAGAAACCTAGTCCAGAGAGGCACTTTGAAGAAGGGTCGTTGTTTTTCCTTCCTTAGTTGAGATATTGCTTTCCACCAGCAACAACAGTAAAACATCTGTCAGCATTCTTCGTCATCCAGTATCCATGCATCCATCTCCTATATTGTTTTTGTCGTGAATGATGTAGAGGAAAATGAATGATTGTGCACTACCTTTCAGAGTTTATTCAGCCGTTTCTTATACTGGCAGCCTATATTGTGTTCATAGCTATTGTGTAAAATAGGCATACCTTTGAAAATTGCAACCAAAACGAGAAGTTAGTCTCAGGCCTATATAAAAAAATCCCAATATCATACTTCTGCAGTCAGTGGGTTTCCGTGATCATGTCTAATACTTTCCGAAACATGTTAAACTTTACCATGCATAACACACAAAGGCAAGAGATAGCTGACTGGTTGCCACAAGTGACTAATTCACCAAAAGCCCCGTTGAGCATTTATTTGTTCTGTCACAGATGGGTGACATCTCCGGACATCTCCACCAGGTGGTGTCCTCCACTTGAACACTGCTCAGTGGGACCAGGCATGTGGTGTTTGAATCATTACCTCGGGTAAAGATAAGTGGCTTTTGCTCTCACTAATGGCTTTCTATTGTCGGAGCAGAGGCTCCGGTACCATGTAACAAGAATTGATTGAGGCACAGGAGTTGATTGAGAAGGTACTTATGTCTACTTTGGTCAGTGATGTTCTGTGAAAAGGTCGGTTTATCAGGGGTGCGACATCATCAGACAAAATCATGTGTGCAATCAAAGTTTTATTGTTTTGCTTGTCAATGCTTTCCACCCAAATGCCTGCATTTCTGATAATGATCCGAACAAATCTGGTGAAATGCACCATACTCACGCCCAGTGAGTTTCCAGTATCAGGATGGGTACAAGTAATGTATGATTAATTAAAATATTCATATGATGGTTTCCAGAAACTGTGACACTGACACTAACCACGACAAACAACAAACTTAGGTTTATCCATCCACATATCCGCGCAAACATTTCGGGGAGATGCAAATTTCTGTCGTATATTTTACTGTCCTTCCTTATCGAACTTCTGCCTCAAGGATCAAGTGAACAGCCGTGCATTTTGTCTTGAACAAATAATAAGTAGCGGTCAGACCTTTTTCATGTAGGGGAATGATAAGATATCCACCATTTAGAAGTCTAGTTTGATGAGCATTTTTATAGTTAGCGGAGTGATGTTGTATCAACAGTTCTCTGCTTAACACATTTATATAACATGTTTTGCAATCTTTAGTTTAAGAGAATAATGACAGCAGAATTGTTACTTAAAGATTAATTTGTCAAAGCTGAAGCCGTGGACAAAACCAACTTTGTAAGGAATTATGGAAATTTTATTCAGCATTGGGCAGAAAATATCCCTCTGGGGTTGAGTATTCATTGGACTAGGTGAAAGACCTTGATCTATAAAAGCCACAAACTACGCTTGAGGGGCTTATGTGTGTCGTAAAAAGTGTGGTGAACATGATTTGTGAGTTGAGGGCAGACATGTTTTCAAATGAAAATTATACCAATTTTTTGGCATGATGTGAAAGAATATTTGTAATTTCACCCTGCTGTCACCGCGAGATTGTGTATAACGTGAAGGACGATGAAGAGGAAATGACGAAAACTAACGATTGGTGCTTCCTGTTGATAATTGGAAGCTTAATTCCAGTCTCTGCAAACCAAGTTCACATCAACCCATACGCACTACATTATATGACGTCATCGTCTCGATTGATTACTGCACGTTGCATGTAGACCAGTGCCTTCAGGTGGAGTCCCTATGAAGCAACTACAGTGCTCCTATGATTCACTCTACATGACCACAGTACTACTATTCTCAGATAATTTATAAGATAAACCCCGTAACCTTTCAACACTGGATCGGTTTCTCAAATGGACTCAATCAATATATCGCTGCGCCTGTTTTGCAATCCATTTGCTTTATATCTAAGGGCCGGGAGTGGAAGTGATAACTTAGGCTAAAATTTTAGTTATATTCACAAAAGCTTTACAGTGTTCTTCATAGTTGTAGTGAGGAGTTGACAAAAGCAATATATATACGACGATAGTAAATGCTAATGCAAGTTGAATGTACATTGAAAGTCCATATAACAGGAGCAGGTTTTGACCTCCGAGTTGCATTATTGACTTTGTCGATAGTGTCTTGTGGAGTTTGATTAACGGACTCTCGCGACATGACGGAATCGTTAATGGGGTTACCACAGACAACTCGTAACACGCTTAGCGTGTGGCAAAAGACCAAATTGAGTTATGTGTACTTATATGAAGACTAGCAATCACCCAACTCTTCATTATGTAAGGTATTTCAAATATATGAAAGAAATCCCATTAATTTCAGTTCTAGTATTATTACGATTTACGTTTACGTTGCTGGCGGAAAAATAGCTGAACATCGCTATCTGGTTATAGCGGAATATTTGTTTGCTAATTAATATGTACGATACTGAACATTTATATCACAATTCCATTCAATGAAAGACACTTTTCATTGATAACGTGTGCAGAGTTAATCACAAACAAACGAAAATTAATTCATTTTTGGTTTATATTTTGAGGAAAATTATAGAAACCAATTTCACATCAGACGCAACAATCCTTTCTAAAATACCTTAGTGGCCACCGTCAGCACAACAGTTATCAACAGTAGTGGTTCAGTTCCCATGTGTCAATTTGGATAGGAGACGTCCACATGGTTTGCTGCTTCAGTGGCCCTGCTAATGGAAAACCGCCACCAACGCCTTTCTCAGGGGGTACTGATTTAGGGGCGAAGTGATTTTTCAGCAAGGTCATATAGAAAAGGGTCAGGGTAGCATACGCCGGAGAAACCAACAGAATGTATATTTGTGTTCAATCTTATATTGAAACTGAAGCGAAATAGGTCAGTCACTATTCAGGTCACTGACTCTTTATCGTTGGGGAGACAATGCTCTCCAGTAACTGAGTATGTTTCGCTAGTAAAATGATGCACATGGTAACGAGAACCCATTTCCCTGTGACGAATGTGCAGATATTTGTCTTTGTAGTTTGTGACAATGAGCAAATGCTATGTTGTGATTGATGTGAATATATGTATGCTCCTGTTCAGCATGAGTCACTCCATCGTGATCGTTTTAGTGTCCTACGAACAGTCACAAATTAAATGTAATGAATATTGAACCCTGAGGGCTGATTCTTCCATGTGAACTGGCAGTGATGGTTTATTTTTGATCTGTGACCTCATTACCTGCCGGAAGAGGCATAATTAGGGGACAATGTATTGGATGGCGCCTATTGATCGAATATAATTGGGGCTTTTCATCAGCAGCAATATTGGAGCAAAAGTCCACATCTCTTATCATCCAATTTCTGCGAATACATCTATCACAATGTATGGTTGGTGTATTGTCCCTGCCTTTCTGTAAAATGTTCTGTCATTTCCAAGACTTTGAATGGTCATGATATGTTCATTTACCAGTAGTTGATATCCCGAATTCATACATGAATTCAGCACCAAAAAAGACATACGTTTCCAAAAATAGGAATTTAATCATTACGACGCCATCGTCCTGATGTCGACGAATGTGCACGTTCACCAACAAATGTAACAATTGTAGCAATGCTGGATAAATTCAAAGTTGGCTTTAATCAACCAAATCACCGCCCTAGCATTTGACTGTGGATTTTGTTCTGTTATTTTGACAAGTTAATAACTGCAGCCAATCTGTAGACAATTAATCATCAACATGTCAACCATAATTGTGGTAGTCCGAGACACATGAATAAGAACTGTGACGGGGTGCTGACAATAATCGCTAACAAACTTGTGACATAATACACAAAATACTAGGGAATAAAAGACAGAAATGTTGAGAAACAGGATCTGAATGCTGGAACAAGTATTACTAATTTTATCATAAATACACAATGGTTACAGAAATCAACTATCACTCTAACAAAAAATGTAAACAACTTTCCATGAAAAAGTAGTGTGTGGCAGTTCGTTTCTGGTATATTTATATCTGGAATAAAATTGTGACGTGACCTCATGAGACATGATATTTGACGATGATTGCATCAGACGAAGCTTGTTTCCCCTGTGTTCTCCTGAAGAATTTGAGCAAAATATGTGGTGTCCTGAAATATGTATGAACTACATCTATTTGAACAGAGCTTGACATGCTCGGATACATGTGACATATGATCATGTTATTAACAGTATGATGAGTGGTCCGCTATAGAGCAAATATCGGCTATTGTTTGTTTGTTGCCCGAAGGCACGATCCCAAAGGTCCTTGATTGGCCTGCTAGTATGATGTTGATCAAATATCACATTTCCGAACAAGCTCCAATAATTATCACACAGCGCATTCACATGTATCATGGACCAAGGTTCTTATCATTATTTTGCGAAACAAGTATTTGCATGTCACATGTGTGTGTTGTATTAAGATAAGGCACGTTCGCTGATAGTTTCGTTCCTTTATTTTTTTTTTGGCAACGGATATTCTCACTGATACGAAAAATATGTCAATTCTTGCAATTGAACTGAGGAATGTAAGGTATAGTGAAACAGGGTTTTACCAGAAGTCAACTAATTCCCCCAAGTTATGCTCATGGTTGTTAACTCTAACAATTGCAAATTCCGGTAATAAATACTTTTGCCAAACGCCACAGACACGTACAGAATATAGAGGAGACAAATTATGAGACCCTGTTGATACCAGTGATTTGTCAGGGCCAGCGTTGCCAGAGTTGCGCTGGATTTTGTGAACTTCCTAAGGAATTATGTAGATTGAATTCTGCATTTGACAGGAAATAACACAGCATAAATCCCGGAGGTAGACTATTGATTAGGCAGTTGGACGAGGTCGTTGATAACTGATACATACATCGGCTTGCTGGCACCTAACATATCGTGACAAGGGGCACGCAGGTAAAGGGGGTTTTGATGAATATAGCCCGTCATCAGATTTGTTTTGGGAAAACATGCGTGATGTTTATGCGTCATATGTCATTCACAATGGACGATTGTGATATATTGTACATAAAATGATATATGACTTGTTCGCCAACCGTGATTGCTGACTTACGTTCAGTACAGTTTGATTGAGAAATTATTTTACTCATTTTTTCATTCTACAAAAACTATGCCCTGTTGATCCTGGTGTGAAGCTCGTGATAAAGACATATTATGAACATGTGAAGTGATCGTCATCTTGCTTACCAATAACTTTTTTTTTTTTTTTTTTTTTTTTTTTTCACAAATTTTATTGTTAAATCACAAATCAGGTACATATCGTCAATGAAAACATCATTAAACATGCGTACAGAAAAGAAGTAAAAAAAAACATGAGAGGAACAACCGAACAACCACTTACAACAAAAATTTTAAATACATTACAAAAGTCACACATACTGCATTCACAAACTGCGATGTCGGCGGCCAAACCCATATATGTACGCGCTTTATATCCAAGTTTTTTTTTTCGTATGATGATATATCAAATTATATTCATAAGCTCCGACCATTTTTCAATACTGGACATTCTTAAGTTATTTTGTGCAACGTTTATCTCGATGCTTTTATGATACTTGATAAATCGTATTAAGTTACGAAGATTTATGTTCTGTTTTTTGCATTTACACACAAAAATGTATCTTTTAACCAATAGAATTAAGGAGTTTTCCAAAACGGCTTTAGATTGGTATACTCCTAAAATTATGTTTTTAACATTTATATAAGGGTGTAGATTAACGTCCGGAAATATCTCATTAGCTAAATCGATCCATAACTTCATAATTGATGGGCAATCGTGAAACATGTGTATTAAATCCTCTACTGTATCTGGACAATTAATGCAGAAAGGACTATCCCGAATTTTGTACTTGTGTAACATTACATTTGTAGGCAAGATGCGGTGAATAATTTTATATTGGAAGCATCTAATTTGCTCATTGATTGTGGTTTCCCTCGGCAGTGTTAATATGGATTTCCAGGCAGAATCTTCTACAGTAATGTGCAAATCATATTGCCATTTTTCTTTAAAACGCATTTCGGTTTTTGTACTTGATATAATTTGATTATATATATATTTTACAGCTTTCATTTGTTTACATATATCACTGACAAGATATCCAGGTGCTTCTTGTGCCTGTTGTTGTGGTAACTCATATGCACTTATGGTTTCTTTAAAATTTGATGTTATTGAGTTTATCAAACTCATATAATCCAGAAAATTTAATTTTATTCCAAATTGTGAAATAATGTTTTCTCTTTTGAAAAAAAGGTGCTCATCATAATTATATAGGTCTTTGAAGTAGACCATACCTTTGTTTATGAATTCGGATTTACGCTTTAATAGGTTCGGGTTATTTATGTAATCACTATTCCATATCACTAAGTTGGGGATGAGGTTTTGGTCAGTTTGGGGTACAATGGTTGTCCTATATGTTAGCCAGTTTTGCATAACTTCTTTCCAAAAATCATTTTTATTTGTTTTAATAACTCTTTTTATATATGTTGTTGAGCCTTCGAAGATGTATTTTACATGTCTTTCTTTCAGTATTTTCTCCAACAGAGCAACCCATGTGTTTGATCTATCGCTATAATTAATTTTTTTGATCCAAGAAAGTTTAACTGATTTAAAAAAAGATTCTATTTGGATCATTTTTTGACCCCCTTGGTCATAATCTTTGACCAACACACTTTCCTTTATTTTGGGTCTTTTATTTTTCCATATATATTGTTTGACTGCGCTTTTAATCTCGGTCATTTGTGTTAAACTAGGCGAGGGTAGTACTTGTAAGAGATGTATAAACAAAGGCAATATATATGTTTTTACAACATTTATGCGACCGGACAATGATTGTGTTTGCCAATGATATTTTTTCAGTAATTTATTCATGTTAGCTATTTTCGGACCGTAGTTAAGTTCGCTCATTTCCGCTGGGTTCACACTGAAGTTTATACCCAATAGTTTGAAATGTTTAGAAAAAGGGATGTCCAAAATAGGACATATTTGAGTAGTTTGAGAACCTAGCTTAATTACCTGTGTTTTGTCAATATTAAGTTTTAAACCTGACACCTGCTCGAAATGGATGAAAGTCTCTGTGCATTGTTGAATCGATTCGGAATCATAATCTAGAATAAGAAAGGTGTCATCAGCATATTGACCTATTTTAAATTCTGTATTGCCTATGTTTAAACCTTTTATCTGTTTGAATTGTTTTATGAAAGCTGACAAAGGCTCTATCGCCAGAATGAATAAATAAGGAGACAATGGGTCACCTTGGCGGCACCCCCTGTTTAATCTGAAAAATTTTGAGTAATTTCCGTTATTTATCACACAACTCTGGCTGTTATTATAAATAATTTCAAACCATTTTATAAAATCGGGCCCAAAATTATATAATTTCAACACTCTATTAATATATCCCCATTCTATCGAATCGAAAGCTTTTTCGAAGTCAAGAAGCATTAAAATACCGTTTTTGTTATTATCTTTGCAATATTGTATTAGGTCGTAGATAAGCCTTGTGTTCTCTTCCATGTATCTTCCTTTCAAAAAACCTCGTTGATCAGAACTTATTATGTGTGGTAAAACAGTTTTCATTCGTTTAGCTAGAACACTGGTCAATATTTTATAGTCCGTATTCAGTAGTGATATTGGCCTCCAATTTTTCAAAAATTGTCTCTGTTTACCCGGTTTCGGAATAGTTGTTATAATACCCCGTCTTTGTGTTATTGATAACTCCCCTGTTGAAAAAGACTCTCTTAATGACCTCACCAAATACACACCAATGTAATCCCAAAATTTAATATAAAATTCGACCGGTAATCCATCTATCCCAGGTGATTTATTAAGCTTCATGTCTTTCAAAGCTTCTTTAATTTCCAGTAAAGTAACATTTCCTTCACAAGCTGTTTGTTGTATTTCATTTAATTTATTTGATGTATTTAAATTTAGAAAGTTATATTTAGTATCTGAGTGTTCTTCACCCGATATTTTCGAGGAATAAAGGTTTGTGTAATATTTCTCTATTTCTACTAAAATTTGTTTCGGTTGTGTGATAACTCTATCTTTTATTACAACTTTATTAATGCATTTGTTTACCAAGTTTTTACGTTCCAAATTAGCAAAGAATTTCGTTGGCTTATCTCCCTCTTCATACCATTTAACTCTAGATCTGATAATTGAGCCTCGGATAGTCTCACTTCGTATTTTTTCCAACTCATCATTCAAATTTTCTAATATTTCTAGATTATCTTCCCCGTCTTGACAGTATTTGCTAACCTCGGCTATTCTTGTTATCAGATTATTTTCTAGCGCTGATTGGTCCCGTTTCAATTTTGAAGAGTATTTGATAGTGCATTTACGTATCTCCATTTTAAGGGTTTCGAAGAACAATCGGTCATTGATCGTGAATGTGATTTCAGATTCATTTAAATCTTGAAATGGCTCGCGGTCTCTGTCTAAATTTTCCTTTATAACCTGTTTAATTAATTCCTCATACTTCTTGTCAGTTAATAAACTGGTGTTAAATTTCCAGAATCCCCTTCCCCTTGGTTCCCTAGATATAGATAAGGTTATATGAACTATGGAGTGGTCAGACTTATAACCAGGATGAATCACCATATCTTGCGTTATGTTCATTAAATCAGGACTTAACAGAAAAAAGTCCAATCGGGACATCTTTATTGGATTTTTTTGGAACCATGTATATCCTGGTTTATCTGGATTATGTATCCGCCACGGATCTTCCAATTCAAACTCAGTTGATAAATCTAGTACCAATTTCCTGGATTTCACATTGTTGTCGTGCAGGTAAAATTTTGTGTCGAGTCTCTGATTTAAAACCAAGTTCCAATCTCCGCACATGACTATAGATGCTGCCTGGATATCCGATACTGCATCAAACACCGAATGAAAAAATCCTGGATCATCCGTATTCGGTCCATATATATTCACCAGACAAATGTCAGTCTCTATCATATGTATATTTAAAAGTAGAAAATTCCCTTTCGCATCCTTTACTACATTATGTACTGTATACTCTACATTGTTACCGAACATTATTGCTACACCCCTAGATCTACTGGTGCCACTGGAAATTATAACCTCGTTGCCCCAATCTTTTCTGAAATTTATTTCAGTATCTGGCGTACTATGAATATCTTGCAAACAGTATATATCGCCTTTCAAAGACTTCAGATAGTCGAACACATCATATCGTTTGTTCTTATCACTCAGTCCTCTAACATTGAAACTGTATATATCAACACCGTCTGTAAGCATTTAATGAGATAAGTGTAAATAGAGATTGAAAAAAGACACGGGTACTAGGTATCGGAAACTCTGTCTGGTCGGCTATCATAACGGTCGCAGGAAAATATATCATACGTGCGGTGAGCAGAACTATATATACATAGAGACGTCGAGGCGGATTTTTTTTTTTTTCTATCTCGGCACATATATTTGGTTTGGACACCACGAAAAGCAACATATTCTCGTGACAATTATAGATACTGTTGATGGGAAATATATTTCTTTGCCGATATACAAAATCAGCATTTTTAGAGTGGACCTTGATTATAAATATTTGTTTGTTTTTATCTGATGCTAACTTCACCACACGATCCAGACTTGAACATTTTCAAAGTTGTGTTGCTCTTCTTCCCAAAAAAAAATAGTTAGGACAAAGGCTAAGGAAGGCTACCGGACGAAAGTACACTGTCGAGCTGTCACAGTCTGAAATGGTCATTTCTCGACATCATGTTAACGAGGGATGGTTTACTTTATGTTAACAATTAATTTCCAAGCTGTAAAGTCACCAACAAGTAAAAACATTAGCCATTTCCCGATTTGACCCTGAAAAATAAAGTCGAAGGCCAACTTCGGGGCCATGAAAACCCCCCAGCACACACCATCTCATACATGTACACAATCTACTACCAAGCTACGAAGTCGACAACAAGCGAGACATCAGCCACCCTGCAACCATAAAAGTCCACGATTGGCCGTCCTTCTTGGCCGAAAATGACCGCCATTTTGAAAACAAAACCAAAAAAAACCACGAAAATCAGAAATTGGAAAAAAATATCTCCCTCTTGAAATATTTTTGGGTATTTTTGTGCAAACTCTCAAGGAAACCCCGATTGCAATATCCAAAGACAAACATATGGATGACGGACTAAACGCCATGTCAGTAGGTTTTCGGACTAAAAGTACGGAAACCTAAAAACAGAAGCGATAACTTATATGCATCTCGTAATGTTTCTACAATATCGATTTTTCCCCTACCTTTAGTAAGTTCATTTTTTTTTTTTTGCAAAACCTTCACTGAACAAACTCTTAGTTTATTGGCACATACATCAATATATCCCGGTTTATCAGCGGACAAATGTTCATTTATTTTGAAACATCCACTTTACAAATTCATACTTAAATTCAAATCATATAATATATCATATTTCTGTTAGTGACATACTTCTGTCACTGTGAACAAACATTTTAGTGTCAGTCTGCAGATAATCCTCTATTCGAACGAGATTTTTTCATTTAGCGAAAAGCACTCAAGTTCGCTGGCACACTTGAATGTAGTGTCCATCACATAGTAACCCTTGTCAACCTTTTTGATAGTATTTTTTAAAAAAAAAAACAAAAAAAAAAAAACAATCAAGAACTCAGGAGTCGCATCTAGACGGTACGGACTCATCATACATGTTCAACAAATGTTCAACAAAATATTGAGAAATAATAATGTTCGACAATTTTTGTTACTGGAGGAAAAGGTTTGTGTTTTTTGCACTGAACTTCATAGACGTCATAGACTTCATCGTCGCACAGGAACTAGTCTGCACAGGATAAATACAAGCAGATCGTACAGGTTTCTACCCTCATATCATCCATGCATATGTATATAAAATTCAATGCTAACGATTTTTCTTAATTGAACTTTACTTGAGTTTTGTCATTGTACTCAAGGTTCAAGGACAAGATACATTTACATACAAATTATACAGTGTGCTACCATCATAGACTCAATGCACATACCACTGTTTTATTGCAAACGAAAAGATCCTGAAAGATTTTTTTTTTTTTTTTTTTTTTTAAACTGAACTTCACTGAGCTTCGTCATCATTCTCCGAGTTCAAAGAAAAAGTACATACAAATTATACATTTGCTACCTTATGACTGCAACGCAAATAACAATGTTTTTTTGCAAACGGAGAGGAAACTCTTTTTTTTTTTTAAATTTCACTTGAACTTTGTCATCGTGCTCGCATTTCTAAACTGTACAAAATAAAGACAAATACATACATATTATATAGGACAATGCCATTATATTCGTAATTCATAGCATTACTGGATGAGAAAAAACAGAAAGTGCATAATTTTAATTCACGGCAAATGTATTTTGCAGTATAATGAAAAGTTTTTGAGGTCAAATTTCTCATTTAATTCTGGTACTGCATGACTGGATGAGCTTCGCTCGTCAGACACGGTTCTGAAGGAAGTGGTCTGCTCTGTGGGGTGGACTGAGGCATCACAGGAGTTTCGTTCCTTACTGTAACGTGTCCAGGATTTGGGGTGTATTGAGGCATCACTGAGGTGGTATTCTGGGGCATCGACATAGGATTAGTAGGATTAAGTTTCAGAGGTGTTTGGGGATGGGCCATACGAGGTTGGTTCATCTGAGCAGACTGCATCTGCGGAGAAGTAACATTGAGAGCCATGGTCGACTCAGGACTGGTACGAGGTGCATCTGGCGGAGATTGGGTCAACGAGGGAAATAGAACAGCCCTTGTACATTGCTTAATAATGTCAAATCTCCTTGGTCCGATGTTTTGACCTCCGTACCATCTGGACACTACGATCACACGGTTCGTGACATTTGATTTCATCATGACGTCCAGGATACGCCTTGCTCCTCCATGTTCACCGTCATCACGACAAAAGTCCCGGATGTAATTTGAATCATACACTCGGGCGGCAACCATGTTGTGTGTCGCAGAACCCAGGTTCCTGTTTGTCAGGTGCTTAATGGCCTCCACTGCCATGGATACTTCCAGGGGTGTCGTCGCTGTTGCAATATGGGCCACAAACTTACTTCCAGTGTCTATGATTGGGGTTGATGAGTGTATGTTCATGAGATGCACATGGTTCACGATGTCCAGTATCGGGATGTGACATGTGGGAATGACTGGAGCTTCATACCTTATCTCATCAGCAAGAAGTACATCCCCTTTACCCACGAATTTTGGACGTTTTCCCTGGTTCTTGAATGTCTTAAAAAGTCCCAGGACTTGATTTTTCTTCTCCTGAATGACTTGTGGCAGTTGATTCGTGACATAATACTCTCCAGTCATGTTTTTAGCGTGTTGAAGGACTGTGTCTTTCCCTCTGATGAAGACTGCAACTATTGGTCTAGCCCGCCCTCTGACACTGTTGCCGAATCTGTGACACCTGGCTATCCACACCCTCGAAGCACTGTGTTCATCTGAGAGATCGTCGGAAAACTTGAGCAGAGAAGGGTCTACCTTCATTTCCGACACCAACACATTCTTCAGGACTTCGAATGTATTCTCTGTCGTTGTTTCTGGTATGTTGTGAAATAGCAAATTGTTTTTCATACTCCTGTACTGTATGTCAGTAATGTCACCGTTCATCTGTTTCTGGTGGGTTTCTATTTCAACAAGTTTGCTTTCCATGTACGTCAACCGCTTATTCAACGCCTTGTTTTCGTTTTCAAGTGCCTTCATTTTCCCCTTTGTATGTTCATGCTCTTCTTGTGTAAAACACAGAGATTTCTCAAGTTCCGATTGTTTAGTTTGCATCTGCTGTAGAATTTGTGTGATTTTATTGACTTCAGGAGCGACTTTATCAAGACTCATCTCCACCAATACTTGTTTAAATGGCTCCATATCAATGTTTGGTTTAGACCCGCTGTCATACATGGGCGCAGACATCTTTGTTTACATCGAGGGTCAACTGTGTCGCACACAAGTCAAGTACACAAGTCAACCGTGTCGAAGCTCGAACAGTGGGCCAGGGTACAATGGCGATACGTGGGCGATATGGTGCACTATCTTTAGTTACAACTGAATGGAATTTCGGTCTATACCGATTTTCAGTTGACAGTTATATCACATTTACCGTCTCTAGATCTTCACAGACAGCTCACCGAGCACTGTGTCACTTACATGTTCTATCAACTGTCGAATTTCCAACAAAAATAACACATATTAACAGAGTCTCTGAATTGAGTGTTCACTCCATGAAGTCAACCGCGTAGTTCCCTCCATGAAGTCAACCGCGTAGTTCCCTTACCAATAACAATATCGTTATCACATGTCATTGACAAACGCAACAATGACCAGGGCAAAAATAGTCCAGACAAGTCTAACTATTCGCTACCAGTGAATTGTCGAAACCAAACATGTGGACATTGCAACTTGATATGAGCAGATTGTATCCGACTTTTGACAGAAAATAACAGAGTATAATTCTCAGGGGTGGACTATTGATTAGACAAATGGACGAGGTCGTTGGTGACTGATAATTACTGCGTCTGGTTGGCACCTAATATGACATGACAAGTGTGCTATAGGGATGATAGTTCGGACGAATAAGGTCCGTTTTCGTTGCATATAACTGGCTGAATGATATATTGAACATTTATATCTCAAGTATGTTTATTGAAAGACACTTGATTGATAATGAATGTGTTGTCAA
Organism: Terebella lapidaria; assembly: GCA_949152475.1. Taxonomy (NCBI): domain Eukaryota; kingdom Metazoa; phylum Annelida; class Polychaeta; order Terebellida; family Terebellidae; genus Terebella; species Terebella lapidaria. Next base: position 21,930,270 of record OX424567.1, read on the forward strand.
TCACACAAAATGGATCGAAAATTAATTGATTTGTGGTTTACTTAGAATATTCAGAGGAAAATCACATCTCACATTCATTATTTCTAAAAGACCTTGTCACCACAGCAGTTATCACCTGTTACGGTTCAGTTCCCAGCTGTCATGGGGAATCATCACTTTGGTTAGTTCTCGGTGGCGACACGAGACTTCCACACGGTTTGCTGCTTCAGTGGCACTGCTAATGGAAATCCACAATCAACGCCTTTTCCTGTTTCCCAGAAGGTACTGATTTAGGGGCGAAGTGATTTTCCAGCAGAGTTATATCGGAGCGGGTGACTTTTGCATACGTTGGAGAAACCACATACTGAATATTTGTGTTCGATCTCAGACTGCTTCCGAAACTGAAATTAAACTAAAATTCCTTCAGCCTTCTTGTCACTGGCTCGAAGCTCTGCAGTCAATTCCTCTAGCCTTCCTGCCACTGACTCGAAGCTCTGCAGTAAATCAAACCATTTCTAAAAAAAAACATGATGCCACTTTGAGACGACAACAACCCATTTTCTGTGGAGAATATGAACATTTTGTGATTGTAATGTGTTTGAAACTGTAACTAAAGTTTCAAAGTCAAATCCATGTGAACATCACAGACACCCAGCCAGCTAAGTGTAACATCAGGTGCACTGGGAGAGTGAGCATCCTCTGCCCCGCATGCGACACCCACTGATATATATCCAAACCGGCATATCGAGACGGAAATACATGCACTAAACTTTCATGATAGAATAATATATTCCATCATATGTATGACAGGCGTGGCGTAACCTCCAACCAGATCATGACGACCATAAAACTTCTTGAGTGTCGACCTCAGTCTGGGTATCACGTATCACTGTTTGAGCAGTTTGGTAGTCCGAACCTACGCTCTGAATGTGGATTCCTGGTAAGATGAACATGATCTAGCATAATGGATTAACTGGGACATGTAAACGCCGTAGGCTGGTGATGTTGGGATATGACTGCTCGAGACAGGGAAATTGATGAGAGGAACATCAAAATCGTCACGTTTGTCATATATAAAACCTTGTACACACTTGTTGTTCAACATCTTTCGCCATTCAATGTAGGGCAGATACAAGTTGGTAAATTGTCCTTAACTTATAAGATATTGTTTTGACAGATTAAAGGTAGACGATATGATCACTGACCAGTAGTTGACATTTTGAATGAGGCAACAAAAGAAATACGTTTCCGAAGATCGGGGCTCGATTTTGTGTAGTGACTTCAATTTCTTGTCAAATGCATGCTGACATGTACTAACACATTTGATGCCTCGCATATAGCTCATCACCCACGGTAAAATTGTTTTGATCCATCAAATTACCTACCAATCATTTGAAGTATTTGATTGCGATTCTGTTACTTTGTTGCAGTGACATGATAATAACTGCGGCCATTCTGCAGACAATAATTCATTCGACATGCCAATCGTAAATGTTTTAGTTGGTTACGAGGTAGATCAGAATGAACTGACGTAACTCATGATATCGTACCTTATCATGAATTAAAAACAGTAGGTCTTGACAACTGTGATCTGAATGTTGGAACAAGAAGTGACAACTCATCGCATTAAAAATGCATGATGGTTATAGCAACCACAATTAGAAAAAAATAAAAAGCTTTTCACAAAAGTCACGATTGGATACTATTCGAGTTATATGAGAAACGTGCGGCAATTCGTGAGGAAAAAACGCACCTAAAAATGTGGAATGATCCCATTGGACATGATATTTGACCACGGTGATTGGGTCAGACAAGGCTTTTTTCTCCTGCGTCCATTTGAAGAACGTGAACAAAATATGTTCAAGATGTCCTAACAATAGATGCCCTGCCATATATATGAACTATAATCTAATTTGGCATAGCGTGATATGCTGAGATACACGTAGATTATCAGCGTGTGTATGATAAGTGGTCCACGCTAGAATAAATGCCCCCTATTGTTAATATGGTGTCCAAAGGCACAATCTCAAAGGTCAGTGATTGGCCTGGTAATTTGATGATGATCAAATAGACATTTCAGAACAAGCATGTCATTTGCAAAGGTATTAGTACCAAGTAAGTAATCACACATTGTGCCCACATGACTGTTTCAAGGACCAAGCTACTTATCCATACCTTCCATGCCGACAAGTAGATTTTATTCCGAGATGAGTTTTTATTTCCGAGGTGATAGTTTCATTTCATTCATTGCTTTCTGCAACAGAATTTCTCGTAGATGTGTCATGGATGAACAAGTTTCATTGACCATTGTTCATTAAAATGCAAATTATTTCCGTTTTCTGTTTTTTCATCATATTCAATTTCTTTCGCTACACCGTCGACAAGTATAATGTAAAAAGCTTGAACGTACATTATCAGTGAAAATAACTCGTGAACATAATATTAAGGGGTATGTATCACGAAACAGGATGGTAATACAGGATGTTATATATCATGATTTTTTCCAAAGTTATAGCTACTTAAAGAAAAAGAATTCTGGAAATTTGGTCAGAAAGTCTTTAAAAAAAAATCTGTCAGCAGTTTATTATCCAAACGAGATGTGTGACGTCATTGACACCTTTTTGATGAGGTGTTTTACCATGTAACAGTTGAGTATTTTCCCTTAATGGTGGGTCATCACCATCCAGCAGGTATATTATTCAGTAGGAAATGTTAGTGAGTGCGTGTCAATTTTGGTTGCCATGGCTGATGGGCTGATTTGAGCCCTAGAAAAGCCAATTTTCGTGATATATACATTTTAAACTAAAAGAAATATTCCAATTGTGCTGCAAGATAATTTGGCTGTCACTTGGTTTTCCCGAGTTTTGATTTTTTGTGCTGCAATATTGTTTGGCTATCAATAGGTTTTCCTGAGTTTTTATTGGTTTTCCAGAGTAAAATTATCGGTACAATGCCTCACCCGTTCACAATCTTGCAACAACTTGTATCAACAGCACAATGCAAAAGATGAGACATCAGCTCAAAATCAGTCAAATAACTATGAATATATAACTTGGAAACTACCCAGTACGATTCAATTAGTTTGCAAGTTATATATTCATGTTTGTTTTAGCACTTCTGGAAGAGACAAACGGGACTCTGTGATTTGTCAAAAGCAATTTTTGCCAAAGTTGTGCTGGATTTTGTGAATTTCCTAAGGAAATATGCAGATTGAATTCAGCATTTGACAAGACCTAACATCGCATTAATCCCGGGGGGTAGACTATTGATTAGGCAGTTGGACGAGGCCGTTGATAACTAATACACACATCGACTTGCTGGCACCTAATATGTCGTGACAAGGGGTAGGTAGATGAATGCGATTTTGATGAATATGGTTGGTCACCAACTTTGTTTTGGGAAACCATGTGTGATGTTTATGCATCGTACGTTATTCGGACTGGTTGGCTGCGATTCATTATACACAAAATGATATATGACTTGTTTTCTAACCGTGATTGGTGAAATCAGTCCAGTACGGTTTGTTTGAGAGATTAATTTACCAATGTTTCATACTATTCTTAATGTTGCATAATTTGTCAGAAACAATTCGTCTTCTGGTTGGCATAAAATGCTTGGCATAATCCTCAACGATACAGCACCAATAGCGCTCCCATATACACCCTGTTGATCCTGCCGTGTTTGCGATAAAGGTGTATTTAAGTATGAACATGTTCCCGAAATTGAAAGTGATATCTGAAGTAATCTTGCTTACAATTAACAATATCATTAATAAATGTCATTGATAAATGCCACACTGCAGCCGCAGTGACTAGGAGAAAACAACAAAACAGCCCAGATATGTTTACCTTTTGTTACCATTGATTTTCCGAAGCAAAACATGCGTGGAAATCGGACTTAATATAAGGCAGATTGTATTCAACATTTGAAATATAAGTCCCAGGTGTGGGCTATTGTCCCGTTTAGCATTGTTCTGTCACACACGAGTGTTTTGTCCGGACATCTCCACCACTTGTTGTCCTCGCTATGCACACTCCCAGCTGGGACTAGCGAAAAATGAATAAGTATCTCGGAATTAGATATGTGGTCCTCGATCTCACTAATGGTTTTCTGTTGTTGTGCTATTGGCTCCAGATAGCATCTACAGTGCTCACATTGATCACACATACAACAATAGCACGTTTGAGAATTCACAAATTAGGCCCCATATTTTTTGGAATATTTATATTTCATATTTTTATATAACATTATGGTTAATAAATCTGAAGCGGTATATTTGTGACGACATTTCCAGGGACGCAAACAAAAACACTGATTTTTTTTTTGGCTCAACTGTTTGAATTCCTATTTATTCTGTTCATTCATTATGAAGTAGTAACACTTTTGTCCATATTTTAATGAACATTAAATCCCGTCGGTTAATGACTGCTCGTAAAGTTGGTACTGACTGGTCCCATTTGATCTCTAACCCGGTTCAGTGTCAGCTAAGGCCTAATCAGAACAGGGGATGTGATTTATCTGTGGCTCTAGGTGGGAGTTAGACGGGATTGTTTTTTTGCCTTCAATAATTGTCAGATCACCCTCGCTCCACAGCAGCAACAGTAGCATGTATCTCAACATCAGTCACCGTCCCCCATCCTGCTCAATATCCATGCCACAATCTGTCCATACTCCGTGTTGATGGATCCTGTTATAGTGTGGATGTGGAGAAAACCCCATGTTGATAGATGAACACCCGTTCATGCTGATCCCGCATGGTTTGAGCAGACTAATCTTATCAGAAATACACAATGGTTATAGAAATTAACTACCACTCTAACAAAAAAGGAAATAACTTTCCATAAATAGTGGTATGGGACACGTGTGGCACTTATTTTCTGGTATATTTATATCTGAAAAAAAAAATTGTGACGTGATTGCGACCTCATGGGACATGATATTTGACGATGATTGCCTCAGACAAAACTTGTTCCCGTTGTGTTCTTCTAAGGAATGTGAGTGAAATAAATTATGTGAATTTGTCCTGATATGATGGGATACATGTGAAATATGAGCATGTTATAAGCAGTATGATAAGTGGTCCGCTATAGAGCAAATATCGGCTATTGTTTGTTTGGTACCCTAAGGCACGAACCCAAAGGTCCTTGATTGGCCTGTTAGTATGATGTTGATCAAATTTCACATTTCCGAACAAGCCCCAATAATCATCACACAGGGCATTCATATGTATCATGGACCAAGATACTTATCATTATTTCGCGAAACAAGTATTTGCATGTGACATGTGTGTTGTATTAAGATAAGGTACGCTCGTTGATAGTTTCGTTCCTTCATTCTTGTTTTTGGCAAAGGCTTCATTTCTCATGTTATGCTCATTGTTGCTCATTCAAACAATTGCAGATTCCGGTAGAGTAGACAAACTATGAGACCCTGTTGATACCAGTGATTTGTCGGAACAACGCTGCCAGAGTTGCGCTGGATTTTGTGAACTTCCTGTTAATACTATCAAGAGCCAATAGCACAACATCAGAAAAAAACTGGTGAGATCAAGGACCACATATCTAATCCAAAGATAATTATTCACCTTTCCGCTAATCCCAGCAGGGAGCGTGTATAACGAGGACAACAACTGGTGGAGATATCCGGACATAACACCCGTGTGTGACCAAACAATGCTAAACGGGACGATAGACCACACCTGGGAATTATATTTCAAATGTTGAATACAATCCGCCTTATATTAGGTCCAATTTCCTCGCATGTTCCGCTTCGAAAAATCACTGGTAACAAATGGTAAACATGTCTGGGCTGTTTTTTTTCTCCTAGTCACTGCGGCTGCGGTGTGGCATTTATCAATGACATTTATTGATGATATTGTTGATTGTAAGCAAGATTACCTCAGATATCACTTTCAATTTTTGGAACATGTTCATACTTAAATATACTGTGAAGAATACCGTTCACCAGGCCGGTATCAGGCCGTAAACTTATTCCAAGACGTTGTGCAAGGAGAAAGGCCGGCAGTTTCAATTTAACTGTTTATTGTGGCGATAAAGTTCAATGTTTTATCACGCACAATCAGTGCCGATCATACCTATGTCCGATGATAAATCCCAGTCGAAATATAATCTTTAATGTATAATCCTTGTATAAATATAGTCCTTGTATATCACTTTATAACAGTACAGTTTCTATATCCACTTTCTATACAATTACGGCCAAAATCTTCTATATTCTATAACACACGTCTTCATGGACTGGAATCCTGAACTCAAGTGCGCGGGGCTAAAAGGAAAGCACATGGAAGTTTTCCCGCCTCGTGTATGCGGTGTCGTGATTGGTCTGTGTGTGCTGATCTCACCGGGAAAGTGGGATTCCCCGGTGCATGTTCTGACATGTTTGTCTCGTGATCTGCGTGTAGTGTATGCATGGTCCCGTGTATTTAGGTTAAGGTCAAGGCCGGTGTACTGGGGTCGAATATTCTGATTGGCCGGGGCCGAAGTGCGCGTGAACTGACCTGTATGTATACATTGTCCTGGTAATGTTTATGTCTGTGATCGTATAGAGGATATGTCCTGTATGTAAGTCATTATCACGTTCACAACATTTCCGTCATAAATGTTCTCACGTTAGATGCATGTGTCATATGGAATGAGCATTCACAACGTATCTGTCAAAAAAAATCATCATTCACAACATGTCCATCAAATAATATATTTCGTTCACAACAACATAATGCATTTTATCATTTTTGATAAGGAAAATTTATAGAAACAGGCAAAGTTCAAACATATTGGTTTTTTAAAAACAAAATAGAGGACTGTATGATGTTATTTACTGAATCTATCAAAGATTGCGAGTGTCTGTCAAATTTTACTTTCACGTTAGCAACATTTCCGTCATGAATATTCTCACGTGTGATGCGTGTGTCATACTGAGTATCAATATAGTTGCAGCTTTTTAAATCTTTTTGAGTTTTTGAAAGTGCAAAACTACATAATCATACATTGTTCAAACATATTGGTTATCTCAACTCTATATCAAAGTACTATGATGCTTTTTAGCTGATTGTTTTCAAGTACACAATTTCCCGTCAAATATCCAAACTCGTTAGCTACAATATATATATGTCAAATACTGATTCATTTCGCAACTTTCCGTCAACGATTCGCACGTTCTCGCAGGGGACTGAGAAATTACAATTGGACACGTCTAATTGTGATTGGCTTTCTCAAACGTGCCCAAAGCATGTGCGTTTACGAAGAATACCATAGTATCACCCGCTAAAAGGAGGGTATTACTGGTGTATCAGCTTACAGAACTCACTGCAAGGAGAGATATGATGTGTTGAACGTCAGAAACATGGACGGAAAATGTTCGTTGCCATTTAAACCAATAAACACACGCCTTTCTACAAACTTACATGGAGAATTACATTATAGCTACATGTCTCCTGAAATTCCCGCCCATTATTGGTCACGTGACATGTTTTGCAAATAAAACATGGACTGATTTCAAAGTTGCGAAAGTGAGACGATATATGACAGATCTGAGTTCGCAAAATTTAGCCAGAAAATTTTCATAGAATCCCGATCCTGAATCTGATTTGAATGATTTGTTCAATTTATGTACCTTCATTGCCCTTGCAATGTTGATCTAAGTACATGTAATATGTATTACCAGCAAATTCTCATAGCAATTATCATTTGAGAAATATTTGACGGTAATTTTAACGTTAGCAACAGCATTTTTCCAATCATTACCCGCCTGAAAGTTGTCCATATTCGTCTTTATAAAACAGCGTGTATTTTATTCAGAGGATCGCTGGTCACGATTATACAAAACCTTCAGGATTGCCATATTTCTTGACACAAGGCTCCAAAGAAGTGTACCCTCTAAATCGGAAGTTGTTTCCGTCAAATTTCCGTCAAAACTGGATATGTTTGTCAATTTATACGATAATATTATTCAACACGAGGAACTTTGGCGATATAGGGGGTATTGTACACCACTTACGGTCCCACAAATACATAAACATACCTCGCCAGATTTATTTACAATGAAATATCATTCGTTGAAAATTAACGTTAGCAAAATACCACTTAAAATGGATCCTGCCATATGTACGAACTACATCTATTTGAGCAGAAATTGACATGCTGGGGATACATGTGAAATATGAACGTGTTATAAGCAGTATGAACAGTTATAAGCAGTGATCCACTGTGGAGCAAATATCCGCTAGTGTTTGTTTGGTGCCCGAAGACACGATCTGAAAGGTCTTTGATTGGACTGTTAGTATAATGAAATTTCACATTTCCGAACAAGCTCCAAAATAATCACAACACAGGGCATTCACATGTATCATGGACCAAGGTTCTTATCGTTATTTTGCAAAACAAATAGTTTTATGTGAAATGTGTGTGTTGTATTAAGATAAGGCACGTTCGCTGATAGTTTCGTTCCTTTTTTTTTTGGCAACTGATATTCTCACTGATAATATTCTCACTGTAAATATGTCAAATCTTGCTATTGAACCGAGGAATGTCAAATAGGGTTTTAACAGAAGTCAAGTAATTCTCAAGTTGTGCTCATGGTTGTTCACTTAATCAATTGCAAATTCCGGTAATAAATACTATTGCCAAACGCCACAGACACGTACTGAATATAGAGGAGACAAATTATGAGACGCTGTTGATACCAGTGATTTGTCAGAACCAACGTTGCCAGAGTTGCGCTGGATTTTGTGAACTTCCTAAGGAATTATGTAGATTGAATTCAGCATTTGACAGGAAATAACACCGCATAAATCCCGGAGGTAGACTATTGATTAGGCAGTTGGACGAGGTCGTTGATAACTGATACATACAACTGCTTGCTGGCACCTAACATATCGTGACAAGGGACACGCAGGGGAAGGAGGTTTTGATGAATATAGCCCGTCGTCAGATTTGTTTTGGGAAAACATGCATGATGTTTATGCGTCGTATGTCATTCACAATGGACGATTGTGATATATTGTACATAAAATGATATATGACTTGTTCTCCAACCGTGATTGCTGACTTACGTTCAGTACAGTTTGATTGAAAAATTATTTCATTCCAAAAAAGTATGCCTTGTTGATCCTGGTGTGAAGTTGGTCATAATGACATATTATGAACATGTGAAGTGATCGTCATCTTGCTTACCAATAACAATATCGTTATCACATGTCATTGACAAACGCAACAATGACCAGGGCAATAATAGCCCAGACAAGTTTAACTATTCGCTACCAGTGAATTGTCGAAACCAAACATGTGGAAATTACAATATGTTTGATATAGGGCAGATTGTATCCGACTTTTGACAGCAAAATAACAGAGTATAATTCTCAGAGGTGGACTATTGATCAGGAGCATGGACGAGGTCGTTGGTGACTGATAATTACTGCGTCTGGTTGGCACCTAATATGACAGGACAAGTGTGATATAGGGATGATAGTTTGGTCGATGTAGGTCCGTTTTCGTTGAATATAACTGGCTGAATGATATTTGAAATATTGAACATTTATATCGCAATTATGTTTATTGAGAGACACTTGATTGATAATGAATGTGTTGTCAATCACATAAAACGGATCGAAAATTGATTGATTTGTGGCTTACTTAGAATATTAATAGGAAAATCACATCTCACATTCATTATTTCTGAAATACATTGTCATCACAGCAGTTATCACCAGTTATGGTTCAGTTCCCAGGTGTCATGGGGAATCATCACTTTGGTTAGTTCTCGGTGGTGACACGAGATTTCCACATGGTTTGCTGCTTCAGTGGCTCTGCTAATAGAAATCCACCATCAACGCCTTTCCCTGTTTCCCAGAAGGTACTGATTTAGGGGCGAAGTGATATTCCAGCAGAGTTATATCGGAGAAGGTGACTTTTGCATACGTTGGAGAAACCACATACTGAATATTTGTGTTCGATCTCAGACTGCTTCCGAAACTGAAATTAAACTAAAATTCCTTCAGCCTTCTTGTCACTGGCTCGAAGCTCTGCAGTCAATTCCTCTAGCCTTCCTGCCACTGACTCGAAGCTCTGTAGTAAATCAAACCATTTAAAAAAAAAACATGATGCCACTTTGAGATGACAACAACCCATTTTCTGTGGAGAATATGAACATTTTGTGATTGTAATGTGTTTGAAACTGTAACTAAAGTTACAAAGTCAAATCCATGTGAACATCACAGACACCCAGCCAGCTAAGTGTAACATCAGGTGCTCTGGAAGAGTGAGCATCCCCTGCCCCGCATGCGACACCCACTTATATATATCCGCACTGGCATATCGAGACGGAAATACATGCACTAAACTTTCATGATGAATAATATATTCCATCATATGTGTGACAGGTTTGGTGTAACCTCCAACCAGATCATGACGGCCATAAAACTTCTTCAGTGTGGACCTCAGTCTAGGTATCACGCATCACTGTTTGAGCAGTTTGGTAGTCCCAACCTACGCTCTGAATGTGAATTCCTGGTAATATGAACATTGTCTTGCATAATGGATTAACTGGGACATGTAAACGCCGTAGGCTGGTGATGTTGGGATATGACTGCTCCAGACAGGAGGAACATCAAAATCGTCACGTTTGTCATATATAAGACCTTGTACACAATTGTTGTTCAACATCTTCCACCATTCAGTTCCAGATGCAGGGCAGATACAAGTTGGTAATTTTTTTTGCGAATTATAAGATATTGTTTTGACAGATTAAATGGTCACGATATGATCACTAACCAGTAGTTGACATTTTAAATGAAGCAACAAACGAAATATATTTCCAAAGATCGGGGCTCGACTTTTTCCAGTGACATCAATTTCTTGTCTGCAGGTTGTCCGGTTAGCTCAGTTCGTAAGTGGGCTGACTTCTCACGAATGCAGTCAGTTTAGGCGCGGGTTCGATCCCCGGCCTCGGCAGTATGTGAGGTGGTATGTGGTCGCCAAACCGGGCAAGTGGGTTCTCACCAGATTCTCTGGTTTCCTCCCACACTAATGACCACCCTAACCATGCTTACGCCAAGCCAATAAGAAATGTTAATATAAGCTGGCGCTTGTTCATCAATTGTTGTAAAATAATTGATGAAAAAAGTTTAATTTCTTGTCAAATGCATGTGGACATGTACTAACACTTGGAACATTTGAGGCCTTGCATATAGCTCATCACCCAATACATGGTGGAATTGTTTTTGATCCATCAAGTCACATACCAATCATTTGAAGTATTTGATTGTGATAGTATTATTTGTTGAAGTAAAATGATAATAACTGCGGCCATTCTGCAGACAATAAATCATTCGACATGTCAAACGTAATTGTTTTAGTTCGTTACGAGATAGATCAGAATGAACTGACGTAACTCATGATATCGCAACTTATCAGGAACTAAAAATAGGTCTTGACAACTGTGATCTGAATGTTGGAACAAGAAGTGACAACTAATCACATTAAAAATGCATGATGGTTATAGCAACCACAATTAGAAAAAAGGAATAGCTTCTCACAAAATTAGTCACCATTGGATACTATTCGAGTGATATGAGGAACATGCGACAATTCGTTTCTGATATAAATGAAACGTAACTAAAATAATGGGACATGATCCCATTGGTCATGACATTTGACCATGGTGAATGGCTCAGACAAGGCTTCATTCTTCTGCGTTCATCTGAAGAACGTGAACAAAATATGTAAAAGATGTCCTAACAATAGCTGCCCTGACATATATATGAACTATAATCGAATTTGGCATAACGTGATATGCTGAGATACACGTAGATTATCAGCGTGTGTATGATAAGTGGTCCACGCTAGAATAAATGCCCCTATTGTTAATATGGTGCCCAATGACACAATCTCAAAGGTCAGTGATTGGCCTGGTAATTTGATGCTGATCAAATCGACATTTCCGAACAAGCATGTCATTTGCAAACGTAATAGTACCAAGTAAGTGATCACACATCGTGCCCACATTACTGTATCAAGGACCAAGCTACTTATCCATACCTTCCATGCTGACAAGTAGATTTTATTCCGAGATGAGTTTTTTTTTATTTCAGATTGGGCACTCACTTTCTCGAAGGTGATAGTTTCATTTCCTTCATTGCTTTCTGCAACAAAAATTCTCGTAGATATGTCATGGATGAACAAGTTTCATTGACCATTGTTCATGGTCAATGAAAATGCAAATTGTTGTTTGTTTTCTTTTTTTTCATCATATTCACTTTCTTTCGCTACACCGTCGACAAGTATAATGTAAAAAGCTTGAACGTACATCATCCGTGAACATAACTCGTGAACATATTAGTTTAAAGGGTATATATCACGAAACAGGATGGTAATACAGGATGTATTATATATCATGATTTTTTTATATATCATGATTATATATCATGATCATGAAAAGTTAGTGAGTGCGTGTCAATTTTGGTTGCCATGGCTGATGGGCTGATTTGGGCCCTGGAAAAAGCCAATTTTCGTGATATATACATTTTAAACTAAGAGAAATATTCCATTTGTGCTGCAAAATTATTTGGCTGTCACTTGGTTTTCTCGAGTTTTGATATTTTTGTGCTGCAATATTGTTTGGCTATCAATAGGTTTTCCTGAGGTTTTATTGGTTTTCCAGAGTAAAATTATCGGCACAATACCTCGCCCGTTCACGATCTTGCGACAACTTGTATCAACAGCACCTTGCAAAAAATGAGACATCAGCTCATAATATGTGAAATAACTATGAATATATAACTTGGAAAATAATCAATACGATTCAATTAGTTTCCAAGTTATATATTCATGTTTGTTTTAGCACTCCTGGAAGAGACAAACGGGACTCTGTGATTTGTAAAATTTTGCCAAAGTTGTGCTGGATTTTGTTAATTTCCTAAGGAAATATGCAGATTGAATTTAGTATTTGACAGGACCTAACATCGCATAAATCCCGGAGGTAGACTATTGATTAGGCAGTTGGACGAGGCCGTTGATAACTAATACACACAGCGACTTGCTGGCACCTTATATGTCGTGACAAGGGGTAGGTAGATGAAGGCGATTTTGATGAATATGGTTGGTCACCAACTTTGTTTTGGGAAACCTTGTGTGATGTTTATGCATCGTACGTTATTCGCACTGGTTGGGTGCGATTCATTATACACAAAATGATATATGACTTGTTTTCCAACCGTGATTGGCGAAATCAGTCCAGTACGGTTTGTTTGAGAGATTAATTTACCCATGTTTCATACTATTCTTAATGTTGCATAATTTGTCAGACACAATTTGTCATTCGGTTGGCATAAATTGATTGGCATTATACTCAATGATATAGAACCTATAGCGCCCATACACCCTCTGAAATGGCAAATTGTCAGAAACAATTTGTCATATCATTGGCATAAATTTGTTGCCATTATTCTAAACGACATAGAACCATTAGCGCCCTCATATACGCCCTGTTGATCCTGCCGTGAAGTTTACAATAAAGGCATATGTTCCCGAAATTGAAAGTGAATGTCTGAGGTCATCTTGCTTACAATTAACAATATCCTTAATAAATGTCCTTGATAAATGCCACACTGCGGCCGCAGTGATAGGAGAAGAAAACCAGCCCCGACATGTTTATCATTTGTTACCAGTGATTTTTCGAAGCAGAACATGCGTGGAAATTGGACTTTATATAAGGCAGATTGTATTCAACATTTGAAATATAAGTCCCAGGTGTGGACTATTGTCCCGTTTAGCATTGTTCTGTCACACACGGGTGTCATGTCCGGACATCTCCACCACTTTACACATTCCCTAGGTGAATAATTATCTCGGGACTAGATATGTGGTCCTCGATCTCACTAATGGTTTTCTGTTGTTGTGCTATTGGCTCCTGATAGTATCTACAGTGCTCACATTGATTACACATACAACGATAGGACGTTTGAAAATTCACAAATTAGGCCCCACATTTTCTGGAATATTTATATTTCATATTTTTATATACCATTATGGTAAATAATTCTGAAGCGGTATGTTTGTGACGACATGCTCGGGAACGCAAACAAAACTAGTGATCATTTTTTGGCTCAACTGTTTGGATTCCCATTTATTTTGTTCATTTATTATGAGTAGTTACACTTTTGTCGATATTGTAATGAACATTAAATCCCGTCGGTTTTTGACTGCTCGTAAAGTTGGTACTGACTGATCGCATTTGATCTCTGACCTGGTTCAGTGTCAGCTGAGGCCTAATCAGAACAGGGGATGTGATTTATCCGTGGCTCTAGGTGGGTGTTAGAAGGGATTGCCGATTTTTTGCCGTCAATAATTGTCAGATCACCCTCGCTCCACAGCAGCAACAGTAGCATGTATATCAACATCAGTCACCATCCCTTATCCTGCTCACTATCCATGCCACAATATGTCCATTCCCTGTGTTGATGGATCCTATTATAGTGTGGATGTGGAGAAAATCCCATGTTGATAGATGAACACCCGTTCATGGTGATCCCGCATGGTTTTAGCAGACTCCGGCATTTTTTTCTTGAGGCATAAGGACTGATTGACGATGCACAAAAAGTCATCAAAACGGCACAGACAGCAAACTTGGCAAGTGCAAAAAACGACTACTCCGTGAATAGGTAAACTTATATTTTGGCTATGCATTTTTGAGAAAGTTGGGAAATATGTACCACTGCAACATAAAATTATTATAAAAACACAAATGGATACAGACAAACAGGCAAAGTCGAATTCCAAGACCGAATTTATGGATGAAGTTCAGTGTGAGTGGTCAAACCCGAGGGACACTATCATTATCATAGGAACTATGGATTGAACTTGAGGTAGTTAAAAAATTCCTCCAGCTTCGCAAATACTTCGTTTTTGGCATCGAGATAGCTGCTGCTCAGCCAAGAAGAGGCACTTATTGCCAAATAAATTCCAATCAATCAACTGATGAATCGTCACTGTATTAGTTTCCCTGCGACACCACCTGCTCCGTTCGAGAGTGAATTGTGTCAATTTCAGACCAAGATAACCATCCCAGGCATTCATACCCATTGAAAAGACATGAATGATTCATGTGTCCAGTCGAGACGTGTGCTGAACAAATAAGTTATATATTGTCATTAGACCCAATCTGCCGGGAGGACATAACTCATTTTATTTTCTGTTAGAATTGAAAATGGGCTAAAGTTACTATAACGTGTGAATGCATAATGTATCATCTTTTGAAATTTTGCGAAGTATGACTCTTGCTCAAGTTCTTTGCTACACATCTTACGGTCTCTCAGTTAATACTTCATTACATTCTGAATAACATGAAACATCAAATGAAGGTCAATATTACTAAAATACGTCAAACATTTTTCTAAGATGTTCCCTATGGGTAGCTCATTTTGTAGCTCAAGTTCATTTTGCAATGGGAAAGTCGAACTTAACAAAAGCCATTCCAAATAAGTTATTCTACCGTGTAGTTATGTCCCTACTGGGATATTTTTCTTGTAGGTTGATATTACTGTAATTGTATCTCTTTGTAAAGTGTTACTGGTACCATCTGGTAGTGTCCCTGTCACAAAGTGAACTCCGATTCCGTGATAATATTATCATGTATTGTTTGTCTTTTCAAATGTATATTTCTAGAACTTGATGTTCACGGTTTTTCATCTTCCCCAAAATGCCAGATAACCATTAACCACATAATTTAAATATTTCATTATTCTCTGGCACTGAGTGATGTCTCATATATATTTTGTCATAAGATATGTATCACATCAATATATGAAGGCCAGAAAGAAGATCAATGACATGATGAAAACACACTTTTATATGCAAAGACTGCAGGATTCCAAGACACAGAACTCCATCAAACACATGAGACATTGTTGAAAAAATGCTATATGTATGGAATGCCAACAATTTACTCTTGAAATTTGTAACAATGTGGATGGAATTGTTTTACCCATTACCATAGCTGGATTTGATATTTTTTTATCGAAATTGACAAACTAATCAACAATACTGAGCGTTATACCGTAGTGGCTGATACCTCCTCATGAAATGTTATTGACCAGTCTCTAAAACCATTCCATTCAAGCGGATGCCTACTCCAGAGAGGAGCTTTGAATAAGGGTTGCCCTTTTCTTGTCCATAATTGGGATATTGCCCTCCACCAGCAACAACAGAAGCATATCCTTCACCATCCAGTATCCATGAATCAATCTCTCATATCGTTTTTGTCGTGAATAATGTAGGGTGAATTGAATGACTGTGCACTACTTTCAGAGGTTATTCTGCCATTCCTTACATGGTGGGGCGAAATTGTGTTAATAGCCATTGTGTACAATATGCTTACCTAATATTATGCCTAATATGCCTACTGAAGTTTTTAATGCAACCAGAGTGAGAAGTGATTTTTGGAACTACATAGAAAAACTTTCAATATCATACTTTTGCATTCAGTGTGTTTCCATGAAAGGAAAGCAAATGAGCGGTCTTCTATTTATTGAAACACGTTAAGCAGTACATACCCTACAAAGGCAAGAGACAGCTCACTGGTTGCCACAGGTGACTACGTTACCAAAAACTCCGTTGAGCATTGTTTTGTCACACACGGGTGTCTGGAGATGTCTGGACATCTCCACCAGTTGTTGTCCTTTGTTTGAACACTGCTTAGTGGGATCAGGCATGTGGTGTTTGAATCATTACCTCGGGTTAAGATAAGTGGTTCTTGATCTCACTAATGGACTTCTATTGTCGGAGTGGTGACTCTGGTACCATGTAGCAAAAATTGATTGAGGCACAGGAGTTGATTAAGATGTAAATTATGTTTACTTTCAACCCATTTTCTGCAAATACACCTCACTTGAGCTCAGTGATTCTCCAGTATCAGTATGGGTAGTAATTATATCTGACTTATTTATTCATGGAATTGTAGTAGAATATTTTGAAACTGATAGATCCCATGACAAGTATCAAAATTGGGGATCTATGAATTTATAGAAGTGTCTTTTGTTCCCGGTAATCAATTCCTGACTTACTGTTTCAATAAAAAAAATAACCATGTATTTTGTTTTAAACAAATGTTAGGTAATGGTCCAAGGTGATCTTGTAGCGAAACGATAATGTATTGGCCATCTAGAAATCTATATTGATGAACAACAATTATATTTGGCATGAGAGTGATGCATCGACTGTTAATACATTTGTATACCATATTATGCTATCATGCAGTTCACGAAACAACAATACTGACAGAAATGTTCCTTAAAGATTCATTTGTCAAGTTTAGAACTGTTGACATAGCCAACTTCGCAAGGAATTATGGAGATTTTATTCGACATTGGGCAGGCAGTTTCACTCTGGGGTTAAGTATTGGTTGGACTAGGTGAAAGTCCTTGATCTATAAACGCCATAAATAACGAATGTCGTAAAACGGACATGATTTGTTGAATTGGGAGGAAATATGTTTCAAGTCAAAAGCATGCCAATTTTTGACATGATGTGAATGATTATTTCTAGTTTCACCTTGCTGGCATCGCCAGGTATTGTGTAAATTGAACGACAATTAGGAGATAATGATGATTGCCTCTGACGAATGGAGCTTCCTTACGGTAATTGGCAGCATAGTTGCCGTCTCTGCAAACCAGCTTCATATGCTACTCATACGTGCTGACGTACTACACTATAAGACAATCATTGAATTGATTGATTATTGCATTACTGTGGACCAGAGCCTGCAGGTGGAGGTGTTTCTATGATTCACTCCACATGGTCAATGCACTATTATTCTCAGACAATTTATCAGATCAACAACGTCATGAGCTTGAAGCACTGGACAAAATTCTCAAATTCTCAATCTATTTTGTGATTCATTTGCGATATATCTATGTGTAGAGTGTGGAACTCATATTTTAGGATAAACTGTCACTTCTCGTATGTATTTGTCATTGCCAAATAGATACTTTAGTCTAAAGTATGAGTTCCTCACTCGGCCCTTAGTTATAATCACATGAGCCTTCTAATGTTTTTATATGTGTAGTAATAGGTACTCCTGAATAACAGGAGCAGGTTTCGACCTCCGTATTGCTTTAATGACTCTGTCAATAGTGTTCTGTGGAGTTCGATTAACTGACTTGCGTGACATGACTACTCGAACGAAATCTTTAATGGGGTTAGCACAGACAACTCGTAACACACTTAGTGTGTGGCAAAACCAAGACCAAATTGTATTAGGTTCACTAATGTTCAGACTAGCAAACACACAGTTCTGCATATTATATAAGGTATATCAGATTTGCGAAACGAATCACATTAATTTCAGTTGTAGTCTTATTACGATTTACTTACAGGTTGATGGCAGAATAATAGCCTGATATTGCCGGCTTGGTTATAGCTGAATATTCGCAAACTATACGACAATAGTGAACATTTATAAATCACAATTATATTAATTAAAATACACTTTTCCCTGATAATCTGTGCAGTGTCAATCCCACATTTGTGGTTTGCTTAGAGTATTCAGATGAAAAACATAGACTCATCTCACATCAGACACATTCATCTTTTTGATAAATACATAATTGACCGCCGTCAGCACAACAGTTATCACGAGTAATGGTTCAGTTCCCATGTGTCATGAGGATTCATCACTTTGGGTAGTTTTTCGGTGGGGGCAGGAGACTCCACATGCTTTGCTGATCAGTGGCACTGGTAATGGTTATTTTTCAGCAAGGTTATATAGAAGAGGGTCACGGTTACATACGTCTGAGAAGCCAACAGAATGTATATTTTTGTTCAATATCAGGTCAGTTAGCGTTTAGGTCACTGACTCTTGGTCATTGTGGAGAAGACACTCTTCAGTAACTGAATACATTTGGCAAGTAAAATGATGCGCATGGCAACGAAAACCCATCTCCTCGTGAAGAATAGGCAGATGTTTGTCATTGTAATTTCTTACAATGTTCAAATGCTATGTCGCGACTGCTGGCAGAACTAAATGTCAATTATTTTTCAAGTTATATCTATTACATTTTATTCTAACAATTGCAATTTCCGTTAACAAGGACTATTGTCAAACGGCAAAGACAGGTTCCAAATATAGTGGAGACAAATAAGACCCTGTTGTTAGCAGTGATTTGTCAAAACCAATGTTGCCAAAGTTGCGCTGGATTTTGTGAACTTACTAAAACATTATGTAGATTGAATTCAGCATGGGACAGGAACTAACACCACATAAATCCCGAAGGTAGAGTATTGATTAGGACGTTGGGCGATGTCGCTGATAACTGATACCTTCAACGGCTTGCTGGAACCTAATATGTCGTGCAAAGGAAGGGAGGGAAGGAACTTTTGATGAGTTTGGCCTGTCGTCAGATTTGTTTTAGGAAAACTTGTGTGATGTTTGTGCATCATATGTTATTTGCACTGGACGGCTGTGATACAAAATACAGAAAACGATATATGACGTGTCCGGTACAGTTTGATTGAGAAATTAGTTTACTTATTTTTCATTCTAAAAAATTATACCCTGTTGATCCTGCTGTGAGGTTAGTGATGAAGGCATATTATAGTATGAACATGTTTCCGAAAGGTGAAAGTGATCTTCTGAGGTCATCTTGCTTACAATTAATATCATCGGTAATAAGTATCATTGACAAAAGCCACAGTAACCAGGAAAAAATAGTAGTCCAGACAAGTTGAATTTGCTACCAGTGAATTTGTCAAAACCAAACATGTGTGGACATTGCGACCTTATATATGGCAGATGGTATCCGACATTTGACAGGAAATAACAGAGTATGAGTCATACGGGTGGAATATTGATTAGGAGCATGGACGAGGTCGTTTGTGGCTGATAAGTACTGCGTCTGGTTGGCACCTAATTTGACATAACAAATGGACTATAGGAAAGAAAATTTAGATGAATAGAGGGCCGCTATCGAGATATTACAAACATGCAATCATGAGAGCAATGACAGGAGTTGAAATCATTCTTTCAAATTCACTTTTCAAACCTAAAGCTGTGGAGAACTTTCTAGGGAAGTATGGAGATATTCAGCATCGAGCAGGAAATAGAGGAGGAATCATTCCTTCCAGGTGGAATATTGATTGAGTTAATGAAGGACCTTGATTTGAATATACTACACATAACACTTTAGGAACCCTATGTACATGTATGTCATAAATATTGTAGTGAACGACTGAATGTACGTTCTTCGGTTGAAAGGAATACCTGTTTCAAGTGAAAATTATACCAGTTTCCCGTCATGGTGTGAATGATTCGTCCAAATATGACCATGGCACTGAAGTTTTGCATAACTTGACCGAAAGCGAACAGAAAATGACAAGAGCTAACGATTAGAGCGTCCTGTTCCTATTTGGAAACTTACTTCTAGTCTCTGCAAACCAACTTCATATCAACCCACACGTGATGACGTAGTGCCGTACTGCATTATATGACGATCTTCAAATTAATTGATTACTGCACATTGCGAATTCACAGAGCTTCCATATGGAAGGATTCATTGGAAAAAAAAAACAACAGCATATCAGTGCTTCACTCTACATTGTCATTCACATTCCGTTCATCTTACTATTATTATTTATATATTTTACTTAATAATATATAATATTATTACTAAGATCCTGAGAAGTCTAAAAATCCAATAAAATATTGTTTTAAAAAAGGTTCTTTATTGGATCAACCCCATTATTAGATCAATATGATGCTCAATTTTGCATCATACTCATGGTGACGCATTTATCGTTATGTAACAGGACATGGTAAATGTTGAAACAGTATACCGCAATTTGAAAGTAACTTGCATGTTCGAAATACTGAGCTGGATTCGACCTCCTGGTTGTTTTGATATTTTTGGCAATAGCGTTCTGTGGAGTTCGATTAACGGACTGCCGTGATATGAATTCTCCGACAAAATAGTTAATGGAGTCTTCACAGACAACTCGTAATGCACTTAACGTGTGGCAAAACCATGACCAAACTGAGTTAGGTTCACCCATGTAGAGACCATCAAAGTCTCAACTTTGTATTATATCAGGTATAATAGACATCAAAGAACCACTTGTATGATGCTCAATTTTGCATCATACTCATGGTGACGCATTTGTCGTTATGTAACAGGACATGGTAAATGTTGAAACAGTATACCGCAATTTGAAAGTACATTGCATGTTCGAAATACTGAGCTGGATTCGACCTCCTGGTTGTTTTGATATTTTTGGCAATAGCGTTCTGTGGAGTTTGATTAACGGACTGCCGTGATATGAATTCTCCGACAAAATAGTTAATGGAGTCTTCACAGACAACTCGTAATACACTTAACGTGTGGCAAAACCATGACCAAATTGAGTTAGGTTCACCCATGTAGAGACCATCAAAGTCTCAGCTTTGTATTATATCAGGTATAATAGACATCAAAGAACCACTTGTATTTTCAATTCCAAACTATTGCATCTTCCGTATAAAGGAAAATATCTACCTGAATAATGTGTACAATGGTGAAGTATTGTACAGTGTTCATACTTATATTCCTCGATTTTCTTTTTGTACAGTGTCGATAATTCGAAACAAACAGAAATGCGTCCATTCATCTGTAATTTTACGCTGCTAGGGAAAAGAATGAAAATAATGAAGATTCATATATCAGCAATATTTATCATTCCTAAAATAAATAACGCAGCCCAGCAGTTATCACCATTAATGGTTCAGTTCCCAGGTGTCGTGGGGAATCATTACTTAGGGTGGTTCTCGGTGGAGACAGGAGATTTCCACATGGTTTGCTGCTTCAGTGGCTCTGCTAATAGAAAACTACCACCAACGTCATTCCCAGAGGGTACTGATTTAGGGGAGAAGTGATTTTTAGCAAGGTAATATAGAAGAGAGTCACAGTTGCAGACGTCGGAATGTATATTTGTGTTCGATCTCACTTTGAAACTGAAACGAAACAGATAAGTTAGCCTTCAGTTCAATGAGTTTTGGCCATTAGAGGGAAGATGCCTTTCGGTAGCTGAATACATTTCTCAAGTAGCATGATGCACTTGGGAGATGATAAACTATTTTTCTCCGAATAATGCACAAAGTATTTTCGTTGTAATTTCCTACAATGTGCAAATGTTGTGTTGCGACTCCTGTCATGAAAATGTTTCTATACAGTGTGCATTCCAAGAGTCGTAAAGGTAAATGACGTAATGAATGTTGAATCCTGGGTGCTGAATAGATTAGCATTGATCGTTTATGTTTGATCCCTTACATGCCAGTAGAGGTAAAATCAGGAGGATCCATTTGATGGTGCCTTTTTGTCGAATATAGTCGATGCTTTTTGTTCATCAGCATCAGTAGTAGAGCTTTAGTCAACATCTTCCAACATCCAGTTTCAGCACATGCGTGTTTCAATGTGAAGTTAAAGCAAGTTGGTAAATTACCAATGCATTTCTATAAATTGTCGTTCCATTTTTGAGACATTATTAATGGTCAAGATATGTTCAGTAGTCGACATTTCGAATGCAGCAACAAAAGACGTTTCCAAAGATAGGGACTCGATCTTTTGCAGACATCAACTTGTTGTCAAATGCATGTGGGCATGTAATAACACACAGAATTATGTGTTATTAGCTCACGCATGGCGAATGTTTTGATCAACCAAATCACCTGCCTGCCTGAGAACAGAATGCATTGACGTAACTTGTGATATCGCACCATACCAGGGACTAAGAACAGCAAGTCTTGACAACCCGGATCTGAATGCTAGAACAAGAAATGACAACTACCGTATCAAAAATGCACAATGTTTATATGTAGATAACAACCACAATTAGAACAATAAAAAAGAATAGCTCCCCACAAACATCAGTCACGAATGGATACTCATCCAGTAATATAAGGCACATGCGGCAAAATAAATATAAAGTACCTAAAATTGTGGGACATGATACCTCTCCACTCTGATTGGGTCAGACAAGACTTCCGTATCCTATGTCAATCTGGAAAATGTGAATAAAATATGGAAATTAGACTTCCTGACAGTGACATATGTACGAACTTCATCCGATTCGACAGATCGTGACAGGCTGAGATATATGTAAATTATCAGCGTGTGTATGATAAGTAGTCCACACAAGGGCAAATGACCCCTGTTGTAAGTGTGATGCCCGAAGGCACGAATCCAGGAGTCCTTGATTGGCCTGATAGATGTTTTTGATCAAATTGCCATTTCTGAACAAACATGTCATTCGCAATCGTAAATATATCAAGTAAGTCATTACACGTCATGTCCATAATATGTACATGGAAAATCTAGAATTCAAATCTAGCCGTTTGACACTGATAGTTCCCTTTCCCTTATGAACAACTAAAAGTATAACATAGCTGATTTCAAGAATTCAAGAACACTAATTCAATAATTGCCATGTCACTATCTGGAAACAAGTCATAACCTGGTACCAAGTTGCTGTTGGAAAGTGGTTGCAAACGCCGCAGACACATTACAACTATAGAGGAGACAAATGGGGCCTTACTGTTACCAGCAATTTGTCAAAACACCGTTGCTAGTGTTGGATTTTGTGAACTTCATGCGGAATTATGCAGATTGAATTCAGCATTTGACAGGAAATAATATCGCATAAATCCCAGAGGTAGACTATGGATTAGGCACATGGGCGAGGTCGTTGATAACTGATACATACAGTGACTCTCTGGCACCTAATATGTCGTGAAAAGGGGTACGTAGAGGAAAATTATTTTGATGAATATGACCTTTCGTCAGATTTGTTTTAGGAAAATATGCGTAATGTTTAACGTTATATGTTATACACACTCGTTTGTTGTCACAACGAAAACAGAGTTGAGTAGTAGCAGGACCAACGAATGCCTGTTGCAACCAGTCATTTGTCAAAACTAAAACTATGAACGTTGCCAACTTAACAAGCAATTATGTAGATTTTATTCAGCATTGGGCAGGAAATATCACTCCATAATTCCCCGAGGTAGATTATTGATCGGACTCAGTGAAGAGACCTTGATCTATAAGTGAAAAGAACAATATATTACATGCCCCTACATGTTGTCAACATTGCAT
The DNA here is from genome assembly GCA_949152475.1 of Terebella lapidaria. Lineage (NCBI taxonomy): Eukaryota > Metazoa > Annelida > Polychaeta > Terebellida > Terebellidae > Terebella > Terebella lapidaria. The sequence goes on from OX424567.1 coordinate 21,954,379, forward strand.
TAAACTCGAGTCATTAAATTTCCGAAATAAACATCTCATGTGAAAACTGATCCATTTTGATGCATTGTAATTGTATATAAAATGTTACATATTATTTACATTCATCCTATACATCGCAGGTATGTCATACGTACAATATACAAACTATATTTTAATTTTCCTGGAAGAACATCGTGGGGACAAACTCTGGTGAGGAACCCGCCTGTAGGGGCTAAAATGAGGTATTATTTGGAATCCCTTCTCACATTTTAGCCGTTTGAGTAGGCCCCTCGCTAGAGCTTGTCCTTAATGCATGGTTTATTTTGTTAACCTGGTGTAGAATATGAAAACATGTCTCTCAATTGTTACAGTATTGCGAAAACTCACTCGGGATGGTGACAAGATTAGGTCAATTGGTGAATAGGAACCACACTGTAGGATTAAAAATACTGGATCTATGATGTTGTAATGGCCCTTCGCTGATAATAAAACTACTATTACTAGGTTGTGTATGACACGAGACATACAAACATACAATATTCTACACATCTGCACATATATTGGTTGCATGGAATGACGAGATGATTTATGTTACGTAAAGTGCTTACTCCTAATACTAATACACCAATTTGCGTTTGACTATGTCTCCATTGTGTATTGATATACTTGAATCACTACCGGCAATAAATCCAAGTTTTACCTATTTGTCTTCAAGGTTCAAATATTGGATCCATTTTTGGCCCTGTAAATGGCCTTTATTACTAGTCTTCGAAGAGAGTTGTTGAAAGAACTGGCGTGACAGTTGCTTGACCGAGAACGTTAATTTAGGTATCACAGACAACGCGTAAAACACTTGGTACATTACAAACCAAGTCCAAATTGATTCATGGAAAAAGTTCAGAGAACATGAAACATTAACTGTTTACTACACTTTTGCAGATACTGTATAATATTATGTCTGTACTAAATATGTTTAACACGACGACTAAATTTAATGTTTGCATTAAATACTAGTGATTTCTGAAGACACATCACCATGAAGTACGTGGCAATATACGAAGTACAACGCAAAAGACAACATGGCTGCCTAATTGAACAGTACAGCTTAAATCGCATCAGTTGGGAATTAGTACAAGACGTGCATATATATCCATAGGCCAGATTCTCTTTGATATAGTGTATAATATCGGTGGCAAATGGATTTGTCGGGTCAGAATATTTAATATGCTCAGTATCTGAGAATACATGTGACCAAACATTTATTAAAGGTGAGTGTATGTACACTCTCACCAAATATATGTTTTCGATTACATGTGGTATGTGTCATATACATACTAAATCATGTCATATAATCAGATATTCCTGAAGAACCATGGTACCGGAACCACCAGTGCAACAATAAAAAAAAACCACTAGCAAGAGCAAGGACCACTCATCCTCACTCAAGGTAATGATCTAAACTCCACACACCTGGTCTCAGAAGTACCACTAGATATTGTTATAGGGAGGACAACAGCTAGTGGAGATGTCCGGACATGTCACTCGTGAGTGACAGAACAATCCTCAATGGGACTTCTGGTAAATTAGCAACCTGCGGCAACCAGAGAGGCAACTAGGGTGCGAGAGGTCTATTCCTTCTGTATGACAAGGGGCTTCACCTAATTCACAAGCACGTGAAGCGTAGTTTCTGTGGTTGAGTCACATTTCGATTTATGGTGCACGGACTGCATATGTATGGTTGATGTACAAAGCGACATGATCCTTCGTGGAAAACTTGAATATTCTTACAGTAGAACAGTTCCACTATTATTGATGACATGAATTGGTGGGTTGACAACAAATGGCAGTGGTATTTCTGCAAATATGAGCCTAGTGATGATTTCAATTGTTTCGTGGAGTGTGCTTCTGCGGAAAGATTGTGAAAATACATACAATTAGGATAACATAACTCTTTAATTGATAAGGAGTAACAGGGAAAATTGTGGTAAATGGTAGGCGGCCAACGGTTTCTCCTTGTATCCACCGTGTGATGTGGCCAATTTAGGTGCTGATAAAGAATGTCGACGGATGCTGATTCCTGATATTGGATGCTGACCTATACTCTTCTATTAAATACGAAGATGGACAAAATTAGCGCCAAATCATCAGCCAGAAAAAGGAGAGCCACAGATAAATTACATGTATTTTGAACACAGTTGTATATTTTATACATGCGATCTCCTCCCCATATGCACTGCTGTAAATAAATTAACACTCGTTAAATTTGTTAACATTGAGCTATACAACTTATCTTTCAGTCAATTCGTATGACAGAGCTTCTGTAATTGTAATTGTAATTCGTTCACGTACGGCATGAGGTTCAGTTATGTATATGTACAAGTATTCAAATCTCTACGTATGCAAAAACACCACGACATAGCCAATTTGATAAATACTCACGACTCCTATGATCGTCATTAAATGCTACAGATGAGGACAATAGTTGACGAAACATAGTCGAGATAAATGAAACACTGTTGCTACCAGTGATTCGTCAAAGCTGTTGGAATTATGGAAATTACGTTCATCGTTTGACAGGAAATAACACTGCATAATTCCCGGAGGTGGACTATTGATTAGGCACATGGACGAGGTCGTTGATAACTGATACATACAGTGACTTGCTGGCACCTAATATGTCGTGACAATGGGTGCGTAGGGGAAGGAGATTTGGATGAATATGGCCCGTCGTCAGATTTGTTTTATGGAAATATTTTTGATGCATTTGCTCCGAATGCTATTTCCTGTGGATGGCAGTGATGTATTTCACACACAGTAACACAAAACATGTTGTCTTACCGTGAATGGTGATTAGATCCTGTACAGGCTGGTCGAGAGGATGATTCCGTGTTGTATCTGAATCACTCATTTTTTTAAATGAATGTTTGTCCACAAAAACTGAGCCAAATTAATGTTATCTTGCATGTATTTTTCTGAAGTGTGTAATGTTGCTAGGAGTTAACTGTATGGCTGATCGAATGGCATTTTATTGAACACACACAACATAGGTAAACCGCCTCATACATGGCAAAATACTTGCTGGTTGTATGTTTTTCAAGAAGAAATAGCAAGAATTAACCGCATATAATAAGTATTCTTAGATTAGATGAAGCAGCGTGCCATGTACAGGAACCAAAGCATACTCGTTGGTTGCGACAGGTCACCATTTTTTACCTAAAGCTCCATTGTTATATCATACACATATGAAATATCCGGACATCTCCATGTTCTACTCTCGTTCATCAATTTTGGAAAATTTGTTGAATTGAATGTTTTTTTGGTTATCAATTTTTTTCCATGATAAGATTTTGATACTGATGGCTGGACACTAAACATGATTCCTCTTTATCATCTTTATGTTTGGGGCATGGGCAACCGCCGAGAAAGGAAGCTAGAATAGTCAGGTATTGTGCGTGTGTGATGATGCGTAGGAATTGTAAAGCAATTTAGGTGAATCTGGCAACTCTGCGATAGACACAATTGTAATTCTCTCTGTACTGTTCCATTAAGCACCCATGTTGTTTGTCTCTGTGAGTTATGATGTTAGACGACCGACAAATTTCTCAACAATCACAAAACTTGAGTTCATGTGTATTGCACGAAAAGTATATTGTGTATTGGAGCATCATAATGGTGTATGGCCATTCTAATAATTTGTGTGAAGCACCAATCAAAAACAAAAGTGCGGAGATATTTTTAATATTGAAAATCTGGAATAATATTCATGTCACATTTAAGACATCGCTGACCAGGCCGTTGACGCATCAGTTATCACCAATAACGGTTCAGTTCCCAGGTGTCCTAGGGAATCTTCACTTTGGTTGTTCCCGATGGAGGCCACTTTATTTGCTGCTTCAGTGGCACTACTAATGCAAGAATGCCACCCATGCCAATCCTATGGGGTAGCGGAATCTAAGGGTGAAGTGATTTTTCACTTCATACAGAAAACGATGATATTTACATTAGTCATGGACTCCAACGAACTAATTTGATTGGAATTGTGTCCTATTAGATGTCAGTGGTTTGATCCCAGATATTAAAAGAACTGGATGGAAACGATTATTAATCATATAGCCTTGAGATGAACGTATCTGGGTCACTGGGGGAAGAGAGGCTCTTTAGTAAACAAATCAGCGAAATGAAGCATGTGGGATTTGGGAATCCTCTCCTGTACCATGATTGTGCAGTTCTGTTGTCGCTGTGATTTGTTTGGTGCTGGCATTTTCGTGTCGTTTTTATCTCAAAAACAATGTTCGGAAGGTTTCAGTTCATGAACGTCTGGTAAGATGCATGAAATACGCTTCGATGTCATGCTATGAATCACGCCTTGATGGGAAATTAATTCCTTCCAATACTTGTAATTGTATATAAACAACAGGTGAATGAACTAAACGTGTCTTATCCAGTAATGACACCTATTTATGAGCGACTGTTCTGTTTTCCAGCTTTTCGTGCTCTTTTGTTGCCTGTGATCTGGTTCGAGAATTTTGACAGACAGAGTGGCGCTCTGACAATCAAATCAATTTGTCAGCAATACTATATACACTTGGGAATCCCTATCTGCAATCAATTTGTCTTCCACAGGAAGTTGGGTGACGCTGGCAACTCGATGATAGAGAGACAGTGTCTCTCTAATTCTGGACTAATCCAATTCTTTCTGTATTGTTCCATTAAGCACCCATGCTTTCCATCTCTATGATGTTTGATGTTACCATAATTTTGGGAGGTAGAGAGCCGACAGGCTTTCTCGACAAACACAAAACTTACGTCTACGTGTATTGTACGCAAATAATGTTGTGTGGAACATCATAATGATACGTGATAAGGGGAAGGGGGGAAATATCTGATATGTAATAAACTAGGGGGAAATACCTACCCCACACACTGTGACATTGTGTCAACGAATGCGAAGACATTCCTAATATTGAAAATGTGAAAGAATAATCATGTCACATCTAAAACATCTCTGACCCAGCCGCTAACGCAGCATTTATCACTAATAACGGCTCAGTTCTCAGGATTCGTGGGGAACCATTGATTTGGGTAGTTCTTGCTGGAGACTTGTGAGTTCACATAGTTTGCTGCTCCAGGGGGTACTGCTAATGGAGAAATGCCAAGAAGGACAGTCCTATGGGTAGCGGATTTAGGGGAAAACAGTAATATTTACATTAGTGAAGGACTACTAATTTGTGATTTGCGTTGTGACCAATTAAAAAACAGTAGTTTAATATCAGATTATAAAAAAAATGAATGGAGACAATTATTATTCATTAGGCCTTGAGATCAGCGTAACTGTGTCACTGGGGAAGAGGGACTCCAGTAACCAAATCAGCGGAATGACGCATGTGGGATTTGGGAGTCCTCTCCTATAACATGATTGTACAGCTGTGTTGTCCCTGTGATTTCGTCGATGCTGTGTTGAATTCATTTTTTTTTTGTGTCAAGGCTATCACAATACTAAAATGCCCGGAATGATCTAGTTCATGACCGTCTGAAAGAAAACATGGCGAAATAAAGCTAATTGTGGTTCAATGGCTTGTGAAGACGCGTGTCATAATGGGATGATTGTTTTGAATACCTACCATTATGCATATCCAACAGCTGATGAATTCCTTCATTAATATTGGCACCCGATATAAACAACTTGTTTTGATGCAGTACCTGATTCCGAATATAGACCGAATATAGTGTTTATATGTGTCATATCCTTGAGCGAATACGTACAAAGTTCACAACATGATTACCACCTTTAGGTCCTGAAACACAACCTCCTGTATATCAAGTTTGCAGAAAAATATATCTTCTGGTCAGACTACTGGCCAGTTTGGACAGATCACCAATTTACCTGAAGTCCTGTTGAACATTGTTATGTCCTACAGGTTCACATGTCTGGACATCTCCACCAGTTGTTGTCCTCTCAATACATACTGCTTAGTGGTGGTGCTGTGACAAACGATTGTGTTTAACTAACTTGGGACGACATAGTTGGTCCTCGCTCTCACTAATGGCTTTCTGTTTTTCAACTACTGGTGTCCGGCACCAAGGAAAGTCATCCTCGTGTCATTTGTTTGTTCTAGGGAATATTACAGAAACAGACGAAATAATTAAATATGAATTTGTGGTGATGTGAACGGTATTGTTATGTATTTATTTGGTTGCATGCGATTTGGTTCCACAATTGTGACAGAATGGTACTCTGACAAACCAAATCAATTTGTCGCCAATACTATACACTTGGGAATCCCTATCTCCAATCGAGGTTAGTCTTCCACAGACAGTTGGGTGACGCCGGCAACTCCATAATAGACAGAAGTGTCCCACTAATTCTGGGTTAATCTAATTCTTACTGTATTGTTCCATTCAGCAGCCATGTCGTCTGTCTCTGTGATGTCTGATGCTGCCATATATTTGTATTTACACCGCCTACAGGAATTCTTCACAAACACTCGAGTCTACTCATATGATATGTTCACATGCGATGCTATGCATTATAAGGATATACTTTTGGATCATTTGCGTGATATCATTAATTCAAACTCACTGTGATGTGAAGTCAATAAATATGAAGACATTTTGAACATTAAACATTTGGAGAGATACCAGTAGTCATGCCTCATCTAAAAACATCACTGACAAGTGTCGTGGAGAATAATTGATTTGGGTAGTTCCCTCTGAAGGTTCAGAGTTGAAATAGTTTGGTGCTCCAGTAGCACCGCTAATGGGGAAATGGTTAGCGGATTTTTAGGGTTGACAAGATCCTTTACTTCATGCGAAGTAATTGTCACATTCACATTGGTCATGAATTAATTTGTAATTGTGTCTAATTAGATATAAGTGCTTTGATATCAGATTTTTAAAAAAATGAATCAAAATGGTTGATATTTGTTTGTCCTTCAGATCAGCGTATCTAAGTCACCTGGGAAGAGAGGCTCTTTCGTACCTAAATCCTTGGAATGACACATATGGGATTTGGAGTCCTCTCCAATGCCATGCATTTGTGAGATCTGTTGTCGCTGTGATTTTCATCTGACAGGAACTTCTCACTCGTTCCAGAACATCTGATCTCACTTCTGGCTATTGAAAAGGGTTTATGAAGTTCCGAAAAATATTCTCGATTTTGCCTGACATTGGTATTGAGACTTGATGACGGATAAAACTTTTGTTTGTTCGAAATACTTTATTCATGAGCATTATTTTTAAGGCATACATTGATTACTACCATTAGTCCTCGAACACCATTTTACTTTCATTCAAAGTGAAATGTTATAATCCATGTTACAACAAAAATCTGTAATCTGGTCAAATCATCAAATGTATATATTTGTAGCAGCAATGATATTATATTTTCATGACACCATCATGAAACGGACAAGTCTGATACCCTGAAGTAACTTGGAAATAACTGATCACTGCTGATATCAAACCATATGTGCCCTGCTATAAAGGTTTGCGCCCTGCTATAAAGGTTTATGCCCTGCTATAAAGGTTTGTGCCGTGTTATAAAGGTTTGTGCCATGCTAAAAAGGTTTGTGCCGTGCTTAAAAGGTTTGCGCCAAATTAAAAAGGTTTGTGCCGTGTTATAAAGGTTTATGCCCTGCTATAAAGGTTTGTGCCGTGTTATAAAGGTTTGTGCCATGCTAAAAAGGTTTGTGCCGTGCTAAAAAGGTTTGCGCCAAGTTAAAAAGGTTTGTGCCGTGTTATAAAGGTTTATGCCCTGCTATAAAGGTTTGTGCCGTGTTAAAAAGGTTTGTGCCCTGTTATAAAGGTTTGCGCCCTGCTATAAATGTTTTTGCCGTGTTATAAAGGTTTGTGCCATGCTAAAAAGGTTTGTGCCGTGCTAAAAAGGTTTGCGCGAAGTTGAAAAGGTTTGTGCCGTGTTATAAAGGTTTGCGCCATGTTAAAAAGGTTTGCGCCCTGCTATAAAGGTTTGTACCGTGTTATAAAGGTTTGTGCCATGCTAAAAAGGTTTGTGCCGTGCTAAAAAGGTTTGCGCCAAGTTAAAAAGGTTTTTGCCGTGTTATAAAGGTTTATGCCCTGCTATAAAGGTTTGTGCCGTGTTAAAAAGGTTGGTGCCCTGTTATAAAGGTTTGCGCCCTGCTATAAAGGTTTTTGCCGTGCTATAAAGGTTTGTGCCATGCTAAAAAGGTTTGTGCCGTGCTAAAAAGGTTTGCGCCAAGTTAAAAAGGTTTGTGCCATGTTATAAAGGTTTATGCCCTGTTATAAAGGTTTGTGCCGTGCTAGAAAGGTTTGCGCCATGCTAGAAAGTTTTGCACCCTGCTAAAAACGTTTGTGCCCGGTGTAAAGGGTTTGTGCCTTGCTAGAAACTAGTTTCATAACTGAAAATAACTGTTTACTAACTATGAAACTGATTTCAAAACTACTCTTAACTCAGGCATGAATAATGGCAGCATTGGGCCGCCGTACCATGGAATGTATCTCCCAGAATGTTAGCTGATGATATGCTAATTATACCAAATATCACTCATGTTACTTATAATGTATCAGTGTCATTTCATCACCAGTAACAATTGTCTAAGCCAGACGTTACAAACACATAGAAATATTAAGTCGAGATGAATGAACCAATCTGCTATTGACTTTTCAACAACTTTAATTTATGAAAAATGTTGCTACAAACAATATTTCGGCGAATCTTGATAATGAAAGAAATGACTGGCCTCTGTTTTCGGGATTTTGCAACCTTTCGTGTTTCCTCTGCTATCAACCACCAAACACCAATCTGTCAACGACAGCCGATGAACACACCATGTGCTGACGTTACGCATTGTACAACAACCATCCAATTGATTGATTACTGCAGATTGAGAGGCAACTCACATAATCTCAGTCCATTCCATTTCGTTTTTTCCACCGTATTCACATTACATAATGTGGCATTCAATATGGGCTCACTAGCCGAACATGGGCTCACTAGCCGGCTTCACTAGCCGAACATGGGCTCACTAGCCGAACATCAAGTTTGACTCTAATGCAAATATATAATATAAAAAAAACAATGTCTATTTTTGCTGTTGCATGTCCCTTCCTGATGAGAGTATGTGAAGAGTTTTTACAGTTTGTTACAGAGTAGAACCGATATCGGTTAGAGAAACCAACACCAAATTGGTTTTATGGATATGGACGTGGAGACTATTGAATATTCAACCGCTCATTTTCACCAGCCATTGTACTCCAGTACGGCTCTTTAAACTCTTACTCCAAGAGCATTGTCAAAATCATTATTGTATAGTATGGCTAGCTGAATGGGACTCAAAATGGAACATACTCATTTCAACACTTTAAGTATCAGCAACGAAACATGAAGAAGAATACATTGATCTATTTCTATGTCATTCATAACACCAAAAAAACCCGACAAATGTTCAATTCACATCGATATTTGCCATTTCAACACATTACTGGCCGCCGTTACCACAGCCGTTATCACCAGTAACGGTTCAATTCCCAGGTGTCATTGGGAATCATCACTTTGGGTGTCCCTTATTGGAAGCATGGGACTGATGCTTCAGTGGTGCTGCTAGTAGAAACTTCACCAGCAGGGTTATTGATTACGGGTCGGTGAGATGTCTTCCGCAAAGAATATACAGGAGCATATTATATATGACACATGCAGATGCAACAGAAAGTATTCCAGGGTATTTTTTTTGCGTGGTAATTTTTTTTATCGTCACCGGGATTTTATCACCGAAATTGTTCGCAATAATGTTTAGTACTTGCCACTGTTCAATTACCCAGGTCATTATTCATGGACAAGTAGAAACGTTGATGTTTTGAATGAGAGAAAAGAACGTCTACCAAGTGTTTGAATGATTTCAGACAATCGATATAGGTATAACTAACGATATGAATTGTCCTAACTCTTGGTATTCCTTGCATTTGTTCACTCTGTATATTGAACAACTTTTCGACCAATTTTCCGTCTCGGAATAATTGTGAATGGCGTGTGCCACATAACCCAGAAAACCATTTTTGCTAGGGTTGTGCCTCAGGAATAATATCTAATGTTTATCATAAAACTAGCTTTTAAAAATTGTTTTTGGCGGATCATTGCACACTTTCTATACATACTCGAATACACTCTCTGCTAAACAACTCTTAATTTTGTTTGTGTAATGTTCTAAATCAGTTTTAAGTCATTTATGAAAATGATTATTGAATCTCTTGCATTTTATTCATTATAACGATGAACTCATTGTTCAGAGAATAATCAACAAGATTTCTTGTTTGAAATCATGTCTCAATGTACAGGCTATAACTATGGAATACCACAAATTATTCTGCTGTACTTATTATTACAAACAAATACAATACCGAATACATGTACCTATTCTGATGTAATGCATTCCATTTTATCACGCTTCACTATCCATTGTTTGTTGTTCCAGACATCTTCGAGGCCAGAAGGACAAGATTACAACAATAAACTTGTTTCGAGGAGAAACGGCAACAGGACATTATCTTGTGGCTCCTGGATACATTGTGTATGGCATTGAACGTTGACTTGTGTATTGCATCGAGTTATATGACTGCATAATTTGACTTGAGGAATCGGATACGATCATCTTGAAACACGTCTGGATGGAATCATCGTGAATGGTAAGTTTTTGGTTCTTAAATTGCCATTTATCACCAAACATCAAAAATTATGGTGAAATATATCATAGGATCGTGATATGAATAATGAACGGCACTAAAATACAAATGGTACAGGAGCATTTACAGTTTTTGGACAGCAAGGTAATTGCGTTTGACGGATAATTATAAAATAGAAAATAATATTTGAAAAACCTGTAATAAACACCCAATAATCACTCACGTCATTGGGGGTTTCTGTTATCGCCAGTACGCATTTAATTTCTCGTGTAATGAATCGCAGCTGTTACACATACATTTCATTCCAGAAGAGTACTTAGTATATATGGTATGCATTAGCCTGGTGCATTGTGCAGAATCTCGATAAAAATAGTTATAATTACATCGTATATATCGCTCTGCATTATCAATTTCCATAAAAAGATTGCTGATTTCGCCATCATTTGAAGTTACTATGGCCAAAATAGATACCAAATGGGTTTCATATTTGTAGTTAATTGTATCACAAATTATCTACATCGAACCTCCTTGCAAATGTATGTTCAAATCACGAATGTTCGGTACAGTTTAAAACCTTTTTTCTCTTGGCGAAGAGTTTTACGTTGGGAAGACATTGTCATGATATTTTGCGATTCCATAGTATCCACATGTGACTGTTTGTATTGACTACTAAGATTACTGATCGGCATTTGTACTCTGGTTAGGTTTAATGTTTGCATTAAATACTAGATCTAGTGACTCATGAAGAAAGTACGTGGCGACACCCGGGTGACAACGCAGAAAAAAATGGCTGCCTAATTGAACAGTACAACTAATATTGTACCATTTGGGAATGATGACGTACATTTGTGATGGTTTTTAACGCTGAGATCCATAAACCAGAATGACTGATTGTTGATTCAGGTTCCATAGTGTATAATATCGGCAGCATTGATTTGTTGTGTAAGTATGTTTGATATGCTAATAATATCTAAGGATATATATGATCAAATATTCATGAGTGTATGTACACTCTCACCACATGTATGTTCTGTAATGTTATAGGATATGTACATAATAATGTCATTTGATCACAATGATATTTCCGAAGTACCAAGGTACCGGAGCTACTTGTGTAACAATAGAAAACCATTAGTAAGAGCAAGGACCACTTAGTTTGACCTGAGGTGATCATTCAAACATCACATGTCTGGTCCTAGAAGTACCACTAGATAGTTTTATATGGAGGACAACAGCTGGTGGAGATGTCCGGACATGTCACCCATGAGTGCCAGAACAATACTCAACAGGACTTCTGGTAAATTAGCAACCTGTGGCAACCGGCGGGATGTCTATTGATTCTGTATGTAAGGGGCTTCACCTAGTTCACAAGTACGTGAGGCATAGTTTTTGTGACTGAGTCACACTTCGATCTTGTACATGGACTATATATACCGACGATTAACTAGATCAAAAGACACGTAACAAAATAAGTTATGTGGGACAAAATATTGTTAACCAATTGCTAACCAGCAGTTAAACCAGCAATTGTTAATTTGCATTACTAACTGCAAACTGCGAGCTGCGTACTGCGAGCTGCGAGAAATAAACTGATACAGATATTTGACTTGCGAGCTACAACTGCAACACACGAGGTAAAAACTGCGACCTGCGAGGTAAAACTGCGACCTGCGAGGTAAAACTGCGACCTGCAGGTACACACTGCAACCTGCGAGCTCACGTTACAAAGTACGACCTGTGTGCAACAAAATACAACTTGAATATTTGGTAAGCCTATATACATTTTCCATATTAAACAATGGTTTACTACGGAATAAGCCTTGTATACGATTTCTCGTTCTTGTATTAGCTCGCAGGTCGCAGTATGCAGGTCACAGCACGCAGGTTGCAACTCACCGTTCATAATGGGGATTACATAGGTTTTCCAATCAAAACTTTTGCTTTTGAAGTGGTTATTACTATGAATATAGGATCATAAACAACAAGATAATACTGTCAGGTGATAAGCAGCTGAATTGGTGGGTTGACAACAAATGGCGGTAGGCAAATGTGAGCCTAGTAAATTGATTTCAATTGTTTCATGGAGTGTGCTTCTGGGGAAAGATTGTGAAAAAATGCATGCAAATAGGGTAACATAACTCTTTAATTGATAAGAAGTAACAGTGAAATTTGTGGTATATGGTAGGCGGCCAACGGTTTCTCCTTGTATCCACCGTATAATGTGGCCAATTTGGGTGCTGATAAAGAATGTCGACGGGTGCCGATTGTTGATATTGGATGCTGACCTATACTCTTCTAATAAATACGAAGATGGATCGAATTAGCGCCAAATCATCAGCCAGAAAAAGGAGAGCCACAGATAAATTACATGTATTTTGAACACAGTTGTATATTTTATACATGCGATCTTCTCCCCATATGCACTGCTGTAAATAAATTTACACTCGTTAAATTTGTTAACATTGAGTTATACAACTTATCTTTCAGTCAATTCGTATGACAGAGCTTCGTTTCACACATTGTAATTCGTTCACATACGGCATGAGGTTCTGTACACCCGTGCCATTAATTACAATTCAGTTATGTATATGTACAAGTATTCAAATCTCTATGTATGCAAAAACACCACGACATAGCCAATTTGATAAATGCTCACGACTCCTATGATCGTTATTAAATGCTACAGATGAGGACAATAGTTGGCGAAACATAGTCGAGATAAATGAAACACTGTTGCTACCAGTGATTCGTCAAATCCGTTGGAATTATGGAAATTACGTTCATCGTTTGACAGGAAATAACACTGCATAATTCCCAGAGGTGGACTATTGATTATGCACATGGACGAGGTCGTTGATAACTGATACATATAGCGACTTGTTGGCACCTAATATCGTGAGTCGTGAGTGCGTAGGGGAAGGAGATTTTGATGAATATGGCCCGTCGTCAGATTTGTTTTATGGAAATATTTTTGATGCATTTGCTCCGAATGCTATTTCCTGTGGATGGCAGTGATATATTTCACACACAGTAACACAAAACATGTTGTCTTACCGTGAATGGTGATTATATCATGTACAGGCTGGTTGAGAGGGTGATTCCGTGTTGTACCTGAATCACTCATTTTTTTAAACGAATTTTTGTCCACAAAAACTGAGCCAAATTAATGTTATCTTGCATGTATTTTTCTGAAGTGTGTAATGTTGCTAGGAGTTAATTGTATGGCTGATCGAATGGCATTTTATCGAACACACACAACATAGGTAAACCGCCTCATACATGGCAAAATACTTGCTGGTTGTATGTCTTTCAAGAAGAAATAGCAAGAATTAACCGCATATAATAAGTATTCCTAGATTAGATGAAGCAGCGTGCCATGTACAGGAACCAAAGCATACTCGTTGGTTGCGACAGGTCACCAATTTTTACCTAAAGCTCCGTTGAGCATTGTTATATCATACACAGATGAAATATCCGGACATCTCCATGTTCTACTCTCTTTCATCAATTTTGAAAAATTTGTTGAATTGAATGTTTTTTTTTGTTATCAATTTTGCTTCCATGATGAAATTTTGATAATGATGACTGGACACTAAACATGATTCCTCTTCATCATCATTATGTTGGGGCATGGGCAACTGCGAGAAAGGAAGCTAGAATAGTCAGGTATTGTGTGTTTGTGATAATGCGTAGGAATTGTAAAGCAATTTAGGTGAATCTGGCAACTCTACAATAGACAGCATTGTAATTCTCTCTGTACTGTTCCATTAGGCACCCATGTTGTTCGTCTCTGTGAGTGATGATGTTGGACGACCGACCAATTTCTCAACAAGCACAAAACTTGAGTTCATGTGTATTGCACGAAAAGTATATTGTGTATTGGAGCATCATAATGGAGTATGGCCATTCTAATAATTTGTGTGAAGCACCAATCAAAAACAAAAGTGCGGAAATATTTTTAATATTGAAAATCTGGAATAATATTCATGTCACATTTAAGACATCGCTGACCAGGCCGTTGACGCATCAGTTATCACCAATAACGGTTCAGTTCCCAGGTGTCCTAGGAAATCTTCACTTTGGTTGTTCCCGATGGAGGCCACTTTATTTGCTGCTTCAGTGGCACTACTAATGCAAAAATGCCACTTATACCAGTCCTATGGGGTAGCGGAATATAAGGGTGAAGTGATTTTTCACTTCGTACAGAAAACGATGATATTTAGTCATGGACTGTAACGAACTAATTTGATTGGAATTGTGTCCTATTAGATGTCAGTGGTTTGATCTCAGATATTAAAACAACTGGATGGAAACGATTATTAATCATATAGCCTTGAGATGAACGTATCTGGGTCACTGGGGAAAGAGAGGCTCTTTAGTAAACAAATCAGCGAAATGAAGCATATGCGATTTGGAAATACTCTCCCGTGCCATGATTGTGCAGTTCTGTTGTCACTGTGATTTGTTTGGTGCTGACATTCTCGTGTCGTTTTTTTCTCAAACACAATGTTCCGAAGGTTTCAGTTCATGACCGTTTAGACTTTCGACTAATATTTTCTATACGGAGGGTATTTTGGTCAAACGTTCCCACTCAGATTGTTATTACAGGTATCACATGTGGATCCAAGAGTTTTTACTATGAATTTTACATACACATCTTAGCGCACACGTTGTTCAACTCGTATAAACAAAGAATGAAACAATTATGTGCATGAGATACTAGTACACACTTTATTATGGCCTCTATATGCACCAAAATGAATGTACAGTGGTCCCTGTAAGATAAGACCTCAACGTTTGCAGAGAAAATGAGGTCTTATCTCTTATTTCTGTGCCACCAATACTTTTGTGCCATTTATATAACAATATTTGTATAGTTCTGTGGTGAATGGGAACTTTGGATTCAAAAACTTACCATTTACGTTGAATCCAGCCAGACTTGCTTCAAATTATTCTTATCCCATTTCTCACATTAAATTCTGTAACCATATACACATTAGTTGCAGAACACAATGTATCCGTGAGGTACGGAATTTCCTGCTGTCGTGTTCCTCCAAAAGCACTAATCCAGTTTATTGTTTTTTATCAGTCTTGTCTCACAGCTCCCGTTGATGTCTGGAACAAGAAACAACGGATAAGGCCACACCAAATTGTAAAGTTGGTCTATGGATTTTCCCCCAAAATTTTCTATACGGAGGGTATTTTGGTCAAATGTTCCCACTCAGATTGTTATTACAGGTATCACATGTGGATCCAAGAGTTTTTACTATGAATTTTACATACACATCTTAGCGCACACGTTGTTCAACTCGTATAAACAAAGAATGAAACAATTATGTGCATGAGATACTAGTACACACTTTATTATGGCCTCTATATGCACCAAAATGTACAGTGGTCCCTGTAAGATAAGACCTCAACGTTTGCAGAGAAAATGAGGTCTTATCTCACCATGCTTACAGGAAGTCTTATTTCACAGGTTCATCTACATGTTAAACTGATCTTTGGGGAATACAAAAAAGTCTTTACAGACAGGGAAGTCTTATTTCAGAGGGGTCTTAACTAATAGGGACCACTGTAATTAATATAATCAGTTAGGACACATATTGTTAACATAGAGATCTCAATAGGTGAGAAATATGGAGAAAGATGTAAGTATTGGTATTATTAAATGTTTTGGAATTAGAAAGTACCATTACACATATTTAATACCAAGAATAGTACAATTCCCTAGAAAAAACCTGCTTAGTACCATATTTTTTCTGAATTTTATATAGAAAAGCTTTGCTCGTTAACAATTCAAGATGATATACGGGTGGCGGCGGTGAAATTAAAAAACAAATTGATATCGTGGAAATTCGTAGCGGCGATTTTTTTTTATAAAAAAGTGAAACTCGATTTTTTATAGGCGGCGATTCCATAGACCAACTTTACCATTTGGTGTGGCCTAAGTGTTCTATTATCGTTTTTTTAGTTTAAAAAAAACATGTAAGCGTATACAGTACTTTTGCTCGAATCATTCAATACCCGTACTGGTCTTCAGTAGATCTCACCTATTGCATTGTTTATCCATTCTCAATTTTGCTTCTATGATGAGAATTTGATCGTGATGGCTGAACAGCATTTCCCTGTGTCATCTTTATGTTTGGGGCACAGGAAACCACCGAAAAAGGAATCCAGAATAATAAAGTAATAATTAGGTGGTATTACGCGTTTGTGATTGCGTGTTCTTTGGTTGCATGTGATTTGGTTCCAGAATTGTAACAGACAGAGTGGCGCTCTGACAATCAAATCAATTTGTCACCAATACTATACACTTGGGAATCCCCATCTGCAATCAATTTGCCTTCCACGGGAAGTTGGGTGACGCTGGCAACTCCATAATAGACAGACAGTGTCCCACTAATTCTGGACTAATCCAATTCTTACTGTACTGTTCCATTAAGCACCCATGCTTTCCATCTCTATGATGTCTGATGTTGTCATATATTGGGAGATAGACAGCCGACAGGCTTTCTCAACAAACACAAATCTTAACGCCTACTTGTATTGTATGAAAATTATGTTATGTGTGGAGCATCATAATGATATGTGATAAGTTTAATAACTAGGGAGAAATATCTACCCCACATACTCTGAAACATTGTATCAACAAATAGCAAAGATTATTTCCTAATATTGAAAATGTGGAAGAATATTCATGGTATCTCTAAAAACATTTTGACCAGGCTGCTAACGCAGCATTTATCACTATAACAGCTCAGTTCTCAGGATTCGTGGGGAACCATTGAGTTGGGTAGTTCTTGCTGGAGACTTTAGAGCTCACATAGTTTGCTGCTTCAGGGGCACTGCTATTGGAGAAATGCCAAAAAGGACAGTCCAATGGGTAGCGGATTTAGGGGAAAACAATAATATTTACATTAGTGAAGGCCTTTAATGAACTAATTTGTGATTTAATGAACTAATTTCTCCAATTAAATGACAGTAGTTTAATATCAGATTACAAAAAAATGAATGGAAACAAATATTATTCACTAGGCCTTGAGATCAACGTAACTGTGTCACTGGGGAGGAGGCTCTCCAGTAACCAAATCAGCGGAATGACACATGTGGGATTTGGGAATCCTCTCCTATGACATGATTGTTCAGCTGTGTTGTCCCTGTGAATTCTTGGATGCTGTGTGGAAAACATTTTTTGTGTGCCGAGGTTATCGTAAAAATAAAATGCTCGGAATGATCTAGTTCATGACCGTCTGGAAGAAAGCATGTCGAAATAAAGCTAAATGTGGATTATTGGCTTGTGAATACGTGTTATATAATGGGATGAATATTTTGAATACGTACCATTATGCATTCCCGACAGCTGAAGAATTCGTTTATCAATATTGTCACCTGATCATGAACAACCTGTTTTTGAGCAGTACATGATTCCGAGTATGTGTTTATATTTGTCATGTTTATGGCAAATATATACAAAGTTCAGAACATGATTACACCTATAGGTCCTGAAATACAACCTCCAGTATATCATGTTTGCAGAATAATATATATCTTGTGGGCAGACTACTGGCCGGTTGGGACAGATGACCAATTTAACGGAAGTCCGGTTGAACATTGTATGTCCTACAGGGTGACATGTCCGAACATCTCAACCAGTTGTTGTCCTCCCAATACATACTGCTTAGTGGTGGTGCTATGACAAACGATGGTGATTAGTTATCTTGGGATGACATATTTGTTCCTTGCTCTCACTAATAGTTTTCTGTTGTTGCATTACTGGGGCCGGCACCAAGGAAAAATACAGATGTTGATTGCAGTTCCGTGAATTTGCCGGAAGTATGATAACCTCTAAATATGATATCATGTGTCATGAAAATGACGCAAATTATGTACAGCTATACGTTTATTTAGTCAATGTCCATCTCTTGTTTATATATATTAGTGTTTAAATTGTCCACTACACATCTTATTTTTTAGCAGTTCTCACCCATTGAATAGTTTTTGAGTGAGAAATGTGCTTAAATGTTCATAATGGCAGGACAATTGACAGGATAACCCCGTGTCATCTTTATGTTTAGGGAATGTTACAGAAAGAGCCAAAATAATAAAGTATGAAGTTGTGGTGATGTGAATGGTATTGTTAAGCAATTCTTTGGCCGCATGTGATTTGGTTCTACAACTGTGCCAGAATGGTACTCTGACAACCCAAATCAATTTGTCAACAATACTATACACTTGGGAATCCCTATCTGCAATCGAGGTTAGTCTTCCACAGACAATTGGGTGACGCCGGCAACTCTATAATAGACAGAAGTGTCCCACTAATTCTGGGTTAATCTAATTCTTACTGTATTGTTCCATTTAGCAGCCATGTCGTCTGTCTCTGTGATGTCTGATGCTGCCATATATTTGGATTTACACCGCCTACAGGAATTCTTCACAAACACTCGAGTCTACTCATATGATGTTCACATGCGATGCTATGCATTATAATAATATAATTTTGGATCATTTGCGTGATGTTATTAATCCGGAATTCCCTTTGACGTGAAGTCTACAAATATGAAGATTTTTGAACATTAAACATTTGAAAGAATACCAGTAGTCATGTCTCATCTAAAAAAACATCACCGATCTGGAAGCTGACGGACAAATGTCGTAGGGAATCATTGATTCGGGTAATTCCCTGTGGAAGTTGAGTGTTGAGATAGTTTGCTGCTCCAATAGCACCGCTAATGGGAAAGTGGGTAGCGGATTTAGGGTTGACAAGATCCTTTATTTTATGCAGAGTAAGTGTCATATTTAAATTAGTCATGGACTACAATGAATTAATTTCTGATTGTAATTGTGCCTTATTAGATATATTTGGTTTGATATCAGATTTTAAAAAGTGAATGGAAATGGTTGATATGTGTTTGTCCTTGAGATCAGCGTATCTGAGTCACCTGGGAAGAGAAGCTTTTTCGTACCTAAATCATCGGAATGACGCATATGGGATTTGGAATCCTCTCCCATTCCATGATTGTGTAGATCTGTTGTCGCTGTGATTTCCGTGCCACTATTATCTCAAATACAATGATGAGGAAGCTCCATTTCATGAACGAATGGAAGAAGGCATAGTGCCACATGCGGGACAGGAACTTCCCACTCGTTCCAGAACATCTGATCTCACCTCCACATCGCTATAGAAAAGGGTTCATGAGGTTCTATGAAATATTCTCGAGTTTGCCTGACAATGGACTTGAGATTGGATGACGGATAAAGCTTTTGTTTGCTCTAAATACTTTATACATGAGTATCGGTTCCAAAGCATACATTTTGATTGATGCATATTATATTATCATGACACCATCATGAAACCGACACCTCTGATACCCATGGAAATACAGGGAATATAGATAGAAATAAATGATCATTGCTTATATCTAACCGTATTCAATGCCACCGAATAACATACGATGTGATTTATGGGTAAATCTACAGCAGTCTCATATGTATGCCTACGGAAGGAACAAACTAGTTAAGTATCAAGGTGTAGCGTCTGGTTTACACCACAGTCCAACAGCCAGGACTATAATGATACATATGTTCTTTTTGCAAAGCATTCGCACAAATATCAAAATTCACAATTTGGGAAAGGCAATAACAGAACAAACACTTCTGCTGGTAATTGAACGCTTACGCCCCCAACTTCAACAAACATACGATGGTTGATAAGTCCGCCTCACGCTGACGTGGTGTATTATCCAAGAAACATCGATTTGATCGATTACTTCACACTGAGGGTTGCCTCAAATCGCTTTCGACTCCACCATTCTGTCACACATGGTTGCTTAGGAATTATGTTAGAAATAATAGTTGTGGTTATATTTGAAACACATATGCATTCCAAATTATAACTTTACATGATTAATCTTTTTCAAAGACATTCGTGATGTGCATTACCTGGCAGCATCATGATAGTGCAAGGCGATTTGTAGTAATATCTAGCACTTACACAACAACAAATGACGATATGGAATATGTTGCCCACGTAGATTCCATGCCCTGTAATATTACTCATCCACTGAGAGATGAAAACATTCCACTTCATACGTCTCGCATCTTTTCAATCCGTATCGAATATAGAAAAAAAAATGAGCGAGCAGCACAAGGTGCGTGGACGGAAGATGTGAAAGGAGTCAATTGAAAACAGAGGCTGCATTGAATTGAAGTATTTGAAAATGTTTTGTCCTCCAGGCAGTTCTAAATGACATCGTCAATAGTCTTCTGTGGACGATAATGAAAGAACTTGCGTGACATGAATGCCTGAGTTAGACTGTCAATGGAGCTATCACAGACAACTCGTAACATACTTAGTGCGCAACAAAACCAATGCCTAATTGATTCGTGGAAACTCGTGTAGAGACTACTGAACACTCGACTTTGTATTATATCAGATATTTAATTACAACACGACTGGCTCGACTTAGTTTGGAATATCACTGGTTATACAATATTATAATGGCTGTATTATGACTGGTTAAAGAACTGGACAGACAAAAGTATAAGAAGAAATCGTAAAAAATTGGGAAAATCTCTTCACACCAAATGTGTTTACCAACAGGATTGAACGCTCCAGTGACACTGCTAATGGAAAATTGAATGCATTTCCCAAATAATATGCCTTGGGATTACATATTTTTTAAGAAAGGGCAGCTATGATGTTCTGTTAAGATGCTGTTCAATCTACAGTGCGTTTTAGAATGTTTCAGCCATCAGAAAAGTTGACTTTGATGTCCGTCTTCTGACAATCATGTGACATCAGTGACATAACGAGCATCAAAATCGATAGCTTATATCCCGTCATAACATAAAATGGACGTGGGCGGTCGCGTTTGATCTCTAACCAAATTTCATGCCAGGGAATGACTCATGCGGGCAGGGATTCCAATTTATTTGAAGCTATGGATCGGTGTTCATTTTTGTCCAGACTTTGATCTGGAAGCAGTAAGTAGAGAAAGCTTACGTAGTATCAAAATCAGTAACAGTTAATAGGTAAAATGTTGTAAGCAATATACTGTTCGCATTTACTTTTACATGGAAAAAATTGAAGTATTACTATAGTGCGTGATAGCTCACGTTTGGCAAGACTGATTTAATATTCTGCATTATACTGCCCGTCATAAGGCTGAGAGTACCATTTGTAATCTGTATTGGAAACATCACAATTTATTCTGCTTGTTCTTCAGATGATAAATTATAGACATATTAAATTTAATTGTGGAAATATGCTAGGGTTAATATGCAGATGGCAGGTACGACATGGCTGTGTTCCTTCATAAATATAGACATGTCGTGTATAAACACTGACTATACCAATCCAACACACTTCGACGTTCTAAAAGTGGATCAGGAAATTGTATATGACAGATACGACATGCTAGAGCAATCGTCCCTTATTGTGACCATGCGGACTATCGTGACGAATCCTCAGGTCAGTGATTGTGTCGAGAGGATGATGTTCTTCGAATTGACCTTCTGCGCAAACATCCCCATCAACTGCAAATGTGATTGTATGTAACGAATATCGCATGAGTTTCTTATCAGTCAGCAAAATATACTGGCGTGTGTATATTTTCTCAAATAACTAACACAAAAATCTTGCAGATATTTGGAAATTACAAAGCAATTACGTGGAGATCTTTTGTTTTGGATGGAGCATGGAGCTTCAACAGTGGTTTCACAATTCATAATTGAAATGACCCATTTTGGAGGTGTTCTTGGGTTGAAATTACCCATAATTCCACATTCAGAGAATATTTCATCCAACATAATGTCATAATTGAAGAATGTTTGAAATTCCTAAAACATTCGAAGGAATCTCAAATTTAGCCCCTCTGGGCGGGTCCACGACTATTGCTTGTCCTTAAGGTGTTTTTTCCGAGCTTGCCACATCATGGCACGTTGAAGTATTTGCCACGTATCACGCATAGATATGAGCATACATGCTCAGCACCAATGCTCATTATCTGCATAATTTATCATAACAGACATTTGGAGCTATTCAGTGTATTCAATCATACAAGAGTTGCTGGTATACAAAGCAGATTTGTAAAAATGCACATATTTAGTAAACCCAAATAACATACTGTACTTCATAGAGTGTATTCCCCCAGAATGTTAGGTGATGATGTGCTAAATATACCAATATCACTCATATTACCTATAATCAATCAGTGTCATTTCAGTTACAACGCTCATCACCAGTAACAATTGTCTAAGCCAGATGTTTCAAAGACAGAAATATACCCAAAAAATGAGTCGAGATGAATGAACCAATCAGCTGGTGATTTGTCAACAATATTAATCTATGAAAAATGTTGCTACAAACAATTTTTGGTGAATCCTAATAATGAAAAGAAATGACTGGTCTTTGCTTTTGGTGATTGAAACCTTTCGTGCTTCCTCTGCTATCAACCATCAAGTACCAATCTGTCAACGACAGCTGATGAACATACCATGCGCTGACGTAACGCATTGTACGACAACCATCCACTTGATTGATTACTGCAGATTCAGAGGCAACAGAACTCACATAATCTCAGTCCATTCCATTTCGTTTGTTCCACCGTATTCACATTACATAATGTGGCATTCAATATGGGCTCACTATCCGAACATAAATTTCGACTCTATACGAGTACATGTATATACACAAATCAAATGAACAATATCACAGAACGTTGGTTCTAGTTTGATGTTGCAGGTCCCATCTTAATGAAAGTGAAAAGGTTTTACAGTTTGTGACAGAGAAGAATCGAAAACATAAACTGGAGATTGGGAAAGAAGCCAAGACCAAATTGGTTTATGGATATGGACGCAAAGACTATTGAATATTCAACTGCTCATTTTCACCAGCCATTGGATGCCAGTACGTCTCTTACTCCAGAACTGTCGAAATCAGTATTGTATATAGTACGACTGATTGAATGGGACATAAAATGGAACATACTCATTTTCAACACTTTAAGTATCAGCAACGAAAAATGAAGAGGGATACATTTATTTATTGCTACGATATACATGTCATCTATAACACCAGAGGAACCTGACAAATGTTCAATTCACATTGATATTCGCCATTTCAACACATTACTGACCGCCGTAACCATAGCAGTTATCAGTAACGGTTCAGTTACCAGGTGTCATTGGGAATCATCACTTTGGGTGTCCCTTATTGGAAGCAGGGGACTGATGCTTCAGTGGTGCTGCTAATAGAAACTTCCACCAACCGGGTTATTGATCACGGGTGGGTTAGATGCAATTCGCAAAGAATATGCAGGAGTGTACATGTATCTTATATGACACAGGCAGACAAAATACCAGTAGATTCGTGCCATATTAAGCTTGGTTAGTATTCTTGGTTGTTCGAGTAATAATGTTTCAATGCTCATAGGGGTTCGGTCATTGAATTTATTCGGAATAATCATGGTTAACATTTTCTTGCCATTTTAGATTCCCCATGTCATAACTCATGGGCAGGTGGAGATGTTTATGTTTGTCAGACAATCAATGTCAATGTCCGGCAAAATGAAGTACATTTATGTAGACTCGTCAATTGTTCAAAACTAGTTTACCTCTTTTACAAAAACGTGTTCATTTCTTGCCAAAGCCAAAGCAAGTGAAATCTCAGAAAAGTCAACTCCATTGCATGTCCCAATAGGTAAGCTTCCACAGTATCATTGTCTATGTGGTTCCGACTTGTATTTTTGGTGTCCACCCATATTGCAAATTCTGCAAAATTTCCCCATGGTTTTTACATAACTAACGATATCAATTGTCCTGACGCTTATTACTGAACAACTCTTTTGCCCATATTCCGTCTCAGAAGTGTGACACAGTCGAGAAATTAATTTTTGCTAGGGATGTGCCCCCGGAAACATGTCTAGTATCATTCAACTAGGTTTCGCAAAGTTTTGGGGATCGTGGTGGAATGGGTGGGGTGGTGGTTGCAGGCACATCTTTTATACAGGCCTGTGTACCATCTCTGACACACAATTCTGTTTTTGTAAAGTTCTAACTCGGTTGTAACTAATGTATTAGAATGAATATTCAATCTCTTGCTTGTCATGTATCTCAGTGTTATGAGAAGTATAACACGATTTTTGGTTTGAAGTCATGCCTCAATCGTATGCTCGAGCTTTGGAATACCAAAAAATGATTTCAATGTACATATTATTACCTAAGCTTATGATAGTATATTCCCATTTCATGTGTTCCATTTCGTTCTACCATCCGTTGTTTTCTTGTTTCAGACATATTTGGGAAGAGAGGACAAGATTGATCAGAAACAATAAACCTGATTAGTGTTTGAGGAGAAACGGCAGCAGGATATTTTCTCGTGGCTCTTGGATACATTGTATGCTGCATCTAAAGTGGATATGCTTGCAGAGTATGACATTTGGAATCGGATACGATCATCGCGAAACACGTCTGGATGGGATCCCCGTGAATGGTAAGTTCTTGGCCCCTAAATTACAATTTATCGCAGAACATCAATAATCATAGTAATGTATATTATACGGTTGTTATATGAATTATAGACGGCACAAAATACATATGTTATGAACGTACTTAGAAACTTTCGGACATTATGTTAAATGTGTTTTATGGTTATTTCAAAATAGGAAACAATATGCGGAAAACACCAGCTATAAGCATCAAATTAAATTTCACGTCATGGTATCATCAGTACGCTTTTAATTTCTCGTTTAATGAATCGCAGCTGTCACACATACATTTCATTCCAGAAGAGTACTTATCATAAATTATATGCATTAGCCTGATGCATTTAAAGGAACATCACTAAGTTGTAAATACTAAGTATGCTCGGTCTGCACAGTCCATTCCCATAAAATGATTGATGGCCAGGAAGGTAATCAAATGGGTTTCAAATGTGCAGTTAATTGTATCACGAGTCATCTACATCCAACATTCTTGCAAATGCAGCTTTCAAAATCACAGACATTTTATACAGTTTGGAACCTCTCTATCCACCCCTCGCTTACTGTTGGGAGACAAAGTTATTATTTTTTCTGTGATTCCGTAGTATCTACTATGCAGATCGTTTATATTGACTACAAGATATATGTCTGGATAGGTTAATGAGATAATTAACATGAGATATATTATCCAAATTATTATTCATCATTTTGTTCAGAACAAAAAGAGTATGATTCGCCATTACACATGGTGGAATATATCACACGGTGCATCCAGTGTCCATCGTTTTATGTTCTGTGAAGAAAGAAGTATACACCGTCGGAGCGAACCGTCAGTGTATAAATAAAATGACCCATTTTGGAGATATTTTCAGGTTAAAATTACCAATAAGTCCACATTTAGAGAATATTTTATCAACATTTTCTGTTTTCAAATGCATAATGTGATGATTGATGAATGTTTGAAAGTCCTAAAAACAATCGAAGGAATTTTACATGTAACCCCTCTGAGCGGGTCCACGACTAGGGCTTGTCCTTGAGGTGATTTTCCGATCTTGCCACATCATGGTACGTTGAAGTGTTTTCCAAGTATCACGCATAGACATGAACATAAATGCTTAGCAGCACAATCTGCATATGTATCATAATAGGCATTCGAACTATTCAGTGTATTCAATCGTGAAAGACTTGCTGGTATACAATGCAGATTTGTAAAAATGCACATGTTGAATATACCCATATATTTCATACTGTACTTCATAGAATGTATCCCCCAGAATGTCAGCTGATGATTTGCTAAATATACCAATATCACTTATATTACCTATAATCAATCAGTGTCATCTCAGTTACACTTTCGGACATTATGTTAATTGTGTTTTATGGTTATTTCAAAATAGGAAACAATATGCGGAAAACACCAGCTATAAGCATCAAATTAAATTTCACGTCATGGTATCATCAGTACGCATTTAATTTCTCGTTTAATGAATCGCAGCTGTCACACATACATTTCATTCCAGAAGAGTACTTAGCATAAATTATATGCATTAGCCTGATGCATTTAAAGGAACATCACTAAGTTGTAAATACTAAGTATGCTCGGTCTGCACAGTCCATTCCCATAAAATGATTGATGGCCAGGAAGGTAATCAAATGGGTTTCAAATGTGCAGTTAATTGTATCACGAGTCATCTACATCCAACATTCTTGCAAATGCAGCTTTCAAAATCACAGACATTTTATACAGTTTGGAACCTCTCTATCCACCCCTCGCTTACTGTTGGAAGACAAAGTTATTATTTTTTCTGTGATTCCGTAGTATCTACTATGCTGATCGTTCATATTGACTACAAGATATATATCTGGATAGGTTAATGAAATAATTAACATGAGATATATTATCCAAATTAATATCCATCATTTTGTTCAGAACAAAAAGAGTATGATTCGCAAATACACATGGTGGAATATATCACATGGTGCATCCAGTGTTCATCGTTTTATGTTCTGTGTTTTGTGAAGAAAGAAGTATACACCGTCGGAGCGCACCGTCAGTCCATTTCTTTCAAATATTGGTAAATCACGTCGGAAATATTGTGCGACATCTTGCGCAACACGACAATGTACATATTCAGGACGCGTTCCAGACGGAGTTAAATGCTCTTGGGAACAATATAATGCAATCAAAGAAATTGTGACACATCGGTGCAGGTTTTGCATGCAAACAGATTATTGTAATATATACGATGACGTGCGCGCGAAACAGGGAATGGGAAAGGTCCATGTGGGATTGATTTATTTAGCATAGAAGTTTGATCAGGCTCTCTTCATAATCCAAGCGTGCTCAATATTAGGGTTTGTAGGCAATCGTCTGAACCTTGTAATAACGGTAGTAGGTCGATTTGCAAATAGTACGTACTTCTCCTGTTTTTAATATAAATAGTACCAATCGTGTACTGATCATTGCCCATAAAAACCTGTTCTCACTAACACACCCTGATATGGTAATACAATATATACGAAATATTTGCCATGAAATTTTCACGAAAGTTTTCATTCTTGGTTAGATTTTTGGTGCATTGTAATCTGATTCCACAGACTTGGTAACATCTTGGAAGCAATATCCCCACCAGGCAAGTGTGGGAAGAGCAATGAGTTATTAATCTCACAAAGCATGAGTGGTCCTTGCTCTTGCCAATGGCCCTCTCTGGTTGAACTGGTGGCTGTGCCACGTGAGGAGGGTTGAGAACTAGTCAAGGTAGTATTGCTATGAACTAGCAATTGGTTTCATTGCTGTATGAAGGACATTGAAATTCCGTCGATCCCAACAATCATGTGACATGACAATGTTTTATACATAATTCGTAAATCAATTACTTAATGCCAAATTTATATCTGAAAATGTTCACAGCCTTCTCTGTTCATGATGTATATAAGTTTCAGAAACCCCACCATGCCTAATGCATTTTTTCTAGATTTGAAAGAATATGAAACAGCTGACAATTAATTCATTTATTGGCAATTCAAAGTTTTTTCTAGAAAACACATGCGCTCGGACAAACCAACGCAATTTGTCACCAATATTATACACTGGGGAATTACAATTTACAATCAGGGGGAGTCTATCTCAGACAGCAGTATTGCCGTGGATAGGCAGTAATAGATAGGATTGTCGCACTAATTCCAGACTAATGCAATTTAGGTTGTATTCCTCCATTAACCAGCTGTGTCGCTTGTTGAGGTGATTTTCTGAGTTTCTGTAGTGCTGCCCACCTATTACACATAGAATTGAACATCACAGACCATGGATTAACCTCAGCAGACATAATGTTTGATGATCGCCATATGCATATGACGATCATCAGATACATCACTCAGTTTACTTAATATCATGTATACCATGGATTGATTCACAGAAGAAGAAGAAGAATTTATTTTACATGTGTGAACGAAAATACACTTAAGTAATAAACAACACACATGCTGGACACCAGAGGAGGAAACCTCATCGAGCTGGTGACCATAACATATTAACTACACAAGAGAGAACAGAAAAAAATTCACACAACAACAACAACTACAAAAAACAATCAAAATATGAAAAGGAACAACAGTAAAATCACGAGTACTAGTAACTGTTTTACAGAATTATATATGAACAATGATACATCAAATTGAAGGTTTGCACACTAAACATATTTATTCAACAAATGATGCTTCACTTTATTTTTGTAGTTTGATAGAGACACTATAGACCTAATTTCTGCTGGAAGAGATTGCCATAAGTTATTACAATAATTATTCAGTTTTAGTTTCCCATAGTTCGTTCTATGTCTTGTAACAGTAAATAATTGGTTATGTCGAGTTATATAGTTAGACACATTAGCATTGGGATTCATTATTTCGTTGAATAAATTCGGCAGTTTACCTTGTGCATAGTTAAACAGTAAGATGTATATTTTATACAAATGTATGTCACTAATTTTCAGTAAGTCAGTACTTTTATACAATATATTGGTTGGATACCTTCTAGGTTTATTAAATAAAATTTTTAGTATCCTGTTTTGCATAATTTGTAGTGGCTGAAGAATGCTACATTTTGCCATACCATACACCTCGACACCATAAGAGATACGAGAAAATATAAAAGCAAAATACAATTGAATTTCAATATTTTTTGTTACACGGTTTCTTATTCGGTAAAATACACCTGTATATTTAAGTAATTTTTGGCAAAGGTTACTAACATGTGGTTGCCAAGATAAATTCTCATCAATGGTGATACCAAGATATAAAGTAGAAGGGGCTCTAGTAATATGTACATTGTTAATTATAATATCATCGACACAATTATGAGCAAGGTTCTTTTTACAATGAAAAATAGTAAAATTTGTTTTATACAAATGCAATGTAAGCCTATTTATATCAAACCACTGTTTGAATTTGAGTATGTTTTTTTTGGATTCGTTAATTAGATCGTGACATTCAGCGTTATGTAAAAACACATTCGTGTCATCTGCAAAAATACGAACTGATACAGTATTGTCAACAACGTTTTGAATGTCGTTTACATAGATTAGAAATAACAATGGTCCTAACACAGAACCTTGCGGGACACCAGTAGTTACATCAGATAAAGTTGAATAAACGCCATTAACATACATCAATTGTTTTCTATCTGACAAATAACTTGAGAGCAATTCATAACATTTACCCCTTAAACCATAATATGATAATTTATTTTTAAGAATACCATGATCAACAGTGTCAAACGCTTTCTTCAAATCAAGATAAATTGCAATGACATTTTCACCTTCGTCAAGGTATTTACGAATGCTATTGGCTATCTCTAATAATGCATATGTTGTTGAATAATTTTTGCGAAATCCAAACTGATAGTCATAAAGACAGTCATGCTTACAAAGAAATTGCCATAGTCTCTTTTCCAGCAGCTTTTCAAGTATTTTGTTTATACATGATAGAAGGCTTATTGGCCGATAATTTTCTGGCAAATTCTTCTCCCCCTTTTTGAATAAGGGGATAACTTTTGCGATTTTGAATCTATTAGGATACACACCAGTGGTAATAACAAGATTAAAAATATGAACAAGAACAGGCACAATGACATGTGAGATACATTTTAACAGTTTAGCACGAATTCCATCAATGCCTGGTGATTTGCCTTCTTTGAGGCTGCCAATTATATCTGCCACCTCAAGATCAGAAGTAGGGTATAAAAATATACTCTGTCTGACTGGTGAAGTCATATATTCCTGGTACCTAGAAGAATCAGTATCGGGCAAATCATTGGCAAGATTTTTGCCAATATTAGAAAAATAATCATTAAAGGCATTGGCAATATCAAATTTGTCCGAGTGACATATATTTTTATATAATAAACTATCAATATAACTGGAGTGACGTTTTTTATTACCCGTCAATTTATTTATCACCGACCATGCTTTCCTGGACGAAGTCTGTCTAGATTCCAGTTTATTTTTGTAATACGTCGATTCGGCTTCATTTAATACCCTGGACAAAATAGTCCGGTACTTTGTAAGCTTTCCCTTACGTTCTATGCTAGGGCTAGATATATATTTACGATATAATGAGTTTTTATGGCATATAGATTTTTTGATCGCAGGTGAGATCCAAGGTTTATCTTTGACCTTTTTCCGAGAGATCTGAACCAAAGGGAAGTGTTGATCATGATTTTCTTGCAGATGATTATCAAATTTTTCTAATGCTGTATTAACGTCAGTACAATTATATACATCATTCAATTTTACAGATTCCATGGCACAGTAAAAATATTATAGGTTCGTTCATTGTATAATCTCACCAAAGGTCGTTTAGACTTTGACAAAACGCTATCGGTTTCGAGGCAACAAAAATTGGGTAAATGATCACTTATATCACAGTATAAGTTACCCGAATGAATGCCACTTGAAATCAATGATTTTGGTAATCGAATAAAGATGTGATCAATCAAAGTTAGTGATGATTGTGTAATTCTAGTTGGTAAAGTGATGCTAGGAATAAATTGGTTGCACATCATCAGTTTCAAGTAGTCGTCATACATCGGGCAGCTCTCAGCCTTTAATAAATCTATATTGATGTCACCAACGAAAAAAGATACACAACGGGTATTGAAAAGGGTAATCACATTTTCAATAGCATTTACAAAATGATGTACATTTCCGCTAGGGTGTCGGTAGCATGCACAGAACATACATTGAACATTGTTTATCTCCATTTCTAGCCAAATATCTTCAACTTGACAGTTTTTGCACCCACATACTAAATTGTCACTAATCAATTTTTTTTTTTCAATTTGAAGCTACCACATGTATTTCTAAAGAAGACGCCAACACCACCTTTTTTAGTAGGTGATGGAACAAACTCAAAGTTATACCCATTCATTATATTAGCGAAAGTTTCAAGGTTGTAACGACCAACTTCAGATAGCATAATAACATATCATATCATGTATTCCCCTGGAAGAGCAGCTAATTTATTTCTGAACATCAAGTCTCATACTAGTACATTATATCTTTTATCAAAAAAAATTCATTACCGAATACTACAACTTTGCTACTGTGATTTGTCAAAACTGAAGACTTCCTGGTGACTGTGAACTTCCTAAAGAACAATACCGATTGCATTCAGTATTCAGGGAAAATACTGCATGTTTCCCAGAGGTGGACTAATGTATGGGCTTGGACGACATCGTTGATAATTGATACCTACAGCGGCTTACTGGCATCCAAGATGTCATGACAGGGGGAGCCTGTAGGGGAAGGACATTTTTATGAATATTTTTTAATTTAAAAGATGTACTGGAAAAAAAAAGTGTGATTGATATGATAAAATGATTATGATGTCAACCATAAAAATTACAAATGTTTAATTCAGTGTAGTATTTGCATATAATTGATTTCTTTGGACTGAAGATATTTCCTAGCAAGGCCTCCCCTCAAATGAGTTGTTTCGCGTTTTCCTGGATAATGTGAGTATCAATCTATTACCACCAATAGTCAGATTTTGATGATGCCAAAAACGAATGTAAAATAGAACATTTTGGAATAGAAACAAAGTAGACCAAATAGTTTATCCAAAGACACACTGGGGTCATCAGGGGCAGATAGTGAGTTAAATATAGTTGTTTCTATTGTCATGATTGTACACCTGATGGAATTAGTATACAACTGCCCAACAACCTATGAAAATTTTTTAGAAATCTGAAACAAACCCCATGGAATAGATATATGACAAATACATATGTACCTAATCACAAGCCAGAAGGCTACTGAGTTGATAGTATCCTCGGGGACAGATTAACGTCTGCCAGCAGTGACACCGTCTCAGCGGTATGAATGTAAGTATCAATCTATTACCACCAATAGTCAGATTTTGATGATGCCAAAAACAAATGTAAAATAGAACATTTTGGAATAGAAACAAAGCCCGACCAAACAGTTTATCCAAAGACACACTGGTGTCATCACGGGCAGACAGTGTGGTAAATGTAGTTGTTTAAAACATATTACGTCGTGCGCAATAAGACATATTACGTCGTGCGCAAATTAACACGATCAGTAGTCATGATATAAAGGCAACAATATATATCTTCTCTCGATCTGTTAATGTGGTTGATTGAATACCGTAATAATTCCAATATTGCAACTACCAGTGTCATGTAACCTGCTATTTATATCAAGATCACGAACCGATCAAGTTCAGTGGGTATTGTTAAGAACAAATTCTGGAATATGCAAATCACTTACTGCTTTCTTTCACATCACATTTCGTTTACCTATATTCAGACTCTCAGTTTATATGAATCATGCATATAAGAAATAGAGAAACCCCGAGGAACAGGGGGTTATTCAACATGGTCGAGGGCAACAGCTCGAGACTATGTTGAATAACTCCCTGTTACTCGAGGGGTTTCTCTATTTTAAACCATACAGAAAACTACTCAGCTGTGACCGGCAGGTGTTTAACCAACATACAGCAATGATATTGATTAAACACCTGAGAGAACAATGCAAGTATGGTTTAACACGAAATAATTGTCCGTATTATTTTAATAATACTGTACTAGTGAGCATTTTATAGTCTAGGATCACCAACTTCAAGTCGGTCTCTCTGACTGCACAATTATTATCCCCGGCAGACCTGTTCACTCCGACACATACTCAACCTCCCGGGAGGCATACACCTCCATGTACAACCATTATTTGGTGCAGGGAAACTGTGCATACACAATTGCCATCTCTGTCAGATGCCCAATTATACTGTTTGGGTGAACAGCATACTAGGGAAGCTTGTTAGGGACATTCACTTTTTTTTCACTTATGATTTTACTTTTTTTCTCCCTGATGACTTACTCCCTGGGAAAAAGCAGAGACACTGGGAAGTAAATATTTAAAACCCGGAAGTAAATATTAAAACCGGGGACTAATTAATATGTAAACCTGGAAATAGATGTTCAAACACAGAAGTAAATAGTCAATCCCGGAATTAAATGTCCAAACCTGGAATTAAATATTAAAACCCAAAATTGAGTATTAAAACCGTGAAATAAATATTCAAACCGGGAAATAAATATTCAGACCCGGAATTAAGTATTAAAACCGGGAATTAAATGTTCAAACCCGGAATTAAGCATTTAAACCGGGAATTAAATATTCAAACTCGGAATTAAATATTCAAACCCGGAATCAAGTGTTAAAACTGGGAATTAAATCTTCAAACCGGGAAATAAATATTTAAACCTCAAAATAAATGTTCAAACCGGGAAATAAATATTAAAACCCGGAATTAAACATTTAAAACCGGGAAATAAATATTAGAACCGGGAATTAAATATTAGAACTTGGAAATAAATGTTTCTGGGCTTTAATAATTATTTCCCAGTTTTAATACCGGGTTTTATTATTTAATTTCCGATTTAAAAACTTAATTCCGGGCATTGATACTTAATTCCAGGTTTGAATATTTATTTCTTGGTTTGAATATTTAATTCTGGGTTTGAACTTTTATTTCCGGGTTTGAATATTTATTTCCCGGTTCCAACATTTAATTTCGGGTTTTAATACTTAATTCTGGGTTTTAATAATTATTCCAGGTTTGTATATTTAATTCCGGGTTCGAACATTTATTTCCAGGTTTTAATATTTATTTCCCGGTTCTAGCATTTAATTCCCGGTTTTAATACTTAATTTCAGGTTTTAATATTTAATCCCAGGTTTGAACATTTAATTCCAGGTTTGAATATATTTAATTCCGGGTTTGGACATTCATTTTTCAGGTTTAAATATTTATTTCCTGGTTTGAACACCTGGTTTGTAGGTTTTAATACTTAATTCCCGGTTTTAATATTTAATTCCGGGTTTTAAATATTGATTTCCCAGTTTCTCTGGTTTTTCCCAGGGAGTAAATTATTCTTCAGAAAAAAAGTTAAATCATAAATTAAAAAAAATTGAATGTCCCTAGCATACAGCAGCGCAGGTGAATGCACAAACAGGGTAACCCATCCATGTATTATCCACGCCTAGCGTTGCCTAACTTTGGTGATCTTACGAGTACCGGTGTGTCATGCTCTACAAGGCTGTATTTTAACTATATGGTATTTGTACATAAAATCATAGTCCCTCGTGGTACCATGAGCTTTCGTACAGATTTAATCTACAAACAAATCGTTGTTGTATCTTGATTATGGAAACAAATCATTAGTCTTTCTTGTTGGTAATGGGGAGCTTGCGTGCTGCCTCTTCAATCAACCATCATACATGTACTAATCTGTCAACAACAGCTGATGAACACACGGCACGATCAACTTGATTGATCACTGCACATTGCGGGGGGACAGAACTCTCATCATCTCATTCCATTGAATTATTCTGTGACAAATTCGTTTGTTCGTCAGTATGTGACATTCGAACTCACCAAGCCACCAATCCGTTTAACCCTATGCCACCTAGAGTTGCATTTTGTTACTACCTCTGGTTATCTAGAGTTGCCTTTTGTCTGTGTTTTCGAGATGTGTGTATCTGTCATTGTATCGTTCACATCTTCGCAAATATTTGTAGCACTTCCAATTATGATTTACCGACAGAACGAAGAGAACATTCTGATTCACATACAGCAAAAATCTTCGTTAAGCTTCAAAAAGTCTTTTCTGTGGAAGATCCCAACTTCAAAGATATCTAAGTATTCCCAAATTAATTCAGATTCCCATGGGTGGCTCTGAAAATACCTCAGGTAGCATAGGGTTAACCTCATATGTGCGAATCACGTCAACAATATCAATACAGAATGCAGGATCTAGATCTGGTGTTGTACATGTAGTTGCCTTCATGATGAAAGGAATTCGATACTTTTTTGCAGTTTGTGACAGAGTAGGACCGAGAACGTAGACTTAAGGCCAAAAGACTTATAGCACCAACATTAAGGCCAAAAGACTTATAGCACCACATTCTATTTTATTTAGCAAATTAACTAATGAATGTGGAACATTTGAAGTATTATACGAATGATAAATTCACTGGTGATGATAGCAAATATCATGCCATATTCAAAGTGTAGGTATGTGACAATTTTAATTATCAAAGCATGTTATAGATTGTCAGTCTGTACACTGTTAGAAAAAGAACTTGTAACAAAGTCTAGTGCAAAATGGTTCATGGAAATGGAGATTGCTGAATCTTTTCATTGCGTCAGAAATTGTATTCCGTAAGTCATTATTATATTGAAAAGCTGGATGAATGAGATTTAAAATGAAATATACTATTTAGATATACAACTCACATTCATTTGGTTATTTGTCATTTGTAGAACACATTATTTATCCCCATCAGCACAACAGTTATCGCCAGTAACGGTTCAGTTCCCATGTGTCACTGGGAACCATCACTTTGGGTGTCCCTTATTGGAAGCAAGAGACTTCCACAGGGTTTGATGCTAATGGAAACTTATAATGGAAACTTATAACTCCAATATCAGAAACTGCTAATGGAAACTTATAACTCCAATATCAGGGTTATTGATTAAAGGGTTGGTGAAATTGCTTTTCAAAACTGGTACATAGCAGCATTTCATATATGGCACAGACAGATGTAACAGAATAGAAATAGAATTGTGTCATAAAAGGATGGTATCGTGGGTTTAGTATGAGATCGAATGATATTTATTTTGGGTTCATCAGGCTCTGATCATTGAATTTATTGGCAATAATTAATTTACATTATGTTGCTAGTCTCCGAATCCCTAATTACTCAAGGACACCTAGAAACGTATATGTTTTGAGATAAGACAACAGAACAGCGACCAGATCGATGAAAGATTCCAGGCAGTTGATATCGATGCTGTCATCCAGCCTCAATGTACAGCCTAAAAATTAAGTTCATGGAAACTCGCTTCCAGTGTCTGCCACCTAAATGACCAACCTCGAATTAACGTAGTTTTATGGGGACTCGTTTGACGCTCGACACCAGTTTACCCCTCTCCTAATAACATGTATAATTCTCGTGATTCTTGCTAATGCCAAGAAAGTCAGACCCACAAAAAATACAACTTGCCAATTACCAGGTTTAGCTTCATTGACATTCCACAACCATGGGGACTCCGTACTACTCTCTTCATATCCTTCAATCAAACCCAAGAAAATGTTCGTGGTGTGATTGAGTTCGTGGAGTATAGATCTAGTTGATGACATGAGTGACTTGAGTGACTTTACTGAATATGATACCAGTTTCAGCATGGAGTGAGTGACAATATATGGTCGGCCAGTAGTGGGGGACGAAAAAAAACACGGGAATATTCGCTTCTCACTAATCACAAATACTAGTATACAAGGGTGGAGGCTTTGTGGTCCATACCCCGCTATTGTCATCATCTCCCAATAAGTCACTTTTTCATTCCTGACAGCTTGTCAGAGTTATAGTGTCATTTGTATTGAGTTACTTGTGATCTCGAAATTCCTTAAACCTATATTTGTAGAACAGACCGAATGTAATAGAGCAAAACCTGTCTGGTGAGGCTATGTGACTGTCCTTGCAGAGGGAGTCCTGCATTGGTACGCATAGTACCAATCACATGGTTGTATGTATTCCTATCAGTTCTATCTATCTAATTTCAACGAAGATCGAATATCAATAACATTCATTGTCTGAAATCCTTCGCATTCCTTATATTCAGTTGCAGTGTCCTTGTCTATCTATCTGTCTATTGAACGAACAACTTAATGATCAAAGGCCGGCCGTATTTATGTAGTTATTTGGGGCATTTCTCAGAGCTCACATTCCCTCATTGATGGCCGACAACGATGAGAGATTGTAATGCTTTAGTGGTAATGTTAATGGATGAATGGATTATTGCTTTAATGGTAATGGATGAATGCTCTCTGCGACGCAACTTTTTTTTTGTTTTTCCCGTACATTTCTAGCTCAGTTATAAGTCTTGTATGTGAAAAGGAATAATCAATCTCTTACATTGCATTTGTTATATCGATAAGACTTACTGTCTTGACAAGAGTTATCATGGTTTCCCGTTTCTTGAAACTATGCCTCAACGGGCATGCTCTAACTTTGGAAATGCCAACAAAATGACGTATGAGTTATTATATAAAACTATGAGATAACATATACCCCTCATATATTCCACCTCATTCTACTGTACTACCATTATCCGTTGTTTGTTGTTCCAGACATAAACGAGAAAAATGGGAGAAGACCGATCAAATAACAATAAACTGGATTAGTGCTTGTGGAGGAACACAACAGCAGGATATCTCGTACTTCAAGGATATATTGTGTTCTGCAACTGATGTGGATATGGTTGCAGAATTTGACATTAGACATGGGATATGAATAATTTGAACCACATCTGGCTGGAATCACCATCAAAGGTAAGTTTATGGTTCAACAATTGCCATTCACCAAACAACTTTTAGGATTATAGGTTGTTATATGAACAACATATAAATGGTACAGAAACATTTACTGACTCTTCGGACATCACGATAATTGCATTTCATGGATAACTCCAAAATAATAAAACTATACGAGAGAACTCCAGTAATAAGGATCCCATAAACAATGATAAAACTTCACGTCATTAGTGTTTGCTGGTGTCACCAGTAGAAGTCTACACTGTTAATGTCTGGTGTAACGAATCGCAGCTGAGACACATACATTTCATCTGAGAAGAACATTTATTATGAGCTATATGCACTGGTCCAATGCATTATGCAGAACATCACTAAAATGATTATAATTACTCTAAACAATCAGTCTGCACTATCCATTTCCATAAAATGATTGATGATCCTGCCA
Source organism: Terebella lapidaria (assembly GCA_949152475.1). Lineage (NCBI taxonomy): Eukaryota > Metazoa > Annelida > Polychaeta > Terebellida > Terebellidae > Terebella > Terebella lapidaria. The sequence continues at coordinate 21,992,837 of OX424567.1, forward strand.
TCTTTTGAAGCTTGTATGGCCAGAAAGGATACCGGATGGGTTTCATATATCCAGTTAATGGTATCATAAATCATCTACCCCAAGCTCTTTGCAAATGCAAAGTTTCCTCCTTGGTGAACAGTCTTGCTATACAAAAACACTGTAACAGTTATGCTATTCTGTGATTCCAAAGTATCCACCATGATTACTGTTTTTATTGACAACATGTTAAAATAAGTTATGATCATAGAAATCATGAAACATCCGTCTGTGTTTTGTATGAGAAAAATTGATAATATGCAAGATGGCTGTGTGCATAATGAGTTCCATATGGGTGAATTATTTGAACATGGAAGCTTGGTCAAGCTTTGTTTTCAGTTTAAGTCTTCAATATTCGAGTTTCTTGTTCAATCATGAAAACCTTGCTGTACTAGACCCATTCGTAAATATCACTCACTTCGTCTTGTTCAGGATTGAAGATTCCCTGTAAAAGCGAATGTTTCCTTATACACATTCGTAAAAATGGCAATAGAATAATATATGTTCACCATGAGTTTTTAAAGCTTGCCATACCGAGTAATTCATTTCGGTTTTTTATTTTCTCCATGGTAATATGATTTTTAGCTATAATTCGTTGTCTGGCCAATTTTAATCATTTGGAAAATCAGTAGCATTGACATTATGCATGGAAACTAATTATCAAGACTTAATCAGCATATTAGCAACTAATTTCCTGCAAAGGTCAAAACGATGCAGGAGAGTTCTCAAGTAAAAACTGTGTTGTATCTACGTTATAGGTTACCATATGAGCCTGTCACATAAAGGTGTCATGCAAAGGTGAACAGCAATGAAACAAAGTAAATAATTGTCCTATTATTACCGGGCTGTCTTCACGAGCTGAAACTTTGTTGAACAAATTAAAATTGAGAGTAATTTCCACAACATAGAGACAAGAGAAACTTGTAGATGAAGTATGTAATAAAGCACGCATATATCTTCAGATATTATATATATCGTTATACCTCCAGGACAAAACTCTCGGAGCTGTAAACTATGTTATATAGTTTAAATCCACACAAAACAGTGAGTATATCAAATTTTCAATTTGGTGATGCAATTATGACATGGTATTCTCCTATTTTTAATATGGTGTTTACTTATATATGCATGAGATGTGAAATAACGACATTGTCAATGGGTTTCAGTAGAAGCCGGTGAAAGACCTTGCGTGACCTGAATGATGGATTGAAACTGATAATGACGGTGCCACAGAGAGTCTTGTAGCACATTTAAACTATGGCGAAATTGATAAAGCTAAAGTCGGTATAGAATGAGAACACATCTTTAAACCCCTGACATAGTTCTTGGAATCCTTTAGATATCACAATCATGTGCCTGGAACTCTGAAATGCACTTATCCACTATATCAAATAATTCATATAATACCATAATTAGTTGTTGGTGAAAATCGAGAGGAATAATCCATGATTCGACAAGTGACAATCATGTTCAATACTATAACGATTTATCGACTGTTCACATTACGACATTGAACGCGATTGCACCGCAGTCACATGCGCCTGGCATACTCATTCCAGGCGAGTCAGCACCTCTCATAAATGAGCATTATTCATATCCCCTATCGCAACAGGTGACAAATTTAGCAAAAGCCTCGTTCAGCATTATTCTTCACCACTTAATGCCTGCGCCATACACACTGCCTAATAGGACTACTGGGACAAGCAAGTGGGAGAGGGAAAATGAGTAATTACTTTCGGAAGAGATAAGTGATCCTTGCTCTTGCCAATCGCTTTCTCCAGCCGAACTCGTGGCTTTGCACCTAAATACGGTTGAAAAAAGTCGATGTAGTATTGCTGCGTATGGGAAAAATAAAGTTTTGTCGGAACCAGTAGTCATATGACATGCAAAATGACAATGATTGTTTTATACATAATTCGTGAAGCAAACACGTATTGCTAAATTTATACCTGAACATGTTCGCAGGTTTCTCTGTTCATATGATGTATACAAATTACAGAAACCCTCTGCCTACTGCATTTTTGTATTGAGACTATGAAACAGAATATGGAAATGAATTAAATTAATTTACAATGCAAAGAATATCATCAATGGGTGGTCTTTCAAGTTGAATGGAATGTTGTTGTATTTTTGGAAAAAAACATGCATTTTGACTAACCAACTCAATTTGTCGCCAATAGTATACACTTGGGAATTACAATTTACAATCACGGGGAATCTAGCTGAGAATGTTGTATTGCAGTGGTTAGACAGTAATAGATAGGAGTGTCGCAGTAATTCTCGACTAATGCATTTTAGGTTGTACTTGTCCATTAGCAAGCTGTGTGTTTTCTGGCTTGCAGCATGTTTTCTACGAGAATATATAATAATTCAATCACTTTGTTGAATACCTTATGTGACATTGATAGATAAAGAATTGCCTGGAATGAATATTCGATGAACATATCTCAGGCCAATCCCAAGCCAGTTAGTTGTTAACGATATCTAGACCTAATAGGATCATCGATATGGACGTGGAGATATTCCTTTCACTAGAACAACCAGAGCCAGAACGACCCCCAGGTTTTCCTTCTGAGGATAACTGTTGAAATCATGATCGTATTGTGAAGATGGTTGAATGGGATTCAAAACTCAGAATACCCAAGGAAATATAGCTATCCAACTTACATCGATAAACTTGTCATTTGTAGAACACATTACTTATCCCCTATAAACAACAGTTATCACCACTTTGGTGTCCCTTATTGGAGGCAAGAGACTTCCACAAGGTTTTTATGCTTGAATGGCACTGCTAATGGAAACTTCCACCAACTCCAGTCTCATGGTTATTGATTGAGGCGTTGGTAAAATGTTTCACTACGAATATTATACAGAGGTATAAAATATGACACAAGCAGATGCAACAAAGCACCAGTAGACTTGTGATATGTTGGGCTTGATATGTATTCTGGGTTTCAAATGAAATCAAGTTATATTTTTGTGCACCTATGCTCATTAATTTTAATGGTAATATTGAATAAAATTTTGTTGCCACTCTTTGTTGCCACTCTTAGAAGAGAAGGTTATCACTATTGGAAAGATAGAAACATAGATGTTTTGAGTTAAGACAATAGAACGACAACCAGATAATTGAAGGCTTCCAGGCTTGATATCAATGCTATTATCCATCCTCAATGACCAACCTAAAAAAAAACTATATAGACTCGCTCCCATGCACGTCAACGACCAACCTCAAGGCAAAATAGTTTGATGGAATCTCGCTTAATGTTCGATACCAGTTTATGCATCTCCTTGTGACATGCTAATTTCTTGTCAATACATATACAAGTCAAATCCAGAAAGACAACTCCATGGCATGCTACAAAAAAATACTTCAAGGCGACCGCTGTCCATGTGGTTCCGACTTTTTTTCGTTCTCTATTATTGGATAACCTTTTTGCAAATTGTTTGTCTCGGAAATGAGAATCGTTTGTGCTACGTGGGGAAGATAAATGTTTTCTCCTATAGATCTGTGGCGTCTAGCCAATTACCAACTTTAGCTTGATCATTATTCGACAACCTTGTACCAATCTTCTCATAAACCCCAGAAAATGTTCGCGGTGTGATCTGAATATTAGCGATATTACATGGGTGACTTCCCTGAATATGATATCAGGTTGAGCACGGCGGTGGGGTACGGACAAAATCTAATCTCACTCAACACAACTACTAGTATACACGGGATGGGCTTTTGTTGTTCATACACTGTAATTGCTAACATATCCCAAGAAAGCAATCTTTTCATTCCTGTCAGCTTGTTCTTGTCGTCAGAGTCTGCTGTCCCGCTGGTCTTTTTTATGGTGTCATTTGTATTCAGTTACTTGTGATCACGAAAATCATTAAATATATGTTTGTAGAGCAGACCGAATGTAATAAATCAAATCCTGTCTGGTGGGATACATGACTGTTCTTGGGGAGGAAGTCACGCATTGGTTCGCACAGCTCCAATCATTCATGGTTGTATGTATACCTGTCAGTTCCCCCTATCTAGTTTCAATGAAGATCGAATGTCAATTACATTCATTGCCCGCATTTCTTATATTTAGGGGATGTGTCCCTGTCTTTTCCCTATCTTCTCAATGGTCAAAGCCCGCATTTATGTAGTCATTTGGGGCAATTCTCGGAGCTCAAACTCCTTCATTGATGGCCTACGACGATGAGAAATTTTAATGCTTTAGTGGTAATGCTAATGGATATATACCCTCTCTGCGACGTATCTTTGTACATTTTGTTTCCGTACATTTTTATCTCATTTGTAAGTCATGTATGTGAAACGGTATATTCAATCTCTTGCATTTCATTTGTTACAACGATAAGACTCGGGCAAGAGTTATCACGATTTCCCGTTTCTGAAATTATGCCTCGACATGCATGCTCTAACTTTGGAACTACCTTCCAGCTGTATATGCTATTATATATAACTATGAAATAACATATATTCCCTTTCATAGATTCCATTTCAATCTACTCTGCTACTAATCTCCGTTGTTTCTTGTTCCAGACATATACCAGAACAGTGGGAGAAGACTGATCAAATAAAAATAAACTGGATTAGTGCTTGTGGAGGAACACAACAGTAGGATATTCCGTATCTCAAGAATACATTGTGTCATGCAACTAACGTGGATATGGTTGCAGAATTTGACATTAGAAAGGGGATATGAATAATTCGAACCAGTGGAATCACCGTCAAAGGTAAGTTTACGGTTCCACAATTGTCATTCACCAAAGAAATATTATAGATTGTTACATGATGGACAAAAAAGTATAGATGGTACAGAAGCATTTACTGAATTTCCAGACATCAAGATAATTGCATTTTATGGATAACTCCATAATATCAATGATAATTTGCGAGAGAACTTCAGTAATAAGGATCCCACGAAACTTCACGTCATTAGTGTTTGCCGGTGTCACCAGTACACTGTTATTGTCTGGTGTAATGAATCGCAGCATACATACATTTCATCCCAGAAAAGCATTTATTATAAGCTGTATGCATTCGTCCAGTGCATTATGCAGAACATCACTAAAACTGGTTATACTTAGTATGTATAATCGGTCTACATTATCCATTTCTATAAAATGATTGATGATCCTGCCAGCTTTTGAAGCTTCTATGGCCAAAAAGGATACCGGATGGGTTTCATATGTGCAGTTAATTGTATCATAAATCATCTACCCCCAAGCTCTTTGCAAATGCAAAGTTTTTCTCCTCGGTGAACAGTCTTGCTGTAGGAAAACATTGTAACAGTCATGATAATTTGTGATTCCATAGTATCCATCATGATGACTGTTTGTATTGACAATATATTAAAATAAGCTATGATCATAGAAATCATGAAATATCCGTCTGTGTTTTGTATGAGAAAAATTGATAATATGCAAGATGGCGGTGTGCATATGAGTTCCATATGGGTGAGTTATTTGAACATGAAAGCTTGATCAAGCTTTGCTTCTAGTTTAAGTCTTAAATATTCGAGTTTCTTGTTCAATTATGAAAATCTCGCTGTACTAGACCCATTCGTAAATATTACCCATTTCGTCCTATTCAGGATTGAAGATTGCCTGTTAAAGCGAATGTTTCCTTATACACATTCGTAAAAATAGCAATAGAATAATATATGCTCACCATGAGTTTCTAAAGCTTGCCATACGAAGTTATTTATTTCGTTTTTTTAATATTTTTTTCATGGTAATATGATTCCACATCTTATTAGCAAAATTCGTTGTCTGGGCAATTTTAATCATTCAGAGCATCAGTATCATTGACATTATGCATGGAAACTAATTATCAATACCTAATCAGTATAGCAACTAATTTCTTGCAAAACGATGCAGGAGAGTTCTACTTCAAATCTAAAGAAAATATCTCGGTGAGAAAATATTGTACAACCCTTGTGACGCAAAGTAATTACTGTGTTGTACCGGCGTATTAAGTTAGCATATTAGTCTCTTACTTTATGGTGATACGTTTTTTTGTGAACAGCAATGAAACAAAGTGACTAATTGTCATATAATTACAGGGCTGTCTTCCCGAGCTGACACTTGGTTGAACATATTAAAATTGAGAGTTATTTTCACATCATCGAGAACTTAGCCTTTCTCAAGAGGAAATTGTAACTAAAGTTCGTAATAAATAGTTTAAATCTGAAATCACGGATGAATTTCACAGAAAACAGTGAATATATCGAATTTTCCATTTGGTGATACAATATTGACATGGGATTTTCCTATTTTTAATATGGCGCTTACTTACATATGTATGAGATGTGGACTCATTGGAATCAATTTGGAAGAATATTCGTATGTCTATTGATTAGGTTATTTTATACCTGTTTGGCTGGGATCAACTACATTGTCAATGGGTTTCGTTGGAAGCCGATGAAAGACCTTGCGTGACCTGAATGATGGATTGAAACTGATAAAGACGGTACCACAGAGTCCCCTGCGACACATTTAAACTATGGCAAAGTTGATATTGGTAAAGTCGGTATAATATGTGAACACATTTTGAGCCTCGTATAACTTTTGAAATCCTTCAGATATAATAATCATGTGCTTGGAACTCTCAAATGCAATTACCCCTATATCAAATAACTCATATAATATCATAATTTGTTGTTGGTGAAAATCGAGAGGTAATCCATGATTCCACAACTGACCACCATGTTCAGTACTATAGCGATTTATTATATGTTCACATTATGACAATGAACGTCGCTTGCACCGCAGTCACATGCGCCTGCATACTCAGTCTAGGCGAGTCAGCACTTGTCATAAATGAACATTGTTCATATCCCCTATTGCGACAGGTGACCATTTAGCAAAAGACTCGTTCAGCAATATTCTTCACCAGTTGATGCCTGCTCCAAACACACTGCCGAGTAGGACTTTTGGGACCAGGCAAGTGGGAGAGGGAAAATGAGTAATTACTTTTGGAAGAGATAATTGGTCTTTGCTCTTGCCAATCGCTTTCTCCAGCCGAACTGATGGCTTTTCCCCTAGATAAGGTTGAGAGCAAGTCGATGTAGTATTGCTGCGTATGGGAAACAATAAAGTTCTGTCGAATTCAGTAGTCATATGACATGACAATGATTGTTTTTTTTTTTTACATAATTCGTAAAGCAAACATGCATTGCCAAATTTATACCTGAACATGTTCGCAGGCTCCTCTGTTCATATGATGTATGAAACGTACAGATACCCCATGCCTACTGCACTTTTGTATTTGAGAATATGAAACAGCTGAAAATGATTTGAATTAATTTACAATTCAAAGAATATCATCAATGGGTGGTATTTCAAGGTGAATGGAATGTTGTTGTTGCATTCTGACCAACCAACTCAATTTGTCACCAATATTATACACTTGGGAATTACAATCTACAATCACGGAGAATCTAGCTAAGACAGTTGTATTGCAGTGGATAGACAGGAATTGATAGAAGTGTCGCAGTAATTCCCGACTAATTCCCGGCAATTTAGGTTGTACTTGTCCATTAGCGAGCTGTGTTTTTCTGGCTTGCAGCATGTTTTCCACTAGAATATATATCATTTAATCACTTTGTTCAATACCTTATGTGATATTGATAGATAAAGAATTGCCTGGAAAGAATTTTCGATGAACATATCTCAGACCAATCCCAAGCCAGTTAGTTGTTAACGAGATCAAGACCATATAGGATCATCGATATGGACGTGGAGATAATACACTTTTATTGATTTCACCAGAACCGGAACGACCTCCAGGTTCTCACTGAGGATAACTGTTAAAAATCGTTATCGTATAGTGAAGATGGTTGAATGAGATTTAAAATTCAGAATATAGCTATCCAACTCACATCGGTATACTTGTCATTTGTAGAACACATTACTTATCCCCTATAAACAACAGTTATCACCACTTTGGTGTCCCTTATTGGAGGCAAGAGACTTCCACAAGGTTTGATGCTTCAACGGCACTGCTAATGGAAACTTCCACCAACTCCAGTCTCATGGTTATCGATTGAAGCGTTGATAAAATGTTTCACTGCAAATATTATACAGAGGTATATAATATGACACAGGCAGACGCAACAAAGTACCAGTAGACTTGTGATACGTTGGGCTTGATATGTATTACAGGGTTCAAATGAAATCAAGTTATATTTGTGCACAACTATGTTCATTAATTTTAATGGTGATATTGAATGAATTTTTTTTGCCACTCTTTGTTGCCACTCTTAGAAGAGAAGGTTATTATTTTTGGAAAAATAGAAACATAGATGTTTTGAGTTAAGACAATAGAACGACAACCAGATAATTGAAGGCTTCCAGGCAGTTGATATCAATGCTATTATCCATCCTCAATGACCAACCTAAAAAAAAAACTATGGAGACTCACTCCCATGCACGTCAACGACCAACCTCAAGGCAAAATAGTTTGATGGAAACTCGCTTAATGTTCGATACCAGTTTATGCATCTCCTTGTGACATGCTAAGTTCTTGTCAATCCATAAACAAGTCGAATCCAGGAAGACAACTCCATGGCATGTTACAAAAAAATACTTCAAGATGACCACTGTCCACGTGGTTCCGACTTTTTTTCGTTCTTTATTATTGGATAACCTTTTTTGCAAATTGTCTGTCTCGGAAATGAGAATCGTTTGTGCTACGTGGGGAAGATAAATGTTTTCGCCTATAGATCTGTGGCGTCTAGCCAATTACCAACTTTAGCTTGATATTTGACAACCTTCTACCAATCTTCTCATATCCTTTAATTAAACCCCAGAAAATGTTCGATGTGTGATCTGAATATAAGTGATATTACATGGGTGATTTCACTGAATATGATATCAGGTTGAGCACAGCGGTGGGGTAGGACAAAATCACATCTCACTCAGCACACTTACTAGTGTACACGGGATGGGCTTTTGTGGTTCATACACTAAATTGTCAACATATCCCAATAAAGCAATATTTTGTTCCTGTCAGCTTGTTCTTGTCATCAGAGTGTGTTGCCCTGCTGGTCTTTGATGAGCTATGGTGTCATTTGTATTCAGTTACTTGTGATCACGAAAATCATTAAATCTATGTTTGTAGAGCAGGCCGAATATAATAGATCAAAACCTGTCTGGTGGGATACGTGACTGTCCTTGGGGAGGGAGTCGTGCATTGGTACGCATAGTTCCAATCACTAATGGTTGTATGTATACCTATCAGTTCCTCCTATCTAATTCTGATGAAGATCGAATATCAATTACATTTATTATCTGCAAGACTTCGCATTCCATATATTCAGGGGATACATCCCTGCCTTTCTATCTTTTCAATTATCAAAAGTCCGCATTTATGTAGTCATTCGGGGCAATTCTCAGAGCTCAAACGCCCCCCTTTGATGGCCGAAAACGATGAACAATTTTAATGCTTCAGTGGTGATGCTACTAGATACTTGCCTTCTCTGGGACGCATTTCTGTCCTTTTTCCGTACATTTCTAGGTCAATTATAATTCATGTATGTGGAAAGGAATACTCAATCTCTTATATTTCATTTGTTATAACGATAAGACTCATTGTTTTGACAAGAGTTATCACGATTTTCCGTTTCGGAAATTATGCTTCAATGTGCATGCTGTATTTTGGAACTAACTTCCAGCTTTACATGCTATTATATACAACTATGAAATAAGATATATTCCCTTTTACATATTCCTTTTTTTCCACAGTACTACCATTATCCGTTGTTTCTTGTTCCAACACATCAACGGGAGCTGTGAGACAAGACTGATAAAAAACAATAAACTGGATTAATGCTTGAATAGGAACACGACAGCAGGATATTCTGTACATCAAGGATACATTGTGTTCTGCTACTAGCGTGGATATGGTTGCAGAATTTAATGTGAGAAATGGGATAAGAATAATTTGAAGCAAGTCTGGCTGGATTCAACGTAAATGGTAAGTTTTTGGTTCCAAAGTTCCCATTCACCAAAGAACTATAAAAGGTTGTTATATAAATGACACAAAAGTATTGGTGGTACAGAAACAATTATCGACTTTCTGGACATCAAGATAATTGCATTTTGCGGATAACATCAAAATAAGAAAAATATGCGAGAAAATTCCAGTAATGAGGATCCAATGAAACTTGACATCATTCGTGTTTGCTGGCGTCACCAGTAAAAGTCTACACTGGTAATTCCTGGTTTAATGAATCGCAGCTGAGACACATACATTTCATTCCAGAAGAGCACTTATTATGTGTTATATGCATTTGTCCAATGCATTATGCAGAACATCACTAAAATGATTATAATTACTAGGCATAGTCAGTCTGCACCATCCATTTCCATAAAATGATTGATGATCATGCTATCTTTTGAAGTTTCTAGGGCCTCAAAAGACACCGTGGGTTTGATATGCTCAGTTTATTGTATCATAAATCATCTACACATAACATTTTTGCAAGTGCAGAGTTCCAATTCAAAGATATTTACTAAATACCTTGCCATACTTTCAAGCACAATACAGAGAATCCATGTAATGTACACTCTTGCTCAAAATGGTTGTTTCGTGCTTGATCGAGTGCATTTTGTTAAAATTCGGACATTTTGTACCCTTGAAATGGTTCGAACATCCTTAGCTTTTGGAGTTATACTCTTCTGGGATTGTTCTATCCCTAAGCAAGATTTGAGAAACATATCGGAACATTTAATCTGTTTAATAAAAGAGTGTTAAGAGGTCTGTCACAATGGGCATCAAATGCCGCATACAAAAAGGCCGGCATTTATGTTCATTTCTTTCATCCTGCTCGTGTTTCTGACCTTTGGAAAGTGTCATATACGTGATACTGGGGCCTACTAGTATTACCTCGAATTAAATCAAATGCTTGCATATTGTGATGCTGGGCTGCACCACGGAGAGATCAACATACGCCTCCGGGTATCCAGACAAACTTTCAACAGAGTGCTCTGGAGACGTGCAGCAACCGGAAGTGTTAGTCCTGGTAAGTCAACGGGTTGGCCTTGTATCATCTCAGACAAAGATGACCACATAATAAACCTTGCATTGTGCAAGAATTCCCCCATCAACGTGACGTTCTGGTCATGCCCCAACCCTCCGTGAGCCCGGATACGAACCAAATAGAGCACCTTTGGGATTAGTTGGGTCATGCTGTGAGGCGCAGGAATGTCTAACCTGTAAACTTGCGAGATTTGGGCCAGGCTTTAACGAAATATTAATTTTTTTTAGTTTTTATGGTTCTATCGTTGAGGTTGGCGACCGACGAGGTACGAGAGCCTCATGCCTGTTTTCAAAATAAAAGTTGTATTTTTTTTCAAAAGGCAAGCAAAATCATCCCTGCACGTAATCGTAAGATGATCTATAGATACTCCATTTTGGGGAAGCTTTGGAAAAGCGAATAATATGTAGGGAAAGTGAATAGTATGTATACAAATATATCACAACAATGATGTGTGATGTTACTTTCAAGTGATAACAGTGCATACTCGATTTCATTCAACGCATATCATTTGCAGTGCAACGATAATCATTTTTTCAATGGTAGAGAAATGACAATAGACGAAAAGGCAATGAGAAAAAATCCAAGATCATATTCAGAATCTGCTTCGCAGGACAAAAAATTGATCAGGAGATTCTCATCATTCATGCATACTTGAATGCACATTGACATTATTCGTTCTCAAAAATCCATATCGTCCGATCATGAGGAAAATATCAATAATCGAGACTCCGTTTACTTGTGCCATCTATTATAACAACACAATACCTGCGTTCGTTCCAAATATCATCCACAGGTGGGCACATGATCGTAATACTTTCCAACCCACCTGGTCGTTTTAGTTACAACCTTAATTGCTGATTGTGTCTGATTTCCAGGATGCTCCAATATGTCTTCACATTTGTGCTGACTTTACTTTTTTTCTGATAAATTTCGATAAAGCTCTGTTAATTCTAAGTGTGTTACAGGGGTATTCGTAGTAACGCAACTAACTGTTTCAATCAATTGCTCATGTCACACAATTTATTCAATAATCTGCCACAGAAACCGATTGACAATGTCCTTTTTCCCCTCCAAGCAGGTCAAAAATAATCAATTATGTGGGCACACTAATAGCGCAAATAACTCAAGAGCGAGCAGTGATTGATTCAAATGAATGAATCACAGCTATTCTCATCGGGACCAGAGAGCATCTGAACTAGACACTTGCTGATAAGAAGCTAGATTTGACAAACACCTGTACAGACACTTACAGCTAAACTCATTTAGAAAACAGGTGGATATGCCAGCATGACATACGAAAAGGCTGATCTAGACAACGTTGATCTGTCTGAAAAATTGGTCTTGATATCAAAATATGAATGTCTTTTTACGGTACTTTATTTTATCCACACACTAGCCATATCTGCTGATAATGACGACCAAGCAAAGCGTATTTACGGGCACGTATTTGCATAATTTCTTTCGGGGCACATATACGTGAATGGTATCAACACCATCAGCCCTTGTCATGGCGAGGTAATGAGAGTGCTCCTGAGTCGGATAATTTCCTCCGTGAAACCCTCCAGGGAAACCAACCAGTCTGTATGCTTGAAGTTGTTCCTCGCTGTGGAAATCCTACGACAACCGTCGTGGCAGCTTAGTGGTGACGAGTTGGTTTTGGTTGTGCAAATTATTTAATTATTGTGCAAAAATCAAACTTTGTTGTTGAATCACTACTTCCACAACAGAACTAAAATGCAATCGATGGTTTGTGACCTTTTTACTATATGCAGAATGTTATATATTTCCTCTATTTCTTTCTGATAAACTATTTAGGTGGCAACTTATTTGTGGCTATTTATTTGCCAGCTGTGATGCGACTGAAATCAAGAAATAATGATTGATAATCTGGACTGGTTATGATTCGACACTAAATTATGACACCATATGTAATAACTTCACACTCTCCTGTTTGTGATATCATGCTGTAGCAAGAGTCATACCCGTCCCTCAGATTAATTGAACGCTAACAGCCATATTATGTATATCGTATTATGAATTAAGAATGCATTGGCCAAGATAATGTTGATTTTCTGAATCAACATTATCAACATAATTTGTTGAATCGCTAGCGATTCTCCACAACATTTGTCGCTTGATTATGAGCGAATACCAATAAGGAAGACACGATAAAGGCCTGCATGTGGTATTCCTTTGAATGTGAATTACTGCACTACATCGGCATGAACAAAGGGTCAGTCAAAAATTAGATTCAGCCGGCTTGTTCCATCGTAACCTCGAAGCGCTGATTGTGTTGATGGTATGTCTCGAACTATCAAGACATATCTCACAAAACATCCCAGGCCCAATTGCGCCCTTCCTGTCATTAGTGCAACTTCCACCTGACATCTTCCAGTTCACTTTATTAAATTATTCTACCAACAACAAACCGTAACGATGTGACATTGGTCATATTCTACCATTCCAGTGATTTGATGATCAAGGGTGAAATGTTGGATGTGACTGCCAATATGGGGCATTGCGTTCGGCTGGTATCAAATACTCAGGTAGTGTTAGATAATATAATATATACAAATACTTAGTGGCTTTCGGCTATCGGTGGTGTACTGTAGTTGTTTATTGTGGCAGTATTGTATTATGAGTGCAATCAAAACTGAAACGTGAACTGCCTTTTATTGATATTTGTGAGTATACTGGCTATATTTTCTTCAAGGATACTGTCAAGATATATGGCAAAATGTCGGAGCAAAATACTTCTGGCGAACATTAATTCAAATCCGTTTCCCTTCCTGATACAGGATACCCCGGTAATAGCTCTGACGCATTGGAAGTCGTGTTTATGCACGAGAAAACGCAATTAGCAAAGTTAAGAGAATTCTGTTTTGGTTTCTTTGTGAGCATCAAGGGCGTCCCATTTCTTTCCATAGAACATCGACATTCATATGGGCGGAAACATTTTTTTGTGGCGTTTTCGTTTCTTGTCGAAACCTGCCTCATTCTATCCGTACAAATGATTAAATGATTCTATTTTCTATATCACAGACTGTGACCAATACTTCCAAGGTTTCAAGTACATGAAGTATGTGAATGTCAACATGTATCAACATAATTATTTGCTTGGAAATCATTCCAGCGAAAAGTTTTGGAAGATGTAGGCTAAAGCAATTATTGCAATCATGCGTAATGCAAACATGTGGTCCTGACATATCAATTAGCAAAACCATTGATGCTTCTGACCATGGATGTAGATCCATGTAGACAAAACAGGACTTAGTTGTGGTTGTTTGTTATAGTGTATTATGCAATTATCAGTAAGTAACAAATCCAGGTACAGCAGTCCACATTATAACAATAACGATGGTTTGCCAGGCGGTGTGGCGGTTTGAAGGCCCGACTTGGTCCATTGGACGCCTGACAGTCATTGTCTGCGCGAGCCTTGGCGAGGGCAGACAATGTCTGGAAGACGTCCAATGACCCAAGGAGGGTCTTCAAACCGCCACACCGCCTGGCAAACCATCGTTATTACTATTATTATCATTTTCATAGTCTGACTAGAACTTGAAACACTTGATAAGGACAGCAAACCTGTGTAGCATTTGACGGACGACTCAATCTTGCATTTTGTGTTTTACTGTTCCGATTGCTCTGATTCTCACTCTGGTCACAGCACACTCCCTCCGACGCACTATTATAACGTATCCATCAAAAGGTACCAGTTGCAAATAAAAAAAACAGTCGTTTGAACTAATTTCACAAGACGCGGGCCTCGAATGAAAGACGCTGGCGTCGAATGAAGAGCAGTTTCATTCGAGGCCCGCGTCTTGTGTTGGGTAGCCGAAAACGTTATTTGATGTCATGGGTTGCGTGAATAACATGCGTGTATTGTTTCGTTAACGGACAGCAGCGCCCGCAAAAATGATAATAATATCTTATGGATAGACTACCATGGGATAAGGGAATGCAACATTTTGAAAAAAAAAAAAAATGAAAAGCAAATCACAGGGTATCAATGATTATTGTCAACCAGAATGAAAACCGAGAAATATCCACCACCATATATTCTCAGTGTGATTTTTAATACGTTTGAGATAAAAAAAAGATCCGAAACACAAACGTTGCAATCACTCAGTTCGAGAGTTTCTATGCTCCAGATTTGAAACACTGTGGCACTGGTCCTTCTGAGAGTTTGAAGCACCAATGAACCACATGAACCTCGATCAAATACTGTATATGTGTGGGATAATATTGACAAGATGAATCCGTAAAAGCACGAATATTTATCATCAGCTACTAAGTTGCTTTCTTGAGAGCAAACATAAGTTGGTTTGATCAGTAATAGCATAGCCATTTTTATCACTGACGAGAGTACACAGAATGTCCAAGCAATATATTTGACTTTCGAACCCCTATTATACCTACAATATATAAAAAAAATCAACAAATTTTATCTGAGCACGGAAAACATTATATATTATCCCCCATTCTCTTGCAAATACAAGAACGAATGAACGATGCTGTATAGTCATGATTTTCAGACATAAATACAAATTATAGAAATTCGTGGTCAGAGTAAGAACGGAAGTTAATCAGACCTACATGCAAACGCAATTAATGACATTCAAACCTATTTCAGGTTTTCTGAACACGGAGGGAAAACAATGGTTCAGGTGGTAAAGTCTAAACTAGTCTGGTGAGGATTTGTTCAGAAAATTATGTCAATCACATTTGTAATGTCTAGACGCCAGATAACTCTTGATTAATTAGAGAGTTGTCATAAGTAGACGTCTTAAAATAATCATAACCATCTGTACCAAAGGACGTTTTTAATATCATACATGTAGATAAGTTGTAAGTATCAATTTGTTGGTTTTACAATTGTACCTGTGTTCTATTTTGTGTTACCTACGTGTTACTTGAAACCAAATCGACTCTCTGATGATTATTTTTTTTCACGTGTAAAGCGCCAATGAATGCGTATTTTGTGCAGTATTGAGCGCTATAACAAATCAAACAAACTTAAACTTATGATCAAAAAGTATGTTTGCTGCCGACTGGCTCATGCCCCAATCAACAATATACCATGATGCTATTCAAATTATTTTCTTTACTGGTTAGGTGCATTTGTGATGATCCAAGTAGATGATTATGATACCTAAATGAATCCAAAAGCTTTCTGAAAAGGAGCTTGAAAATGTGCTTACATTAAGTACGGACTTTACGTAAATTAATTTGGACATAGTTTTGTCAGCTTCATATTTGTCAGAGGGGTCTTCGTCAGAGGTCAGATGGGATCGTCAGTAAGGGTTTAACCTTTATTTATTTCACAACAATTGATGAACGAGTATAAGCTTATATGAACATCTCTTGTTGACTCGGATCTTGGCCTGAGAGTGGTCATTCACATGGGCGAAATCCAGGTTTGGCAACCGCATAAGTCACATACTGCCGAGGCCGATGATCAAACTCGTGCCAAACTGACTGCATTGGTGCGAAGTCGGCAAAAATATTAATTATTTTGATCCGGCTTTTCAAGTTTTTAATGTGCTTCCAATCGGTGTTTGCCCCTGATATGGGTTTAAAAGTGATTACTATCGTTTACATGAAGTTCTGATTAGTTTCTGTTCTTACTCTGATCACGAATTCCAAAATTGCTTTAGCTAAAATTTCAAGAGTGTCCAAGCGCTCAATGAAGTGTGTTTTCAGATTTAGTCTTTTCACAGAGATATGTTAAAATTGATAGACGCAATATACTTATTTAGCATATTTATACTTGTTTAAAATTGATAGACGCACTTTTTGCGCGTCTATCAATGTGCATGTCACTGTTCGGATAATGACTATTGCCAGATTAGTTCAGACTTTACCACCTGAGCCAGTGTTTTGCTCCTGATATCGGTTTGAATGTTATTTCCATCGTTTGCATGTAGTTCTGATTAACTCCCGTTCTTACTCTGATCACGAATTCTATTACTGGTATGTTTGAAAGTCACGATAATACAACATCGTTTGTTCATTGATGTATTTTCATGTTTCCTGGATCCAAATTTGTTTTCCATGATAAGATATTTGTCGATTCCTGATACCTTGTTGTTGGGAGTTGGAAAGTAAATGTATTTTCGGGAGTTTTCGTGTCAATGATGAAAATAACAATGCTATTGCTGATAAAACAAACTCATGTTTGCTCTCAAGAAAGCAGCTTAGTAGCCGATGGTAAATATTTGTGCTTTTAGTGCTTCATATTGTCAATATTGTACCACAGAGATATTCAATATTTGATGAAACCTTTTTAGTTGAGATAATCTTATAAAATGCTGAACAAAGTAAGAAAATTTATATGGTTCATTGGTGATTTGAGCTCTGAAAAGTTCCAGTGTCACAGTGCTTAAAATATCGAGAATCAAAACTCTTGAAGTGAGTGAACACAATGTTTGTGTTTCAAACTATTGCCATAAATACAGTTTTTTTTCGTTGTGAACGTAATAAAAATCACTGAGCGAATATGGTAGTTAGTATCGGTTTTCATCCTGGTTGACTATAGTAATTGATTTCTTGCGATTTGGTTTTCGTTCTTTTTCTTCAAAAAGTTGTAGGTGCAGTTGGTGCTTCCTCACACCTTAGGTTATTCATGAAAGATTGTGGACCTCTGCACTTGAGTTTGTTACTTACCTATAATTGCATATACACCTGTACAAATAACCACAACAATGTTTATAGTTTAAACTATGATCACATTTACATGTATGATAAATAATCCTGCTCTGTTTACATGAAACTACATGTTTTTGCTGTTCGACATGTCAGGACCACGGGTGTGCACTACATATGATTGTAATGATTTTCTTCCGGAACGTTTTGCTGGAATGTTCGCTGGAAAGTGAAGTTCAAAGAAATAATTATGTTTATAAATATGTTGACATTCACATATTTGAAACCTTGGACGTATTGGTGGCAATCTTCGATATAGAAGATAGAAGATCATTTAATCATTCCTACCATCAGAATGTATCAGGTTTCACATGCAAAAACAAAGCTTTGCAACAGCTCATATGAATATTGGCTTTCTACATTTATTTGAAGAAATGGAACTCCCTTGGGGCCCACAAAAAATCCGATGGAGAATTCTCCCATCTTTGTTAATTGCGTGTTCTCGTGTATAATCGCGACTTGTAATGTGCCAGAGCTATTACCAGGGTATCCTGTATCAGGAAGTGAAATGACTGTGAATTGCTTTTTGGCATGAGTAGTTTGTTTCACAATTTCCCAGAAAGGTCGATAGTATCATGGATACGTATTTGACCCATATATCTCATTTGTGATCCAGATTCTTTTTCTTTCAATTGCTCACAACCTGATAAACCTTAGTTGGTCTTTCGTCGCATGTGGTAATGAGAATTTGAGAGCTGATAGTTAGGTTTTAAAATTCCTTGGATTTCCGTACGGAAGTATATAGCTATATGTAACTCTTTGAAAATCTGTGTTCATATTCACACATGCTGAAATTGACTCAATATGCGATAGGGTATATTACATATGAGCTACCTTTCGTTGAATATATTACGTTTCACTGGTGAGTCCGTGTGGTTGTTTCACAACTATGTCATCAGAATGGAAGCAGGTGATCCATGCAGAACCATGTTGATTGAATTCCACAACGATTTAGTCTATTGATTGTGTTTCCCATAGCTACTGAAAGGTTTTACCAAGATGTGCCGTGTATATTTCCCTGAGGTAGTGAGTTTATTGGTTGCTTTGGGGAGAAGTTATCAATGATATCACACCCCCGGGGACGGATATGTCATGACACCAAGCGGCAATAATCCGGAAAATTGATTGATTGTGTAAGGAAGTGGTTCTGTGCATGGGATACCTTGGACGGGATAAGATATTTATGCATCTTTAGATATTTATGGAGTAGCGGTAAATCTGTCGGGCCCTCGTCGCTTGTGTTGCTCCGTGCCCACTGAAAATATACCATTTGGGTATGTTGGAGAAGTTTATATTTGCTATATGAAATGTATACATTGTACTATTTGAGACTACCTGAACTCTCAGACTACATGAAATATTTGATACCAGCCGAACGTGATGTCCCATATTTGCTGTAAATGTATGGAATGGTAGAATATGAGCAATGACACATCGTTACAGTTCGTTGTTGGCAGAATGATTTAATGAGTTGAACTGGAAGATGTCAGGTGGAAACTGCACTAATGACAGGAAGGGCACAGTTAGGCCTGGGGATGATTTGTGAGATCTTTCTTGATAGTTCGAGACAACCCATCAACACAATCAGCGATTCAAGGTTGCCATGAAACAAGGCCCGTTGAATTAATTTTTTTACTGACCCAGCGGTGTTGTTCATGTCGATGTAGTGCAGTAATTTACATTCGAATGATTGCCACAGACAACCTTATACGTAGTCTTGCTTTTTGATATTTTTCCTTGAATAAATGGCAAATATTGTTTGGTATCAATAGGGACAATGTGCACTCAACCATGTACGATAAGTGATAAAAATCAACATATGGCCGCGTTATATGATATATAGTTATAATTTGTTAGCTCTATGCACGATTGCAATTTAATAATGGCAGTGGTGACGCAACAACAGGCAAGATATGATTGTTGCGCCAAAAATTGAATAAAAATTGAATGATTGGCACAACCCAAACCAATCCTGTCACCACCATGAAGCTGCTATAACCTGTAGTTATCTTAGGATTTCCACAGGGAGGAGCATGTCTAATCATACAGACTGGCGGGTCTCCCTGCAGATCTTCATGGAGGAGAAACAAGTGATCACATTACCTCGCTATGACGAGAGCTGATGGCGGGGACTTTTCTTGGATAAGTTCTTTAGTACCACACATATACAAGCGTCCAAAACAAAACTGTAAACACCTGCCCAGAAAAAGTATGTGCTTAATCTTCAATAATTGCTGAATATCAATGGATGTTGCTGGCTGTTGGATAAAGTAAAGTACTATGAAAAGTTACACACACTCTGTTATCAAGACCAATTTTATAGACGAATCAACGTTGTCCAGATCAGCTTCCTCCTTCGCCCTGTAAACATCTCCACCAGTTACATAAACATTTTAGCTGATAGTTTCTGTACTGGTGTTTGTCAAATCTAGTTCAGCAAGTGCAAACACATATCCTGTGCCGAATTGATATGTGGCCCTGTTCCTTGATGCATTGACATGACCAGGTGACGATGGCCTTTTGACACCAAGGCATATGTTTTTGGCCCATTGAGTGTCCGGATCAGCCTCTTGGTCTGTCATGCATATATCTTCACCAGATGCATGAGTGAGTTTAGCTGAGAGTATATGTACAAGTCCATTCTACTTTGGTTAATGTATTATAGTTCAGCAAGTGCAAAAACATTAAATTTTAATGTGTTCATGTTCCGTTAATCATCACCAACATGGTCAGCTGATTTGTGGTTTCTATGATAATAATTGAGATTCATTTAGTCAAACCAATCATGGGACGCTCTTGTGTTATTTCTTGTTGACACGTTTTCCATTAATGTCGGATTGCCTGTATTATTCTCTAACAGGATTGACGTGATTAAACTCATTTGTGCAAATCCTATTAATATTAGTGCATACACCACCTGAACCAGTATTTGTCATTTCGTTTCAAAAGTTTTTGAGAAATACCATTTGTCATTTTGGTGATATTTAAAAAAGTAACAATCAGTTTGCATGTTCGTTTTGATTTTATGTTCTTTTCGAAAATGAGGGTTACATGGAGTTTGTGCGTGTGTAGATATATATTAAGTATTTCGCATTCCGAGTGTTAAAAACCTCATCCGTCCAGTGATCTGAAAATAGAAAACTCACCCTTTCCAGTGATCGGAAGATAGCAACAATATTATGTAAATGGCTTATTGCATGTAAGCCACAGTTGTCGTTGGTGAATATTTACACTTTTAATGCTTCATCTTGCCAGTATTTCCACATGAAGACATTTTCGTACTCAGTGGAACCCACACAACTGTGGCTGTTCTTAGTGATGACTGAACAATCTTGGAAAATCAGGATGCTCCAATGGCTCCACTAATGGAAATACCCCTTTTACGACACAGGTGCTTTCGAGTTCATATTATTTTGAATTTAGATAAGGAAACACAAGTGTAGAATCTTTTGTCATAAATCATTACATTTTGTTATGACTACGATTTGACAGACAATGTCTTGACAACTGCTGCAGTGAATTGGATATACCAATATGATCGTAATTATCTTACATAAAGCCTGTTTTGGTCTTGGGTTTTAGTTATTTGTGGTGTTGCCTCTACGAGAAAGATTCAGGCAAGGATTCAATTTTTCTTACGGTCAGTAGATAATATTTGTCGATTTCTGATATCTTATAGGTATTATTGGACTTGGAAAGTACAATTTGTTTCTGGGAGATTTTGTTTACTCTCACAAGTGATAAAAATAGCAATGCTATTGCTGATAAAACAAACTCAAGTTTGCTCTCAAAAAACAGTTTAGTAGCCGATGGTAAATATTTGTGCTTTTAGTGGTTCATGTTGTCAATATTTTCACACAAAGATATTCAGCATTCGATCAAACCTTTACAGTTGAAGTACTCGTATAAAATGCTGACCAAAGTGAGGAAATCTATGTGGTTCATTGGTGCTTCAACCTCTCAGAAGTTGCAGTGTCACGGTATTTAAAATCTCGAGCACCAAAGCTCTTGACTTCAGTGAACACAAAAGGATTTCCATTGTGGTTGATAATAATTATTGATGCCCTGTGATTTGGATTTCGTTCTTTTTCAAAATGTTGCAGGCGCAATTGTTGCTTCTCCCCCCTTACCTTATTCATAAGAGAAGGTGGACTGCTGCACATGGGCTTGTTACTTACTTATAATTGCATCTTACACCCTCATCAATCACCAAAAATGTGTTGAAACTCTGGCCAGATTTACATGCATAATAAAAAGTCCTGCTGTGTCCACATGAAACTACATTTAGTTTACAAACACCCATGTTTTTGCTATTTGGTGTGTCAGGGCCAAGGTTATGCATTACGTATGATTATAAAAATTGCTTTTGGTCACATCTTCTTTCACTGGAATGTTCGCTGCAAAGTGAAGATTAAGCCAGAAATTATGTGATACATGTTGACATTCACATACCTGAAACTTTGAACGTATTGGTGGCAATCCGTGATATTAGTAGATAGAAAATCATTTAATCATTTGCATTAATGGAATGAATCAGATTTCATATGAAACAAGAAAGCCACAAAAATGTGCCAGCTCATATGAATATTCTACATGTATTTGAAGAAATGGATTTCCCTTGGGGCACAAAGAAACCAATGGAGATTTCTTTCAGTTTTGCTAATTGCGTTTTTTTTCATATAATCACGACTTCTAATGTTCCAGTGCTATTACCGGGGTATCCTGTATCAGAAAGTGAAATGCCTCTGATTACTGTCCAGCAGGAGTAGTTTGTTCCGACTATTGCCCAGGTAGCTTGATAGTATCATAGATATGTATTTGACTCGTATATCTCATCTGTGGTCACATGTGGTACGGAGAATTTGAAAACTGATAGTTGGGTTTTCAAAATACTTGCATTTCTATACAGAAGTATAGCTATATGTAGCTCTTTGAAAATCTGTATTCATATTCACGAATGCTAAAGTTGATTCAATATGCGATTCTTTATATTATGAGCTACATTTCGTTGAAGATATTAATTTCAGTGGTAAGTCCATGTGTTTTTTTCACAACTATGTCATCAGAAAGAAAGCAAGTGATCCATACAGAACCATGCTGATTGAAATCCACAACGATTTGGTCTATTGATTGTGTTTCCCATAAAGTTTTACCAAGAGGTGTCGTGTATATTTCCCTGAGGTGATGAGTTTATTGGATGCTTTGAGTAGAAGTTATCAGTGATATCACACCCCCGGGGACTGATATGTCATGACACCAGGCAATAATCCAGAAAACTGATTGATTGTGTGAGGAAGTGGTTCTGTACATTTATTAATGGCATGGGATACCTTGGATCTACGAAGACGGGATGATATATTTATGCAGCTTTAGATATTTATGAAATCGAGGTAAAACTGTCGGGCTCACGTAGTTTGTGTTCCTCCGCGCCCACTGAAAATATATCATTTGGGTATGTTTGGGAAGTATAGATTTGCTATTATAATAACTGTACTCTCTGAGACTACATGAAATATTTGATACTAGCCGAACGCGATGCCCCGTATTGCCAGTCACATACAACATTTCACTATTGGTCAACAAATTTATGGAATGGTAGGACATGAGCAATGACACATCGTTACAGGTTGTTGTTGGCAGAATGATTCAATGAATCGAAGTGGAAGATGTCAGGTGGAAGTTGCACTAATGACAGGAAGAGCGCAATTGGGCCTGGGGAAGTTTTGTGAGATCTGTCTTGATAGTTCGAGACCTACCATCAACACAATAAGCGGTTCAAGGTTACCATGGAACAAGCCCGTTGATTGTTCATGTCGACGTAGTGCAGTAATTTACGGCAAATATTGTTTGGTATTAATCGGGAAAATGTGCACTCAACCGTGTACGATTAGTGATAAAAATCAACATATGGCCATGTTATATGACATACATGTTATGGTTGCATGCAGAAGAAAAAGGATTATTGCCGCCTGGTATCATGACCAGGTAATTGTGGTGGTGATTCAACAACAGGCAAGGTATAATCATTGTACAATAATTGAATAATCAGCACAACCCAAACCAAACATGTCTTCATCATGAATCTGTTATAACCTGTAGTTATGGTAGGATTTCCACAGCGAGGAGCAAGTCCAAGCATTGAGACTGGCTGGTCTCCCTGAAGGGTTTCATAGAGGAGAAACAACAATCACATTACCTCGCCATGACGAGAACTAATGGCGGGGACTTCTGGTGGATATGTTCTTTAGTTCCACACATGTACAGCATCCAAAATAAAACTGCAAACACCTGCCCGGAAAGTCTGTGTTAATCTTCAATGATATTAATGCTAAATATCAATAGATGTTGCTGGTTGTTGGATAGAATAAAGTACTATGGAAAGACACACACACTTTGATATCAAGACCAATTTTATAGATGAATCAACGTTGCCCAGACCAGCTCCCTCCTTTGCCCTGTAAGCATTTTCACCAGTTACACGAACAACTTAAGCTGACAGTGTATTACTGGTGTTTCGTAACATAGAGTTCAGCGAGTGGAAACACATCCTGTGAAGAATTGATGTGTGGCAATGTTCCTTGAATCATTGAGAGACCAGGTGACGTTCGCATTCCGATATCAAGACCTATCCTAATGACCCGTTAAGTGTCCAGATCAGCCTCTTGCTCTGTGATGCATACATCTTCACCAGTTGCATGAGTAAGCTTAGCTGAGAGTATTTGTACAGTTCTACTTTGGTAAATGTCTAGTTCAGCAAGTGCGAAAACATACAATTTTTATGTGTCCCTGTTCGGTTAATCATCATCAACATGGCCTGCTGATTTGTAGTTTCATCCAGTCGAACCAACTATTGGACGCTCTTAATTTATTTCTTGTTGACATGTTTTCAATTAATCTCGGATTGCGTGATTCTCTATCAGCATTGACGTGAGTACACTCATTTGTTCAAATCCTATCAATAGTAGTGCCTACACCACCTGAACCAGTATTTGTCAATTCATTCCACAATTTTTTTGCGAGTTGGAAAGTAAATGTATTTCTGGGAGTTTTTGTGTATTCTCGTCAATGATGAAAATAGCAATGCTATTGCTGATAAAACAAACTCATGTTTGCTCTCAAGAAAGCAGCTTAGTATTCGATGGTAAATAATTCTGCTTGATGAAACCTTTACAGTTGAGATAATCTTATAAAATGCTGAACAAAGTAAGAAAATTTATATGGTTCATTGGTGATTTAAGCTCTAAAAAGTTCCAGTGTCACAGTGCTTAAAATATCGAGAATCAATACTCTTGAAGTGAGTGAACACAATGTTTGTGTTTCAAACTATTGCCATAAATACTGTTTTTCGTTTTGAACGTAATAAAAATCACAGAGCGAATATGGTATTAATATCGGTTTTCATCCTGGTTGACTATAATAATTGATTCCCTGTGATTTGGTTTTCGTTCTTTCTCTTCAAAAAGTTGTAGGTGCAGTTGGTGCTTTCTCTCACCTTAGGTTATTCATAAAAGAATGTGGACCGCTGCACTTGAGTTTGTTACTTACCTTTAATTGCTTTTACACCTGTACAAATAATCCCAACAATGTTTATAGTTTAAACCATGATCACATTTACATGTATGATAAATACTCCTGCTCTGTTTACATGACACTACATGTTTTTGCTGTTCAATATGTCAGGACCACAGGTGTCCACAACGTATGCCTATCATCATGGACTGTCGTTAAATAAATCTTATTATTATTATTATTATTATTATTATTTTTATTATGATGATTGTAATTATTTTCTTCCGAAACTTTTTCCTGGAATGTTCGCTGGAAAGTGAAGCTCAACGAAATAATTATGTTTATAAATATGTTGACATTTACATACTCGAAACCTTGGACGTATTGGTGGCAATCTTCGATATAGAAGATAGAATATCATTTAATCATTCCTACCATCAGAATGTATCAGGTTTCACATGCAAAAACAAAGCTTTGCAACAGCTCATATGAATATTGGCTTTCTACATGTATTTGAAGAAATGGAATTCCCTTGGGGCCCACAAAAAATCCGATGGAGAATTCTCCCATCTTTGTTAATTGCGTATTCTCGTGTATAGTCGCGACTTGTAATGTGCCAAAGCTATTACCAGGGTATCCTGTATCAGGAAGTGAAATGACTGTGAATTGCTTTTTGGCATGAGTAGTTTGTTTCACAATTTCCCAGAAAGGTCGATAGTATCATGGATAATTATTTGACTCCTATATCTCATTTGTGATCCAGATTCTTTTTTTTTCAATTGCACACAACCTGATAAACCTTAGTTGGTCTTTCGTCGCATGTGGTATGGAGAATTTGAAAGCTGATTATTAGGTAGTCTGATAGTCCTTGGATTCCTATACAGAAGTACAGCTATATGTAGCTCTTTGAAAATCTGTGTTCATATTCACACATGCTCAAATTGACTCAATATGCGATGGTGTATATTATATATGATCTACCTTTCGTTGAATATATTACGTTCCACTAGTGAGTCCGTGTGGTTGTTTCGCAACTATGTCATCAGAAAGGAAGCAGGTGATCCATGCAGGACCATGTTCATTGAATTCCACAACGATTTAGTTTATTGATTGTGTTCCCCATAGCTACTGAAAGGTTTTACCAAGTTGTGGCGTGTATATTTCCCTGAGGTAGTGAGTTTATTGGTTGCTTTGGGGAGAAGTTATCAATGATATCACACCCCCGGGGACTGATATGTGATGACACCAAGGGGCAATAATCCGGAAAATTGATTGATTGTGTAAGGAAGTGGTTCTGTGCATGGGATACCTTGGACGGGATGAGATATTTATGCATCTTTAGATATTTATGGAGTAGCGGTAAATCTGTCGGGCCCTCGTCGCTTGTGTTGCTCCATGCCCACTGAAAATATACCATTTGGGTATGTTGGGGAAGTTTATATTTGCTATAATAAATGTATATATTAAACTATTTGAGACTACTTGAACTCTCAGACTACATGAAATATTTGATACCAGCCGAACGCGATGTCCCATATTTGCAGTAAATTTATGGAATGGTAGAATATGAGCAATGACACATCGTTAAAGTTCGTTGTTGGCAGAATGATTTAATGAGTTGAACTGGAAGATGTCAGGTGGAAACTGGACTAATGACAGGAAGGGCAAAATTAGGCCTGGGGATGTTTTGTGAGATCTTTCTTGATAGTTCGAGACATACCATCAACACAATCAGCGATTCAAGGTTACCATGAAACAAGGCCCGGTGAATCTGTTTTTGTTTTACTGACCCAGCGGTGTTGTTCATGTTGATGTAGTGCAGTAATTTACATTCGAATGATTGCCACAGACAACCTTATACGTAGTCTTGCTTTTTGATATTCTTTCTTGAATAAATGGCAAATATTGTTTAGTATCAAAAGGAACAATGTGCACTCAACCATGTACGATTAGTGATAAAAATCAACATATGGCCATGTTATATGATATATAGTTATAATTTTCACCATTGCAATTTAGTAATGGCAGTGGTGACTCAACAACAGGCAAGGTATGATTATTGCGCCGAAAATTTAATAAAAATTGAATGATTGGCACAACCCAAACCAATCCTGTCATCACCATGAAGCTTCTATAATCTGTAGTTATCTTGGGATTTCTACCTCGAGGAGCATGCCTAATCATACAGACTGGCTGGTCTCCCTGCAGGTCTTCATGGAGAAGAAAAAAGTGATCACATTACCTCGCTATGACGAGAGCTGATGGCGGGGACTTTTCTTGGATATGTTCTTTAGTACCACACATGTACAAGCGTCCAAAACAAAACTGTAAACACCTGCCCAGAAAAAGTATGTGCTTAATCTTCAATAATTGCTGAATATCAATGGATGTTGCTGGCTGTTGGATAAAGTAAAGTACTATGAAAAGTTACACTCACTCTGTTATCAATACCAATTTTATAGACGAATCAACGTTGTCCAGATCAGCTTCCTCCTTCGCCCTGTAAACATCTCCACCAGTTACATAAACATTTTAGCTGATAGTTTCTGTACTGGTGTTTGTCAAATCTAGTTCAGCAAGTGCAAACACATATGCTGTGCCGAATTGATATGTGACCCTGTTCCTTGATTCATTGACATGACCAGGTGACGTTGGCATTTTGACACCAAGGCCTATCTTATTGGCCCATTGAATATCCGGATCAGCCTCTTGGTCTGTCATGCAGACATCTTCACCAGATGCATGAGTGAGTTTAGCTGACAGTATCTGTAGTGTTTGTCAATTCTACTTTGTTAAATGTCTAGTTCAGCAAGTGCAGAAACATAAAATTTTAATGTGTTCCTGTTCCGTTAATCATCACCAACATGGTCAGCTGATTTGTGGTTTCGATGATAACAATTGTGATTCATTTAGTCAAACCAATCATTGGACACTTGTGTTATTTCTTGTTGACACGTTTTCAATTAATCTCGGATTGCATAAGCATTGACGTGATTAAACTCATTTGTGCAAATCCTTAATATTAGTGCATACACCACCTGAACCAGTATTTGTCATTTCGTTTCAAAAGTTTTTGAGAGATACAATTTGTGATTTTGGTGATATTCAAAAAAGTAACAATCAGTTTGCATGTTCGTTTTGTTTTTATGTTCTTTATGAAAATGAGGGTTACATGGAAGTTTTGCGTGTGTAGATATATATTAGGTATTTCGCATTCCGAGTGTTAAAAACCCCATCCGTCCAGTGATCGGAAGATAGCAACAATATTATGTAACTGGCTTATTGCACGTGAGCCACAGTTGTCGTTGGTAAATATTTACACTTTCAATGCTCCATCTTGCCAGTACTTCCACATGAAGACATTTTCGTACTCAGTGGAACCCACACAACTGTGGCTGTTCTTAATGATGGCTGAACAATCTTGGAAAATCAGGATGCTCCAATGGCTCCACTAATGGAAATACCCCTTTTACGACACAGGTGCTTTCGAGTTAATATTATTTTGAATTTAGACAAGGAAACACAAGTGTAAAATCTTGTGTCATAAATCATTGAATTCTGTTATGACTACGATTTGGCAGACAATGTCTTGACAACTGCTGCAGTGAATTGGATATACCAATATGATCGTCATAATATTAAAATAAAGCCTGTTTTGGTCTTGGCTTTTAGTATTCGGTGTGGTTCCCTCTACCAGAATGATCCAGGCATGCCTGTGAGCCTTTCATTTCCGTTTGTTTTTCGGAGAATGGAGGATTCAATCATTTTTTCCGTCAGTAGATAATATTTGTCGATTTCTGATATCTGATAGGTATTATTGGACTTGGAATGTACAATTTGTTTCTGGGAGATTTTGTTTACTCTCACAAGTGATAAAAATAGCAATGCTATTGCTGATAAAACAATGTCAAGTTTGATCTCATGAAAACAGTTCAGTAGCCGATGGTAAATATTTGTGCTTTTAGTGCTTCATGTTGTCAATATTATCACACAGAGATATTTAGCATTCGGTCAAACCTTTACAGTTGAAGTACTCGTATAAAATACTGCCCAAAGTGATGAAATGTATGCGGTTCATTGGTGCTTCAACCTCTCAAAAATTGCAGTGTCACAGTATGGGGTGGGGTGGTCACATGGGGTGGTCACACGTGGACGGGGGGGGGGGGTGGTCGGTTTGCAGTGGTGCCATACTGTCTGAAACGCTGTTGCAGACGGCCCATCATCCGGTAGTGGACATTCAGTTGAACAGCGACTGCTCTGGTTGACATCCCTGCATCAAGCATGCCAATATCACGTTCCCGCATGACTTGTGGCATCTGTGGCATTGTTGCACCTCACCAAATTTTATATTTTGGGTTGGTCTTTTATTGTGCCCATTATAGGGAGTGCCTATGTACTGGTCACGGCATGAGAACAGCGTCTGGACATGCCACACCTGCATAAACAGTGGATTTACTCATTCGCTGAGCAGTGCTCACTGGCATGAATGGGAACATTTTTTCGTACTCAAATCAAAAGAAATAACCATTTTGAAACAAATATAAGTCAATATTAGCTCATTCAAATTCATTCTGGTCATATTGCACACGTATGTTTCATCGGGCGTTTATATTTTTTGTTAGTGTATGTGATACATGTTAACATTCACATACTTGAAACATTGGAGTATCGGTGGCAAGCCGTGATATTTGAAGATAGAAGATCATTTAGTCATTTGTACCAATAGAATGTATCAGGTTTCACATGAAACAACAAAGCCACAAAAATGTGTCAGCTCATATGAATATTGGTCTTCTACATTTATTTGAAGAAATGAAACTCTTTTGGGGCCCACAACGAAACCAATGGAAAATTCTCCCAGCTTTGCTAATTGCGTTTTCTCGTGTATAGTCCCGACTCCTAATGTGCCAGAGCTATTACCGGGGTATCCTGTATCAGAAAGTGAAATGCCTGTGAATTACTGCTCAGCACGAGTAGTTTGTACCGACAATTTCCCAGATAGCTGGGTAGTAATTTCAATAAAGGGTCATAACTTGCAATCAGCTTTGATTGCACTGATACTAAAATACTAACTGAAAATCAACTATATATACATCGCCGATTGCAAGTTATTTTAATTATAACTTATCTGATATTATCTAATTCCTCAACCCAAATCACAGCTCTGAACAATTACAAAATCCAGATATAATCACGTTCTTCATAAGTATTTGACTCATATATTTCATTTGTGGTTAAATTGTGTCTTTTCGTCAATTGCACACAATCTGATATACATCAGTTGGTGTTTCGTCACACGTGGTATCGAGAATTCGAACGCTGATAGTTAAGTTTTCAAATTACTTGCATTTCTGTACAGAAGTAAAGCTATATCTAGCTCTAGAAAATATGTATTCATATTCACACATGCTAAAATTGACTCAATATGCGATTGTATATGTCATGAGCTACCTTTCGTTGATTAAATTAATTCACTGGTAAGTCTGTGTGGTTATTTCACAACTATGTGATCATAAAGGACGCAAGTGATCCATGCAGAACCATGTTGATTGAATTACACAACGATTCAGTCTATTGATTGTGTCCCCCATAGCTACTGAAAGGGTTTACCATGAGATGCTGTGTATATTTCCCTGAGGTAGTGAGTTTATTGGTTGCTTTGGGGAGAAGATATCAGTGATATCAAACCCCCGAGGACTGATATGTCATGACACCAAGCGGCCATAATCCGGAAAATTGATTGATTGTGTAAGAAAGTGGTTCTCTACATTTATTAAATCTCATGGGATATTTTGGATCTACGAAGACGGGATGAGATATTTATGCAGCTTTAGATATCTATGGAGTAGCGGTAAATCTGTCGGGTCCACTTAGCTTGTGTTAGTCCGCGCCCACTGAAAATATACCATTTGGGTATGTTGAGGTAGTATACGGTTGCTACATAACTGTATATACTATACTATTTTAAACTACCTGAACTCTCTGAGACTACATGAAATATTTGATAGCCGAACGCGATGCCCCATATTTGCAGTCACATGCAACATTTCACTATTGGTCAGTGATTTTATGGAATGGTAGAATATGAGGAATGACACATCGTTACAGTTTGTAGGCAGAATGATTTAACAAATCGAACTGGGAGATGTCAGGTGGAAGCTGTACTAATGACAGGAAGGGCACATTTAGGCCTGGGGATGTTTTGTGAGATCTGTCTTGATAGTTCGAGACCTACCATCAACACAATCAGCGGTTCAAGGTTACCATGTAACAAGCCCGTTGATTGTTCATGTCGACGTAGTGCAGTAAGTTACATTCGAATGAATGCCACAGACAAGATTATACGTAGTCTTTCTTATTAGTATTCTTTCGTGAATAAATGGCAAATAATGTTTGGTATTAATCGGGAAAATGTGCACTCAACCGTGTACGATTAGTGATAAAAATCAACATATGGCCATATTATATGACATACATGTTATAGTTGTTAGCATGTAGAAGAAAAAGGACACAAACCACCGATTGCATTTTAGTAGTTGTGGTGGTGATTCAACAGCAGGCAAGGTATGATCTACCCAACAACCCAAGCCAAACATGTCATCACCATGAAGCTGCTATAACGACTCTTCTTTACCCTTTAACAATGGCTAGTATAACACTGGATATGGTTGGTACTGACCAACATTATGATTTGAAACATGTTTACACTGCTTCTGATGAATGGTGTGAAGATCAAACAGACACACCTATTAGTATGAATGATTGCAAATATTATGAACCATCCACGGCTTTGAATATCCTCAAAAATAAAGGAAATGGTACTTCGTTCTTTCACATAAATTGTAGAGGCTTATCAGCCAATTGGGAGCATTTTAGGGATCTGATGCAGGAAATAACATGCCAAACTTTCCAATTTGACTTTATAGGTATCAGTGAATGGCAGGGATGATGATGGCAGGGGAGGGGTAGGGTTATTTATCCGGGATGATCTACATTTCACAATTAGAGATGACCTTACTGTCATGATCCCTCATGTGTATGAATCACTATTTGTGGAAGTATCTCTCGGTAAACATGACAATTGTTCAACATTCAAATCTAACTACATCGTCGGTGTCATCTATAGACCAAACACTCTCCCTAGAGCAGATATTGATATCTTTTCACAGACCATGTATGACACTATGGATATTATTAATAATGAAAACAAAAAATCAGTCATTCTTGGAGACATGAACATAGATCTACTTAAGTACAATTCTCTATCAAGCGTGAATAATTATTTTGACAACATAGTATCACGTACTTTTGTTCCAAAAATTTTTAAACCAACAAGAGTAACTCCCAACTCTGCAACCTTAATTGATCATATTTATACGAATATCCAGTCAAACAACTGCCAAAGTGGTATCATTATAAATGACGTTGCTGATCATTTCGGGGTATTCCTGTCTTTTAATAACACTCAAAAACAATTAAAGGTAAAAAACTATCAAAAACGAACATTTTCTGACACAAACATCAACACATTCAATACACTACTTGAACAAATTGATTTTACTGGCATTTCCAATATTGACTGCCCCGAAGAAGCTTATGGTACCTTCTACTCCAAATACTTTGATGCTTTTGAAATTGCTTTCCCTATTAAAACATATAAATGCAACAGGAATTATATCAAGAAAGAACCCTGGGTAACTTCTGGTCTTTTGACATCTATGCGAAAGAAAAATAAATTATACAAATTAAAATTAAAAAATCCAACCGAACTCAACATAAACACTTATAAAAGATTTCAGAATAAATATAACCAAGTGAAGAGAATTATGAAACAGAACTATTTTGAATCTAAATTATATGAATCACAAAATGACATCAAAGCCACATGGAAAATACTTACAAATGCAATCAATCCGAATAAAACAAAACCCATTCTGCCACAATTCTTCAATATCGATAACAGCCTAGTATCAGACAAAATGAATATTGCTCAAGCGTTTAATAGATTTTTTGCCGAAATTGGTGTTAAGACAAGTAACAGCATACCAGTTACAAACACATCCTATAAGGACTATCTCAAAACACCATATAAATCAAGCATGTTTATGGAACCTGTCACACCACTAGAAGTACTGAATGTAGTATCTAAACTCAAACCCAAAACTAGTTTTGGTCATGACCTTATCCCAATGAAAATAATAAAGCAAAGCATTCATTACATCCATATAGCACTGACACACATAATTAATAGATCCTTACTGACAGGCATAGTCCCCAATACCCTTAAAATTGCTAAAGTGGTTCCAATTTATAAATCCGGTGACAACACAATTCTAAATAACTATAGACCAATTAGCTTATTACCTTCATTTTCCAAAATTTTTGAGAAAATTGTTTTCAACAAAATCACAGATTACTTCCAAAAAAACAATCTCTTCTATAATCACCAGTATGGTTTCAGATCCAGTCACAGTACAATCCACCCCATTTTGCACTTACTTAATGACTGCGCGGAAGCAAATAATGTGACACCCAAGCAATCTACCATAACCATAATGTGTGATCTTTCTAAGGCCTTTGATGTGATAAACAGAGATATACTTCTAACCAAAATTGAATATTATGGACTAAGAGGCAAAATTAAAGACTGGTTAACAAACTATTTGACTATGCGTACCCAATATGTGGCTTTTGATGATTCAGTTTCTGACACATTACCTATGGAATATGGTGTTCCACAAGGATCAATACTGGGCCCTCTACTGTATCTCATCTATGTAAATGATATAGGTCACTCTGTCTCACAAGGAAAAATCCTCTCATTTGCAGATGACACTTCACTTTATATTTCTGATAGTAGTATAGACAATTTGTATCTCAATGCAAACAAGGAAGTTAATAATCTATATAATTGGTTTTGTGCAAATAGATTATCATTAAATGCCAAAAAAACCAAATATGTCCACATCAGATCACCCAGAGCCAATATCAATTTATCACACAATAATATATCTATAAATGGCACAGTCCTTGATAGAGTTGGTAAAGACCAAATAGAAACTAGTACTAAATTTTTAGGTGTCAAAATAGATGATCATCTCTCTTGGGGAGACCACATTAAACATATCAAAACTAAAATATCTCGTGCCCTATTTATTATCAGGCAAGTAAGAAACTTTCTTCCACAGAAGTGCCTGAGAACCCTATACTTTTCTCTAATACATCCATATCTTACTTATGGCCTATTAGCATGGGGTAATGCCTCCACATCTCTTTT
The DNA here is from genome assembly GCA_949152475.1 of Terebella lapidaria. Classification (NCBI taxonomy): domain Eukaryota; kingdom Metazoa; phylum Annelida; class Polychaeta; order Terebellida; family Terebellidae; genus Terebella; species Terebella lapidaria. The sequence continues at coordinate 22,027,391 of OX424567.1, forward strand.
AAATTCCATTTCAATATTGCAAAAACGAGCAATTAGAGTTATAGGTGGGGCTAGTTATAATAGTCATACTGAGCCATTGTTCAAAAAACTAAATATTCTCAAACTCTCAGATCAGTATGAATGTGAAATCTCCCTATTTATGGCGAAATATCTTAAAAATAAACTACCTGCATCTTTCAATGGCATGTTTGTTGTCAATCATGAAATTCAATCACATCATATCACCAGACAATCAGAGCAGCTTTATGTCCGACGTGCCACAAGTGACTTTGCTGGCAGGTTTCCTATTTTCAATTTTCCTCACATCTGGAATAAATGGCAATCACTTTTGCCAGACCATAACTCCATGTCAATAAATCAAATTAAAACATATCTCAGACACGCAATGCTATCTAATTATAAAAACATTGTATGGTGCTCAAATCCTACCTGCAAAGACTTTATGTGAACCTACAACCAATATCATCTCTTCTGATGACTGGGCTAATATGTATCATAACGTATGTATGCACATACACACATTGATTATTACAAATCATTCTATAACGGATGTCCTATATCCAGATCAGATCACACTAAATTGATATACAATTTCAGGATATATATACTGGTATATATCTTGGGATTGTATATAAATGGGCATTACATTTTCAAGGGTCTCTAGGGCGGGTGGGATTCGTGGGCTTGTTTCAAGCATTATGATCTCTGATCGTGACTTGGCCAATATCATAACGTATACATACATATACATGTATCGTTTATCACTAAATCATCACAGAACCTTTTGTATATGTGTTTGTAACATGGGTCAGGGCACACTAATCTGATGGCCTATTCACCATTTTTTATGTGTGTGGAAAATATATCTTTATCTTTTTCAAGGACATTATGAAACAAATATATGTTTATATCCATGGGCTTACACTGTCAATGATCTCTAGTACGGTTTGGGTCCGTGGATCTTTTTACAACCCACATTACTGTTATTCACTAAATTTCCAGTTCATTCATTCTGAAATTGAATCATAAATTCATAGTTTCATTGTTGTTCCATGGCTTTTGAACTTTTCTTGGGTCAGTAATTTTCCAACCAAAGACAAAACATTCTTTTCCAATTACATAGCTACATTATAATGTTAATAAAATTGACACCTAGGGTCGTCGGGGTTCCCAGTAGTTCCATCCACCAAAATGTCACACTCAAGTGTTCATTTTTTTTTCTCTCTTTACTTTCTTACTCATTACATGTACATCTGATTAGTATGTTATTTCCTTTGTTTTATTATTTCTCATTACCTGTATTTTCGTTTAGCATTTTCTTTCCTTGGTTTATGTTTTCTTGCCATGTATCTATCTATCTTTTTCTTCTTTTTTTTGAGGCCATACATAATACAGCCCTCAGGCTTTGTATGGTCTCTTCAGCAACTTACATGTATCAATGTCTGTTTATCTCATATTTTGTCAGTACATGTATATTCCACTATCATTTTTCACTTATTGCTTATTATTTCATATCATTTCATTTCAAGTTGCTGAATAAACAAATATCCTATCCTATCCTATCCTACCAGAAGTTACCATAGGATTTCCACAGCGAGGAGCAAGTCCAATCATTGAGACTGGCTGGTCTCCCTAGAGGGCCTCATGGAGGAGAATCAGCAATCGCATTACCTCGCTATGACGAGAGCTGATGGTGGGGAGTCTGGTGGATATGTTCTTTAGTTCCATACATGTACTGATTTGTAGTTTCATTCAGTCGAACCAATCATTGGACGCTCTTACGTTATTTCTTGTTGACACATTTTCAATTAATCTCGGATTGCGTGATTCTCTATCAGCATTGACGTGATTACACTCATTCGTCCAAATCCTATCAATAGTAGTGCATACACCACCTGAACCAGTATTTATCATTTCGTTCTACAAATTTTTTGCGAGGTGTCGTTTGTCCTATTTGTACTTGGGACACGACTAGTATTTTATAGTGGTTTTGGTGACCTCGATAAAAGTTACAAACAGTTTGCTCGTTCCTTTCCATTTTCTTACTGGTTCATGCTCTTCTTGAGACTGATGTTTAATTTTTTGTGTAGATAGATTAGGTATTTCGCATGGTAAAAAAGCTCACCCTTTCCAATGATGGGAAGATAGCAACAATATTATGTAACTGGCTTATTGCACGTAATCCACAGTTGTCATTGGTAAATATTTACACTTTCAATGCTTCATCTTGCCAGTATTTCCACATGGAGACATTTTCGTACTGAGTGGAACCCACACAACTGTGGCTGTCGTTAGTGATGGCTGAACAATTTTGGAAAAGCAGGATGCTTCAATGGCTCCACTAATGGAAATACCTTTTTTGCGACACACGTTCTGGACTTTCGAATTCACATTATTTTGAATTCAAACAAGGAAACAATTGAAAACAGAGTGTGAAATCTTGAGTCATAAATCATTGCTTTTTATTATGACTATGATTTGTCATTTAGTTTGTCATTCTTGACAATTGCTGCAGTGGATTGGGTATACCAATATGATCGTAATTATCTGACATAAAGCTCATTTGGGTCTTGCATTTTAGTTATTTGTGATGTTCATTCTACAAGAACGATTCAGGCATGCCTGTGAACAGGTGACCAACTCCGGTCTGAAGTTTACTGTTCAGAACGAATGCTAGCTTTCATCGCCTTATGTTGTTTGAGTTACTGATAATGTTCTCACTTACAATTTTGATAGGAATACGATTTTGGACTGAGTATTCAATTCTGGTTTCATCACAATTCATCATTCGAGGCTATGTAAGGACATATATATTCGAGATGATCATGGTTCATTAGAAATTGTTCTGGAATGTGTCATTGAACTAGCGCCATCTTTACCCAGCTAATGTTAATAATATAGCTATAGAGCAGAGCATCATAAAAAGTGTTATACCATTATGCTGAGTAGCAAAATCTGCACTGTCAGCGATAAGGTTCCTTTTTGCCACCAGGATCGCCACCATGTAATTCAGGTATAGATAAACCATAGAAACAGTCTACTGTGCCAAATACGTACAAAAACGTAATAATATTACATTTATTTTTTTTCATGTTTGTTTTTGCATAATGCAGACAATGGACATGACGTTTCTTGAACCAGCTACAATCGAACTATACCTGCTCATAACTAATCATCATTTGATAAGTGGGTCATACAGTGGTTGACATGATACTCTATCTAATTATACAGTTTTTGTCAGATATACAAGAGATATCCAGCTATTTGGATATATGAAAGATGATTTTCAGAGCCAAATCTAATTATTTTTTGTCATGTGAAGTTTCTATTCATGTTTCATTTCCATACCTGTTACGGAGTTCAAGTAATAAGATATAATTGTCATGTTGTAACTTTCGGTCGTATTATCCAAGTCTCGCAACCTGATATTCAGCACACACCCATTATGTTTTCTTTGACAATGAAAGCACATATAATATTTTTTTTAGTATTTATGTTTGTCTGGACATGTATGTTTGTATGTACGAACTACATATGCGTTGTGTATCATTGTATTAGGGTGAATTTCATCAACATTCACACATGCATAGAATTGATTTGATACGGCCTTAATGATATTGTATACGATCCATGACTTGCTTTGGTTGTTTCTCAACTACGTTATCAGGACCGAATTCCGTGATTGAAATTTATCACAATAAGATGTATCAAGGTGTTAAGGATTAGGCGTTAGTTATATTTCCCTGAGGTATTGAGTTTATTGTCTGGTGTTGGAGGAGTTATCCATGATATCACACTACTCATATACCATGACACTGGTCGGCGATAGCACAGCTTGATGAGTGGTTTCTGGGAGTAGATGTCTGCATTCAGCGACTAACAATGATCTGATTATAGCCTGAGATTTCTAGCTGTTGGTTTGCCAAGTTGATTCATCATTGTATATTAGTATTTGAAGGACGAGCGGTAGCTGTGTGTAACAATGCTGGTTACATTGGATTTGATTATGTGGTGTATTTATGAAGCAAAATAGGTAAAGCATATACTTTGCAAATATTCTTCTCTACTCTGGTAATAAATGGCTTTGTGCCATTGTCCTGAAGTATACGGAAATCTTATTTCAAAACGTAATTTGTTCACAAAATGTTATTATGAATAAATTTAACACAGGCATTTTTTTTTGGAAAAAACTTTCAACGGTGTGCTCTAATGACTATTATAACATATTATTCCCGTAGTGACTGGATCATCTTTCGAGGAGCACTCGCTTTGTTTTGCTATACATACATTGGACATAAAAAAGTGTTACCCTTAGTCATTTCTGCGAAGTAGACGGAGGGCCATTGGATGACGTATTGTCGTGCTTCCATACATATTTTTTTATTATTTCAGACTCGCAGTCCATATAAAAATAACAACACATCAGTGTATAAAAAAACATATAAAAAGATAGATTAGGTTCACAGTGACAGGTTACCGAGTAAATGGTTTGCATAAATAGATACATGTACACTCCATTCTCTAGTCGAAGGCAATTGTACATATTGACCATATGATAGCAGGCACTGTATAGTAGTATCAGTGGAGGCTCTTAGTCTGTTTCAAAACATAAGAGATACTTTCGCTTCAATGTACTAAAAGAATCAATATTGTTGTCATCAAACATTCCACTGGCACTACAATGGGATCCATAACCCATAAAAAGTATAAGCTCTTGTTGAAGGCAGCCCGGAGTTTGCTCATAAATGAGGCAGAGTAAGACCACCAGAGATGAATACCATAAAAGTTTGTATAATATGTTTTAAACAAAAACTGTTTTAGAGATAATTTTCATATAAGCATATTTGACCTTGCATATAGACCTCTTACAGCCCGAGAAATATCAGGGTCACACAAATTTGCAGCAATCATAGCACCAAGATATTTGTTTGTGTTAACATATTGTAAAGAACTAGTTCCCATATATCAAGATGGAATTGTTCAAAGGCTCCATTTGGAAGATTTGATGTACATACACATGGATTTTTTTCATGATATATTATGTTATGATCAGCTGCAAATTCTACACAAGTGTCCAGCAGACGTTGACGAGCTTTAGCACTAGGAGCTACAATGCACATATCATCCGCATACATGGAATGATTCATGAAGATACCTGAGACATTACATCCAACTGTAGAATTAGATAGTTTGATACTAAGTTCGTTCATATAGATATTAAAAAAATGGGAGACAGGATTCCACCTTATTTCACACCATTAGACACTTGAAAGTACTCCGAAAACACCTTACTCCATTGAACAGCCAGTGACTGGCGAGAGTACAAATAAGCTAATAATCTTACAACCAGTAACGGTAGATTACGTTTACATAATTTATGGAACAAAACAAAAATAATGTATTCTATTCTATCTCCGTAGAATCACTGCTCAGCATTCACATCATGTTGTGTGTAATAGTCCGATAAATATTGTCAGTTATTGGAGAGAGCATGAATGGTCAACAAGTGACAACGGATTTAAAGACCAACCAGAAACGAGTTTCAATGGACAAATAGTGTGGAAATAGCTGATAGTCAGCAAATTGAAATGGAATTTTTGTAGACTTCTGATATATGTGGGATTGCCACACACTGGGGGTTGGATGACTTAGCATCCATTCCACGAAATTTCTGACTGCTCTCAGTTTTGAAAAAAAAAACTCACTAAAATTCAATTACCGTATTAATAACCCTTTGCCTGGTGCATCTGGTCATTCTGTTTATTCTCACCGCATATGTCATGATGGTGGCATGTTCTCAATTTCATTAGCCAAACTTTGTTCTATTGTCTTCATTAAAGATATGGTTACGATTATTTGTGCAAATCGTGCACACTTGACTAAAACTTTTGTTACCTGAACCATAGTTTTGCCACCCAGCTTAGGAATTAAAACTCGGGGGATGTTCACACAACATCATGGAGAGGAAATCTGAGCTGTTTGCATTCTTATAGTTTGTTGATTACGAACTGAATAGAACTTGTGAAGGTGTCTGAATACCAGGTGTGTGCATATGAGATTCTATTGATACGTGTGCTTATAAAAGTTGAGATACGATTACGTCTATATGAGACGTTAAATCATAAACTTATACCACAGTAGATAATGCAGTAAATGGTTTTTAGTTCATGGAGATTTGGTGTCTTCGTTCAAAGATATAGGGCTGGGAAGTCACGTGCCGTAATATTGTGATTTTAGTGAACATTAAACATGTTAAACATACACCTTTTATTTTACCTGACTAATGTGAGTTCTGAATGGAGTTTACTCAAAATAAACAAAAGGTTTATGTTTGCTTGTTTGTCATCAAAACCACACAATGAAGGCACGTGACTTCCCAGCCACAAATTTCGTGTTTGTAGTACTGCTATTTATTTCCACGTAGGAAGATTTAGGTATTTGATGAAGCCTCACTCATGGGGTTGTTGACAATGGTGACTGTAGCATTTGTATGGGAAATGTCGAAGCTTCAATGGTCATGTTAATGGAATGACATTTGCTAGGACACAAGTCTCACTATTGTCCCGCTGAAGTGAAACCACTTAATACTTCACATGTTACATATTTTATGTTGTTTTTACTGTATTGTGTGCACCACGTAAATGACCATTTCGATTTACTGTAGGTTTTACTATATGCTATTGTTAGTTCAGCATTATGGAATGTGTTGCGACACTGAGACATACCACTGTCTGTTTGTTTTCAGAACGATTTGTGCTGCAGTGTTCTGAGACAGATGGCTGTGAATTCGTGATTATCGTGACTAAGAATGTTACTGGATAAATACGCGGATTATTATTTGGATAAATACTGACGCTACTCCTTAATTGGATAAACACTGACGCTACTCGATATTTCTCAAGTTCCATCCCGGGTAAGTAAATACATGAATGTTAGTTTGTCCCATGGTTCATAACTTTGGACCTGGGTTTCATGACTTTGGCATCAACATAAAGAAGTAGTCATTGAATAAACAGGTATATGCATTTCAATTTATGAACATATTGGATAAATTATCAGGACGTTGTTCATCGTGAATTATTATCGTGTGTGAATGAGGTATCGGATTGTACTCTATATGATATGTAATATTAATAGATGACGGTAATATGAAGTAGTAGTAAACTTCGCAAGTAGAAGTCAAAAAGAAAATATGGACAACACGAGCAGGGTGAAATAGAGTATACTTTTAACGCCAAGAGTAACATTTTTGTTAGGGAGGAGAACACAACATTTAGCATGATTTCATTTATAGAGTGGGTGTCAAGGGCTCCTCAGCGTTCCTTTCGTGTTTTCCAGGGTGTCTTTAGCATCCCTCCATATGTGAATTGATGAACTGCCACTAGCATTTGCACCATACCTCCTTCAACTTATCCAGAGACATTTCAAGTGAGAATGATAAGAGTCTTGACAAATTGGTATAGGTCTGTAGTCTTATGCTGTATAGCCTGGTGGGCTGCAGCTTTCACATAATAAATGCTGAGTAGTGTCACCACAAAATCACGCTTATCACACACCAATATTTTGAGAAGAGCGTTTGAGGTATTAATCTATCCCTAGACACACCATTGTCTGAAAATTAACAGAACAATTGTTATAACTATTTCGGCACATATGCATATAGTTTTCGCAAGAAAATCACCTCAGTTGATCACAAAATTCATACGAATAAAATCATATCTACATATGAATTTTGGACGCTAATTATTTTCAATATATGTAATGTACTTTATATGTATATTTATCCGATGCATGTAAGCCGTATCTACCCTGAATAAACATGGAAACAATACCCAAGTATATAGACGTGGAATCAATACCCAGTATTAAGTATTCCGAGCAAACAAAACAGGGTCCATTATCCAATCTCATAGTCCGGGGACAGAAAGTCATATCACAAAACCAAATCCATTATCCAATCTCAAAGTCCGGTGTCAAGCAAAATCGAGAAAATTTAATGGAATTTCATTAACCCCCATATATGGCCATAAAGGGGTGACATGAGGTGTTCCGGAAAGAGTGAGCATTTCCTGCCCCACATGTGGCACCCGTCATGAATTCCAAAACATTAACATGCAAACAGGTCTTGTTGCATACTTGTAACAGATTTTGTGTACTTATCAACCAGATTGTGATGACGTCCATAGAATTTCTTGAAAGCAGCTATTAGTCTTGGTAAAATATATCCTTGTCGCAGCAGTTTAGAGGCTAGCTGGAAACTTCGGTGAACAAAGTCCTCATATCTGCAACTAGCTCTGGAATAGCGTGTAAGTTGTGAGACAAACACGCCATATGCTGGCGATAATAATAGGATTGTTGCTGCTTAGAAAGGGGATATATTTCACAGCACTACAGCTGCAAGACGATTATCCCATCAAATGGCAGTTTGACTGCCTTCCGTTTTCATATTATACCTACAGCATAGAGAAATAACAGCTAAGTATGCCAGTTATTACAAATTGAATATCACACTTTTATATAGAAACCTGCCACATTTGCAGGTATCATGAATCATCCTGCAGAGTCTACAATGAAATAATAATATAACGTACAGGTCTTAATCAACATTAGCCTCTTTTGCCGTATAACCGCCAAAGTCGATTCCTAATGTAACATATAAGAACGAAATAAGGATGCAAGCTCAGTGTATGTCCTTCATGTTAGCTTTTTTCAACCAAGGCAAGAACCACAGTGAATGCTGACATTTATGCAAATTCGCAGAGCATGCCCCAACTTATGAACGAAGATATCAAAATCCGAGTAAATTACTGATTGACATACACTGTCGACCCTGAAGCAAATTTTTTCAGACATCAGGACAAGGCAAAGCCACAAAGAATGTGCCAGCTCGTATAAATATTGATTTTCTGTTTGAAGCAATGAAATTCCCTTGGGGCTCACAAAGAACTGTCTCTGCTTTGCTAATTGCTGCTTCTCCTGTATAATCGCGACTTCCAATGTGCCAGAGCTATTACCGGGGTATCCGGTATCAGGAAGTGAATGTTTGAAGTAATGCCCGCCAGAAACAGTTTGCTCAGTGGATTTCGCCAGATACAGTATTGGTATCTTAACTCAATTTTCGATATCTTGGCTCGGATCACAGGATCAAACTCAGAGAGATAACATACTGAATATCTGAATCATGTTCATGTTTGAATTCGCATGTCTGAACCTCATGATTGATTTTTTATGACAAATACTTCTATAACTGTTTACTTCACACTTCCCTGTATGCTCGTTGTATATCTGGTCCTATAAACAAAATTCACACAAATCTCGGTGTTCAGCAGGATTAGGATGATTTATGAAGAGTTGATGTTTATATTTCCCGCAGGTGGTCAATACATTGACTGGTCTAGGGATAACATATCAATAGTTTCACACCTCAGAGACTGATATGTCCTGACATGGGGCGACGGTCACTTGATGAATTGGCTCAAAGAGGGAATTTGAACCTCCATTGAAGGCAGTAATATCTCTGAGCTGGTTACCATATAACGTCAATATGAAAAAATATCTACCTAGTTGTATTGGCGAATATTAAACTATTCCAACTGCATTATATACTAGTAGGTGATCGGATCAATGAATACCATACCGTGCAAATAGACGTGGAATCAATACCCAGTATTAAGTATTCCGAGCAAACAAAACAGGGTCCGTTATCCAATCTCATAGTCCGGGGACAGAAAGTCATATCAGGCATACGAAGTGAGAGAAAACAAAAATGACAGGGAAACTCATGAACCCCCGTAAATGGCCATTAGGAGGTGAGATCAGGTGTTCCGGAAAAAGTGAGCATTTCCTGCCCCACTAGTGGCACCCGTCATGAATTCCCCAAAATTAACATGAAAATAGATCTAGTTGCATGGCAGACATGGATTTGCTGTATTTATCAACCAGATCATGATGACGTCCATAGAATTTCTTAAACGCAGCTATAAGTCTTGGTAAAACATATCCTTGTCGTAGCAGTTTAGAGACTAGCTGGGCACTTCGATAGACAAAGTCCTCATATTTGCAACTAGCTCTGGAATAGCGTATGAGTTGAGAAACAAACACACCAGCTACATAAATAATGCTATTCTTCTGAAAAGCATTAGTTCATGAAAGTTTCTCATTCGGTTGTTTCGTGTGTGAACGGAAGGAAATTCCTTATTGTTTTACCACTTTTGAACGAAAAAATCTGACAAATCTCAACCACCAGCATTGACAACTATTATGATCATCGCCAGCAATGTGCATCATTAATGAAATATAACATTACGTGGAGATTAAGTTACACCTAGTGTTGTTGTGTGTGTGTTTTGTGCCTGTTGCACAGTTTCACTGCACGAGTTCCATTATTCACTGCATTATGTAAATTGAGTCCACTGGAAGATAATTGCTCTATGCTACGTTCCAAACTTAAAGTTTTCTACAATTCCAAATTATTATGGAAAAATAACAAACTTTATGATTAACTATTAAATAATTATGCAAAATAAATCAAAACACCAATGCAACACAACCTGAATGAAATTGGCAATTTTTTCAAATATAGAACTCTTGGTGTTTCAGTCCTTGATGGGAATACAGTAATGTGTCATTACATGTATGTACGCCGACCTCCCATAGACAAACATACAATGTCTACTTTCCAGTTTTTGGTCGATATGTTTTGTCGAAATTATATGCTCTGTACAGATCATCCACCAATGAGTTAAAATGATATGTATACATACATATCTACATAGATATCGACCACCAGCCTGATTTACTACAGGTTTTTTAATACCAAACGACACTAATCAAACCAGTAACATATTATTTGAATCTGATCCAATGTTGCGGATGTACTGCTATTTTGTCTCCATTGATTGTGGTTTTATATCTTGTGCCCCTCTCTGGACGCGATATCTGATCAGTTTAACAATCAATGGGCCATGGAGTCATGGCTACATGCCGACGATATCTCTGGGGCCAGCCGACTTGTTCTTCAGATGGTGACACGCAATTACGGGTTGGCAGTAAATCATCCCCTCTTTGTCTTCTTACAATGGTGCATTGATATTTCGTTGGAAATTAACTTCTGCTGGATTTTGTATGCACGTTTAGCAAACTATCCGCTCATTGATATTCACAATCCATGCTGATATGTTGATGGTAATAATTCATGTACAATTCAAGATATGATTCCTTCGTATTTTCTCAAGTACAGTAAACACTGTATCACAAAATACAAAAATGCAAGTTGCATCACTAGACATGTTTGGAGTTCATGGACCAGTTATCATATGATAATATATCATTGTTGATCCTTCCTCGAAGTACACGTTCATAGACACGTAGAGTCATTAATCACATTGACATGTCAGAATACAACAATAAGATACCTCCCACTGATTTGTAACCATTTGTCTGGTCCGATATTTGGAAAGCAATAAACGCATTATATATTCAAAATATATGGCATACTGACGTTTATGTGACGGGAGTAAATTTGATGTTCATTCTGGCTTGAGGTAATATGTGCACCAGGGAATGGTATGACATTTGCAGATATTTAATTCAATTTTCGTTTTGCGCCGCTAAGTTCTTATACACACATAATGTTTAGGTTTGGATGGTATTATTCCGAAATATGTGAAATTTCATACGTTGTAAAATGTGTGACTAAGTTATGATCAAGAATTGAGAGAAGAATGTAATTGACGAATCCTTCATCAATTTGTCTCTCCTTTCCTAGACCAGCCAGTTTTAATTAATATGCAAATTTTCACAAGTAATTTGTGTGTGTCAATAAAAAGTCATTAATCATAATTTATTTTCAAATGAAGCGTTACTATAAGAATACGTTTGAATTTGACGGAGCCTTAACAAAAGTGGTTGTTGACAAGAAGAATGTAGAGAAATCTATGGAATTTAGTTGCTTCAAGGGTTATGCTAAATGACGGAACTAATAATTTAGGACATGAGTTTGACTGATGTCTTCCTGCCGTTCCACTGTCTTACTTTTTCACACTTTTTGTTATTAGGAAATATACCACGGACAACTAAAATACCACTGTTTGTGTATTGGTAGAGCATTGTTTTGAGAAACATGGCTGTGAATGCGATTTGGATTTTGCTGGATAAATACGTGGATAACTATTCGACTGAACACTAATGCTCCTATTCAAGAATATCCTTTTAAGTTTTGTGAAATCGTGGAGTTCAAGGAACACTTGGGAAGTGAATATATAAATGTTACCTAGAAATTGGACAGTTAGGACCATGCTGATTTTCGTAACACACATACGTTTAGTGATTGTAGCAATATTCTGCAGCACACATGTATTTAGAGGCATTCACATCAAAAGTAGTAGTTATTTAATAGAGGTATATGGTCCTCATTTCGTGAGCACAACCTCACATAAATAAACAAGAGACTATTACATTGGAAACTGTTATCAAGTATCATCATTTTTATCAACATGTCGCCTTGTTCCCCAAAATATCATAGCAAAAAATTCATAATTGTCGAAGTCTGTCGCACGTCATTTAGGAATCTATGTACAAGCAAAACAAAATAAATTTAGAATGTAGAGTAGAATTCAGACAGAAATTTGTCTTCTGGAAAATCTATTTCCCGATTATGAGCTTTACTTTAATCCTGTTTAGTAGCATGGCTGTAAAGAAAACCAGTCGAGAGAGGTTATCATTTTCGCTGAGACGGTGTGTAGTGCTCTTCAACGTGGCTCTAATGTTTTTCGTGGTGTCTCCGGTACCCCTGGAAGTGTGAACTAATGAACTGGCAGTGGCACTTGCACCAATCCTTCTTCATTACTTCCAAGTACGTTCGTGGTGAGAGTGATAAGATCCTTGATAGATCGGGAGTAGTCTAGCAGTGTTATGTAATGTAGCCTTGCAGGCAGCATTTTGTACATAATACCACACTGATTAGTGGCACCACATAATCTGACTTGTCAATTTGTACACTATGTTATAGAATTGATGTAATTATATTATTATTAAATTGGTGAATGATTGGGTGGTCAGTGGGCGGGGGCAACCGTGGATATGTGAGTTTTACACGGGTATAATGATGCATGTGGATGACAGTGGATATCAGTGGATGACCACGGTCCAGACCAAGTCGGGATATCACCTGCATCTTAGTTTAGTCCAGTTTTGTCTTAAACTCCTAGATAATATATACTTGGAATGTAGTAACCTAATGGTTATATCTATTTGCTTTTTCAGGCACGTATGCATATATTGTTTTTCAGAATCATACATGATAAGACAAACATGGGATATTGTAGTATATTTACTAATGCTGATTTCGAAGCCCTGGGTGGCACTGATATTTTATGTTTCCCATTATCTAAAATCAATTTTTATACTTACGACTCATGCACATTTTGTCAGGTATACAAAAGATGTCCAGCTATTTGGATATATGAAAGATGATTCCAAAGCCAAGTCTGATCATTTTTGTGTCATGTGAAGTTTCTATTCATGTTCCAATTGGATACCTGGTATGGAATTCAAGTAACAAGATATAATTGCCACGTTGTAGTCTTCGGTCGTATCATCCCAGTCTCGCAACCTGATATCCAGCACACACCCATTATGTTTTCCGTGACAATGAAAATACATATAATAATTTCTTTTATTTTTATGTTTGTCTGGACATTACAAAATTTTGAAGATTACCAATTACATATGCGTTGGTATCAAGGTATTGGGTGAATTTCATCAACATTCACACATGCATAGGATTGATTCAATATGGCCTTAATGAAATTGTATACGGTTCATGACTTGCTTTGGTTGTTTTTCAACCATGTTATCTGGACGAAAACTTTGTGATTGAATTCTACCACAATGGAATGTGTTGAGGTATGAAAGATTAGGCGTCGGTTGTATTTCCCGAAGGTAGCAAGTTTACTGACTGGTGTTAGGTGAAGTTATCATTGAAATCACACTTCTAGCATATGATGTACCATGACACGGGGCGGCGATACTTCTGACAGCTTGATTAATGGTTTCTAGGAGTAGATGTCTGCATTCAGTGACTAACAAAGGCCTGATTATAGCAGTTTGAAACTACATATAACAATGCTGGTTACATTGGGTTTGACTTGGTGATGTATTTATGAAGCAAAATTGATGAAGCATATACTTTGCAAATATTCTTCTTTACTCTGGTAGTATATGGCTCTGTGCCGTTGTTCTGAAGTATATGGGAATCTTATTTCAAAAAATAAATTGTTCACAAATATGTTATTATGAATAAAATGAACAAAGGCAATTAGGAAATGAATTCAAACAGTGTGCGCTGATGACTATTATAACATATTATTGCATTTATTATTCATATTTGAGGAGCACTCGTTTTGTTTTGCTATACACACATCGGACATGAATAATGTGACCACTAGTCATTTCTGCAAAGTAGACAGAGTGTCATTGTACGACGCATTGGTGTGCTTTCATACATAATTTATCATGTTCTATCTACGTAGAACAACTGCTCAGCATTCACATCATGCTGTGTGTAATAGTGCGGTAAGTATTACCATTTATTTGAGAGAGCAGGAATGGTCAACACGTGACAATCGATTTAAAGATCAACCAAAAATAAGTTTCGATGGGAAAATAGTGTGGGAATAGCTGATAATCAGCAAGTTGAAATTTATCTTTGTAGACTGCTTATATCTGTAGGATTGCCACAAACAGGTGAAAAAAAGTACCTCACTAATATTAAATAACGGTATTAATTACAACCATGTGTCTGGGGCATCTGGTCATTCCATTTATTCTCACTGCATTTCTTCTAATATGTCATGTTGTTGTCATGTTCCCAATTTAATTAGTCAAGCCTTGTTTTATTCTTCTTCATTAAAGATGTGGTTACGATTATTTGTGAAAATCGTGCACACTCGACTCGAATTTTGTTACCTGAACCATAGTTTTGCCACTCAGCTTAAAAGAATTAAAACTCGAGGGATGTCCACACAACATCGTGGAGAGGAAATATGAGCTGTTTGCATTCTCATAGTTAGTTGATTACGAACTGAATAGAACTTGTGAAGGTGTCTGAATACCAGGTGCGTGCATATGGGATTCTATCGATATGTGTGCTTATTAAAGATGAGTTATTATGTCTATATGAGACGTTAAATCATAAACTTATACTACAACGGATAATGCATGAATTGATTTTTTTAGTTCATGGAGATTTGATTGCGTTGCTCAATGATATGGGGCTGGGAAGTTACGTGCCGTCATATTGTGATTTTAGTGAACATTAAACATACACCTGTTGCTCGACCTGACTATTGTGAGTTCTGAATGGAGTCCACTCAAAATAAACAAATGGTTCATGTTTGTTTGTCATCAAAACCACACCATGAAGGCACGTGAATTCCAAGATCTACTGTCTTCAACATATCAAATTTCGTGTGTGAAAAATCAAACATCGTGTGTGATAACAGATGACAGTAATATTGCCGTGGAATTTATATTCGTAAGGCATGCATGTACAAATAACAAAAACTTTTGCAAGTAGAAGTCAAAAAGAAAGAAAAAAAGTCATAGGCAATATGAGTAAGGTGAGAACTGACCTCCTTTTGAAGCAAAGAGTATCATTGTTGAGGAGAACCTAACCTTTCGAATGGTTTCTTTCATTGAGTGGGTATCTCGTGTTCTTCAGCGTGGCTATCATGTTTTCTAGGGTTTGTCTGATATCCCCTCCAAGTGTGTACTAATGAAATGCCACTGACACTTGCACCATTCATCCTTCAACCTTTCCAGAGACATTCGTAATGAGTGATAAGAGTGTGATGTAGTATAGCCTGGCGGACTGCATTTTTCAGATTATACAATGCTGAGTAGTGACACCACAAAAGTACGCTAATCACGTACCAATATAGAAACGAGTGTTTGAGCTATGGATCCATCTTCAGCTTTGATACATCAAGTTTGGAATGTACAGAACAATTTCAGCACCTATGCATATGATTTCAGCAGGAAAACCACGTTGTTTCATAACGAGAATCATACGAATAGTATAATCTCTACATTTGAATTTGGGCGCATGTGGCACTGATATTTCATGTACACCTAATTATGTATAATTATGAAATGTCCATGTGTATTTATCCCTGATGCCTTAAGCCGTAACTACCCTGAATACTTTACAGCACTCCAGGTGTAAGACAAGTATCCCATCAAATGGCAGTTTTACTGCGTTCCGTTCATAAATTATTCCCCTACAGCATAGAGATATAACAAAGCTAAGTACGCCAGTTATTTCAAATTCAATATCACACTTTTGAATAGAAACATGCCGCATTTGCATGTATCATAAATCATCCTGCAGAGTCCGCGATGTAACAATGATGTAATATACCAGTCTAAATCAACATTATTCTCGTTTGCGGCATAACTGCTGAAGTCGATTTCTCATGTAACATTTAAGAACGACATGAGGATAGAAGCTCAGTGTACAATGTATGTCCTTCATATTAGCTTTTTTGCCCATTCTCAACCAAGGTAAGGACCACAATAAATACTGACAGTTAGAACATGCCAAAAATGTTGACCCTGAAGCAAATAACATTTTTCAGACATCAGGATGAAACCAAGCCGCTAGGTTGTGCCGTCTCGTATAAATATTGATTTTCTGTTTGGAGCAATGGAATCCTCTTGGGGCTCACAAAGAATTGTCTCTGCTTTGCTCATTGTTGCTTTTCCTGTATAATCGCGACTTCCAAATGTGCCAGAGCTATTACTGGGGTATCAGGAATGATTTTTAAAGAAATACCCGCCAGAAACAGTTTGCTCATTCGATTTCCAGATAGATTTCTAGTATCCTAACTCAGTCATCGGTAACTTGACTCAATGTCTTGATCTTGGGAATGTCCAGATTACTGAATCAAATCTAATGCAAGATATAGCATTCCGAAACTCTCAATCATGTTCACCTCAGAGATCACGTATCTGAACCCCATGCTTGATTTGTTATGACAAATACTTCTACAACTATTTACTTTAAATTTGCCTGTACGCTCGTTGTATTACCATCTGACCTTACAGCAATTATTTCTCTGCCTTATTTCTATCTTCCGCCTGGAATTTTGAGCAACCTACGTATGAGTCGCCTACACTGAAACGTTGTCCAAAGAGTCTGAACCAGTATACTCAAAATCCACATAGGATAAACAAAAGTCCCACAAAATCTCAGTGTTCAACAGGATTAAGATGATTTATGAAGAGTTGATGTTTATATTTCCCGGAGGTGGTCAATACATTGACTGGTCTAGGGATAACATATCAGTAGTATCACACCCCAGAGACTGATTTGTCCTGACATGCGGTGACGGTCACTTGATGAATGATTTCAAAGAGGGAATTTGTACCTCCATCGAATACAGTCATATCTCTGAGTTAGTTACCAGATAACGTCATTATGAAAATATCTATACCTAGTTGTATTTTCGAATATTAAACTATTTCAACTGCATTATATACTAGTAGGTGATCGGATCAATGTATACCATACCGTGCAAATGGTACATAAATGAAGCTACTCTTCTGAAAAGCTTTAGTTTATGAAAATTTCTCATTTGGTTGTTTTGTGTGTGAAAAGAAGGAACATTCCTTATTGTTCTATCACTTTTGAACGAAAAAAAACTGATAAATCTCAACAACAAGTATCGGCAACTTTTATAATCACTACCAGCAATGTGCATCATTAATGAAATATAACACTACGATGAGATTAAATTACACCTCGTGTTGTTTTGTTTGTGTTTTGTGCCTGTTGCACTGTTTCACTGCACGAGTTCCATCATTCACTGCATTATGTAAATTGAGTCCACAGGAAGATAATTGCTCCCTGTTACCTTCCAAACTTAAATTTTTCTACAATTCCAAATTATTATGGAATAATAACAAACTTTAAGATTAACTAATAAATAATTATGCAAAATAAATCAAAACACCAATGCAACACAACCTGAATGAAATTGGAATTTTTTTTCAAATATAGAACTCTTGGTGTTTCTTTCGAAAATTACAGTCCTTGATGGGAATACAGTAATGTGTCATTACATGTATGCACGCCGACCTCCCATGGACAAACATACATTGTCTAGTTTCCAGTTTTTGGTCGATATGTTTTGTCAAAATGATATGCCCTGTACAGAATATCCACCAATGAGTTAAAATGATATGTATACATACATATCTACATAGATATCGATCACAAGCCTGATTTACTACAGGTTTTTTAATACCAAACGACACTAATCAAACCAGTAACATACTATTTGAATCTGATCCAATGTTGCGGATGTACTGTTATTTTCTCCCCATTGATTGTGGTTTAATATCTTGTGCTCCTCTCTGGACGTGATATCTGATCAGTTTGACAACCAAAGGGCCATGGAGTCATGGCTACATGCCGACGATATCTTTGGGGCCAGGCGACTTATTCTTCAGATGGTGGCACGCAATTACGGGTTGGCAATAAATTATCCCTTCTCTGTCTTCTTACAATGGTGCATTGATATTTCCTTGGGAATCAACTTCTGTTGAATTTTGCATGCGTGTTTAGCAAACTATCCGCTCATCGATAATCACAATTCTACTGATATGTTGATGGTGTTAATGCATGTGTAATTCAATATGTGATCCTTCGTATTTTGAACACTGTATCACAATATACAAAAAAATGCAAGTTTATACATAACTAGACATGTTCTGAGTTTATGGAAGGGGATTGGGGACATACAGTTTTTGTGCCCCTTCCCGTGCGCCGTGCACCGTCCCAGAGACGACGTCCGCACTTTGTTCCGAAACGTACCAAGATATCATCACGAAACTTTTTGTACACTTACATCGGGTCTTGAGGTAGGTTGCTTTTGAATTTCAGCCAAATCTGAAAAATAAGATGGCCGTCACAAAAAATACATTACTTTTTTCGGGAAAACGATGTCACGCACTTTATTTCGAAATGTATCAAGATATCATCACGAAACTTTTTGTACACATACATCGGGCCTTGAGGTAGGTTGCTATTGATTTTCAGGCGGATCGGAAAAAACAAGATGGCCGCCATAAAAAAAATACTTTTTCTCAGGAAAACGACGTCACATACTTTATTCTGAAACATACCAAGATTTCATCACGAAACTTACACATACATGGAGACCTGCGGTAGGTTGCTATTGAATTTCAGCCTAATCGGAAAAAACGAGATGGCCGCCCAAAAAAAAACATTATTTTTCACGTAAAACGGCGTCACACACTTTATTTCGAAAAGTACCAAGATATCATCATGAAATGTTTTGTACACATACATCGGGCCCTGAGGTAGGTTGCTATTGAAATTCAGCCGAATCGAATAAACAAGATGGCCGCCAAAAAAATTTTGGGGGGAAAACGACGTCACACACTTCATTCCAAAATGTACCAAGATATCATCACGGAACTTTTTATACACATACATCAGGCCCTGTGGTAGGTTGCTATTGAATTTCAACCTAATCGGAAAAACAAGATGGCCGCCCCCCCCCCCCCCCCCCCCAAAAAAAAAAACATTGTTTTTCATGGAAAACAACGTCACGCACCTAATTCCGTGCACCGTGAGCCGTCCCAGAAACGGCGTCACGCACTTTATTCCGAAACATACCAAGATATCATCACGAAACTTTTTGTACACATACTCTGGGCTATGAGGTACGTTACTATTGGATTTTCCGAAATAAACCGGGGGACACCTGTGCGGTCGTGAGACTGACCGCCCTCTAGTTGATCCTTCTTCGAAGTACACGTTCATAGACATGTAGAGTCATTGATCACATGGACATGTCAGAATACGACAACAAGATACCTCCCACTGATTTGTAACCCTTTGTGTGGTCCGATATTTGGACAACAATAACCGCACTATATATTCAAAATATATGGAAAACTGACGATTTTGTGACGGGAGGAAATTGGATGTTCATTCTGGCTTGATGTGATATGTGCACCAGGGAATGTTATGACAATTTGCAGATATGCAATTCAAGTTTGGTTTGTAGGCCGCTAACTTCTTATGCACACATAATATTTAGGTTTGGATGATATTATTGTTTTTGGATATTTGGTTGAAATATGTGAAAAAGAATTCACACATTGTAGAATGTGTGACTAAGTTATGATCAAGATTTGAGAGAAGAATGTAATTGAAGAATCGGTCATCAATTTGTCTCTTCTTTCCTCTCCCCTTCTAGATCAGCCATTTTAATTAAAATGTAAATTTTCACATGTGAAGTAATTTGTGTGTGTCATTAATCATAATTTATTTTCACATGAAGAGTTACTGGCATCTGACGGACCCTCAACAAATGTGGTTGTTGGCAATGGTGACTACATGTAAACATGTCTAGGGAATTTGGATGCTTTAACGGTCACACTTAATAACGAAACTAATAATTTAGGACACGTGTGCAACGGTTGTCTTCAGGACGTTCCAAGCGCTTACTTTTTCACACAGTTTTTGTTATTGGGAAATATACTGCAGGACTGAAATATACCACTCTTTGTTTTTCAGACTGATTTGTGGAGCAGTGTTTTGAGACTCACAGCTGGAGTCTGCGATTTTACTCTGGGTTTTAATGGATAAATACGTGGATAACTATTTGAATAAACACTAATGCTTCTCTTCAAGTGTATTCTTCAACATTAAGGTGGAATTGTAGAGTTTAGGGGACATTAGGTAAGTAAATATATGGATGTTAATTAGAAATTGAACAGTCGTGACCATGTTGATTATTGTAGCACACATTTAGTGATTGTAGCAATTTTGGCAGCACATACGCGTTTAGGTAAGGCATTTACATCAAAAGTAGTAGTCATTTTGACTTCACGTTACCAAACAAGAAAGTTTCACATTGGAAAGTATCATCAAGTATCAGCATTGTGATCATGTCAGCTTGTACCCCAAAATGTCATGGTAAGAAAACACCATTTTCGAAGTACCGTCTGTCGCATGTCACTTAGGAATTTATATGAAAAAAGCAACAACAAAATTGCAAGTAGAATTCGAACATAAAATTGTCTCCTGGCAAATCTCATTCCCGATAATGAGCTTTACTTTAACTCTGTTTAGTAGCATGGCTGTAAAGAAAACCAGCCGAGAGATGTTAGTATTTTCATTGAGATGATCTGAAGTGCTCTTCAGCGTGGCTATCATGTTTTCCGTTGTGTCTCTGGTATCCCTCGAAGTGTGAACTATTGAACTGCCAGTATCACTTGCACCAATCTTTCTTCAATCCTTCCAAGTACGTTCGTGGTGAGAGTGATAAGATTCTTGATGGATCGGGTGTTGTCTAGCAGTGTTATGTAATGTAGCCTTGCAGGCAGCATTTTGTACATAATACCACACTGATTAGTGACACCACAAAATCTGACTCGTCAATATGTACACTATGTTTTGGCAATGATGATGGTATATATTAATAATGAATTTTTGAATGGGGGGGGGGGGGGGTCGGGGACAACCGTGAATATGTGAGTTTTACACGGATATCTTGGTGCCAGTGGATGATCATGATACAGACCAAGTCGGGATATCACCTGCATTTTAGTCTAGTCCAATTTTGTCGTAAACTTCTGAAAATTATTTACTAGGAGTATAATAACCTAGTGGTTATATCTATTTACTTTTTCAGGCACGTATGCTTATAATTTTCTCAGAATCATACATTTAGTACATAATAAGTCATACACGGGATATTGTAGTATATTTACTAATAATGATTATTCATGAATCAATACTTGTGCTTATGACTGATGCACATGAGCTGTGACTTTGATAATTGTTTTACAGCATTACAGGGATTGGTAAACTGTTGTGTGAATTGACAGTCCATTACATAAATATTGTACTGTTTTCCACTCTCTACGCTCCATCCATAAAGTATCCCATAATTATCTCTATTCGTCACACTTAAATAGAGACACGCCACATTTACGTACATCATACATCATCCAGATCAGTTTGCAAATGAAGATAAATAATTTATTTGTACAGGAACATATCGATACTTCTATCACTGCAATTCAACTCTACCATTGCAACGGTCAAACATGCAAAATATAAATGGTGAAGAGGCTTTGGAGAGTGCGTATATCTACGATGTTGTGCAGCGAGACTTGTTTCTGGTATGAACTATTCACGATTATTAAGCCAAGGCCACTTTTCGAGTTTCCATGTCGCTTTCAGATTTCAGGACAAGACCGAGCATCAAGGCATGTGCCAGCACTTATAGATATTGATTTTCTGTTTGTAGCGATGCAATCCCATTGGAGCGCACAGAGGAACCATTGGTGATTTGTCACACCTTTGCTAATTGTTGCTTCTCCTGTATAATCACGTCTTCTGTCGCCAGTAATGCCCACCAGAAGCCGTTTGCTCAGACGATTTCGCCAGATATATTTCCGGTCTCTTAGCTCAGTTTTCGGTGTCTTGGCTCAGTAGACCTATCTTGATTTTGGAATTTCCAGGTTACTAAATGAATTTTTTTTGCAAATATGATAACATACCGAATCTCTCAGTCATGTTCACGTGTGAAATCACGTATTGGAACCACATGCTTGATTTTTTTATCACAAATTGTTCTACGGCTCATAACTTTAAGATGACTGTACGTTAGTTTTATATTTACCTTATTGCTCTTATTTTCATGATATATTGCCATTACAATTTTAAGTAAATTATAATAGTTGCATTTACGACATTGAAACTATTTCAACCATGCACAACGTACCAGTGATTGGGAAACGTTCATTGTATACCATACCGTGCAAATAATAATATTTTATATCCAGGTGTTATTATCATGAACGCCAAAAGCTCTCGTTTCTCTTTCGGTTGCTCTTCGTGTAAAAAGAAGGAACATTATGTATTGTTGCGTCACTTTTGAACGAGAAACGTCTCAACCACAAGCAAGGGTAACTTTTATAAATACTGGCAGCAATGTGCGTCAATAATGAACTATAACATAACGTTGAGATTAAATTACACCTTGTGTTGTTTTGTGTGTGTTTTGTCCGATTTTTCACTGCATGACTTCCAACCTTCATTGCATTACTTAAATTGATTCCACAGGAAGATAATTGCTATGCGCCACAACCAGAATTAAATTGGTGATGTTTTCAAATATAGACCCCCCTGGTGTTTCCTTTGAAAATCGAGTTCCTTGGTAGAGAAATCACTGTCATTACATGTGAGCTCAACGAATTATCATAGAGAGATATAGACAGTTTCTAGTTTCTAATTGGATATGTGCAACAAATATCATATTTCTTTTTCATAGTATACACCAATGGATTAAAATAGCATGTTTTCATCCATATGTAGAGAGATATTTCCCCCATCAACACGCTTTTCTTATCTTTGATAGACTACCAACTGACACTAAATGAACCAGTAACATGCCACTGGATGCTGAGCCAAACTTACTGCTATTATGTCGTCATTGGTTGTGACTATAGAGGTATGTTGTATCTCTCTCTCTTTCTGGACGCGATATCTGATCAGTTTGACAGCCAATGGGCCATGGAGTCATGGCCAAGGGTGACGATATCTCTGGCGTCAAGCGACTTACTCTCAGATGTTGTCACGCAATTACGGGTTGGCAGTAAATCATGCAATTGATATTTCCTTCGAAATCAGCTTCTCTTGATTCTTGTGTGCATATTAAAAAATGTCTTCTCATTGATAGTAGCAACTGATCACAGTTCATAGTAATAATGCATGTGCAGTTTAAGATTCGATTCCGCTGTGTTGTCTTGACTACAATATACAGTTATGGGTAGCTGCTGAGCCCAAGATATAAATAAAAAGTGTAATATAATAGTTATGAATAGTTGGTTCGCCCACAATGAGATATGTAGGGGCAAAATCTGCTCATAGTGGGTGAGGCCATAGGCCGAACCCATTATTGCTGGCTGAACCCTTTCAATCTCATGGTGGGCGAACCAACTATTCATAACTATCATACTATACTTTTTATTTATATCTTGAGTATTGACAAGCTGTTGTTGTCGTCGTCTTACATTCGGCACTTGAAGAAATGTAATTCATTTACAACAACAAAGCTACATGGGACCCACTATTGCTTTTTATTGGGCAGAAAGTGGCGTCAGAGAGCACTATCATTTGGCAGAGTGGTCGCGGCATGTGTTTTTGACCAGTCAACAATCAGAAATCAGTACACCAATAGCCATAGCATTATATTAAACATTTTTTAAACAAAATCCATACACACAATATATTATGGCAATTATCCTATTTTTTGTCGCGATTCAATCACATACAAAATCTGACAAAACAAAATTGTTCAAGATAATATGATTTGTTGACTCCTTAGTTGGGTAGATATTCGATATTCCAGAGCACCTGATCTAACACTCTTGATACATTGCTTCAATACTTTAGCATCACTCGGATTTGGCCACCTACTTATTTTGTAAAATTCGTCCATGCACTTGGTCTTGGAATATGGATATGCCTGTTTGTCCATGTCCATTTGCAATTTTGTCGACTGAGACACATTATATGATTCGATTTTGAAGTATCTGCTTTTGACTAAGAACAATCCACATTATCACTGCACGTTACATTACTAGACATGTTTGGGGTTTGGTGGTTGTTTGGATTTGTACTTCGAATGGCAATGTAGTGTTTTCATAGACGCCTGGAGTCATTAATCACGAGTACCGGTCAGAATTCAACAATGGGATACTTCCAACTGATATATGCCTCTTCCCCTTGTGTGTTCCGATATTTGGAAACACAATGTATATTCTGAATACATGACAAACTGACCATTATGTGATGGAGGTGAATTTGATGTTCCTTGTGGTGGAAGCGAAATGTCCATCAGGAAATGACGAATGATTTTGCAGATATCTAAGTGATTGCTTTGTATTCTGAGTTCTTACCACACATAATATTCAGGTTTGGATATTATTTTAAAATGTGCCAATATGAATTCACACATTACAAAATGTGTGTCTGAGTTATGATCAAGAATTGATAGAAGAATATAAGTGAGGAATTCATCATCAATTCGTCTTTCCTTTCCTCTCCCTTTCTCGATCAACCACTCTAATTAAAATGCAAATTTTCACAAGTGAAGTAATTTGTTTTTTAAGACAAAAGTCATTAATCATAATTTATTTTCACATGAAGAGTTACTGGTTCTTGAAAGAGCCTTGACAAATGTGGTTGTTGACAGCAGTGATACAAATATAGGTGCTTCAACGGTCATGCTTAATAACGATACCAATAATTTACGACATGAGTGTAACGGTTGTCTTCAGGATCTCTTACTATTTCACACATTTTGCTGTTTTTAAGAAATATGCCTCAGTACTGAAAAACATCACTTTTTGTGTTTCAGACTGATTTGTGGAGCACTGTTTTGAGCAACACAGCTGTGAGTGTTTGATTGGACTTTAATGGATAAATACGTGGATAACTATTCGCATGAGATCTAGTGCTTCTATTCAAGGATATTCTTCAAAATGAGTGTGGAATCATGGAGTTTAAGGAACACCAGGTAAGTGGATATATAAATGTTAATTAGAAATTGGACATTTGTGACCATGTTGGTTATGCAGCACACGTTTAGTGAGTGTAGCAATTTTTGGTTGAACATACGCGTTCAGGGCAGGCCTTCACAGTCATTCAATAAATAGGTATATGGTCCTTATTTCATGAGCACAACATGGAACTGTTGCATTGGAAGGTATAAATCATCATTGTGATCAAAACGTCAGTTTCTACCCCAAAATATAATAATAAGAAAACATCATTTTGGAAGTAACGTCTGTTGTATGTGACATGGGAGCCTATGTACAAGAATTAGGTGACATGGGAACCTGTGTACAAGGATTACTTCTACTAAGTAGAAGTCAGACAGAAAATTGTCTCCTGGCAAATTTCTTTCCCGATAATGAGCTTTACTTTAACACTGTTAGCAAAGAGTAGCATGACGGCTGTGAAGAGAAACAGGGGCGAGGGGTTAGTTTTTTAATTGAGAGTATCTCTAGTGCTCTTCAGCTTGGCTATCATGTTTTCCGTGGTGTCTCTGGTACACCCGAAAAGTGTGAACTAATGAACTGCCAATGACACTTACACCAATCCTCCAACTCATCCCTAGACGTTCGTGGTGAGAGAGATAAGAGTCTTGATGGATCGTGTCTACCCTAGCGGTGTTATTTATTATAGCCAGACGGGCTGCATATTGCATGCAATACCATGTCGATTAGTCACGCCAAAATACATCGCTCATTTATTTACACGCATGTACTGATATATTGCATTTGTTATATGAGTGAATTGTTGAATGGGAGTAGAGAGATATCAAAGATGAGGTTAGTTTACCATGGATTCCTTGGTGATATGCGAGAAGGTACATTCTTGAGTGTGGGAGACCACGGGTTGTATCATTGAACCTTCGAAGCTTCAATTTGGAGGCATCAGTGGCAGTTGGTATATCACATGAGACAGCATCCAGTTCAGATATAATAACTTTCGAGTTATTATTAGTCTCGAACGTCATAACCTATCCGATGGTTTGCGCACTCATGCATATGATTTTCACAGAATCATACGTGAGTCATAAAAACATACATGGGGTATTGTATTATCTACACCTATGAGGAATTTAGGTGGCACTGATAAGTTATATTTCTACCAATATGTAGAATTTGATACTTTTTGTCCGATACAAAGAGCTGTGACTTCTTTAATTGTGTTACAGCACTACATGAATTAGAAAACATGTCACATGAATAGGCAGCCAGTTACATAAATCTTGTAACTACTATATTTCCTCTTCGCACTCCATCCGTAAAAACAGTGTGACATATGTCAGTTACTTATAATTGAGTATCACACTCTCAGACATACCACTTTTGCACGTGTAACATATTACCTGTTGCATCGTATTACACGTTTGAATATTGCTCACTCGTTGAAGCAATTGGAAACACAACCATGTTTGTGTTGCAAGAAAATGCTCGCTCTCCGTGTTGACCAATGACAAGCAGCTGATACTAGCAGATAATAGCACACTTATATTGATTTATATTTACAAATAAATATTCTGGAACATCTTGAATTACATGTAAAAGTACACTTGTACATGTAGAAGTTCACTATAAAAATCTTGTCAATTCATACATAACCTGGCTGATGGGTAGGGGTGAAAGAATACATCAGCTTCCAGACGTCCTGACAATTCGAAGCCGAAAGGAATGTGCCAGCACGTATAAATATTGATTTTCAGTTTGAAGCAATGGAATTCCCTTGGGGCTCACAAAGGAACCTACAGAGATTCGTCACAGCTTTGCTAATTGCTGCTTCTCCTGTATAATCACAACTTCTAATGTGCCAGAGCTATTACCGGGGTATCCTGTATCATGAAGTGAATGTTTGAAATAAAATCAGTTTGCTCTGACGATTTCCACAAATATCTCAGTGCCCGAAGCGGTTCTGGACTAGTATTAAGATGAAACAGAGGAATTGATAACTCAATGAAAGATATTATTCCCTGATTTTACCCGGGCTATTACCAGGGTTTCCTCTATCATGCTGTGAGTGGTTGTAAATTACTGCTCATCAAGATCAGTTTTCAGATTTCTTTGAATATCTCAGTATCTTCAGATGTCTTGGAGTAAAATTGAAACGAAACAAAGTAACTCGGTCTCAATGCAAGAGATACATTTATTAAATCCCAACTATGTTCAAGTGTCAGTTTAAGTATTTGAACCTCAAGCTTGATTTGCTGTGACGAATACTTCTACAAATCAGTACCTTGAAGTGGCACTGGGGAAAATATGTAATATTATGTATGTTGACGTCAGAAAAAAATGGGCAAAACAAAGTGTTATGAAGCAGTTTGATGAACCAATTACGACGGTAGCAGCAGCTCATTTTATGGATCAGAGTTAATGCAACGGTCAGGCAGTCCTGGTGTGGCCTCCTGTACATCCCGGTTTAGATCACCGTTTAGAAAACCGTGGCGTCACCTTGACTTTCTGGGCTTCGCCGGAATCACCGTGACATTACCTGGAGTCCTGACAGACTGACAGAACGTGATGACACCGGCAGCAATCTGGATGTCATTGGTGTCACCGTGGGAAACCAGTATAATACCATGAAATAACGGGTGCAAACGTTGGCTAAACCCTGACACATGACACAGACATGGGCTACACCGTGTATGTGTCCTATTATGTGACTGCAAATGATTGTTCTGCCAAAATCGTCCCGGTAGTCCCGGTATATCCCGGACTATTGGAAAATATCCAAACGGACGTACCTGGGCCCACACTCATGACACTGGTAAAATATGTGAATACATTGAATAGTATGGCATCAATGAATTCAGAGACCAATGATAATGGCGGTGATTTCCACACACTCATTGGTTCTTCATTTAAAACATGGAATAAAATCCCAGAGATGAGGGCATCTGTGATGGGGACAGAAAACAATTGCATATTATAACTTCTTGTTTGCAAGAATTACCTGACAAGATGTATGGTTTCCCACCAATGCCAACTCAATTTGAAGTGTATGTTTGTTTGAGCTAATCCAAATTCTTTCCAATGTATTCAGTTTTAAGCAACCGACTTATCAAATGTCAACTTCGAAAACCTCATACCTCAAATGAAACAATCCAAGTATTCACGATATGAATTGTGTTATTTTCCCTGCATCAAAAGCGTTTATGAATGGGTGACATTTATATTTCCCGAAGGTAGTCAGCTTATTGGCTGGTGTAGGGATAACCTATCAGTAATATCACACCCCAGAGTCTGATATGTCTTGACACTGGGCGGTGATAGTGGTGAAAGTTGATGAATGGTTTCAAAGAGTAAATTTGTACCCGATAGCAGTAAATACGTTAGGTCTCGTGAGGATATCACGGAATAGTATACATCATCACACGTATAATATTCCTGTTGGCCTTATTATGGCTTCCCACGTCTTTCTTGTATTACAATATGGTGTATATGACAAGCAGATGTATATAAACATGATATCAATATGCTACTTTTTGTTGTTGTTGTCAGTGTAAGTTTCTTGTTTGGTTGTTCTCCGGGTAAAATATAGTTTTCATAGCGTTTTCAAGAAACTTCAGAAACATGAATGTTCACAATTATTGTCAACAATGTGCATCAGGAAGGAAATGTAATATTATGATGAGATTGCGTTACACGTGGCATTGAATTATTCGTATTGCTTTGTGAGTTTTGTTCCATTTTTCAATGATTCACGTTAATTAAATCCTCAGGAACCTAATAGCCATCCGTTGCCTTCCTGTTGTGCTTCTAATTAGCCTGGTAAAACTGTTAATAACTGATTCCAGAAACCATGAGGACTAAATCAGATACATAATGTGTTATAACCATTCGTAAGATAATTGTTTTATGAATGCAGCACTTGTAACCAACATCAAATTGGTTAAAATTGAAATACTCAGAAGTATTTCGTTGTGCATATCCTTGGCATTTCTCTGTTCTGAAACATATTTAGTTTAGAATGTCAATGAATCACGATCCTTGGGTGAAAAAGGCACTAATTATGACAATATATATTATGCTGGGGTTCAACTAAGATTACCACTATTCCACGCATAAAGAGATAATCACCGTAATACTATATTATAAGACAATATATTGCATTCGCTTAGTGTGTACCATGAAACGGCCACCCGCACCTGAAATGAAATTATGTTTGCACAATATATATATGATTCGTATAGAGATATAGGTATAAAATTATTGCAATGTTTTATCATGACTTATCATGACTCTATTTATGTTAGAATAGTTTGATGAATGTTTTGTGTCGAAATGTTCCCACACGTCTATTGTGACAGACAATTTATGATGTGTTGGTTCTTGTCCTAACAGCTTTGTTTTGCTCATTACTTGTGCTTTGTGTGGAAACCCTAATATTGAAAGTCTCTCAAAGTGAAATTCCATAGACAGGTAGAGTCATTTATCACATGTGCATGTCAGACTCCAACAATACGGTACCATCAGCTGACATGTGCTTCTGCTGCTTGTGTTATGTGATATTTTGGAAAGTAATAAATGCATAATATGTTCCAAAGTCACGCAAAAACTGACGTTTATGTGAAAGCAGGGGGTTACATCTTCATTCTTGTGGGAGGCGGGATGTTCGCCTAATAGGATTTCAGTCAAAGTAGATATCAAATTTCGTGACTGTAAATGGAATATTGTGGAATTTTGTATATCTAACATGAAAGTATCAATGCATCCAGTACATCATATGATATAGTCTGTAAATTGTAGATATTTCATTGATTTACGGTTGGTAGGCTATGATTAACATTATTATGATGTGTGTTACAATAAGGTCTGGTCGCTCATCGAAAAGAAATGTTATTGAACAAACTAGCACCTTTTAACAGCTACTTTCAACAGTAAGTATTTAGCATGATATATTTAGATGGAATGTGACATTTGATTTCTTCTTCAGTACAGGCCTTCATTAGGTACACTGTTAACATGGAATAAGGTTACGAATCTGTTTCATAAATTTGAGAACCAATAGAAACTACTGACAGAAAATTTGCAATGCATGCTCTAGTCCCTCAGAGAAATGATAACATTTCAAGTTGAAATGGCAGACCAACGTTTTTGAACTTGAAAAAAAATATGTGCCAGTTAATATAGATATTCATTAACGTTTGAAGCGATAGAATCGCGTCTGGACTACAAGAGAACCAATCGGGATTTGTCACGGCTTGGCTAATTGCTGCTTCTCGTGTGTAGTAAAGATGTTCAATGTGACAGAGCTATTGCCGGGGTATCCTGTATCAGGAAGTGAAAGGTTGTGAAATAATTTGCACCCATAATCAGTTTATTCTGACGATTTCTCCAAGATACTTGCTCAGTATCTTATAAATCTGTATTTCATGGATGAAGATGAACAAGGTGAAGTTGTCATTTCCTGAGGTGTACAGATCAGTGAATCGAACTCGATGCAGTCGATAATTTGTCGAATATCCTATTTGTATCATGACAAAATCCCTGTGTGGTAAACAATAATCATGTATTTTTTTAAATATTCACTTGAAATAATGCTGAAAATATCTTTAAATAAAAAGTTTGTTCTAAATAAATTGACAGTGCTTGTTATTATATGACACCATGTGATGACGCCAGGTGTTCGGATATCCGGAATTGTTCCAATTATTTTCAATATACATGAATTTGAAGTTTCATTTCACTGTCAAAGTCTTCGAGTTTCGTGTTTTGCTTATGACTTGCAGTTTCACAATGCTAAGCAACAAACATTGGGTTCCAGTCAGAACACTTGTTAGTTTATTCAAAACCACTGCAAGAGGAACGAAGCATTACATAGGCTTTGCCTCCTGTATCTTTCCGGATGGTTCAAGAAGAGGTCATGTTTATATTTCCCTAAGGTGGTACGTTTATTGGTTGGTGTAGGGATAAACTATCAGCAATATCGCATCCTCTGAGACTGATATGTCATGACATTGGGCGGTGATTATCATGAAAATTAATGAATTGTTTTGAGGAGTGGACTTGTACCTGCATTGAATGCAGTACATACTTCGCTTTTCTAAGGGCATCATGGGATATATTTGAGTTTCCACATGGTTATGTGATGTCGATTGTGTCTGTTGATAATAGCTGGCTGGTCATATATACATCCATGATGTAGGTTACGTTGTGTGACTGAGAAGTGTCTAATATATATAGTGCAACTGATAAAACATACGGATGTACATTAGTATGATATTAACATTTGGATTATTTATATCCAGGTCATATTTATGTAAATTATATTAAAAGCTGTCTGTTCTTTGGTTGGGCTTCAGGTGAAAAAAATTGAATCTTGTGTAACTATTAACCTGTTATTATCAATAATCCCGTTTAAAAATATCATTATCAGAAATCTCTTTCACGGCCGAAGGGAATGTTGACAACTTTTACCAACAATGTGCCTCCATAACGCTATAGAATGTTATGTCAAGGTTAAGGTTGATTTGTGCTAAGTGTGTTTAATTGCTTACACACTGTTATGATACACGCGTCCATTGTTCAATGCAATATGTAAATTTCGTCGACTAGAGAGTATAGATGTTCTAATTGCGACTTTCCTATTTCACTAGGTCTTACTAAAACTTTGTGAAAATTATGAATGAATAATGAGCTTAATAACTAACAGAAAAATAATATCTCGGAAGACAATGTCTACTTGAGACATTCAAATGATTTTTGTTATCTCGTCCTCACTACTGGTGAACGTGATAATTGATCAGTTTGACAAACCTCACCACCAAATGGGTCATGGAGTCAGGGCCACGAGCGACGATATCTCTAGGACCAGGGGACTTGCGCCTCACAAGGCGGCAAGTAAATACCTGTGGCCCATAAATCCTTCTCCCTCTGGTGTTTAGAGAGGCGCGGTGGTAGAATATGTAATCCTCCGGCAATGAAGTTATTTTGAAACTCATTCGCATAATTACTTTGTTCGACACTGATAAATCATAATGGACTGAACCTTGTTTTGTTTGACCACAATATGCACTATTCCATGTATACACATACTGTGTATTATAGTTATTCATATTGCATTAGTGTAGTGCTGTTCATGACTCAGCCGCACCCACTCCATAAAACAAAATAGTTGTACATTACGTATATATATACATTTTGAATAACGCATAATAAGGAGGTTTTATGTGCTATGGAGAGGCACTAGAATTACACATAGCCACAAAGAGTTATTAACAATACGTAGCTGTCAAACTCGAACAACAAATGTCATCAGCTGATGTGTGGTTCTTTCCCTTTTGTGGTCTGATATTTGGAAAGTAATAACTTTCCAAAAAGATATGTATGTACCAAAGATATGAGAAACTGACGATCATGTGACGAAGGAAATTTGATGTCCATTCTCGTAGAAGGTGAAACGTCTGTCAAATAAAGGCATTCCAGCCTGGTTATATATCAAATATCTTGGCAGTAAATGAGATTTGTGGCATTTCATAATAGCCACTTGGAAATATAGATGTATTTATTACATCAGTCGTATAGTTTATAGTGTATTTATTTGCAGGTAACTGACACCATTTAGTTTTGGGTGGTGTTATTTTTTCTAGATGGGTTAGAAAATGAGATGAAAAATTGGAGAAAATGGACAGAAATCTCCAGTCTTAGACTTGACTTTCTCTTTCCATTCCCCACTCTTTATAATCAGCCATTCATACTGAAAATATTTTAACATTTTTTAGAGGTCTAGAACAAAATTCTTTTCTTCCATCTCATTATAATAGTGACAAATTATGTGCTTCGAAACTTTGTTACACCAGAAAGTGATTATCCGAATTCAGGCTATTATTCAGTATGATATTTGAGCAAATACTTCTTGAAAGATTCCCACAAAATTGATCGGGAAATAGACCAATTATTCCAACTCAACTTTACGTTGACTTAAAACAGCATTCTGAAAATTCAAACAAATAGTGTCTAAAATGTTCCTACTGATTATATTATCCGGTTCTAATATTCTCGTTAATCGTTTAGCATTATTGAAAAAAAACATTTATGTAACAATCGTGTAAGTATCCTTGTTGTTGTTGACATGTCCATGTGAGTCAATGATCTTGAACAATTTCTGTTTAATGAAGGTACTAGTAGTATTTGGACTATGTGATTTGATTTTCCCAGTATATAGCAATGGATCAATATTTAGCATTTGTAGATGTTACGTTGTAGTATGGCTAGATTTGTGACTTTCTCAAGATTTTTTTTTCGATAAACTAAACATTTTGTTCTGGCCAATGAATTCAATGACAAAAATTAAGATTTGTATTCCAACACACCACGAAATATTACTGTTTGATCCCTAATTCGTAATGGTTGTGTTTTTGAAATGTTTCCGCATCAAAATTCTCCTCTATTTGTGACCAGTGGAATACTATCACCACCGTGCCACATCCAGTTCCAGACGATTCATCGAGAGGATGATGTATTCATTTTTTCTAATTACAAAAAAAGAAAGAAATGGAAAATAGAATAAAAATAAGCCTTAGTCATGCCAACTGAAATAGAATACTCTGGTGCAATTTCAATTTCAGTTTGCATTTCAGATACTTTTTATAATGGATGTTGCAATTCTCAACTCTGCTTTATCGAAACAAATTCATCTAATTCCAAGAACGAAAACAAATTACCCAATTGTTTATCATGTTGAAAGAATAATTGGTTTTATCCCTTAAAATTAGTTTGGGAAGTGCAGGATTCGTTTGTGTCATTACAGGAAAAATCAATAGAACACGACTAGAAATTCATGAGGAACATTGGTTAATTAATTTGATCGACAACACTAACATATAGATTCACTTTATTGACATTTACAAAAACAAAACAAGAGGAGTGGCCAAAATCCCCACACATACCTCCTAAAAACACAAATAAAAAACAAGAAACTAATCCATTTTGTCATTATTCCAGAAATGTATTTCTGAACAAGATTCTTAATTCATTATATTTGCTTTCCTTTTCGATCAGAAAAATCTTCCAATTGCACGAAAGATATGCAAATGTTGGATCTCATCTGACAATATATATTCATTCATGCAGTGCGGAATTTGCTGGTGGTTTGTATGAATCATGGAAATTACATTAAAAAAAGTATTACTAATTCACATTGAATGCATTGTGGTATTTCTCCTTTTGGCTGGTGTGGAATTGTTTCGTCACCGGATTTGAAAGAATATATATGCCTGTGAATGAAGAACTGAGTGGCAGTTTGTGAGTCATGTACAAATCTCTATTTGCAAAACAAAATGACAATGACAATCGAGTCGGGGAACAATTCTAACATCACATCCAAATATATGTTCAAGAAAACATGATCACTATAGTAAAGATGTACTGTGACGATTACTATGAAGGTGGTATGCAATTTCATATATTTTATACCAATCCTGTATTTTGCACAAATGAAAACCTACACAACATGCTACGGCAAATAATAAATTTTGCTTATGTTTTGTTTATGTTTTCAAAGTGTCACTTAAGAATGGGGTATTATCTTAGACCTGATTAGACAGGACATTCATAATGAATTCCCATATCTCTAAATATATTTTGGCTTACAATCTATATATCATATAAAAGCAGAATAATTATTTCTCACAAATGAATATTCTGGAACATCTTGTAATTAAAATTCACATACCATGCATTTTCCTATAAATTCTTATATAACTTGGCTCAATATGGAAACTCAAGGATGGCTCACAAGTGAAAACGTGAATTTTTTTTTCAGACATCATGATAATGCCTAGCCGAAAGGAATGTGATAGCACAAGAAAATACAGCTAATTGCTGCTCCTCCTGTATAATCGCAACTTCTAATGTGCCAGAGCTATTTCCGGGGTGTCCTGTATCAGAAAGTGTAA
Organism: Terebella lapidaria; assembly: GCA_949152475.1. NCBI lineage: Eukaryota > Metazoa > Annelida > Polychaeta > Terebellida > Terebellidae > Terebella > Terebella lapidaria. The sequence goes on from OX424567.1 coordinate 22,062,943, forward strand.
TGTTGAAACGATTCCAATTGTTCTAACGATCTCCACAAACATCTCGGTATCCCAAGTGACCCTGGGCTAATATGAAGATGAAACAAGAAAAAAGGAAAACTAAATGAAGGAGACAATTCCCTGAATGTATTACCAGGAGTTTTTCCATCAGGAAGTGAGTGGCTGTGAATAACTTATCAGATTAATCAAGATCAGTTGATGGAACGATTCCCTTAGACATCCCAGTATCTCAAGATATCTGGGGGCAATGTTGAGATGAAACAAGATACCTGACCTTTGGTGTTCTGCTCACTGAACCGGTTTCGATTTTATTTGAATCCCAATCATGTTCACGTGTAACATTAGGTATTTGAACCTCATGTTTGGCTTGTTGTGAGAAATACTTGTACAATCAGTATTTTATAGCAGCACTGGGTCTGAGAAACATGGCCTAAGAAAAAAAGAAAAAGTGGTCAAAACAAAGTGTGATGAAGTAGCTGGATAAACCAAACTAGTCTGTTTTTACCAGGTCAGAGTTACATCTGACCTAGTATATGTCTGAAGAAATGTGAATGGGTTATGGCATCAAGGGATTCAGAGATCATTGATAATTGTGCTGATGTCCATGCACTCAGTTGTTCTTCATCAAAAACATGGAGTGAACTCCCAAATATGGGGGCATCGGTGATGGGGGTAGAAAACAATTGCACATAGATAATGACTGTGTACACAGTATGGTTTTGTGGTATGTCAGAAATTCATGACAATATGTATGGTTTCTCACCATTTTCCCTCCATCAAAAAGGTTTATGAATGGGTGACATTTATATTTCCCGAAGGTAGTCAGCTTATCAGCTGGTGTAGGGGATAACTTATCAGTAATATCACACCCCAGAGACTGATATGTCCTGACACTGGGCGGGGATAGTGGTGAATGTTGATGAATTGTTCCAGAGAGTAGATTTATACATTACCTAATAGCCGTAAATACATTCGGCCATTGAGAGTATCGTGGGATAGTATACGTCATGATACGTATAATATTCGTGCTGGTCTTATTATGGCTTGTCACGTGTTACATGTATCATAATGGTGCATATGGCGAGCGGATCGTACATATAAACATGATATTAATATGCTACCTTTCTAATTATTGTTAGAGTATATTTAATTTTAGTAAAATGTAGTTTTTTCATAGCGTTTTCAAAACAACTCCAGAAATTCAACAAGAAATCTCAAATAAAAGCATCATAAATGTTCAAAATTATTGTCAACAATAGGTATCAGGAAGGAAGTATAATATTATGTCGAGATTGAGTTACACGCAGCATCGATGTTTTTTGTGTTGCGTTGTTTTGTTATTGGTGCATCGTTTCAATGCACATGTTCTATTTTTCCAATGATTAATGTTAATTAAATCCTCAGGAACCTAATTGCCATCTGTTCCCTTCCTGTTGTGCCTCTTATTAGGTTTGTAAAATTATCAATAACTGATTCCAGAAACTATGAGGGCTAAATCAGATACATAATGTGCTACAGTTATTCATATGATAATTATGTTATGAATGCAGCGCTTGTAACCAACATCGAATTGGTCAAAATTGAAATACTCAAAAGTATTCCGTTGTACATATCCTTGGCATTCTCTATTCTGAAACATCTATATTATATTGTTATTGACAATATACATTATGTTGTTATTCAATTAAGATTACCACTATTTCACACATAAAGAGACGAACACCGTAATTTCATATTGTAAGAGGATATATTGCATTCGCTTAGAGTTTAACATGAAACGGCCACACGCACTTGACATGAAAATATGTTTGCACAAAATATATATGATTCCTATAACGATATAGGTATATAATTATTGCAATAATCGGTCATGACTTCCAGCTGAATAAATAGAATAATTTGATGAATGTTTCGTGTCGAAAAATGTCCACATGTCCATTGTCGCGGACAATTTATGATGTGTTGATTCTTGTCAAAACTACTTTGTGTAGTTTTGCTTATTACTTGTGCTTTGTGTGGAAACCCTAGCGTTGACAGTCCCTCAAAGTGAAATTTCATAGACAGTTAGAGTCATTTATCACATGTACATGCCAGACTCCGACAATAAGAAACCATCAGCTGATGTGAGCCTCTCCCCCTTGTGTGATCCTTTATGTAGAAGGTAAAAACAGCAATATATATTCCAATGATATGAAAACTGACGTTATATGTGAAGGCAGTGTATTTTTATATTCATTATGATGGTGGTCATAGTAAATATCAAATTTTTCACTGTAGATGGAATATTGTGACATTCCGGATATGGAACACGAAAGTATGAGTGCACCCAGTACACTAAGTAATATAGTTTTCACATTGTAGATATATCATTGAATTGAGGGCAACTTAAAAAGAAATGTAATTTGATTTTAGTTTTGTTTCCTGTCACTTTTTAGGCATCTATTTTCACTAAAAACAAATGTTCAAAGCTTTTTCTCAAATCATGTTTTTTTCCATCTTATTATAAAAGTGATGAATGGAACTATATTTCATTCAACCACAGTGTGAGCTTGGACTGATTTCACATAATTGTTTAACATTTAGCAATACTACAGCTGTCGGCGTCCAAGCCATCTTCATGATGTCCCACATAGAACTTCGTTTGGGCTACTCCCATGTTTATTAATAGTTTTGGCAGCATAAAATATCATAGAATAATAGTGGAGAACCACTAGAAAATACTGACAGAAAATTTGCGATGCATGCTCGAGTCTCTGGGCGAAGTCAAGTTGAAATAGCAAACCAACGCTTTTTAACACCTAAATGCCACCTCATATAAATGTTCAATTTCCATTTTAGGCAATGGAATCACATCTAGACTGCAAAAGAACCAATAAATATTTGTCACAGCTTTGATAATTGCTGCTATTCGTGTATACTCGCGACTTTTAATGTGACAGAGCTATTGCCGGGGTATCCTGTATCAAGAAATGAATGGTTGTAAAGTATTATAAATGATGGCAATCCAGAATCAGTTTGTTCAGACGATCTGTATATGAAGAAGTCATGTTTTTATTTCCCTAAGGTGGTACGTTCATTGATTGGTGTAGGGATAAGCTATCAGCGATATCGCATCCATAGAGACTGATACGTCATGACATTGGGCGGTGATAGTCATGAAAATGATGAATTGTTTCCATGAATGGATTTGTACCTGCATCGAATGCAGTAGGTTCGTTTTTCTAAGGGCATCATGGGATGTATTTGACACAGTCATGTGGTGTCGATTGTGTCAGTTGAAGATAATAACTGGTTATATTTACACTACTCTATGCTAATTATGTCGACTATGTTATGTGATTGAAAAGTGTCTAATGTACATAATGGTGCGGCTGTATAAAAGAATGATATTGACATTTTGACTATTTATATTCAGGTGGTATTCATGTGAATTCTATTTTAGCTGCCTGTTATTCAGCTGCTCTTCAGTTGAAAAAAAAAACCTTTTAATCTTGATCAAATATCAACCTGTTTTTATCAGTACAATAAGATTTGTGTTACAAGTTTGTATCCAGTTTCAAAATCATTGTCATAAAAAATCATTGTCACAAAGGGACTTTGACAATTGCTACCAACAATATGCGTCGATAACACTATTGAATGCTATATAAATGATAAGATTGATTTAGCGTACATTTTTCAATGGATTATGCAAATTCAGTCCACTTGAGAATACTTGCTATTTGCTACGTTCCAATTTTACTCGATCTTAACCTCGTGAAAATTATGAATAAATAATGAGCTCAATGATTAACAGAATGAGAATATCTCAGATACATGTCTATTTGAACAATGTATTCAATTGTTATTTCGTCCCCACTAGTTGTGAACACGATATCTGATCAGTCAAACCTCACCACCAAATGGGTCATAAAGTCAGGGCCACGAGCGACGATATCTCTATGGCCAGGAGATTGCGCTTCAAAAGGCGGCAAGTAATTAGCTGTCGCCCATAAATCCTTCTTCCTCTGGTGTTTAGAGAGGCACTGTGGCAGAATATGTAATCCATTGGCAATGAAATAAGAAGTTATTTTGAAACTTATTTGCATAATTACTATGTCCGACACTGATAAATCATAATGGACTGAACCTTGCTCACAATATGCACTATTTCATGCATACTCATATGGTATATTATAATGATACATATTGCAATGATTCTTCCTGACCCAGCCGCACCCACTCGACCAAAAAAAAAGTAGTTGTACATGACATATATATGTATATTTTTAATAACGCATACTAAACAGTTTTAAATGCTATGGAGAAGTACTAGTTTTACACATAGCCACGAACAGTTATAATATGTACCTGACAAAGTCAAACAACAAAATGCCATCAGTTGATATGTGGTTCTTCCGCTTTTGGGGTCTGATATTTGGAAAGTAATGTGAAGAATACGGTTCACTGGCCCGTATCAGGCCGAATGTCTGTGATGTTGTGCTACAGACCAACAAGCCGGCAGTTCAATTCAAACTGTTTATTGTGGCGATAATGTCGATGAAAACACTCACACCACAATCGGGGCCGCTCACACCTACGTCGGTGATTTCCCAGTCGAAGTATCCTAAATATTATAATCCTTTATATATATATGACAGTTTATATATCCACGTTATATCAGCTTTTATATTCCTTTTATGCGATTACGGCCGTTCTTCTGGTTACAATATACAATGCGACCGTTCACTTGGACATCTACTTCTCAACTGCGCAGATGACTGGGGCCGAGGGACCATGTGGCTGTGTAATTTCCCGCCAAGTGTAAGCGGTGTTGTGATAGGTTGAATGTGTGGTGCAATGCGCTGATGTCACCGGGAAAGTGGGTTTCCCCGGCTCGTGTCAATACTTGTAATGCCTGTATCTGTGCACGTGATGTGTGGAGTATGTGTGTCAAGTTCTATGTTTAGAAGTCAGTGCATGTGAAGGTCAAGGTCGAGTAAACGGGGCCGAGTGTACTGAACTAGCGGGGCCGCAGGTGCGTGGTTTGACCTGTGTGTGTAACCATGACTACATGGAGTTTATGCTTGTGATTGTATAGTATGTACCTGTCCTGTATGTAAGTCATGTAGAATGAATGTTTGTTGTGGAAATGTGTAGTGCGCGGGAGGGACGGGAGTAACAGTCACTAAAATTACTACATAACACCCCTTCATTAATTCTACGCCCTCGGAATTACCCTCCCCGGACCCTACCGTCGCCAAAAACTAAACAATAAAAAGCTAAGAAGTCCTAAAGGTCAAACCCAAAAACACACACACACACACGCCGCGCGAAATGCGAAAACACTTCATACAATAAAAATTCCTAACTGTCAAAATAAACGTCAGCAGTCAGTCCGTCAGCAGTCTCTACGATGATACATATACAAATACATGCACAACAATGACTGATGAAGAATGGAATGGAATGTATAAAGACAAAACTCCTCGACATTCTCTAGTAGAATGGAAAAAATCACTCTTTAAAGTTCATTTCTGGAATAAAAATGGTGATTAAACTTAACTAAATTACATGTATAAAAACGAAATGCCATGACTAGGATAGAATATATATACAACTATTTACACAAATAAACCTGTGACCAGGATGGTCGGTCACCACTGGGCCGCATCAAAGGGGCCGAACAGTTCAGGGTCGACATTATTTCTCCTCCCGTTCACGCCTGCTGGCGGGAGGAGGTGGGGCCGCTGGCGATGCTTGTCGCATGAGTTGCAACTGCTCATCCGGGGGTAACCTCGGCAGGATGGACACTATTGTGGCCAAGAGTTCTCCCGGAATGGTCGGTGTGGTCGGGGTCGGCGGAGCTGTTGCTTCCGGAGTAGTTGGGGTCGATGCTGCTTGGAGCCGAGCGTTTTCCTGTTGGAGGTTAGCAACCCGATCCTCCAACTGAGTCACGCGAACTCGGAGCCGAAGGTTTTCCTCGGACAAGGTGTCCGGGAACGTGGGCTGGTGGCGCTCATGCAGAGCCCCCATCCCAAAGCCGACAGACAGGCCGTTATACTCTGCCTGTCTGATGTGGTGGTCCAGGGCCGTCAAGTACTCCCGACGTATCAGCCGTAAGTACTTCCCAAGTACTGACTAGGCTGGTTGTAACAAAGTCCGGATTTCTTCAAAACCAGCCTAGTTCAAATGCCGATACTCAAAGCCGAATTAACTCCAAAGTCTTGTGACCAGGATTTATACAATGTCACAGTTTATAGGCCGACAATTATTGTTTGATTAGCACAGTTTCTGTATCACTAGTCTGTATTCTGGTATCCGAAACTTCAAGACCGTCTTTCTCCTTCAAAGTCTCAGGCACAAGTGACCTGATTGCCGCTAATCTTCAATGCCGTACACAAAGATGCTGACAGCATCTCGATTCTTAGAACTGGGCCGGGGGGCGCTCTCTATCTGTATAGAAAACGTCTTTACGCTATGTATCATTGTTCCAAGCGTACACACAGCAAGGCGGGGCCGTCGTCAAGGAAACGCAGAGCGATCCTTCTCTGACCTCTTGGGTCAGTCCATTACGACAGTAGGGGTGTCCTCACACTGTCCAGATTTCCGTATGTCCATCTGCCGTCCCCTGGATTACACGTTCCAAAACATATCCTAAATGTACTTATCGACTGTTCAAATTACTGGGCTCTTTTTGCCCGACGACTCACTATTGAAATTATTAAGGGGAGTTCATGGAGGTGCTGTGAACAGCTACAGGGTCTACCTGCGCTCGTGCGACCCTTGTGACCTGCACAGTTTATCGTTCCTTTTCTCACAAATTAGCGCACAATAAACTACGGGGTCGAGTTGCTGTTTCACAGACGACACACAGTTATTAAAGGCTGAGATATGAATATCAATCACTCACAGGGGCGGACATCATTCCATTCATTTTCAGCCAGTTCACAGGACGACGGGGCCGCAAATATTGTAGGGGTCGAAATTGCAATGAACTGGGTCGGTCACACCGCGGCGCTTTGAATATTTTGGGTGATGAATTTGGTGACAGGCCGCATCTTGGCATGATAGCTATATAGTGACTGGTTCACGTACCACTGGGCCGTTCCTCCGAATATTACATGGAGTGAGTAGAGGCTCTGTCGACGCATACTCCAGAACGAATCACACTATCACCTCTTCGACAACTAAGTGGCCTTACTCACGGTGTGACTGGTTATTATCCTCTTCGGCTGGCACATGGATTGAAGCTTTACATGATAATCTTAGTCATTGCGTAACATACGCCTTGATCAATGGTACATGTTATACGGGGTCGAAACATATATCATAATGCAACCAATTTTTCACCAGCATCATAATTATAATATCATATCTAGTGTGTATATAACGAGTTTGCCTCACTGACATCTTGTACATATTAAATGCATATATTGTTATTGTAATATAATATATTATTATTGGGGAAGACATGATATCATAGTCCATTAGACATGCATAATTCATCATCAATGACATCAATCAGATAACAAGGCCGGGGTTATCTGTATCGGGCCGGTTTGCGTGCGTTGCGTCTGGGTCGATTTGGTCGTGCAGGCGGGGGCGTAGCCTCGCTTGTCTCAGGGTCGGAAGATACCACAGGCTTTTGCCTGCGCGTCTTGCGTGCCGGTTTTGGAGTGTCGGAACTTGATCTACGTGATCTTTTCCGTTGCCGATGTCGACTTGAGCCGGATGAGGTCGGAGATCGCGATTGACGATCCTGGGTCGTTGGTGAATCAGACTCAGCTGTTTGGTCTGAATCGGTATGCCGATCTTGGACTGTTACCTCCCAGGGGTAATAAAACTCCTTGAGAAGTCCCATGGGGTCGGGCGTCTGTTCTGGGTCGGACTTGCTTGACGACGACGTGGGTCGTACAGGGTCGGAGTAGATGTGGGCCGCTTGGTTGTCACCTTCATATGGCTTGAGCACATCCAGATGAACAACACGAGTGTTCCGAGGGTTGGAAACCAGGGCGATTCGGTAATCCACCTCGGTTACACGGTCGATGATCCTCCAGGGACCAGTCCAGGGCCGAGCGAACTTATTATTCTGCGTGAGTGGCAGATAATAATACCGGACCAGTTCGCCTGGTTGAAACTGGGGTCGTGGTTTCGCGTGGGCGTCATAACCCATCTTTTGTCGAATTGCCGCTTTTGCGAGATGGTCTTGGGCGAAACCGTGGGCCGTCCTGATGGCTTGCCGCAAATACTCCACATACTCCGGACCACACGGAGGTAGAGGCTCAGGTAGTAGTAGTAAGTAGTAATTTATTTCAACAGATCATAAAATACATAAATAAATAAACACAAACATACAAAAACTGATCCGTCAGGGAGTCACATGACCAGTTGGTCGTCTTCCTGTGACCCCCCTCATAAAGGAAACAAAATGGACATTAGCAGGAAACAAACTTAATAAAGAATTTGTTGGTAGAATATTAAAATGAAACTGGGAAGAAAACATGAATACAACTTATAAACACCCTTATCTAATCTATTTACAAACATACACGAGTTGAGCACGAGGAGGCAGAGGGTCGTAGGTCGGAAACATGAGGTCGACTGGCAAGTTACACTCATGTCCATACACCATCAGATGCGGGGTGCATCCCGTGGACGAGTGTACTGAGGTTCGATAGGCCATTAACACATATGGCAGGTGCAAGTCCCAATCGTTTGCACGATCGCTGACGAACGCACTCAGCATGTTGAGCAATGTCCTGTTGAATCGCTCAACCTGGCCGTCGCTCTGGGGTCGGTATGGGGTCGTACGAATCTTCTTAGCGCCCAATAGACGCACAACATGCCGGAACAGGGACGACTCAAACTCAGTACCTTGATCGCTATGGACCGCTTTGGGGACACCGTGGTAGACTATCCACCGATTCACCAGGGTGTCGGCAACATTTTTGGCCGTATGTCGCCGTAGCGGAAAAGCGTCAGTGTACTTCGTAAAGTAGTCCGACACGACTAGTACATACCGATAGCCTCTTCCCGTGACCTTGTGGGTGTCGAGGATGTCCATCGCTATTCTGTCGAACGGCGCTCCTGTCGGTAGCTGTGTCAGGGGCGATCTTTTTGGGGCCGGTTTACCCTTGCGGGTCACACATTGCGGGCAGCGGGCACACCAGCGGGCGACGTCCAGCGCCAAGCCGGGCCAGTAGAATCGGCGCCTGACTCTCTCGATGGTACGCTGTATGCCGAGATGTCCGACAATCTTGAGGTCGTGTAGTTGGTGCAGAACTTGTGTCCTGAGTGCTACGGGGAGCACGGTTTGCACCACGGGCCGTCCAGCAGGGTCGGGTTTTATATGTCGAACCAGCACTCCGTCTTGTAGCGCCAGGAGGTTCCAGCGAGAAACAAGTGTCTTTACCTCCTCTCCTTGGCGGGCGACGTCTCGCGAGTCAGGCTTGGTGCCGGCTAGTATCCATTGCCGTACTTTTCCGACGCTGGGGTCGGCTTGCTGTGCCGCGACAATGTCCTGGGTCGAATAGTCCGAAAGCCACTTTTGTCCATCAAGTGTGGCGTCCAAAGCACGGACTCGAACAACTTGGCGTGCCGAAATTAGCTGGGGCAAGACCGGTGATGTTATCGAATCACTGTCCAGGAGGTCTGCCCTTGTCTGGGTCGGAACAACAGTTATCCGACGAACTGGAAGTTCTCCGGAACTTGTTTCTGGGTCGGTCGAAGGTGTGACGAGTCGTCCGGGACAGTCTTGGTGTTTGCAACTGTGGCACCGTGACAAGCCGTCGGCGTTACCGTGTAGTTTTCCGGGTCGATGCTCTATCCGAAAGTCATACTGCTGTAGCTTGGCGAGCCACCTAGCGAGCATGCCGTCGGCGTCGCTGTAGTTTTTCAGCCACCTCAGCGAGCTATGGTCGGTCCGGAGGAGGAATTTCCTACCCCAGAGGTAGTGCCGATAGTGTTGCACCATCTCAACTACTGCCAGTAGTTCCCGATAGGTGGTGCAATAGTTCCGCTGGGTCCGGGACAGGGTTTTACTGGCGAACCCGATGGGGATCTCCTTCCCGTTAACCCTTTGTGAGAGGGCACCTCCCACAGCAAAGCCGCTTGCGTCCGTGTCGAGGATGAAGTAGTCCTCCGGATCCTGGGTCGGATGAGCGAGCTTGGGCGCCTTGATGAGGGCGTCGCGGAGTCGCTGGAAAGCTCGTCGCTGGGCCGGTCCCCAAGTGAAGTGGCATTCACCTCGGGTAAGCGCTACGAGAGGTTCAGCGATCTCAGCGTAGTCCTTGATGAATCGCCTGTGGTAGTTGGCGAAACCAAGGAAAGCCCTGACGTCGGTGATCTCGCACGGGTCGACCATTCTCTGATGGCTTTAACTTTGTTGGGGTCGACTCGGATTCCTTGGCCGCTCACTATGAACCCTAAGTACAAGATTTCCCGTTGGAATAACTCACACTTCTTGGGCTGAAGTTTCAGGCCTGCCGATCTGATTCGATCCAGGACCGCTTCCAGGTTTGCGAGTGCCTGGTCGAATGTTCTGCCGTAAGCTATCACGTCGTCGAGATAGCACATACACCGGGTCCACAAGTAACCACGGAGTATGGTCTCCATAAGCCGTTCGAAGGTTGCCGGGGCGTTGCTAAGGCCGAATGGCATGACCTTAAACTGATAGAGTCCCTTCCTTGTGGCGAAGGCAGTCTTGGGTCTATCGCTGGGGTCGACTTCGACCTGCCAGTAGCCGGAGGCCAGGTCTAGGGCCGAGAAGTAGTTGGCGCCTGCCAGGGCGTCATGAGTGTCCTGAATGTTGGGCAAGGGATACGAGTCCTTGCGGGTGACATCATTCAGGAGCCGATAGTCGACACAGAAGCGTACTTGTCCGTTCTTCTTCCGCACGAGCACTACCTGTGCGCTCCAGGGCGAATCTGACGGCTCAATACACCCCAAGCGGAGCATCTTGTCGATCTCCTCGTCAATGATGCTTTGCTGCGCCTGAGGGACGCGTCGCTGTCGTTGTCGAATCGGGGCCGAGTTGCCGGTGTCGATTCTATGCTGGACGACTTGGGTCCGTCCCAGTTGGCCGTCTGGGTGCATGAATGTGTCCTGGTATTGGTGAACCAGGTTGGCGCAACGCCGATGTTGTTCCGGCGCTAGTCCGGCGCGATCCACCATTTCTTGTAGATGTGGCGGTAGGTCGCGGTAATGACTGGCGTCTACCGTGGCCGGGTCGGGCTCCTCTCCGGGTCGTGGCAAAGCTCCGACGACACTTTCGACAGGGCTTGCTATGGCGACAGGGTCGGAACGGGTGAGCGTAATGCCGGTATCTGCTGGATTGACTACCGACACCTTTACGCACTGCCGATTCAGGGTCGTAAGTGTTCTCCCCATGATGAGGTCGGTTTCCTCGGGAAAGGTCGTAAGTGGCTGGACTATCCTCGGGTGTTGTCGAACTCGAACTCGGGAAGTCGGGACCAGCTCCACTATTGCTTCGCTGCGTGCGGGGACGATGACAGCTCGTCGCACGGCCATTCTGACAACATTGGCCTCAATGTCTTTATGTGCGAACAGGATTTCTTTGTGTACCTGTATCGTCCCTTCACCGTAATTCACTACAGCGTGAGCTTGCCGAAAAAAGTTCATGCCGAGAATCATGTCGTCATGTATGTCAGCCACACAAAAGGTTACGACCATATGGTTGGTTCCGACCTGTATTGAAAGGTCGATCAGTCCATCGATCGGGCTCGACTGTCCGGTGACGTCACGAATAATAGCCGAAGTAGACCGCAAATGTCGCTGGTCAGCGGGGACGTGACGTAGCTGATCGCGTCGGAGCAGGGAGATCTGCGCTCCGGAGTCGAGTACAGCCTTTATCGTCTTGTTTCCGACGTGTACCGGCAACTTCCAGCATTTGTGATTGGTGGCGCTGGAGTTGTTGATGACAGCCGGAATTTCGGGGTCGTCTAGCGGTGGCCGGAAGAGTGTGTGAAGAGGCGGCAGTTTGGATTCCGGTCCACTCGGAAAAGCGTAGAATCCTCCGTCGTCGGAGTTCCACTCAATCTCGGACATGCTGTCCGTTCCGGTGCCGTTGGCGGTCGGGGGTGACACCCCTTCAGGACGACGGTTTCCACGTGGTGGTCGCTGTGGCCGCGGTGCGGACACCCCTTCATGAAAAGAGGCCGATTTCGGGGTCGGAGCTTGACATTTTGTACACACCCCTGCAAGGAGCTGAGGTGTGGGCTGGGCCGGCTGCAGGGCCGTTATTGGTGTCGTTACCGGTACAGTAGTCGTGACAACCGCAGATGTGGAGCGGGGAACGTTGTCCTGTTGTCTGGAAGGTCCTTGCTCCTCAGCACCTTCCCCTACTGGTTTGACGACGGGGTCGGAGGTGTTGGTGGGGCCGGTTTGGTTTGGTTACCGGTTTGGTTAGGTACTGACAACACTTGAGCTGTCCTTCTGTCAGTACCGGGACCATTAGGCCGAAATGCCAGCGGTTTCATGTTGTTACGCACTAGCACATCCTTAAGCCGAAAACACCGCATCCAGCGATGGCCGGGCTTCTTGCAAAAGAAGCAAACCATGGGTCGTCCGGGTTGCCGGGGTCGATCACCTTTCATCGGGGCCGTTGTTCGCAGGACAGAAAAGATAGCCGTTTCCCCACATAGTCCATTCTCGTCGCTAAGGACGCACTGGAAGGCTTCAGCCACCCACTCGCGTGAGCTGGTCGGCACTGAATGTTCGTCGCAACCTTGTAGGCCAGTAGTGTCACTGTCCGCGGGGTCGTAGTAGGCCGCAATTTGCTCTGGGGTTAGTGTTTCCCCCTGAGTGACTTGTCCCATGGCACAGGACAGTTCTTCATTGACAGGGTCGTCTTCCGCGTATCCGCTTGCGGAAATGTCAGCACGTCGTGTGCCTCGATGTCGATCTCTGGCTGTCCTCTGTTGACGACTCTCTACCTTGAGAACGGCCGTAAGTGCCTCACTGTAACTGTTAAAAGTGAGGGCACACAGTTTATCGGCAATGGGGTCGGGTTGGCCGTTCACGAATTGTGCAATTACAGTTCGTTGCCGTGACGTTGGCGTATTGCATCGAACACTTGCTCCGCCAGGGCTTGGAGTCGCTCCATGTAGTGTTCCGCGTCCTCTTTTCGTTCCCGCTTGAGGAACGGGAAATCGTCCCGTTTGGACTGTCGACGGGGCTCGGGTTCCCAGCCCTCTAGAAGTTGGCGACGGAACTCTCCCCAGGGAGTCGCGACCGGGATATTTAGAGCTAGCGCTTCAGCGCGGCCGCGTAGCGTGCTCCGGAAGGTCGTCGTCTTGTTGAGGTCGGAGTAAGTGAAAGCCGCAGTAAACTGTTCAAAACTCCGAATGTATTGAGTGAGATTGCCCTCCTTGAAGGTCGCACGCCATTGAGCCATTTTAGCCGTAGCCAACGTTTGGGGCTCAGACGTGAGTCTCTGTGGCGTGGGCGTGTCAACACTCACCGCAACTGGTGTAGTCGCCGCAGTGGCCGTCGGAGTCGGAACAGCCGAAGTCGCCGGAGCCGTCGTATCTGGGCCGATCGGGGTCGCGTTAGCGGGGGCGGTCGGTGCTGTCGTCGCGGAGACGGCGAGCGATGCGGCGGGTGGTGCCGTCGTGTGACTGGGGTCGTGTGGTGCTTGTGCAGCGGGGGCCGGTTGACTGTATGGAAGCGTCACCCATGGTATCCCGACTGAGGGTGGAAATACAGCCGGTGGTGGATATCGGTATACCGATCCATCTGGGCATACACCATGGTACACTAATCCGGGTTGTGCACCATGATAGCCGGTGTCAGCTATCACGCTGGGAACGCCACCATATCCAGGCGGTGGGTTCGCGTAGCCGACATGCGGTGAATAGTATCCGACAGCTACTCCATTTGGAACACCGCTTGTTGCGCCAGGGTATCCGACTGGCGGTACACCATATCCGTTGGTGTTTCCGACTGATTGTGAGATCGGAGGTCCGATCATTGGCACAACACTTTCTGCCGGAGCAGACACAACTTGATCTTGCGACGGATCGAAGCGCGGTTGTTCTCCAGTAGTCGGCGATGGTCGGTGCGTGGTCGGCGCGGGAGCGCGTGTGTCGGAAGTCGGCGTGTCGGGGTCGCAGGGTCGGCGACTTGATGTCGAGGGTGCTTGTCGGGGTCGCGCTTGTCGCATGGTGGCGCGAGATTCCGTCATCGTGTCGCTGGGTCGTTGTTGTCGTAGCGGCGTCGCGATCCGGGTAGCGGTCGTCGCCAGGATGTCTTCGGATGTCGCTCCCGTCTGGCTGGGTCGTGTGTACTCTACCACCGTAGGCTCGGTCGGTATGCGTGAGTACATTTCTGGCGCGGAGCCGTGTTGTCTCGGCGTCATGGACGGCGCCAAGGGTCGATTGGCCGAATAAGCGTTCGGCGGGGTCGATTCCGGAACATTGTCAGACTGACAAACCCACTGTCGTATCCGAGAGTTACTGGGTGGGTGCGTAACCATTGACGTGTCTATGGTTACCGGCCGAACGTTCACTGCTAATTGTTCTGGGTCGATATCACGATCTACGCTCGCTCTTTGACGTGAGCGCGTATAGTTTCTGTCGGCAAAGTCACTTTTCTGGGTCGCTCTAGCCGGCGTGGCCGAGTACGCTCTAGCGTGTGCACGCAGAATGTCACTTACTGTATGTGACGGCGCGAGCGGGTCTTCGTCTAGGAACTCCTGCACCAGGTCGGTAGGCGGCGAAAACGATCTCAGGGACGAATGGTCGCCGATGGAGTCGAAAAGGCCGGACGGTTGTTGCTCCTGCGACAGTGGAACTGTATCGCTCATGGCAACTGAGCGAGGGCCGGAAGGTCGGAAGGCCGGATTCGGATTGATCGTCACTTCATCATCCGTGGGGTCGAGTGGCTCACCGCGGGAGGCTCCCGGGGCCAATGCCATCAATGCCGGTCAGGTCTGGGTCGAAGATCCGAGACTAGCTCAGATCCTGGTCTACGGCGCCAATGTGAAGAATACGGTTCACTGGCCCGTATCAGGCCGAATGTCTGTGATGTTGTGCTACAGACCAACAAGCCGGCAGTTCAATTCAAACTGTTTATTGTGGCGATAATGTCGATGAAAACACTCACACCACAATCGGGGCCGCTCACACCTACGTCGGTGATTTCCCAGTCGAAGTATCCTAAATATTATAATCCTTTATATATATATGACAGTTTATATATCCACGTTATATCAGCTTTTATATTCCTTTTATGCGATTACGGCCGTTCTTCTGGTTACAATATACAATGCGACCGTTCACTTGGACATCTACTTCTCAACTGCGCAGATGACTGGGGCCGAGGGACCATGTGGCTGTGTAATTTCCCGCCAAGTGTAAGCGGTGTTGTGATAGGTTGAATGTGTGGTGCAATGCGCTGATGTCACCGGGAAAGTGGGTTTCCCCGGCTCGTGTCAATACTTGTAATGCCTGTATCTGTGCACGTGATGTGTGGAGTATGTGTGTCAAGTTCTATGTTTAGAAGTCAGTGCATGTGAAGGTCAAGGTCGAGTAAACGGGGCCGAGTGTACTGAACTAGCGGGGCCGCAGGTGCGTGGTTTGACCTGTGTGTGTAACCATGACTACATGGAGTTTATGCTTGTGATCGTATAGTATGTACCTGTCCTGTATGTAAGTCATGTAGAATGAATGTTTGTTGTGGAAATGTGTAGTGCGCGGGAGGGACGGGAGTAACAGTCACTAAAATTACTACAGTAATAAAGTTCCAAAAATATATGTATGTACCAAAGATATGAGAAACTGACGATCATGTGATGAAGGAAATTTGATATCCATTCTGGCAGGATGTGAAATGTCCGTCAAATAATGGCATTTCAGTATGGTTATATATCAAATTCCTTCATTGTAAATGAGAATTGTGGTATTTGTAATAGATACAAGGAGATAACGATGTATTTATTACATCATTAGCATAGTTTATAGTGTATTTATTTGCAGATAACTGCTACTATTTAGTTTTGGGTGATGTTTTTTCAGATGGGTTAGGAAATGAGATGAGCATGAAAGGGAGAAAATGGAGTAAATTTTCTCTAGTCTAAGACTTGTCTCTCTCTTTCATTTCTTTCCCACTCTTTATAATCAGCCACTCATACTAAGCATTTTGTACAATTTTCAGACGTCCTGTTTTTCTTCCATCTCATTGTAACAGTGACAAATTATGTGTTTCGAAAATTTGTTACACCTGAAAGTGATTATTCGAACTCAGGCTATTATTCATTATGACATTTGAGCA
This sequence comes from Terebella lapidaria, assembly GCA_949152475.1. Classification (NCBI taxonomy): domain Eukaryota; kingdom Metazoa; phylum Annelida; class Polychaeta; order Terebellida; family Terebellidae; genus Terebella; species Terebella lapidaria. Next base: position 22,079,215 of record OX424567.1, read on the forward strand.
ATACTTCTTGAAAGATTCCCACAAAATTGATCGGGAAATAAAACAATTATTCCAACTCAACTTGACGTTGACTTAAAAGCAACATTCTGAAAATTCGAACAAATAATGTCTTAAAGGTTCTTACTGATTATGTTATCCGGTTCTAGTATTATTAGTAATGGTTTTAGCATTATTGGATTTTTCATATGTACAATCGTGTAAGTATCCTTGTTGTTATTGACATGTCCATGTGAGTCAATGATCTTGGAAATATTCGGTTTAATGAAGGTACTAGTAGTATTTGGGCTGTGTGATCCGAGTTTTCCCAGTATATTGCAAAGGATCAATATTTAGCATTTGTGGATGTAACTACTAGAATACTGCATATTCTAATAGTATGGCTAGAATTGTGACTTTCTCAAGACTTTTTTTTCGATCAATTGTACATTTTTCTGGCACATGCATTCAATGACAACAGTTAAGAATGTAAGTATCAATCTATTACCATCAATACAGCCAAATTTTGATGATTCCAATATCAAACGTAAAACACAACATTTTGCAATAGAAACAAAGCCCAACCAAATACTTTATCGAAAGTCACACTGACGTCATCAGGGGCAGACAGTGTGGTTATTGTAGTTGTTTCTACTGTACACCTGATGGAATTAGTATACAACTGCCCAACAACCTATGAAAATAATTTAAAAATCCGAATCTAACCCCATGGAATAGATATATGATAAGGACATAAGTACCTAATCACAACCCAAAAGGCTACTGAGTTGATGGTTACTGAGTTGATGGTACATATGCTTTGTACTCAAACACACCACAAAACACACCACAAAACCACGATTTTTCTAATACATAATGGTCGTGTTATTGAAATATTCCACATCAAAATGATGCGTTTTCCCTTCTATTCGTGACAAATGGAATAATATCACCACCGTGCCACATCGAATTGGAGACGATTCGATGATGAATTCATGTTTTCTAATTACCAAAAAAAAGGGGAAAATTGAATAAAAAATAAGCCTTGTGCATGCAAACTAAAATAGAATACTCTGGTGCAATTTCAATTCCAGTTCGCATTTCAGATACTTTTTATAATGGATGTTGCAATTCTCGACTCTGCTTTACCGAGAAGAAATTCGACTAATCTCAAGAACGAAGACAAATTATCCAATTGTTTGTTATTTTGAATGAATAAATGTTTTTATTCTTTGAAATTAGTTTGGGAATTGCATGATTCGTGTGTGTCATTACACGTGAAATGAATGGGACACGATTAGTAATTCATGAAGAAAGTTGGTTTATTAATTTGATCGATAACACTAACACATAGATTCACTTTTTTGAAATTTGCAAAATAACAAGAGAAATAGCCAAACCCCCCACATTCCTACCTCCAAAAAACACGAATAAAAAACCCAAGAAAATAATCCATTTTGTCATCATTGCTGAAATGTATTTCTGAACAAGATTCTTGATTCATTATATTTGCTTTCCTTTTTGATCAGAAAATCTTCCAATTGCATGAAAGAGATGCAAATTTTGGATCTCATCTAACATTATGTATTCATTTATGCAGCGCGGAATTTGCTGGTGGTTTGTATGAATCAGGGAATGGAATAAAAAATAATGTTATTAATTCACCTTGAATGCATTGTTATATTTCTCTTTTTGGCTCGTGTGAGATTGTTTCGTCACCTGAAGTGAAAAAATAAATGTATATGCCTGTGAATGAAGAACTGAGTGGCAAATTGTGAGTCATGTACACATGTCTATTTTCAAAACATTTTGGCAAAGACAATCGACTCCGGGACCATCTCTAACATTATGTCCAAATATTTTTTTTAAAAACATGTATAGTGTAGGGTAATATGTGAAAGGATGTTTACTGGGAAATTAATGTGCTGGTTCAGATATTCCATACGAATCATATATTCTGTACAATGTAATGTATGTACACCACGAAACAAAACTCCATTGAGTTTTACAAATAACAACCTCCACAACATGAGATGGCATAAAACATGTTTATGTTTTTCTATGTTCTCAAAATGTCACATTACGAATAGGATATTATTGTGTGATATGAGACCTGATGAGACAAGACATTCCTAATGAATTCCCATATCTCTGACTATATCTTGGCTTACAAACTCCATATCATATACAGGCGACTACCCACGCTTTCCTTGCACTAGCGCAATAGCAGGATACCCATTGTGCAGTGTGAGTATATTTCAGGGATCAATACTTTGTTATTTATTGTGCAGGATGTACCTGCGATATTGTTATTAATATACATATTTTGGGAATATGACGATTTATCTCTGTCGTAATATATCATGATAATAATAATCTACATGATATGTAGCAATAGTTTGGGAAGTTTCATGCATCTACAATCAGTGGATTCTCAGAAATTTCAGATTTAAATTTTGAAATAGACCACAACTTGCAGTGCAATTCCTCAGTCGAGCTGCCTCTAATGTTATGCTAGGTGTAGTATTCCCATGGTGCATATGCACATAATTTACACTAAATTCGAATCCGAGCTCGAGCGCTTTGTTATGACTTGACTGTCTGTGGGAGACCTTTGAAAGTTATTTTATAGATGAGATAAATATCTGATTTCTACTCGCACGACAATGTATATTTACCCTTCTTAGTGTGATGGGAATTGATAAAAAAAACCTACCCTCTTTACCACGCTACTGATCCACCATCTTTCACGGTCTCTCTGAAAGAAAGCTGGATGTATACATTTTATCAATGCCCCAGTGTCATTGCTGGTGGAGTTTTATCTGTCGTCGTGGATGCCATCCACTCAGTAACCTGTTAGGGCTCATGATAAGATACTGATGTACTTGTCAAGAACCCATCTCGTGGCGTTCGTTCTGATCAGTTGCTGGACAGCTGTATATTAATCCTACCATGCACACTGTAATACTTCACACACTATTGTGCTCGATAGTGATGGTAGGGCTCTGGATAGAAATGTTTCACAGGCTTGGTTCTATTAAAAAATGTTCCATACTAGGTTTTTCATTGGCAACACCAGCAATTTTGATGAATCCATCACTCCACTTAGCTGCTGTGAAGGCAAGGTGTGAACTTCATTTCTCACAGTGAGTGAAATTGTACACGCACTGGACACAAGTTAAGAAACACTACAATTCTTTTTCATACCGGAGGGGTTGACACTTCTTGTGTCCAGTGTGTGTACTTTAGGTTGGCAATCAAATATTTGTTTGAAATTTATGACATTTCATGACATTTATTTTGTAGTGTTAATAATACTAAATGACACAAAAGCACTTGCTATTTCACCTATTTAGACTCCAGAGACCAATTTGCAAACACTCGAGCCAGTTTGTGAAAATCTCTTTTCATATCACATTACCTTGTTACATGGATGAAGTTTTGTCATCACCAAGACAGTCAAATATCCAGGCAAAATGTGCTTCATACTCGTGTGGGGCCATTGTTGACTTCAACTCGTAATATATACAGTGGAGACAATTACTGGTGCGGCCAGGGGAATTGTTCATGGATGAGGAATGTTGTGTGATATTTGTTGGATCAGGGAAAACTTGCAGTTTACAATCCCCAACAGCAAAGGTAATGACAATAGAAAAACCACGACCTACTTTGGGTCTGTTTGGAACACCAGCGCTGTGTGTAACCCAGTGTGAAATCGTAACTATTATAGCTTATCGTCAAAATACTTAAGTGGTATTCGGATTTACGAGTTCAGTACGATTATGATGATGAAGATATTTCTTCCCATCACGATGAGAATCCATCTGGGTCAAACAGGTGTCACTGGTAACAATATTGTACCCCACTCGTTCCCTGAACGACAGCCATTTCCTGCATACAGACGGTTTTGTTATGGAGAATAGTGTACATACTACCATTTATATATATTGAATTCAGCATCATTGCAAATGTTACATGAGAATAGCCACATGTAATACACGATCGGAATGTATGCATCAACACATTGCAATTAACACCGCAAAAAATCCACAAGAATGATACATTAATATACAGAAACGAAAGTCTTCCACCCAAACACAACACCTAACTCAAAGACACATGGGCGCCACCAGGCTCAGCCAGCGCGCAAAATGTAGCTGCCTCAACCGCACATTGGCGGTATCTGTACCAAGTCGACCCAACAACCTATATATCCCAAACAAACCCCACGAAACAGGTGCAGGATAAAAGTAATTGCATTAATACCAACTTACCAGCTGCATATTTGGGAATGAATGCATTCCCCTACATCCTTAGTAATCATATTAATTCGTTAATTAATACTTGTAAGTATAAATGACATCATGGGCGTAATTGCACATTGTTATTGAAGTGGACATGTGGAATATTCTTCGTTTCACTTCATTGTTCTTTCTTGTTATTTATTTGCGACATAAACGATATGCATTTTACCCATTAAAATTAGATTTAGTATTGCATGTATCAAACTGGTGTGTGTGACCATGTATGTGAAATGAGATCGAGATGTCATCAGAAATTCCTAGCTATTATGGGATGTGAAATATTGCATGCTAAATGTAATATCTGTCTGCAATTTTGCTTAAAACCGCATAATGAATACCTATGTTACCGAATATTCAGCCAATATTCCGTGATCAAGAATCGTTTGTCTATGCAAATCACTGACGCAACATTGCCACGGGATTTTATTCAATTTGATATTCTGGAGGAAGCGTTAATAAGGCAGTTGCATACTTTCTTTTTCCATCCCCTCTCAAATCAGAAGATGAATCATCCAATTTCAATAAAGAAAAATGCAAATAATGCATTAATGTGTTTCAAGCAGATAGTTTTCTATCTGGCATCAATTGTAAACATCTTGCATTTCGTAAAAATCAATGAAATATGAAATGTGATTTTTCCTTTGACTGCAACGAGACATTAAGTCATTAAGTCTTTTGTGGGACTGATCAAAGAACGAAGATGTTGCAATTTAATAATCTCGGATTTCACAACAGAGAGGCAGAAATTAGGTTCCGGGGTTTCACAATGACAACAATGAAGAACAAACAACATCATATATTTTGATGTAAGGCTTATATTTTGACCTCACAGGTTGTTGTAAAATGGACGTGATATCATGTTGGCAATGATTGCTAGCTAAAATTCATCCTGTTTTGTACATCTACATTTATAATCATCACATAGGCAAGTTTTTGTTACCTGTGTTTCTTTTAGGCTTGAAGGTGTCATGTTATTATTGTGATTTGATTGTGTGATGCAAAACCTTGGACAGAAACTTGGACAGTCCCTTTGAAAACCGTGTCTCTCTGGCCATATTTGCGAAGTTTTTAAAACGAAGTGCTGTGACTAGTGCGTTAGGCCGAAATGTCAGTGTAAAACGTAAAAATCGCATTTTGATATTAATTATTTCAGAAAAAAATATTAATACATTATGAATTGTGGGTAGTCGGATATATTTCATTATTCACAATTGTCTGGATATGTTACCAAATTCAATACTGATCTCAAAAAAAAGGAATAACTATGCCTGAAGGATCGTTTTTGACTTTTGGGATCGTGAAGTAATTATTCACCAGCTGCTTTCAAAATATAACATTAAACTGTCGTCAGAATGTGCGCGTTCCTCCATAGTTGTACGCTTCTGTAATTAGAAAAAAAACCCAAATGGAACCTTGAAACTAATTGAACTATAAATCACCTACATTGCTGAGACGTCACATTTATGTGCCGAGAAGAGATTGGACGCCATTGCAGAGGGTACCTGGGACGACACATATCTGGTGTTGCATCGTTTCAAGTGTCATACGGTAGCACAGTGAATGGGTAACAATAACAGGGGATGATTTTTATGAGATATGTTACTAAGTGCTGGCAGCTGATTGTAATGTTTTATCGCACATTACTGGCTTTTTAACCTTAGTGACCTACAAATACATATAGTAATTACATTGGAATCTGATCTTAACAATTAATGTGTATCCCAATGCAACATGCAACCATATTCAACGGAAAACAAACAGGTCGAAAACTAACGGGATAGTAACGGGATTGACTTGGAAATGTATATAACAGTCCATATCTTTTATTTACAGGTGCCGGCTGCAAACTGATGAAACTTTGCTGAATTGAAGTCAAGGACAAATTTAATTAGGTTGTCTACTGTATTTTCAGCAGTGTTGAATTTACATGCTGAATTGAATGACACATAATAAGCAATTGTTATCCTGCCTCATAGGCACCAGACAGCAATTTCCAACAACTCCCACAAATTTGTATGAACTTCTTGCCATATCATATTACCGGTCTTGTTGCACAGACAGTTTTGACTTCATTTTCAGACTTATATGTTATCAAGACTAATAATGTGTTTTATTCCGACGGGAAATACAGTGTTCCTTTTGTTGAATTATTGCTGTCTAGTAGCCAATATAAATTCATCATGATACACGTCATATCCTGCCGCTGGGAGGCTGTTTTACCATCGTCTTGGTCAGGACCTAGCTCATAAAATTTGGGAGTGCTCCTGTGTGTCTCTTATTATTACGTATTGAATAATGATGAGCCGTTCGATAAAGCCGTTCTACATGTAAACTTCCAATATGATCCCTCAGTCTAAAAAATATATGTTGAACTTGTAATGGTTTTTGAATGTGAATGACTGATTATTGAATTGAATTGAATTCAATTGAATGCGTTTATTTCAGACACTAGGTCCATATTTGAACAAGAATAAAAACAGAGAATATGTCCACATAAATGTGTGACAAGATATGTATATAAAAGATAACAAGCAAAACAATCGCACATTATACAGTTCGCCTAAGATACATGCAGTTGTAAAACTCCCGTGTAGATGGCAGGGCAAAAAACGTTTCGTAAGAATATAAAGTTTGCATAAGAATATTTGTCGATTTCAAAACACGAGCATTGAAACTATACATACATTTCCTCCTTGTGATATTAAAATCAGTATAAACAGTATCAGTGCAGTATAAACTAGTACAAGTGCGGAATAAATGGAGTTTTACGCCAAAAGAACACAGATAAAACTTGCGTATCAACATACTTGATGTGGCATGGATGCTGCAAAGAGTTCCTTTGATATTGTGTACATCATTCAGGTCGCTGTTGATCTATTATAAGTATTCAAATCATTTTAAAAATAATACACATCTTATCGTCGGGAGAATTATCACCTACGCGCATTTGTATCAAGCAACAAAGACATTGAAGCTAGAAGCATAGTTCATTCAATTCATGGTTACATATTTTTTTAATTCTGTGAATAGCCTGTGAGACGTCATGGTTTTTTTTGCAATGATTTTTTTCCGAACTATCAAGCATATTCTTGAATTATCGTTGATCAAAGACCATAGAATAATTGATAAAAATGTGTTCTAAAAATTATGCGATTCATTGATTTTGGCAGCTCTCTTCCAAGTTGTCATTGTTCCACTCAGCGACCATCAAGACAATTTGCAGTCCATGATACTAAGCTGTGAAATCACCAGACAGCTATCGAAACCAATTTGCCCATTTGTCTAGCTATATTGTCTTCGAAGGAAAATCATGAATATGCGTTCATTCGTCAGACTTTTTTTGGTAGGCCTTCGTGTCCATTCTGAAAATGTAGTGTTTTGGGTTCCTCATTGACATCAGCATATATCAAAGCCTGAGTTTGGTGTTGATGCCAAGTAATATGTATCTATTGGACGAAGACATTTGAAGCCCAAGGATGTAAAAATAGTTATGGCCCGTTTCTGTCCTGAGAACATTCCACACCCCTTTGGGAAAAGAAACCATTCATCACCAGCAGGTGTCACACCATAATTATAACTCACTACCTTGTAGCGTGTGACAAGAAACAGTGGCTCCTCCAGCCTTGTACGTGGTAGAGTTATAGGTCAGTGAAACTGACCATAAACATCCACAAAACTTGCCCCTCAGTGATCTGTACGTGCGAAGGGATGCTTAAATGGCTCGTGTTTCACGACGCGACTTTTCTTTTTCTTAACAAAACACGTTTTATTTCATATCAGTAGCTGTCACGATGCCATTTAAGGTGCTGAAATAAATAATCTGAGGGTTAACCACATAGGTTCGTAAGTTCATCAGAAGCTCCATTGAAATGGCAGCACTGAATGCTGTAAGTACGTATAAAGGTCGTGGTAGAGTAACAACACTGCTTGCCCCTGACAACAAGTGTCATTTTTGTGCACTTGTTATGTGGGCTTTATATCCCAAAAATATCCATTTTAGGTTTTGTTATGAGTATTGTCAAAAAGGTCATTTTCTCAATGATAATATGTCAACATAAGTATTCTTCAGACAAGTAATATTCTGTAGACAAGTATTCACCTGTCTACATTATGCCTCGAAAGAACAGTCCCTTGCTACAGTGTGATAAAGAGCCTTGCAACTTCTATCAGGTTGTTTACCATACCAAGCCTGCTTCAGTATGGGAAATTTTTGCCTTGTTACAAATTGAACATAGCATAAACTAACTTGGAATAATGTAAAAGCATTAGTAAATTTATCAACACCTTTAAACATGCAATCATGAATGATACTCTGGAAAGTACTTGGAATGAATACATCAATAGGATCAACTATGGAATAGTCAGTTTAAGACGGTTCAGATTAATTAGGTACATGAAGCTGTTGCTATGATGCAGAGTCAGCTGTCGTTCCTGGTCAAAAACTTTCGAAACCTAATGATGTGAAACCATAACTCGTCAGATAGTATTATTACTCTTCTTAATTAGAAAAACCAATGAAACTTTCAAACTACGTAAGATTGCACTTTAAATCACCGACATCGCCTAAACGACACAAATGTGTGTCATAATGAAATTGAAGCCCACCACGAAATGGCACATCAAGTCCATTGCTTCGTAGTAAGCTCATAATTGGATATGCAAGTAAATGCATTAGAATTCGACATGACTCATTTATTGGTGTTGTGCAATAAGTTGTTTTTTCTGGTATGTTTTACATATTCACAACCATATACCATATCAATGTCAATCAAGACCTATATGTCATAAAATATATATGGTTATTCACCTCAACAAATCGACGGACTTTACCATGCCACTACAAAGGTTAATCCAACATCACACTGAGCTACCAGTTTCTACTAATGAGCTATCAATACCCAAATTGAATTCACCACTTGCTTAATTGTGACTATCATACTAACTATCGAATGTACAAACATATGATGAATATTGAGTAATCGATGGACAAATCAGGCTAAGCGTAGAATTGTAATCAAATAATGATTCTAAAACCTTACCTAACCTTATACACTTTTTTCAGACAAATTGAACTGTGTGATTACAATTTCTGTAATCGGTAAACGTGTGGTTCGATTTGTACATGGTTTGTTTGTCAATTGATTCTGAAATTCATATGCCAGAATTTCTTTATTTATACTGCTGACTGCAAGTTGATGGAAATAAATTGACGTCAATACAAAGTTAAGTAGGTTGTCTGCGGTATGTTTTGCAGTGTTGAAATTATCTCATACGCTCCAGACAGCAATTTTCAACAACTCCCCCAATTTGTATGAACTTCTTGCCATATCATATTACCTGTGTTTTGCAGAGACAGTTTCGACGTCTTCCGAGATATTAATATTGCCAAGACCAATGATGTTTTCTATTCCGACGGGATATACAGTTACCTTTTGTTGAATTATCACTGTCGAGTAGCCAATGTAACTTCGTCCTATTGCTCTTTGTATTCCGCCGCTGAGAAGCTATGTTTACAGTCGTCCTGATAACGGCCGAGGTTATACAATTTGGGAGTGTTCATCCTGCGCCTCTCTCATATAACGCCTTAAATAATAATAATAATAATAATAATGCTCATAAGAAGCATTCAGTTGTACGTTCAATGTTAAATTTATATGTAAATTTCCGATATGGTCCTCTGCTCTACAAAATATGTGTGGAAAGTTGTAATGGATTGGGAATGTGAAATAATTGATTTTAAGCTTATAAATCATTTTTAAATAATACACATTGTATTAACACAAAATTAATCACCTACGCTTATCAAGCAACAGATGAAGTATAGCTATATAGTCAGTTTATGGCGACACGTGTCATCGGGGCGAGATCAAATACATCACATGCAGTGGAAACTGACTACAGAATACCATGCGGCAGTATCTTTCCACCTCACCCCACGAGCTACAGATTGATAGAAATTCCAAAAATATGACGTGGTTGATGATTTTGGATGTTAGTAACCCCGAAAAGATGGGACAATTGGTTTTGATAAATCTTTCCCGAGCTGTCATCAGGCTATATTAATTTTCGTCAGGGTATAAAGTATAATCACTTTAAAAATCCATTAGAATCCTACTCGGAGCCATCAAGCCCAATTTACTCTTTTAGCACCGATGTTATAATTAAAGCCTAATTGATCGACGCAGACTTGATCCTAGTGACTGTTCTACTCTGACAGTACTAATGCGTAAATATTTCAGTTCATTCTTTCTTTAATCTAGCTTAGGAATCGAACGTAACCAAATGAGTATGGGGTATTCGACGTGAGCTCTCACGAAGGAATCATACATCAAACATAGAGAGCCTATTTTTGTGCTGATGCAGAATAATATGTATCTATTGGACGAGGATATTTGAAGCCTAAGGATGTGAGAAAGAGTTGTGGCTCGTTCCTGTCTTGAGAACATTATGCCCCGATGGGAGTAGAAACCATTCATCACCGGCAGGTGACACCACAAGTATAACTTACTACGTTGTAGCGTGTGACAAGCAGCAGTGGTCTCCTCCAGCCTTGTACGTGGTAGAATTATAGGTCGGTGAAACCGACCATAAACATCCCTAAAACGTGCCCCTCAGTGATCTGTGCGTGCGAAGGGGGTCGAAATGGCTCATTGTTCACGACGTTAATTTTTTTCCTAACAAAATTCACTTTCTTTCATGTCAGTTAGCTGTCGCGATGCCGTTTAAGGTGCTGAAATGAATAGACTGGAGTTTAACCATATACATTTGTAAGTTCATCTGAAGGTCCATTGAAATGAAAGCACTGAATGCCACAGCCTAATACCAATGTTAATTATAACCTGTTTGCTCCTAAATATATATGGTTTTTCATCTCACCAAATCGCCAAACTGTACCAGGCAGCCACAAAGGATAATTATATCACAGCATTTCTGAAGGAACCTAGCACTGAGCTACCAGATTCCACGAGTTAACTATCAATACTCAATTTGAGCTCACCACTGGCTCAATTTTTACTATCATACTAACTATCGAATGTACAAACACATGGTCGAATGGTTCAGTGGCCTTGATGGTCAAACCAGCATAGAATTGGTCTCAACCATTGATTCTAGAACCTAATCCGATCAATATTTTTTCAGACGACCTGAACTGTCTGATTAGAATATCTGGAATCGGTCAAAGATGTGGCTTGATATACACATCTTGTGTCAAATGCATGGGAACTACATCTACTGCATTTTTGCAATGTTAAAAATTACTCGTTGGATTGGATGGCAGGTAATAAATAATTGTTATCCTACCTCTTAACACCCTACCAAATGGCATAGAGCGTTGTCTGGCCTAGTTCTTTTGTTTAGGGTTCAGGTCATGTTGTTGTCAACTTTTTGGCAGCTGATGCCGACACATGGGGAGTCAAATTATTTTTCTGTGAAATACTGACTATATTACCTTAGATCGGGGCTTCGATGCAGTGTAAGAGATACCAATGGACAGGTATGTACTGTTCAATTATCCACAGCAGACTTATTTGTTCCGAAATAGGCCCTCGCCCACAGATGTGGTCCACAAATATGTAGTATCGAAACATTGATCACAGTGTTTTCACAACTTATGGCCCATGTACAGCAACACTGTATGAATTGGAGGTTTCAAATACTTCAAACTTCAATTGTGAGCAATATAAAGGTCCAACGTCATCTGAATATTGCTCGAATAATTTATTAGTGAATCGCTTCAGGCGTGTCAACGCTCTAAGGACATGGTGTACGCTCTAAAGCTGCCTGGTCGAAGATACCAGTCTGGATTTGCTTGTAGTAGTGGGTAGTCTTTGGGTGGAATATCGAAAACGGGTGCATGGAAACTTCACATAAAACGCTTCAGAAAATGGTTATTGTTCATCAAAACAACCACAAGACATTCTCAATAACGGTCTATATTTCCTGAAGAAGGTCTATGTAACTTTGACAAGGCAGCGTTAGAGCGTAGACCATGTCCTTAGAGCGTTGACACGCCACAAGCATTACAATCATGAATTAGTAGAGCCCTATTCAGATGACGCTGTGCCTTTATATTGCTCACAACTGAAGTTTAGAGCATTTGAAACCTCCAGTTCATACAGTGTCGCTGTATGTGGACCGTGAGTATCGAATACGTTGTGATCAATCTTTGGAAACTACATATTTGTGGGCCACATTCGTGGGCGAGGGCCTATTTCTTAACAAATCAGACTCCAATGAATAATTGGACAGCACAGGATTGTACATTGGTGTCTCACACACTGCATCGAAAACACGTTTTAAAGTAATATGGTCAGTATTTTACAGAAGAAATATTTTACTCACCATGTGTTGTAATCAGTTAAGAAAAAGTTAGCCTTACAGCGTTGACAATAACATGACCTGACCCCTAAACAAAAGAACTAGGTCGGTCAACGCTCTATGCCATTTTGCAGGGTGTTAAGCACCAGACAACTCCCACCAATTTGTAATAACTTTTTTGCCATATCATATTACCGGTGCTTTTGCAGCTACATAATTCTTACGTTTTCGAGACATTTATATTGCCAAGACCAATTATGTATTATATTCCAACGGGATATGCAGTTTTCCTTTTGTTGAATTATTGCGGGCGAGTAGTAGGGTGGTCCTTATTTATCAACTTTTTATTTTCAACACTCTTACCCTACCAATGTGTTGGAATGGTCAATATAACATCCTAAGCAAAATTACAGCAAAATACATGGTTATCTAGAGGTAGCTCAAGGGGTTTCAAATTTGGCCTGTGTACTCATATTTTGCGGATTTACGGGCATTACGAGACCACAATATTATTGGTGTGGTTGTCACTCATGACACCATTTCGGCACTTCCATCGAACCATTCATTGCTCATTGAACTGTAATACCAAAAATATGGATGCATTACTGCAGTCTTGTGGATGTTGTTATCAGTAATCCAGCTATCTGAATCAATACACACAGCGCTGACCTTGTAATGAAAAGGTCTATGTAGGAGACTTCCCGAGATGGGGGCCTACAGAATATGACTATGAGCTGATGTGAATAAAAAATAGATGCTGAATTTGCTCTTTATGGAGATTTTTGCATGTTTGATGTTGCCAAGATCGTGATTTAGTTGTTTGTCTGTTGCATGTAGTTCATACCAATAGTTTGACCAATGGCACATTTGAATTAATATACATTTATTTACATTTATTTTTGGTTAAGATGTGATATTTTTCTCCATACATTGCTAAGTTAACCAATGGTGTTTTTGTCTCACGTTTGCCAATAATTGTGTCAAAAGTGGACATCGAGACATTTTGTTTGAGGGAAAGTTCGGTCGCGATTTGTTGTACTTGGAATACCATCATGACATGCTGAAGCTGTTTCTACCAAGTGTATTCAACACTTGCATGGACCCAACTTCTGAACCAGATGTGCTGATAGGCAAAGCATTTCAGTGGCACTGGGAATTCATCGATCCTTCAAATTTCAAAATTGCTGCTGATGAAGACGAAAATGAAAACCCTGGCTGATGTCAAACTTCCAGTGCTTCAGTTTGCCCTGACCCAGCTCCAAGAGTTTCAGTCCGGATATGACTACAGGGAGGTGCTGGAGCTTGTTATCATACTGCTTGATGAAACTCCTGCTTGTGGTGTGCAATTAGTGGAACCAGGTGTCATACACCATAGCCGATGAAAAGGTAAAGTTATCTAGGCACTATACATGTTAAGAGACCAGTTCAAGCTCACAACACGTGAAGAAGACGGCATGCTCTATGTATATGTGTACATCACAATGGAAAAGGTCAACCAATCCATATCCAAGACAGCTTTGAGCAAGTATGATGGACACTTTTAAATGTCATTAAATGGCTGGTTGGCTTGGCTTTTTTCGACCGTGTTGTTCCAGTTGCTAGAAAATGTGATATGGGAAAAATCAACAAACTCAAGAAATCTGTTCAAGTGTTTGGTATCCCAGTTGTTTTCTCAGTGATGACCAGAATCACGGCATAACAGAGGATTTTAAGACGCACTCAATGTGGTGAAAAGACTTAACGTCAATAACGAAAGATCAAGATTACGAGCAGAAGTAATTCCTGTTTCAAGCTGTTCAGGATCACAGGCTTCGGTTCCCAAACAGCAAGAAGTCCACACGGTCGGAAGGATTCGAATGTCAGTGATAGACACATGTCAGAAGTTATGACTACTCTAAAAGTAGTATATCCCCAGTTTTGATATGTCACATGATAGATAAGTTAGTTTTTCATTGTTTTTGTGCAGAAATAACTCCTTGATGCCAGAAGTAATCAAGCACGTTAAATGTTTTGGTCCAATATATTATGAGGACGATATGACATGATAGTCTTGTACTTCGTACATGTATTTCTACCATGGGCGCTGCCGGTCCCCTAAATCAGATGCTGTAATGCTGCTAGCAGTTATGTTGTTATTTGAATAATTCCATGGATTTAAGTGTATCTCCTTGAAAATCACACTGCCATAAAGAAATTTCCATCCTCCAAACATTCATGATGATATTGATATCACATGATCATCCTATATGTTGTCGTGTGTCGCGGCATATAGCCATTGACCAATATTTCAATTGTGTTGAGCTACCTCTAAAACTTGTAATAAAACCTTCATATTTTATCAGGTGAGTTGGTAATGATAGTCAAACAACTCATAGGGGTAAGAGCATTGAAAATCACACTTTGAAAAAATACCCTATTATAAGGACCACCCTAGCGAGTAGCCAATATGATTTTATCCTGATGCTATGGGGAGCTGCATTTATTGTTACTGTTGCCCTGAGAAGGACCAACTGATAAAATTTGGAAGGGTGCATTCTGTGTCTCTCCCACATGTAACGTTGCACTTACTCGTGTGTTGATATTTATCATGTAGACTTCTGACATGAATGTTCGATTTAGAAAGCATATATGTGAAAATTGTATTATCTTGGATTTGTTAAGCAACTGAACTTTACATAAAAACGTGTGGTAAGTTTGTCGTAGCTTATTTTCTACCCCAATGATCTGCGTTGCCATTTTGCGAAATATATATTTAAGGAAGTTTGTGAATGGCCCACGAGCTGTCATAGTTTGAACAATTTTTATTTCACCGAACTATGAAGCTTATTCGTAATATCATTGATCAATGACTCTGAAATCAGTGTTCATAATGTGTGCTGAGAATGATGTGATTACTTGATTACAGCTCTGTTCCAAGTTGTCATTGCTCCGCTTAGCCACCATCAAGACAATTACTCTCCCTGGTTCTAAGCCTTAAAATCACCACACATCTATCAAAACCAACTTGCCCATTGGTCTAGCCATATTGTTGTCAAGAGCAAAAGATGAAGAAAAAAAAACGTTTTACATTATGACCGAGAATCCGAGCTTCTTATTACAGGACACATTGACAAAACTCGTCGTAATCACTCGTGTGACCACTCCTGGTCTTTGTATGAGAAAGGTCAGTAAATTTCCCATGAGCAGAAAAACGTATTTAGCAATTAACAACAAGAAAATTGGACAACGTTTTCATTTACATCTTTAATATGTGGAACTCATGTTTCATGGCAGGATTTTATTATCGGTTTCCCCTGTTACATCCAATGTATCATTTATTCCCTCTATTCTCGATTGCTCTTCTCAAATTTGCTCAACGGAGTTATCGACAGCCACCAACATCCCAAACCATTCTGTTACGAAATACTTGCCGCAGACCCCTGTGTTAAGTCTGTCTATGAGTGTCTCACAACAATTAGTAGAAACAGTGATGAAAGGTCCCATAGCACTACTCCGTTTCCAGGGAATTATTATTAGTAGGCACCCTCTGAGGTGCACTTGTCATTGAGACCAGCTAGGCGCTGCATCTCAGTTGAGGGAATGCAAATCAATCAATTGCGTTAAAATGTACGTGTTATGTAGGTTACGTGAAACGCAAGTTTGGATGGTCCATCGTCCATCGTTAGAAGTATGGACATGACATAATACATCCAAGAGCATCTAGACCATCATAAATAACGTTTAGATTGGATGAGCTTCAAATTAACTTACGTGTCATATAACTCTTACCAACCTCACATAGTAAATTCAGAACTTTATCTATGCATGTGTGACGCTGCATATCATAGTCGTTTTCGCCCGAAAACTGTGGCTTGAGCAGGAAGCAATATTTATAGCCGCTATGGTCTAGGAACTGACAAGCGCAAAATGTGCGCGATAATGTGTAGGGAAGATAAACAATCTCTGTCACCGGTTCTGGTTAGTTTGTTGAATGAATAATAACGGAATTTTGTTGATGGCTGACAACAGAGAGAAAACATGAAGTGTGATTAAAGTCATTCCAAAATATCTAACGGTTTTATTTAACTCCTTGATTGGTTTTGACAACTCGTTCCTGAGCTATCATCACGCTAATATAGTTCTCGTCAGGGCATAAAGTATGTTGACCTATGGTAATGGCTATTAGAATCATACTCAGAGCCATCAAGCCCAATTTACTCGTTTAGTGGCTCGGTTATAATGTAGGCCTAATTGATCTGTGCAATCCTGATAATAGTGGCTGCGATATCAGAGCTACTTCTCGTTGACTTTGGCTGCAATCATTTAGTTGGGCGTTGTGTTAATTCGAAAGATGCTGTATGTTAGATTTGTCATTGAGATCACCAAAATTGGTACTCCCGGTGGTAACTGGTTGATAATACATTCCGATAGCTTAGAGAACAAATTTACTCGAATTAGTTGGAAATATATGACACGAGATCTCACACCAATCTTGCATCAAACACCTTTCAAAGCGCGTTTTTTTTTAATGCAAAGTAGCATGTATCTATTGGGCGAAGACTTTTGAAGCCCAAGGATGTAAAGAATAGTTATGACCCGTTTCTGGCTTGACAACATTAGACCTCTCAGGGTGGAGAAACCATTTATCATCAGCAAGTGTCACAGCACAAGTATAACTTACTACCTTGTAGCGTGTGACAAGCAGCAGTGGTCTCCTCCAACCTTGTACGTGGCAGAGTAACACGACGGTAAAACTGACCATAAACATCCATAAACCGTGCCCCCGAGTGATCTGTGCGTGCCAAGGGGGAATGAATGACTCGTTTTTCATGACACAATTTTTCTTTCTTCCAACGAATGATATTTTCTTTATGTCGGTAGCTGTCGCGATGCCATTCATGGTGTTGCGATTAATAACCTGATATGGATGCGACTTGTGAACACATCTGTAGAGGTCAACCATATGATGGTTCGTAAGTTCATCTGAACTGTCCATGGAAATAAAATGACTGAATGTTGTAAATGAATGTTTAGGTGTAGAGTAACAACGAACAATGTCATATCTATGCACTGTCTGTCCCTGAAGAAACCAGTGAGGTTTTCATGTATTTGTTATTTGTCGTTATGTCCCGAAATATTCATAGGCATTTCAGGTCATTGTCTTAATGATACCTGGTCAGAAAACTATTCTTCATTCACCTGTCTCGGTCATTCCTTGTAACCGTGTCCAACACCATATTTCTTCACAACAATACCGGTGACAGCACCATGTCTAAACGCCTTTATCAATGAACTACCACCGGTACTTGCTCAGCCTCTCGCCACAATTAATAGCGAGAGCGATGAAGAGCCAACTTTATTTACCTCACCAAGCCTGCTTCATTATGGGAAATCTGGCCCCAGTACATGTAACTTGTGCTGCTTGTTCGTTTATATTCAGGAACGATTAATGATGTGTCATAGGGATTCAACGGTGTGTTTTCAGTGGAATAGTAGCATTATGGGGCAGTACAAGTTACTTGTTCCAGAAATCTTCACTCTGGGACACACATAGTTACGAATGCTGCCAATTAAACAGGGAAACTGACTTGGGATAATGTAAATAAATAAGTTGGACTATCGATACTTTCGAGACGCAATCAAGAATGATTTTTCCAGAACCTATTTGGGATATATACATCAATATGATTAACTATGAAAGAGTGAGTTTAGCAAAATTCAGATTTGGGGACTTGTCAAGTCCTAGGAAATCTGTCATCAACGTCATCTAATTACTGATTAGATTTGTCTTTTACTGCCTTATGCCCAGAGGGTGTAAATGGTTCATTACGACTAATTTTTGTTATTCAGGGACTGCAAATAGTGTTCACAAAAAAACTTTTATTGGGTTTGGCAGCTTCCTTCCACGTTGACACCACTCAGCTCCCATCAGAACAATTTGAAATCACCAGTAATGAGCTATGAAAATACCATGCTGTGAGTTATCAAAAACAATTTCCTTTTTCGGGGCTTAGACTATGGTGTCAGTAGTTACACATGAAACCGTGATTGTGTCAGTTTTGACACGACAGTGAAGTTCTACCATCGTGTACGTGTTAAAGTTACACGTTAGAAATACTTTGTCAGAACTCCATTCCATTCCACGTTGAACACTGAATAGCTTCAAGGGTTCAGTTGAAATCAAAATGTTTCTATCTACAATGGCACGAGTCCACGCGTATGAAATGTTCTAATCTCATAGTCTAACTGGGATCGATTAACCGGACTCCCCCAGCACAGTGATGCTTTATTGACATCCCACACTATATACAGAATCTCGCACATTTGCTGCGCACTAGTTCCAGGATAAAATGGTTCGTGCTGTCACTATTCATGCTGAGTTCTGTTCGAGAGGTGAATATCTTGACCCTACAGCATTATTCCTCACAGCATAAACACGGCATTTAACTGAATGAGTAGACCAAGAGTTAAAGGCAAGCATGAACACACATTGTCTACCTCTGATCCCAGTGTAGTCTTCATATTCAAATAAGTGTCCATTTTGAGCGCTATATAGATACTGTATTTCCAAAGCTGCCATTGCCAAATGACAACTAGACGAAAACCACGCTCCATATTCAAATCCCTCTGCAAAATCACGTATCCTTGTCCAGCACTAACATTCTCCATTGAACACCTTCCGAGTGTCATAATAATGCGATCGGATCTAATTGTCTTCATCAGTAATCTACCATGGGCACTTCGTCTCAGCCACTTTCTCCTCTCAGGACAATTTGTAGCAGCCATGTGGAAACACCCAGTACGATCATTGTGCAACGTTCCATCACATTAGCAAGGCTTCCTCATGACAAACACACTCACCATTGAGAATAACTGTGCGTTGGAAATGTCTTCGATTACAACACTTGTATCAACGGGGTGTGTGTCATGGCTTGTAGGAAAGTGTTCAGTGAAAAGATTGGAGATATATTGCCAGACCACAGGATTCTGTTTAACATTAGAGGGTGACTACGAATAGTAATTATTCACCTCTTCGGTATAATTTCTCAATCGCATTCGATGTAAATATCAATAGTCAGGGGGCCACTGGGCTTAAACGTGAAAGAAGCACTGCATACTTATGCAATTTTATTTAACGAATGAATATTAGAGGTGTTCTGCTAATATAAACTGGTGGATGCCACCTTGGCATCTTTTGGGCAAAGTCCTTTATGGACTTATGAAGACATGGTGTCATTTGTCACAAAATGACATGAAAAATGGAGTGATTTCATTTTGAAAGCATACAATATCATATAAAACAGCATGAAATAATTACCGATGTGCATTCTAATGCGTGATATGATATTTAGATGACAAAGTTTGATTATCAAGTCTTTTTGAAAGAGATACTGGACCTGTTTCCATGGTTACTGGTGTTGCCATGGAAACTAATGACCATAGATAGAGTCTGGTCCATGTAGAACATGTAGAAATTTGATTTGTATTTTTGGCACATGAAAGAAAACGGAACCAAGTGAACTTATAAGAATTTTACATGTTGTTATCTCTATTCGTTCCAAAGTTATGATGATTTATTCAAATTATTTCCCTCTGATTTTGATACTTAATTATATGTTATAATGTGTATTGATGACGTCACACCATTACAGTATTTTAATTAGTTATCTTCGGTAACACGGTTTGGGTTCGTGATACATATATTATGACAAAATATATTGTTATGTGGCATGATGATGCAAAAATACACCATAAATACGTGAAGTCGAACATCGCAATAACAACCATTTCTTGGATACTGCCCATAGCAGCGCCGTTCCTAAGGATCTCTAATCATAACTAAAATGTGTTATCATGATGATAAGGCATTTATTTTATCTATTTATTTTATCTATACCATGAAAGACATGCACGTAATAATGTTTTTTGACGAAATATTGTCATATTCGTGAAGTTTTGGCCCCCTGGCAACCACCGTTTTTTGGCGTAACTCAATGAGACATACCAAAGTAATGCTTGACATGTCCACTACCTGCTCGTATATCACTCCTGGTTGCATTCAGCACCATAAAATAACTAGAAGCCTATAACATATTGGCGTATCTCGAGGCTTGACTTACGCCATTTTGATCTTGAGTTAGGCCAAAACTGTTCCAGTGTTTGTGGTGACTTACGCCAAAAACGTCACTAGTGGGTATTGACTTACACCAAAACTGCATTTAGCTGTTGGGTTACGCCATTTGTGCTTTAGGACCTTCGTGAGATACGCCAAAATTGCATTAGTGATTTTGTCCTGTAAGTTGTCAATGAGAGCATCTTGGCGTAAGTCATGCTAATCTTAGTTAATTAGTCATTTTCTCAAAAGTAAGAATAACATTGATAGTAGTTGAACTACAGTGGTACAATACTTGGTAATTTATGCAACAGGTCTCTGAATTTGGAAGCTTTTACTTGGAATTTAAAGGCAAGAAAACTTTCAAACTGATTATCTCAAAACCACCAAAAACTAGTTACGCCATTTTTGCTTTAGGGGGACGATATTTTGGACATGATTCCCCTCCGTGACGGAATCACTTCTAAGTTAAATTCTAATTAAATATCATGCCAAGTGCGACAAAATAGCTGTTTAGACTTTAAGTTTAGACTTAAAGTGTTGAAGTGTTACTAATTATCTTATAGTACTGGTATGACGTCATGAGTACTCATTATAATACTTAATTAGGTGTCAATTTTGGAGGGAAAATTATACACAAATGTCGCCATAACTTTTTATCAAAATGAGATATCAACATCTTGCAAAAACTGCCTTATTTCACGAGTCACACTCTCTAATATGCCAAAGTTAGTACACTTTCAATCATGATTTCACCCTCACATTGAGGTCAAAGTAACAGAATATGTACTGTATACTCTCGGGAAACATAATACCAGAAATCTTTTCCAGTAATCGTACTAGATAACTGATTAACAGGGGCGGATCCAAGGCCACTGGCACAGTTGTGAATATCATACTAGCTATCGAATGTACGAACATATGATGAATATTGAGTAGTGTATGGGGAAATCAGGCTGATCATAGAATTGTACTACAATAAGGACCCTGAAGCCTTACCTGAGGTGTACTTTGTTTTCAGACAAACTGAACTGTGTGATTAGAATTTCTGTAATTAAAAATGTGGTTCGATATGCACATCGTTTGTCAATTGATTCGGAAATGTATATGTCAGTATTTCTTTAACTTATACACGCTGACTACAAATTGCTGGGAATAAATTGACGTTGTCTGCGGCAAGTTTTGCAATGTTGAAATTACTTGTTGCATTGAATGACAAATACTAAGCAATCTGTATCCTACTTCATACGCTCCAGACAGCAATTTTCAACAACTCCCCCAATTTGTGTTAACTTCTTGTCATACCATGTTACCGGTGTTTTGCAGAGACTGTTTTGACGTCTTCGAGATATTTATATTGCCAAGACCAATGATGTATTCTATTCTGACGGGATATACAGTTTCCTTTTCGTTGAATTAATACTGTCGAGTAGCCAATGTAACTTCATCCTAATGCTTTTTGTATCCGGCCGCTGGGAAGCTATGTTCGCCGTCGTCCTGATAAGGGCTGAGGGGATAAAATTTGGGAGTGTTCATTCTGCGTCTCTCACATACACTGTCTTAAATAATAATGAATAATGTTCATAAGAAGCATTCAGTTGTGCGTTCAGTGTTAGTATCAGACTTATCATGTAGACTTATCATGTGTTGGGAATGTGAAATATCAGATTATAGGTATTCAATCATTTTGAAATAATACACATGGTATCGACGGGAAAATGATAACTTTCGAGCATAGTCAAATAATTTCATGGCGAATAAATTCTTTGTCCCCGTCGGGAAATGATAGAATACATCACATACAGTAGAAACTTACTTCGTTTTGTTCATAGTCTTCCATTTCACCCTACGACCTCTAGATATCACGCTGTACGTGATGATGTTGATTTCTAAAATATGAAATGGTCGATATGATTTTGGGTGTTGATGAATGTTCATAACCTCGGAGAGATGGGAAAAGTTTGGTTTTGGCAACTCTTCCCAGCTTTCATTAGACTAATCTAATTCTCATCAGGGCATCCTGACTTACGGTAATGAGTCATTGAAATCATACTCGGAGTTAATCAATCGCAATTTACTCCTTCAGCATCGATGATATAAAGTAGACGAAATTGATCGACGCGATCTTGATAATAGTGTCTGTTATGACAGTACTAATGTGCAAATATTTCAGTTCTGTCTTTCTTCAATCTAGGCTAGGAATCGAACGTACCCAAATGAGTGTGGGGATATTCGACATGAGATATCACGAACGAATCAGACATCAAACATAATTTAGAGCCTATTTTAGTGCAGATGCAAAATAATCCCGTTTCTGTCTTAAGAACATTATGCCCCATTGGGAGTAGAAACCATTCATCACCAGCAGGTGACACCACAAGAATAACTTACTACCTTCTAGCGTGTGAGAAGCAGCAGTGGTCTCCTACAACCTTGTACGTGGCAGAGTTATATAAAGGTCAGTGAAACTGACCATAAACATCCCCAAAACGTGCCCCTCAGTGATCTGTGCGTGCGAAGGGGGCCTAAATGGCTCATTGTTCAAGGTGCGATTTTATCTTTCCTAACAAAATTCACTTTCTTTCATGTCAGCATCTGTCACGATGCCATTTAAGGTGCTGAAATGAATAGACTGGCGTTCAACCATATACGTTCGTAAGTTCATCTGAAGGTCCATTGAAATGAAAACACTGAATTTCGTAACTACTGGTGTAGTCGTAGAGTAACAACAATCATATTCATGCACTGCTGACAACACTAGTATGGTCTTTGTGCATTTGTTAGGTGAGCTTTATATCCAAAAAGACCCATTTTAGGTTTTGTTATAGGTGTTGTCAAGAAGGTAATTGTCTCAATGGTAATATGTCAGCATCACTATTACTTACTCACCTAGCTCCATTATGCCTTGATACAGGCAAGACTCGCAACATTAAGCCTTGAAAAATTTTCATTACCCACAATTTTTCAAATATGTTATCAAAATCAATATTGATATGAAACTTGGGAAGTCGATGCAAATGGACTGAGAGAAGTCTGCGACTTATGTGAACGTTAACTCATTATTCATCCAGCTGCTTTCACAATATAGCAGTACGCTGTCGTCAGATTCTACACGCTTCTCGATAGTTTTATTCTTCCTTAATTAGAAAAACAAATGGAACTTTCAAACTAATTGCATTTTAAATCACCGACATTGCCTAAACGGCACAAGTGTGTGTCGTAATGAGATTGAATCCGACCACGAAATGGCATATCGTTGTCAGTTCTCTGTAGTAACTGATCATCCGATGTGCAAGTAAATACATTAGAATTCGATATGTCACTGGTAGTTTTTTTTTACATATTTACTGCCAAATCCTATGTCAATGTCAATAATAACCTATTGGCTTTTAAATATATATGTTTTTTTTATCTCACCAAAGCGCCAAACTGTACCAGGCAGCCATAAAGGGTTATTCTATCACAGGAACATAGCACTGAGCTACCAGATTCCATGAGTTAACTATCAATACTCAATTTGAGCTCACCACTGGTACAATTTTTACTATCATACTAACTATCGAATGTACAAACTCATGGTCGAATGGTGAGTGGCCTTGATGGTCAAACCAGCATAGAATTGGTCTCAACTATTGATTCTAGAACCTAATCCGATCAATATTTTTTCAGACGACCTGAACTGTCTGATTAGAATCTCTGGAATCGGTCAAAGATGTGGCTTGATATACACATCCTGTGTCCATTGCCTGGGAAATACATATTACAGCCCATTTCAATCATTTACAAGTGTCAGTTGTAAGCTGATACACCCTTGTTGATTTGACGTCAATATCGAACTTGCGTTGGTTGTCTACTGCATTTTCGCAATGTTAAAAATTACTCGTTGGATTGGATGGCAGGTAATAAACAATTGTTATCCAACCTCTTGAGCACCAGAAAACTCCCACCAATTTGTAATAATTTCTTTGCTGTATCATATTACCGGTGTTTTTGCAGCTACATAATTCTTACGTCTTCGAGACATTTATATTGCTAAGACCAATTATGTATTATATTCCAACGGGATATGCAGTTTTCCATTTGTTGGTTTATTGCTGTCGAGTAGCCAATATAATTTTATCCTGATGCTATAGGGAGCTGCATTTATTCGTACCATTGTGCTGAAAAGGACCAACTGATAAAATTTGGAAGGGTTCTCTCTTACAGATAACGTTTCACTCAGTCGTGTGTTAGTATTTATCATGTAGATTTCCGATATGAACCTTCGCTTTAGAAAACATATGTGAAAATCGTATTGGCTTGGAATTGTGAAACAACTGAATTTTACAAAACAAACGTGTGGTAAGTTTGTCGTAGCTTATTTTCTACCCCAATGATCTGCGTTGCCATTTTGCGAAATATATATTAAAGGAAGTTTGTGAATGGCCCACGAGCTGTCATAGTTTAAACAATTTTTATTTCACTGAACTGTGAAGCTTATTCGTAGTATCATTGATCAATGACTCTGAAATCAGTGTTCATAATGTGTGCTGAAAATGATGCGATTACTTGATTTTGGTAGCTCTGTTCTAAGTTGTCATTGCTCCGCTTAGCCACCGTCAAGACAATTACTCTCCCTTGTTCTAAGCCTTAAAATCACCACACATCTATCAAAACCAACTTGCCCATTGGTCTAGCCATACTGTTGTCAAGAGCAAAAGATGAAAAAAAAAACGTTTTACATTATGACTGAGAATCCGAGCTTCCTATTACAGGACACATTGACGAAACTCGTCATAATCACTCGTGTGACCACTCCTGTTAGTAAATTTCCCATGAGCAGAAAAAACGTATTTAGCAATTTACAACAAGAAAATTGCACAATGTTTTTATTTACATCTTTAATATGTGGAACTCATGTTTCATGACAGGATTTTATTATCGGTTTTCCCTGTTTCATCCAATGTAACATTTATTCCCTTTATTCTCGATTGCTCGTCTCAAATTTGCTCAACGGAGTTATCAACAGCCACCAACATCCCAAACCATTCTGTTACGAAATACCTGCCGCAGACCCCTGGGTTTAGTCTGTCTATGAGTGTCTCACAACAATTAATAGCAACAGTGATGAAAGGTCCCATAGCACTACTCCGTTTCCAGGGAATTATTATTAGTAGGCACCCTCTGAGGTGCACTTGTCATTGAGACCAGCTAGGCGCTGCAGCTCAGTTGAGGGAATGCAAATCCATCAATTGCGTCGAAATGTACGTGTTAAGTAGGTTACGTGAAATGCAAGTTTGGAGAATAGATGGTCCATCGTTAGAAGTATGGACATGACATAATATATCCAAGAGCATCTAGACCATCATAGATAACGTTTAGATTGGATGAGCTTCAAATTAACTTACGTGTAATATAACTCTTACCAACCTCACATATTAAATTCAGAACTTTATCTATGCATGTGTGACGCTGCATATCATAGTCGTTTTCGCCCGAAAACTGTCGCTAGAGCAGGAAGCGATATTTATAGCCGCTATGGTCTAGGAACTGACAAGCGCAAAATGTGCGGGATAATGTGTAGGGAAGATAACAAATCTCTGTCACCGGTTCTGGTTAGTTTGTTGAATGAATAATAACGTAATTTTGTTGATGGCTGACAACAGAGAGAAAACATGAAGTGTGATTAGAGTCATTCCAAAATATCTAACGATTTTATTTAACTCCTTGATTGGTTTTGACAACTCTTTCTTGAGCTATCATCACGCTAATATAGTTCTCGTCAGGGCATAAAGTATGTTGACCTATGGTAATGGCTATTAGAATCATACTCAGAGCCATCAAGCCCAATTTACTCGTTTAGTGGCTCGGTTATAATGTAGGCCTAATTGATCTGTGCAATCCTGATAATAGTGGCTGCGATATCAGAGCTACTTTTCGGTGACTTTGGCTGCAATCATTTAGTTGGGCGTTGTGTTAATTCGAAAGATGCTGTATGTTAGATTTGTCATTGAGATCACCAAAGTTGGTACTCCCGGTGGTAGCTGGTTGATAATACATTCCGATAGCTTAGAGAACAAATTTACTCGAATTAGTTGGAAATATATGACACGAGATCTCACACCAATCTTGCATCAAACACCTTTCAAAGCGCGTTTTTTTTTAATGCAAAGTAGCATGTATCTATTGGGCGAAGACTTTTGAAGCCCAAGGATGTAAAGAATAGTTATGACCCGTTTCTGGCTTGACAACATTAGACCTCTCAGGGTGGAGAAACCATTTATCATCAGCAAGTGTCACAGCACAAGTATAACTTACTACCTTGTAGCGTGTGACAAGCAGCAGTGGTCTCCTCCAACCTTGTACGTGGCAGAGTAACACGACGGTAAAACTGACCATAAACATCCATAAACCGTGCCCCCGAGTGATCTGTGCGTGCCAAGGGGGAATGAATGACTCGTTTTTCATGACACAATTTTTCTTTCTTCCAACGAATGATATTTTCTTTATGTCGGTAGCTGTCGCGATGCCATTCATGGTGTTTCGATTAATAACCTGATATGGATGCGACTTGTGAACACATCTGTAGAGGTCAACCATATGATGGTTCGTAAGTTCATCTGAACTGTCCATGGAAATAAAATGACTGAATGTTGTAAATGAATGTTTAGGTGTAGAGTAACAACGAACAATGTCATATCTATGCACTGCCTGTCCCTGAAGAAACCAGTGAGGTTTTCATGTATTTGTTATTTGTCTTTATGTCCCGAAATATTCATAGGCATTTCAGGTCATTGTCTTAATGATACCTGGTCAGAAAACTATTCTTCATTCACCTGTCTCGGTCATTCCTTGTAACCGTGTCCAACACCATATTTCTTCACAACAATGCCGGTGACAGCACCATGTCTAAACGCCTTTATCAATGAACTACCACCGGTACTTGCTCAGCCTCTCGCCACAATTAATAGCGAGAGCGATGAAGAGCCAACTTTATTTACCTCACCAAGCCTGCTTCATTATGGGAAATCTGGCCCCAGTACATGTAACTTGTGCTGCTTGTTCGTTTATATTCAGGAACGATTAATGATGTGTCATAGGGATTCAACGGTGTGTTTTCAGTGGAATAGTAGCTTTATGGGGCAGTACAAGTTACTTGTTCCAGAAATCTTCACTCTGGGACACACATAGTTACGAATGCTGCCAATTAAACAGGGAAACTGACTTGGGATAATGTGAATACATAAGTAGGACTATCGATACTTTCGAGACGCAATCAAGAATGATTTTCTGGAACCTACTTGGGATATATACATCAATATGATTAACTATGAAAGAGTAAGGTAGCAAAATTCAGATTTGGGGACTTGTCAAGTCCTAGGAAATCAGTCATCAACTTCATCTATTTACTGATTAGATTTGCCTTTTACTGCCTTATGCCCAGAGGGTGTAAATGGTTCATTACGCCTAATTTTTGTTAATCGGGGACTGCAAATAGTGTTCACAAAAAAACTTTTATTGGTTTTGGCAGCTCCCTTCCACGTTGACACCACTCAGCTCCCATCAGAACAATTTGAAATCACCAGTAATGAGCTATGAAAATACCGTGCTGTGAGTTATCAAAAGCAATTTGCTTTTTCAGGGGTTAGACTATGGTGTCAGTAGTTACACATGAAACCATGATTGTGTCAGTTTTGACACGACAGTGAAGTTCTACCATCGTGTACGTGTTAAAGTTACACTTTAGAAATACTTTTTCAGAACTCCATTCCATTCCACGTTGAACACTGAATAGCTTCAAGGGTTCAGTTGAAATCAAAATGTTTCTATCTACAATGGCACGAGTCCACGCGTATGAAATGTTCTAATCTCATAGTCTAACTGGGATCGCATGTTAAGTTCCCGGTAGATTAACCGGACTCTCCCAGCACAGTGATGCTTTATTGACATCCCACACTATATACAGCATCTCGCACATTTGCTGCGCACTAGTTCCAGGATGAAATGGTTCGCGCTGTTGCTATTCATGCTGAGTTCTGTTCGAGAGGTGAAGAACTCGACACTACAGCATTTTTCCTCGCAGCATTACCACGACATTTAACTGAATGTGTAGACCAAGAGTTAAAGGCAAACATGAACACACATTTACTACCTCTGATCTCAGTGTGGTCTTCATATTCAAAGAAGTGTCCATCTTGAGCTTTATGTAGATACTGTATTTTCAAAGCTGCCATTGTCAAATGATAACCACACACCATGGTCGAATCCCCATGCAAAATCACGCATCAATGTCTAGCACTAACATTCTCCACTGGATACTTTCATATATCAGTATCATAATAATGCGATCGGATCTAATTGTCTTCATGAAAAGTCTGCCACTGGCACTTGGCCTCAGCCACTTTCAACCTCTGGGACAATATGTAGCAGCCATGCTGAAACACCCTGCAGCATCAATGTGCTTCCTTGCATAACATTATCAAGGCATACTCATGACAAACACACTCATCATTGAGAATAACTTTGCGTTGGAAATATGACCAATTACAACACTTGTATCAACAGGGTGTGTGTCATGGCATGTGGTAAAGTGTTCACTACAGGGATTGAAGAGATACTGACACACCATACAATTTTGCTTGATATTACAGGGTGGCTGCAAACAATTATTGTAACTACTCCTCATTTCGGTAAAATTTCTCCATTGCATTTGATTTAAGTATCAAACTATTACCATCAACGCAACCAGACTTCTATGATGTGAATAGCAAGGCTCAATGCGACATATTTGGAATAAGAATGAAGCCCCAACAAATAGGAATAGACAAATCACACTGGTGTCACCAGAGGTCGACAATGTGTGGGTGTTTCTAATGTGCACTAAATGTAATTAATATACAACTGCCCAACGATCTACACTGATTGTTATTGTACAGTTTGGTGACAAGGAGCAAAAGAATTAACTTCGGTGTTTTCTTGACTCTGAACAACACCATTGCTTCAGTCTGTACGATGCACATGAATATGGAATGTCAAGTGATTAATTTTCTTGAATCAGAAACCCCGGGAGCATTTTTGAGAGCTTCTCCTGGAGCCGCTTGGACTAACAGTGGAGTTCCCACAAGAACAACCAGACTTCCCTGATACTGTGATATTTCATTGTCCTCTAACATACTATTTCGCACTTTCGGCACATTATATATCTATAATCTCAAGATAAAACGAACTGAAAAAAAGTTTGGGATATATGACACGATATCTCACAAAAACTCCTGCATCGAACATATTTCAAAGCCTGAATCTTGTGTCGATGCGAAATTACATATATCTATTGTGCGAGGACTTTGGAACCCAATGATGTAAACGAAAGTTATGGTCCGTTTCTGTCTTGACAACATTACACCCCTTTGGAAGGAGAAACCATTTATCACCAACAGGTCACACCAGGAGTATACCGTACTATCTTGTAGCGTGTGACAAGCAGCAGTGGTTGCATCCAACCTTGTAGGTGACAGAGTTACACGACGGTAGAACTCCCCACAAACATCCAAGAAACGTGCCCCGTAGTGATCTGTGCGTGTGAAGGAGGGATAAATGGCTCGTTTTTCACGACACAATACATTCAGTTTATGTCAGTAGCTGTCGCGATGTCATTTATAGTGCTGCACTTAATAAACTGCCATGGGTGCAGCTGTGAACGTCAACCATATAAGGGTTCATACATTCATTTGATTCTGGATTGAAATGACTTTACTGAATACTGTAACTAACTGTTTTGGTGCGGCCATTCTCTCACGATAGTAGGTCAGCAACGTCCGACACCATCTTTCTTCATAACGATGCCAGTAATCAAAGCTTATCTGATCGCCTCTACCATGAGCTGCCACCGACAATCGATCCCACACAATTTCAGCTTATGCTACAATTCTTGGTAATAGCGATGAAGAGCCTCAATTTGGTTATTCACCTTACCAAGCTTCCTCCAGTTTGGGAAATATTTGCCTTGGGACACACATGGTTGAAAATGATACCAATTGGACACTGAAACCAGCTTGGGGGTAATGTAAAAACACCAGTAGGATTATAGTACTGTACGTACGGACACGCAATTAGGACTGATACTCTTGAACTTACTTGGGATATATACACAAATGGGATTACCGATGAATATGTGAGTTCAACAAATTTAAGATTTGGGTACTTGGCAAGTCGTTAGAAATAGAACATAAACCTATGTATTATCTCAATACTGATTACCTTATTCGATTCGACGCCACTTCTACTGCCTTGATGCCCCAGGGCTTAAAGTGGCTCAATACTTTAACTTTTGTTGGTCAGAGACTTAAATAGCCAGAAGAGCTTTTATCGATTTTGGCAGTTCTCTTTCAAGTTGTCATCACCACTCAGCTTCTGTCAGGACACTCTGTAATCACCACTAATGAGCTTTGAAAATACCACGCTGGGAGTTATCAGAGGTGAAGAACTCGACACTACAGCATTTTTCCTCGCAGCATTACCACGACATTTAACTGAATGTGTAGACCAAGAGTTAAAGGCAAACATGAACACACATTTACTACCTCTGATCTCAGTGTGGTCTTCATATTCAAAGAAGTGTCCATCTTGAGCTTTATGTAGATACTGTATTTTCAAAGCTGCCATTGTCAAATGATAACCACACACCATGGTCGAATCCCCATGCAAAATCACGCATCAATGTCTAGCACTAACATTCTCCACTGGATACTTTCATATATCAGTATCATAATAATGCGATCGGATCTAATTGTCTTCATGAAAAGTCTGCCACTGGCACTTGGCCTCAGCCACTTTCAACCTCTGGGACAATATGTAGCAGCCATGCTGAAACACCCTGCAGCATCAATGTGCTTCCTTGCATAACATTATCAAGGCATACTCATGACAAACACACTCATCATTGAGAATAACTTTGCGTTGGAAATATGACCAATTACAACACTTGTATCAACAGGGTGTGTGTCATGGCATGTGGTAAAGTGTTCACTACAGGGATTGAAGAGATACTGACACACCATACAATTTTGCTTGATATTACAGGGTGGCTGCAAACAATTATTGTAACTACTCCTCATTTCGGTAAAATTTCTCCATTGCATTTGATTTAAGTATCAAACTATTACCATCAACGCAACCAGACTTCTATGATGTGAATAGCAAGGCTCAATGCGACATATTTGGAATAAGAATGAAGCCCCAACAAATAGGAATAGACAAATCACACTGGTGTCACCAGAGGTCGACAATGTGTGGGTGTTTCTAATGTGCACTAAATGTAATTAATATACAACTGCCCAACGATCTACACTGATTGTTATTGTACAGTTTGGTGACAAGGAGCAAAAGAATTAACTTCGGTGTTTTCTTGACTCTGAACAACACCATTGCTTCAGTCTGTACGATGCACATGAATATGGAATGTCAAGTGATTAATTTTCTTGAATCAGAAACCCCGGGAGCATTTTTGAGAGCTTCTCCTGGAGCCGCTTGGACTAACAGTGGAGTTCCCACAAGAACAACCAGACTTCCCTGATACTGTGATATTTCATTGTCCTCTAACATACTATTTCGCACTTTCGGCACATTATATATCTATAATCTCAAGATAAAACGAACTGAAAAAAAGTTTGGGATATATGACACGATATCTCACAAAAACTCCTGCATCGAACATATTTCAAAGCCTGAATCTTGTGTCGATGCGAAATTACATATATCTATTGTGCGAGGACTTTGGAACCCAATGATGTAAACGAAAGTTATGGTCCGTTTCTGTCTTGACAACATTACACCCCTTTGGAAGGAGAAACCATTTATCACCAACAGGTCACACCAGGAGTATACCGTACTATCTTGTAGCGTGTGACAAGCAGCAGTGGTTGCATCCAACCTTGTAGGTGACAGAGTTACACGACGGTAGAACTCCCCACAAACATCCAAGAAACGTGCCCCGTAGTGATCTGTGCGTGTGAAGGAGGGATAAATGGCTCGTTTTTCACGACACAATACATTCAGTTTATGTCAGTAGCTGTCGCGATGTCATTTATAGTGCTGCACTTAATAAACTGCCATGGGTGCAGCTGTGAACGTCAACCATATAAGGGTTCATACATTCATTTGATTCTGGATTGAAATGACTTTACTGAATACTGTAACTAACTGTTTTGGTGCGGCCATTCTCTCACGATAGTAGGTCAGCAACGTCCGACACCATCTTTCTTCATAACGATGCCAGTAATCAAAGCTTATCTGATCGCCTCTACCATGAGCTGCCACCGACAATCGATCCCACACAATTTCAGCTTATGCTACAATTCTTGGTAATAGCGATGAAGAGCCTCAATTTGGTTATTCACCTTACCAAGCTTCCTCCAGTTTGGGAAATATTTGCCTTGGGACACACATGGTTGAAAATGATACCAATTGGACACTGAAACCAGCTTGGGGGTAATGTAAAAACACCAGTAGGATTATAGTACTGTACGTACGGACACGCAATTAGGACTGATACTCTTGAACTTACTTGGGATATATACACAAATGGGATTACCGATGAATATGTGAGTTCAACAAATTTAAGATTTGGGTACTTGGCAAGTCGTTAGAAATAGAACATAAACCTATGTATTATCTCAATACTGATTACCTTATTCGATTCGACGCCACTTCTACTGCCTTGATGCCCCAGGGCTTAAAGTGGCTCAATACTTTAACTTTTGTTGGTCAGAGACTTAAATAGCCAGAAGAGCTTTTATCGATTTTGGCAGTTCTCTTTCAAGTTGTCATCACCACTCAGCTTCTGTCAGGACACTCTGTAATCACCACTAATGAGCTTTGAAAATACCACGCTGGGAGTTATCAAAAGCAATTTTGGGTTTATATATGATGTGGTGAGTAGTTACACTATAAGCAGTGGTTGTGTCAGCATAATCCACCATAAGTCTGATATATTTCGATTTGTGATCATATTATAACATAGTATTTCCAAATTATGTTGTCACTAATATGTTCCATGAGTTTTGACAACTTCCCAACTGCCCCATTACACTTTCATTACCAACATGACTGGTTATGAGCTCATCCATGAATCCCTATCATGAGAGCCATCAAAAATAAATTGCTTTTCCAGTTTACCTGTGTGGTATATACATTATGCTCGGTAGCAATACTCTCAAAGTTCATTGTCCATACTGTAATATCACTAGATATTACGATTTTCACGTAACAATCTGATATGTGACTGTTTGGTCGTACCAATAGAATATTAGGGAACTGACGAGAGCATTCCTGTTATCCTGTTAAAACGTACCCAGATATGTGACACAAGAAGACCGGACACGCAATACATTTATATAAGGTGAAGAACTTGATCCCACAACATTATTCCTCACAGCCGTAATGACGACACATAACTAAATGTGTATTTAACTAAATCAATAGTTAAAGGCAAGCATGATCACACATTGTGTACCCCCAACCGCAGTGTGTTCTTAGTGTAAACATTATGCCAAGCTTCATTTTCTGAAAAGGGTCCATTTTGGGTTTCATATATATATTTCCAAAGCTGCCACTGTGATAATAAGTCAAGTGTGATAACAAGTCATAACAACGCGATCGGATCTGATTGTTTGTATGAATAAGCTGCCACAGGCACTTGGTCTCATCCACGTGTAACCTCACACGAAAGTGCTGAACAATACTGAAGGGCCCTGCAACATCGTTGTGCCACCTTGCGTCACATTACCGAGGCTTCCAAACAAACTTACCATCGAGACTAATTTTGTGTTGGAAATGTCTTAGCAATAGACGTGGAATCAATCCCAGCATTAAGTATTCCGAGCAAACAAAACAGGGTCCGTTACTCAATCTCATCGTCCGGGGACAGAAAGTCATATCAGGCATACGAAGTGAGAGAAAACAAAAATGACAGGGAAACTCATGAACCCCCAAAAATGGCCATTAGGAGGTGAAATCAGGTGTTCCGGAAAGAGTGAGCATTTCCTGCCCCAGTAGTGGCACCCGTCATGAATTACCCAAAATTAACATGAAAATAGATCTAGTTTCATGGCAGACATGGATTTGCTGTATTTATCAACCAGATCATGATGACGTCCATAGAATTTCTTAAACGCAGCTTTAAGTCTTGGTAAAACATATCCTTGTCGCAGCAGTTTAGAGACTAGCTGGGCACTTCGATAGACAAAGTCCTCATATTTGCAACTAGCTCTGGAATAGCGTATAAGTGGAGAAACAAACACACCATATGCCGGTGACATAGGAATGTTGCTGCTTAGAAAATTGACTATGGAAAAATTGCAATCATCACGCAAATTATAGCATTTGTATCAGCGGGATGTGTGTCGTTGCTTGTGTTAAAATTTACACTCCAATTAGAAATATTGATATACCACAGGATTTCATTCGGCATTACAGGATGGCTGCAGATAGTAACTATTCATCTCTTGTGAAAATTTGCCCATTGTATTCGATGTGAGTATAAACATGTTATCACCAACGCAACCAAATTTTGATGGTGTGGATAACAAACCTGAATACAACATATTTATGGAATAAAAATTAAGATAATGTGTGAAATATAGGTGTTTCTGTTGTACACGAATGCCCAAAAACGTACTTTAATTGTTAATGTACAGTTTGGTGGCACGGAGCCAAAGAATGAACCTTCCGCTGTTTTCTTGTATAGCAGCCATACGTGCTGTTTTCAGAATGTGTTCCATTGTGAACAAACCCATCGTTTTAGTAGGAGAGTAGAGTTCGTTTGCCACATAGTATGAGGAACATTATGGAATTTAAAGTGATTTCTCTCGTCCTGAAATGGCAACTCCAGGACCAGTCCCATGGTCCTGCTTGGTTTGACAGAGAAGTTCCCACAAGATAAACCAAACTTTCCTAGCGCTGTGATATTTTATTGTCACCCCACACATCTCCTCGCACATTTTCTGCACATTATACTCAGGACAAAACGATTCCTACTACCACTATTAATATCGATTTCTGTTCAAGATATTAAAAACTTGATCCTACAGTGTTTTTCAGATTACCCTGCTAATTCCTGACTAGAAAGCCCGTGTAATGTTGGTTCGTAACGCGCATTTTATGGTCATGTCCATCGTCGTGTAAAAGTGATTTAATACCATGCATATCTTTACATAACATTGCACAACAATGTCCTCAATTATTATCAGAGAACTTCCATTCTCTCGAGGGGGTATCTTTTAACAACCGCGGCCGGTTTGCAATGTCTAATCTAACGTGGCGATGATCCACCCGGGTATACAGTAGTTCCATACCAAGGTTCAGAAGCATTTCATCAGAGGTTGATTTTTGATGTAAAATCAATCAGATGAGCATGCCATGATGGGCATACACAATACGCAGCCATTCAAACAGTGATTTATTTCCCAGTTTTTGAAACTAAGGGAACTATTCTATCCAATTACTGGTAAGTAAAAAAAAAATCCACATTTCCACACATATATCAGATTCTGTTCTACGGGTTTTGACAACTTTTCCAAGCTCTTATCAGTCTGACCCAATATTGGAGTCAGGTCACTTAGTTGCCTCTAAGCACTATATATTGAAGCTATTGGCTTAAACGTTATAGGTATTACTGTTTTTATAGGATAGTCTGATATGCAATTGTTGGAGCTGAATCTTTCAAAAGTGTTGGGTACCAACTTAATGCGATGTCTGAACTAGATATGTGACACGTGATATGAGAAACAACCAGAATGGTTTGTTACGCTGTTTGCGCAAAGTCAGCTGTCATCTTGGTCAAGAACTTTTGAAACCCAAGGATGTAAAACCATATTCATTGTCCGTTTCTGGCTTGACACCATTACACTCTTTTGGGGAGAGAAACCATTCATTACCAGCAGGTGACACACCACAACCATAACTTACTACCTTGTAGTGTGTATTCTCTTTCCTTGTTTGTGTTAAAGTTACGGGTCAGAAAAAACTGGCCATAAACAATCACAAAACGTGCCCGGTAGTGAACTTTGCGTCCTTGTTCCTTATGGCAAGATTTTTTTTCCTTCCCATCAAACACGTTTCCTTTGTCAGCATGTGTTGCGGTGCCATTTTTGTTGCTACAATTAACAAGTGTTCAGTATGCGTCAGGGTAACTAGATTCATAATTAAGGAAATAAGAAATTATTTAAATTAAAACAAATTATTATTATTTCTTGACGACAATTTCACGACAGGTACACATATTGCTTCATGTCCCGGGAAATCAACCCATTGGGTCTCCAGATTTCCATACGTGGCAAAGATCCTTACGGGCTCGTTATAACCCTTATTTGGTTTTTGACTAAACGAGTTGTCGCGTCTTTCGTGTCTAGTGTGTGGAAGCTATGAAAGGCCCATTATGAAAGGCCCATTATGAGTAACTTTCGTGATCAAAGACCAGGAAACTCGTCGACAAAAAAGGTGTTGAAATGATGCCTTTTATTGGTTCTGGCAGCTCACTCCCAAGTTGTCATCCTTCCTCGTTGTCCCCGTTAATAAGCTATGAAAGTATCCCACCGGGAGCTTTCAAAATCAATTTGTTCATTTGGAATCTACTCTTTAAAGTGGACAGTAGTTACACATAAATATCATGGCTATTGCATCATCATCCGTCACGAGTCCAGGACTATTTAATGTAAGGTTTTGAATACTATTTTGTCATTCTGAAAGAGAAAGGAAAAATACAAAGACAACTGTCTATTTCAGCCAAAAGTATGATTACTAATACAGCGATGAATTGACAATTACCATTTTTGGACATCAGGATGAGCAACACTTCGTTAGCAGCAGGAGGCTCATCTATTCCGCATTACGTGATGTAGCATTTCAGTGAATATTACATTTCATGGTGCTACAACGGGCACTGATTTTCTCTCTTATGACCCACAAAAGTGTATATACGGGGATTAGAGATCGATTGTGCACTTTTCGTGGAAAAGACCTACTTATGAAACCATTTGAGCCTGATTGGGGTAAGTAGTTTTGCAGGTATTTGCACAGTGATGTATTGCAATGAAGTACCACGGAAAATGTATTCATATTCCTACTGTAGCAGCTTTGACAGTCTGTGCTAGATCTTGCCCCGGTGTCTGACTCTCTCAATGTTCACTGAGTCTCAAAACAATGCTAGTAGTGGGACCAGAGCTAATTGTCTTCATGAATGGGCTGTCGTGGACACTTGCTATGATCCACTAGCAACATCTCATGACGAAGAGCCCTGTAGCATCATTCTGCTTCCTTACATCACCTTACCGAGGCTTTCTCGGGAAGATCACACTTATCATTGAGACTAATTGGGTATTGGAATTGTCCCGGATTATGCACTTGTAGTAACGAGATATGTGTCTTAGCATGTAATGAAATATGCACCCCAGTGATAGGAGATAGCATGAAGGTTTCATGTAGCATTACACGATATCACCAGATGCCCCGATCATTTTCACAATTTTTTCAGAGATATTAGTACTGGACAACATGGCTGCGAGAAATATTTGATTATCTCTTGAACAATACATACTCTTCTATCCGACTGTTGTATCACACTTTGGTGATAGGGCGCAAAACTCTGCACTCAGATGTTATTTTGTGCTGAATACATATCGGCGGTGTCAAGAGGACATCCCTATGTGAATGTCATCTTCGATTAAGTGTCTCACGAATGTTTTCAAGGAGTGGAAACATTTATTCTAATCTCATGGTCCCACTTGGTTTAACAATTAAAGTTCCCGTAGGACTGACCAGTGATCTCTAGCTCAGTATTATTTTATTGTCATCCCACACACCATCTCGCACACTCGCTGCACATTAGTCCCAGGACGAAACGATTCATGCTGCCGCTATTAATATTGATTTCTCTTCGAGAGGTAAAGAGTGAAATGCCTGGTTGTGCCTTTCGATGTGTGATAGTCAATTGATACCACGCATATTAGTACATAATATTGCATGAGATATAACATTTTAATATGTTATCAGATAGTTTGTTCTCTCCTTTCTTTGCTGATTTGAATATCAGATAACTTTGTTCTCTGATAACGTGCGAGCCCTCACAAGTAATTCACTCACTTCAGCACAATAGCCATTATCCACGCCAGTCTGATGTGCAACGAAATGAGTTGAGCCCTTCACAATCTTATGCAACTAATTACAAAAGTAAGTTTAAGAATACGACATTCAACCTATCCTGAATTTTGTTAGATGTTGATGCAAAGCCAGCTCTTCAGCTTGGATGAGGATTTCTGAAACCCAGCGATGTAAAACTATAGTTGTGACACGTTTCTAGCTTGTCTCCAATACACCTTCTAGAGACCAGAAACCATTCATCACCTGCGGTTGTCACAAAACAACACTAGATTAGTACCTTGTAGAGCGTGCTGAGCAGCTGTTGTGGTATTCTCCACCTCTGTATGTGGCTACACGTCAGTAAAATTAACCATAGACATTCACAAAACTTGCCTGTAGTGATCTTCGCGTGTGGAGAGGGAACAAATGGCTCATTCTTCATGACAGGGTTTATTGTTTATTTCCCAATCACATTTCCTTATGTCAGTACTTGTTACAGTGCCATTTCTGCCGCAGCAGTGGATAAACTGTATAGAATGAGTCATGGTCAACAGCGCTCATTCTTTTGGTGATAACTACGGTCTAAAGATACGGTCTCCAATTGATCTAGCATCAACGTGCAACTCTATTATTATTCGATGAATCTTATAACAATGCTAGTCATGGGATCAGATCTGACTGTCTCTATGAATGAGATATCTCTATCATTGGCATTCCCAGCCTCCCACAACCTCTTACGACAATTCGTAGCAACAGAGATGAAGTGCCCCACAGCGGCATTGTGGTTCCTCACATTTCATTACCCAGGCTCCTTGTGCACAAACACACTCCCATGTTTCAATGTGGGTATCAATCTATTACCTCCAATACTTTGATGATTATTGGAATTATTTTGATGATTCCAATAACAAACGTAAAATACAACATTTTGCAATAGAAACAAAGCCCGACCAAATAGTTTATCAAACGACTCAATGGGATTGGTTTCTACTAATTCACTGTGGCGAGACTGGATGCACTAATGATCGTTAGTGCATCCCGCAATGGCGGACAGTAAACACGATCAGTTTGGTTTTTGACCGTATTTGATCAAATGACAGCTCCATTTGTGATAAATGTATACTTCGAAGGTAGCTTAGCGTTTTGGTCAAAGACATGCATAGTTAATCCAAGCTGATCATGCTTTTTTGTTGAGATATGTTGAGGAAAAGAATTAGCGATAAGATTCACCAACGACAAAAGTGAGATTCCCTAACGATACGTGTATATGTAATAGGTCCATATCATACACCATTGTGAATTCTTTGATTTATGCGACATAAACTAGCGAATGTCGCACTAAAAACAGGAAATCTGTACGAGATAAACAGAACTAGATGCACATTTATGTACCTTTTGTCCAACTATCGCGAACGGAGCTTCGGCTCCAAGTGGGATGGATTTATTGGTGTGTATCAATAAATACAAACATAGTCAGATACCTCATATACCTACACACACGCCTGCACAATATGTTATGTTATTCATATCAGAAGATCATCTGTACACATCAATACATGTCAATTGGTTCAGGTTTAACAATTCTTTTCTTTTAAACTTTCTTTCTTTTACAACAATTGATGAACAAGCATCAGCTTATATTAACATCTCTTGTTGGCCCGGATCTTGGCGTAGGGTGGTCATTAGTGTGGGAGGAAACCAGAGAACCTGGTGAAAACCCACTTGCCCGACTTGGCAACCACATACCACCTCACATACCGTCGAGGCCGGGAATCGAACCCGCGCCTAAACCGACTACATTGGTGAGACGTCAGCCCACATACGAACTGAGCTAACCGGGCAACGTTTAACATTTAAATAACGTAGATTTGAAATAATAAATAGATTGTTAGGGAATCTTCACATGTTCGTTAAGGAATCTTTGATTTTACAGAAAACAATCGTCAGGGAATCTTTCGGCTTTTTTCAGACGAGTTTTTCATGCTCAAACCAACATGAATCGCCATGTATTTGCAACGAACGGTTGTTTCGTGTGCATAAGAATCAGCAGATGTATGTGTGTATCGATCACAATCGTAA
The DNA here is from genome assembly GCA_949152475.1 of Terebella lapidaria. Classification (NCBI taxonomy): domain Eukaryota; kingdom Metazoa; phylum Annelida; class Polychaeta; order Terebellida; family Terebellidae; genus Terebella; species Terebella lapidaria. The sequence goes on from OX424567.1 coordinate 22,120,096, forward strand.
TTATCGGGAAAATGAAGAAATTCGAACGAACCCCAAGAGCTGTTCGCCACTGTGTTAGTTAGTGCATCCAGTCTCGCCGCAGTGCAATTGGGTCTTGGAGAAATGTTTATTACTGCACTCGTATTAACGCGATTCGATCTGCATATGTTAAGTATCGAGTCCAGTGAATGGGGATTAGCTGGACGATTTTATTTCGCATTGAATCATATCACCAGATTCAAGGATCATGTTTGAGAATATCCAGTACCAAACATTGCGGTGATGGCTGGAAGAATAACACTATTATTAATATCTCATCAACATTTTTAGAATGTTATTTGGTAGTTTCTAGCTGTTCTTGTTATTCGATAAGTTATAGCAGTTCTTTCAACTATGCATTCCATTATGCATGATACGTTTTATTGGGACAGTATATTTAACTAGCTTTTTTGAGTGAGTCCAATTAATATGGAGTGTCACACGACGATTCTCACGAAAAAAAAAAACGATAGGAAAATTTGTTCCAATATCGTGGTCCCGCATGAATCAGCAGTTAAATAAGACTCCCGTGGTCGAGTAATATTTTATTGTTATCCCACACACCGTCTCGCACATTTCTGCACATTGGTTCCAGAACTTAGCGATTCCCATTGCCGCTATTAATAATGATATCTGTTCGGAAGGAATTCCTACATGTTTTTTTCTCCATGGCGGGTGTGAAAGTGCATTATTTATACGCATAATTAATACACCAGAATACAACCAAAATGGAACCAAACTGTCACCAGACAGCTCCCATCGTCATACAGTTCGTCACACTTTGAAAATATGACAAAAGATACAGCCTTGTTTTCAAAATAAGCATTGCTGTTTTCCATCTTCTCGTCTCTCGAGATGAACAAACTAGGTAGATTTTATTCCCAAGAGTCAGTAACATTACAACTGTGATCAATTTCTCGATTGAAAGTGTTTAAAAACCATCATATTCAAATACATGTAAGTACTACAGCAACTGACGGATATGCCGTGTCTGGTTGGTCAAAATAATGTACCAATCTCGTGATTAAAGACTATGAAATCCTCCCAAAAATAGTTTCACAATAATTGGTGTCGACAGCTCTCTTCCCCGCTGTCAACGAACTGACCTAATATTGCAGTCACGTCAGTTTGTTGCCTCTAATCACACTACAGTAACTGGGCGCCATCAAGAATAATTTACTCATTTTAGCACCACAGTCTTTATCCACGCTCTTCAATCCAATGTATTAATATTTGGACAAGACGTGTGCAACCATTGGAGCTGGGACTTCTTTCCAAGTTGATTCTGTCTTTGTTACTATGATCACATACACTGATTTTTTCGACCACTTCGGTATCCATTTGGATTTTTACTTTACTAAGTTTTGGAATATTATATCCTCAAATTATTCTTTGAATATAACCAGATATCTTATAGCAAGATATTCCGCACAATCAGGCGTCAACAATATTCGGAACTCTGTTCTGATGTCATTTGATTTTGTTGAATGAATATATATTATAATTACAAATAGTGGCGATTCCAAACCCATTTGACGATATGTATGGAAGCATACTTTGATCACAGCAACACGTCTTGTGAAATTAACACGAGAAGTCGTGATGAAACAACCATTCATGTTGATGATCAATATGTCTTTAGTTTAGTTTAATTTATTTCAATCGGACTTCAGGCCCTCGGCCAATGTACAGTACAAATACTTAAATTCACACATGGTGAAAAATAATATTCACATACAACACAACAGCATTACACAACAACAACAAAAACAACAAAATAATAATAAAAAAACAACAACGAGAAAAAACAAAAACAAACAATCATGACAAGGTCTGAGATCTGCGGGTTTTGAAGCCATTATATAAATACAAGCAGATATTTCTGATAGATTGATACAAAGGTCATGATGTCATAAAATGGTATTCATCTTCAACAATTCCGATTTTTTTTGTTCTGTAACAATGGCTACATACAGTATTCCGTCTACAGCGTCTATGTGATCAGGCCAATGGCGCCCAGTTTCTATTGCTAGTTCATGACTGCTCCATAAAAATGTAGACATTATTGATCTGTACCTTTTTTCTCAAATCACATTTAAGTACGGAGACAATTCGAAATTGTGTTTGTAAGAACAATATAATTTCAATTTTATACTATTCGAGTGCCATTCTTGTATGAAAGAATCTGCTACCCCTCCTGAAAGAAATATTCAAAAACATGTTATATTTAGTACACCTTCGTTTAACCAAACATTCATAAACCAAATTTATACAAGAGTATTTTGACTTTTGAACACATGTTTGTCGTCCATTTTCATCGACTCAAAAAATATGACTTCTTTGTCAACCTTCGAGAATCCATAATCATTACTTTTAACCAGATCTTCGTATAGTATATGATAAATAATGGAAAACGTCCACACTCACCAAGTACAGCAATATTAGAGGTTGATTCCGACACTCTCTTACAAAGTTTTATATGCATCCTTTCTATTTTTTCATACTAGAAAGGATGCTTCCATAGATGTGTAAGGCTGCATAAAGTCTATAGCTGTGGTCATTGAGAAGCATGCAAAGTATGAGAGGTCAGCATCGCGAATTCACGTCATGGTCGAGAATTAAATCAAAATCCAAAAAGTCTACTCTATTTCGTGATTTTTTTTCCTATAAATTTTGTACTTTATACGGCCAATTCCCCACTATCTGATATGTGATCGATGGATGTAAGACGGAAATTCCCTATCATCGTCTGAGGTCGATAATTAGGGTTATCAGCTGAAAGTCTAAAGACTCAATCCAACGGACGATGGTTTGCAATCTCTGAGGGTATCCAGTTGAGTAGTGTACTGCCTGAATCGTTCTGTACACACTGCTGAATCTGAGAAAGTAGATGTGAAGTAAAACGTTATCTTTTGACCTGACTGCACATTTCCACTGTCATTTCCACTGTCTGCACCTGATCAATGAGTCTTAGCATAATTATTATTTTTAGGTTTCATATTCCTGGTTGACGAGTGCTTCAACGCAGTCCTTGTCTTGGTGACAACAGGTTGAATTTCACCTTCCATATTCAACTAAAATGTATCTGCGCCAGATCTCTCTTGGATTCCTGCTGAGTCTCGTAACAGCGCTGGTGATGGGAACGAATCTAATTGTCTATGAATGAGCTGCCACGGGCACTTGCTCTCAGCCACTCCAACCTCTCACGGCCATTTGCTGCAACTGTGCTGGAGGACCTCGCAGCTTCAATGTTTCCTTACATTAGATTTACCGAGACTTATTGAGGACAAACACACTCATCATGGATAATATAATTGGGTACTGAAAACGTCCTGGATTATTACACTTGTATCATCGGCATTCAGATAGTTATCCGATTTTGGATTTGTTAAAATGTGCACTTTAGTGAATGGAGATAATTTGGCAGATTGTATCGAGCGATACATCATATCAGCATAGCTTTTTCAGGGATATAGCATACTGGGTACTGCTATGGTGGCTGTGATCTCTTCTTCTCTTCAGGAAATTTTCCTTCTACCCTACTGCTATTTCACATTTTCGTGACAAGGGGCAAAAGACCGAACATTCAGGTGTTTTCTTGTATCAGAGGTCAACTTAGTGTTTCAAAACTACATTCCATTGAAAAGAACATCATCAAAGTACCAGGATAGTGTATGTTGCTAGCTACATTGCGTAATTCACAGGATTATGGAGTAACACACAAATACACCAGGCCCATTGGTTCTGACATCGTGCTCCTGCTTGGATTAGCAGTTGAAGCGCCCACAAGACATCCTTAGTGGAGTGATATTTTATTGTCATCCCACACATCATCTCGCACATTTGCTGTACATTAGTCCCAGGATGGAACGATTCATGCTGCCGCTATTAATATTGATTTCTGTTGGAGAGGTGAAGAACTTGATCCTACAGCATTTCGTCACAACTCGCCGCTGATTTCTGACTGGAAGAACTAGAATGGCTAGTTTAATGCAAACTTTATATCCGTGTTTTTTGTTGTGTTGTTTTTTTGTGAATCAATACATCTGGATATCAGTTTGCAATATCGAACAACGATGTCAAATGTGGGTCCGTAATCATTATCAGCCAGTTTCAAACATCTTCATAATTCTGTCCTTACATTAAATCTGTCCTTTTAACTAATTTGCGAATGTGGTGTGTTCTCAGATTTATTCATTTCGGCAGTGATGCCTTCATGGTTCTGTTAGCGTTCTTCTTATGTTTCTCCTTTTTTCACGTTTCAGTTTCCGAGCAATAACTCGAGAACACCTCAACGGATCATCTTCAACTTCTCACCACTGCTCAGACATATGTAGATGTGTTGTATAGTTTTGGAACGATGTCCGACTTCCATGAGGATGAATTGTTCATTTTCAAACTTTGTTTCAAAATTAATAATCTTCAAAGATTAATCTCATTTTCTAGTCATTTTGTCGAACGAGCTCTGATATAGGACTCAAAATAATTTTTGCTGAGTCATCCTTGAAGCTTCCTACAAATTTCGGACACAGTGGGTCGTAAAGTGAAACGTCAATGCTGACAAACATGCATTAGGGGTATTTGGAATGAACATACCGTAACCCGATTTTTTTCTGTATTTTTCAAAAACATGTCTTGGGGTTCTTAGGGTATCTTCGCCCTAGGTCTATTTTTTGTTGTTGAGTCAACTTGTTATGTTTCACGCCGGAATGCCTAAGCCACGGCATCTAGTTTAGGGCAGGTAATAGGGACTGGAACATATCTTCTTAAGAGAATACATGTAGTATGACTGTTAATACTTGACTGTGTAGATCGTGACTCTTCAGGTATACCAGATACCATTGGATTCATGTCAAACAAAATGTTTGATAATTTTGTTGGCACTATTTCGAATGTATCAGTTTTGAATTGAAAAATAAATGGTGAAGGAGATAAGCCACCTAAAGATTGTTTCACTCCAATGAGTCAGTACTATTTTATCACAAACGGGACATTGAATCTGGCTTGAAAATTAGGATGGGATAACGGAACATTTCGCTCTTTTGTGCATCAATAAAGTAAAAAAAATAATGTCAAATTACCATTTTATGTTTCAAAACCGATGGTACAAGCGATGGCAGCCATGTTATGTAAACACCATTCAAAATTATTTTGACTATAATCTGTTTGATTGGATTTGACAACTCTCTTCCCAGGTGTCATCAGGCTCTGCTAATAGGCATCACGACTGATTGATATCTTGAGTTTGTGTCAGGAAAGTTCCACACTTGGGACCATAAAAAAGATATTCTCTGGTTCATGATGCAAGTTACTGTGTCATCAAGTGCAATATTTTTCAGTAATTGACATACATTTCAGTAATTGTTTTCCTTTCAAAAACTAAGTTAACAAAACTAGTAAACCTAAAATAAGTTTCCAGTTACCATATAATTATAGATACGAAATTTTCATTCATTTGGATGAGAACGACCATTGGCATTGGCCAATGGCATGTTCGCATAGTCAGCTCCATCTACCTAATCTCTGCAGGATTCCCCTACGGGGTCTGGCAACAGAGCTACTGATGGGAGCAGATCTAATTGTCTTTATGAATGAGCTGCCACGGGCACTTGCTCTCAGTCACTTCAACCTCTCACGGCAATTTCTAGCAACAGTGTTGAAGGACCCCCTGCAGCATCATAGTGCTTCCTTGCATCACATTACCGAGTCTTCCCCGGGACAAACATGCCTGTCATTGAGACTAATTGTGCATTGGAAAAGTATTGGATTATTACACTTGCATCAACGGGATTCGAATCCTTATCCGTTATTAGATGTGTTAAAATGTGCACCCAAATGAATGGAGATTATTTGCATGTTTTTATTCATCTATTCATCTATTCTTTATAAGGGAATCAGCAAGCAGTATAGACGTTCGTTTCTCCAACCACATTTCTCCTGCCAGGTCCATTGCTATTTCACATTTTGGTGACAAGAGGCAATACTAGTAGACTAAAAATATTTCCTGCGTCTTCGTTTGGGAGTCATACTCATCATCCCAGTTTAAATGACAATACCTGTTAAGTGGGAAAGTATTGTGTTGCTAGCTACACTATTTCGTGTGTGTCTCACTGCATGTTTCCCAAAGAGAATTTGGACTATACTCATGGTCTCGTTTGGGAAATTAACACGAGAAATCGTGACGAAACAACCAGTCATGCGGATGATCAATGTATTCTTCCAGAGTTGTGTAACTACTAAGGCTGCATGAGGTATATAGCTGTGGTCAGTGAAAAGCTCGCGAAGTGTGAGCGGTCAGCATCGTGTAAATTTTGTAATTTATATGCCCATTTCCCTAATATTATATGTGATCGATGGTTGTATGACTGAAATTTACTATCATCATCTGAGGTCGAAAATCAGGGTTATCAGTAAGTCTAGTGACTTAGTGACCTAATCCAAGGAGAGTGTCCAGTTGGGTAGTGTACTGCCTAAATCGTTCTGTACACACTGCTGAATCTGAGAAAGTAAATGTGGAGAAAAACGTTGTCATTTCCACTGTCTGCACCTGATCAATGAGTCTTAGCATAATTATTATTTTTAGGTTTCATATTCCTTAGGTTGACGAGTGCTTCAAGGCAGTCCTTGTCTTGGTGACAACAGGTTGAATTTCACCTTCCATATTCAACTACAATGTATCTGCGCCAGATCTCTGTTGGATTCCTGCTGAGTATTGCCACAACACTGGTGATGCGAACGAATCTAATTGTCTCTATGAATGAGCTGCCACGGGCACTTGCTCTCAGCCATTCCAACCTCTCACGGCAATTTGTTGCAACTGTGCTGGAGGACCTCGCAGCTTCAATGTTTCCTTACATTAGATTTACCGATACTTCTTGAGGACAAACACACTGATCATGGAGACTATAATTGGGTACTTGAAACGTCCTGGATTATCACACTTGTATCATCGGCATTAGGATATTGATCAGTTATTGAATGTGTTAAAATGTGCATCTTAGTGAATAGAGATAATTTGGTGGATTTTACCTGGCATTACATCATCTCAGCATAACTTTTTCAGGGATATAACATACTGGGTATTCTTATGGTGGATGTGATCTCTTCTTCTCTTCAGGAAGTTTCCCTTCTACCCCACTGCTATTTCACATTTCTGTGGCAGGGGGCAAAAGATCGAACATTCAGGTGTTGTCTTGTATGAAAGGTAAACCTCGTGTTTCAAAACTAAATTCCATTGAAAAGAACATCTCAAATCAGCGGGACAGTGTATGTTGCTAGCTACATTGCGTAACTCACAGGGATATGATATTCACAGGCCCATTGGTTCGAATATCGTGCTCATGCTTGGATTAACAAGACTTCCCTAGTCGAGTGATATTTTATTGTCATCCCACACACCATCTCGCACATTTGCTGTACATTAGTCCCAGGACAGAACGATTCATGCTGCCGCTATTAATATGGATTTCTGTTGGAGAGGTGAAGAACTTGATCCTACAGCATTTTGTCACAACTCGCTGCAGATTTCTGACTGGAAGATCTGGAATGGCTGGTTTAATGCAAATTTTATTTTAGTGTTTTTTGTTGTGTTGTTTGTGAATCAATACTTCTAGTAAACTTAAAATAAGTTTCCATACGAAATTTTCATTTATTTGGATGAGTTTGAACATTGGCATTGGCCAATGGCATATACGCATAGTCAGCTCCATCCTCTAGATCTCGCACCAGTGTCCAACATTCCTAATCTCCACATGATTCCTGCTGGGTCTCACCACAATGCCAGTGATGGGGGCGAATCTAATTGTCTCAATGAATGAGCGGCCACGAGCACTTGCTCTCAGCCACTTCAACCTCTCACAATTTCTAGCAACAGTGCTGAAGGACCCCCTGCAGCATCATTGTGCTTCCTTGCATCACATTACCGAGTCTTTCCCGGGACAAACATGCCTGCCATTGGGACTAACTGCGTGTTGGAAAAGTCGTGGATTATTACACTTGCATCAACGGGATTCGAATTGATATATGTTATTACATGTGTTAAAATGTGCATCCCATTGAATGGAGATTATTTGCAGGTTTTTACTTGGCATGGAATCATATCACCAGATTCTTTACAGGGAAATCAGCAAGCAGTATAGATGTCTATCTCTCCAAACACATTTCTCCTGCCAGGTCCATTGCTATTCCACATTTTGGTGACAAGAGGCAATACTAGTAGACTAAGTTTTTTCTTGTCTCTTTGTTTTGGAGTCGTACTCATCATCTCAGTTTAAATGACAATACCGGTTATGTGGGAAAGTATTGTGTTGCCTGCTACACTATTTCGCATGTGTCTCACTGCATTTTTCCCAGAGAGAAAACATTAGGGGTATTTGGACCATCACGTGTTTCCGTTTGTATTAAAAGTTAAAGTTCCCACACGATTAACCAGACTTCCCTTGCAGAGTGATGTTTTATTGTCATCCCACACACTATCTCGAACATTTGCTGCACATTAGTCCCAGGACGGAACGATTTCTGCTGCCGCTACTGATATTGATTTCTGTTCAAGGGGTGAAGAATTTGATCCCACAGCATTTTGTCTCAAAGCGGTTAACTGGAAGCCTCCTGCAAATCTCGAGTCTTTATACGCACACTTTATAGCGAACTTTTTTCGTGTGATAGTGTGATAGCACAAACGTTTCCTTGATTGTTATCAGCCAGCTTCCATTGTCGTCACATTTCTATTTTTGGTTTTTTTTTGGTTTTCGCTCGTTTCAATGGTGGTCAGTGTGTGTTTTGCGTTTTCCAATTCGGAAATGTGACATAAGGCACAGTACACACATTTTTCAACACAGGCGTTGTGGTTTTGCAATGTCTCGTCCCGCGAGAGTATACCTATCAAAAGGACAAATTTTCCTCATTCTTCGTTTCAAATATTTTAATGTATGAAGGTGACGGTACAGTTACATTATATATGACACTGGATCAGACAGAATCAGTGAAAATATAACCTTCACTCCTGCTTGGATTGATAGTTGAAGTTCCCACGAGACGTCACTAGTCGAGTGATATTTTATTGTCATCCAACACACCATCTTGCAGATCTTCTGCACATTAGTCCCAGGACGGAGTGATTCATGCTGCCGCTATTAATATTGATTTCTGTTCGAGAGGTGAAGAACTTGATCCTACAGCATTTTGTCACAACTCGCTGCTGACTGGAAGAACTGTAATGCAGAGTTCAATGCAAACTTTATAGCCATATTTTTGGTTGTGTTTTTTTTTCAAAAAGAATTTTGCAAAATAATTTCGCCGAGACATCCTCGAAGCTTACTAAAAATTTCGGAAACAGTGGGTCGTAGAGTGAAACTGGCGCTGTTTTTCATCAATATACACAAACCTGCATTAGGAGTATTTAGAAAGGACATACCGAGAACGATAACTTTTCTGCTGAGGAGGCATTTTTCTTGGGGTCCTTAGAGGTATCTTCGCCCTAGGACTATTTTTTTGTTGAGTCAACTTATGTTTCATGCCGAAAGGGCTCAGTTTAGGTTGGGTATTAGGGTCTGGAACATCTCTTCTTATGAGAATAGTATGACTGTTAATACTTCACTGTGTAGATTGTGACTCTTTTATACAAAATACCATTGGATCCATGTAAACGAAGTCTTTGATAATTTTGCTGGCACTATTTAGAACTTATCAGTTGGAAGGGATTGAGTTTGGAAGGGAAAATAAACAGTGAAGGAGATGAGCCACCTAAAGATTGTTTCATCCTGATGAGTCAGTAATATTCTATCACAAACGGAACATTAAATCTGGCTTGAAAATTAGGATGGGATAACGGAATATTTCGCTCTTTCGTGCTCCAATAAGGTAAGAAAAAATAACATCAAATTACCATTTTATGTTTCAAAACCCATGATACGAGTGATGGCAGACATGTTATATCAACACCATTCAAAATTACTTCGACCATTATCCGTTAAAGTGGTTTTGACAGCTCTCTTCCCAGCTGTCATCAGTCTTTGATAATGGGCATCACGACAGTTTGATCTTTGGATTGTTTCATGAAAGTTCCACATTCGGGACCATGAAAAAATTCTATCAATTGCAATATTCTATAGGACTTACCCATGAGTCTTATCAAGTTTGCCTTTCACAAATTAATTTCACAAAACTAGTAAACTTGAATTACGTTTCTAATTACCATTATATAGATACGAAATTTTCATTTATTTGAATGAGTACGACCATTGGCATTGGCCAATCGTATGTTCGCATAGTCTGCTCCATCCTCTAGTCAGTGTCTGACATTCCTAATCTCCACAGAATTCCTGCTGGGTCTCCTCACAACTCTAGTGATGGGAGCAGATCTAATTGTCTTTATGAATGAGCTGCCACGGGCACTTGCTCGCAGCCACTTCAACCTCTCACGACAATTTGTTGCAACCGTGCTGAAGGACCCCCTGCATCATCATTGTGCTTCCTTGCATCACATAACCGAGTCTTCCCCGGGACACGTTTTGGATTATTACACTTGCATCAACGGGATTCGAATCGTTATTCGTTACTACATGTGTTAAAATGTGCACCCGATTCCATGGAGATAATTTGCAGGATTTTACTCGGTATTGTGCAATATCACCTGATTTATCGACTCTTAACAGGGAAATCAGCAAACAGTATAGATGTTCATCTCTCTAACCACATTTCTCCTGCCAGGTCCATTGCTATTCAACATTTTGGTGACAAGAGCCAATACTAGTAGACTGAAGTTTTTTTTTGTTCTTGTTTTGGAGTCGTACTCATCATCCCGCGAGAGTATACCTATCAAAACGACAAACTTTCCTCATTCTTTGTTTCAAATATTCTAATGTGAGGTGACGGTACAAATATTTTGTATGAAGGTGACGGTACAGCTACAATATATATGGCACTGGATCAGACAGTGTCAGTGAAAATATAAACTTCACTCCTGGTTGGATTAACAGTTGAAGTTATCACAAGACGTCACTAGTCGAGTGATATTTTATTGTCATCCCACACACCATCTCGCAGATTTGTTGCACATTAGTCCCAGAAGGAACGATTCATGGTACCGCTATCAGTATTGATTTCTATTGGAGAGGTGAAGAACTTGATTCTACAGCATTTTGTCACAACTCGCTGCTGATTTCTGACTGGAATGGCTAGTTTAATACAAACTTTATATCTGTATTTTTGTTGTATTGTTTGTGAATCAATACATATGGATATCAGTTCGCAATATCGAACAACGGTGTGAAATGTGCGTTCGTAATCATTATCAGCCAGTTTCAATCATCTTCGAAATGATATCCTTATATTTTGAAACTAATTTGCATAGTTGGTGTGTGTTTAGATTTTAATCATTTCGGCAGTGATTCCTTTATGGTTTTGTTAGAACTCTTTTTATGGTTCTCCTTTTTTCCGGTTTCAGTTACTGAGCAATGACTCGAGAACACATCAACGGTTCATCTACAATTTTTCACCATTGCTCAGACATATCTAGATGTGTTGTATACTTTTGGAGCGCGGTCCAAGGTCCATTAGGATGAAAATTAATAATTGTTCATTTCTGAACTTTGTCTCCAAATGATAACTAAATAATCTTCGAAGATTCATCTCATTCTCTCGTCAATTTGTCGTACGACCTCTGATATAGGAATTAATTTTTACTTGAAGCTTCTTTGAAGCTTCTTACAAATTTCGGAAACGTTGAGTCGTAGAGTGAAACTGACGCTATTGATCGTCGATATGCATTAGGGGTATTTGGAATGTACATACCATGACTGATAATTTTCCTGCTGAGTCGGCATTTTTCAAAAAAAAAAATCTTGGGTTTCCTAGAGGTATCTTCGCCCTAGGTCTATTTTTGTTGTTGAGTCAACTTGTTATGTTTCACGCCAGAATGACTCAGCCACGACATCTTGTTCACGACAGGTATGAGGGTCTGGAACATCTCTTCTTATGAGAATAGTATGACTGTTAATACTTCACTCTGTGGATAGTGACTTTTAAGGGAAACCATATACCATTGGATCCATGTCAAACGAAGTCTGATAATTTTGCTGGCACTATTCCGAACGTATTAGTTGGAAGGGACTAAGTTTTGAAGGGAAAATAAATAGTGAAGGAGATAAGCCACCAGATAAGCCAGGATGGGATAACGGAATATGTTGCTCTTTCCAGCACCAATAAGGTGAAAAAAATAATGTCAAATTACCAGTTTATATTTCAAAACCCACGATACCAATGATGGCAGCCATGTTATATCAACACCATTCTAATTTTTTTTATTATTATCTGTTTGATTGGTTTGACAACTCTCTTCCCAGCTGTCATCAGGCTTTGCTAATGGGCATCACGACAGTTTGATACCTTGTGTGTGTGTCATGGAAGTTCCACACTTGGGACAATGAAGATTTCTACCAAGTGCAATATTCAATATGACATACCCCTGAGCAACTGTGTTTCTTTCACAAACTGAATTTACAATTTAGTAAACTTAAAATGAGTTCCCAGTTACCATATATAGATACGAAATTTTCATTTATTTGGATGAGTACGGCCATTGGCATTGGCCAATGGCATGTTCGCATAGTCAGCTCCATCATCTAGGTCTCGCATCAGTGTCCGACATTCCTAATCTCCACAGAATTCCTGCTGGGTCTCACCACAATGCCAGTGATGGGGGCGAATCTAGTTGTCTCAATGAATGAGCGGCCACGAGCACTTGCTCTCAGCCACTCCAACCTCTCACGACAATTTCTAGCAACAGTGCTGAAGGACCCCCTGCAGCATCATTGCGCTTCCTTGCAACACATTACCGAGTCTTCCCCGGGACAAACATGCCTGTCATTGGGACTAACTGTGTGTTGGAAACGTCTTGGATTAGTACACTTGCATATCAACGGGATTCGAATCGTTATCCGTTAATACATGTGTTATAATATTCACCCGAGTGATTGGAGATTATTTGCAGGTTTTTATTTGGCATCACATCATATCACCGATTCATCTATTCTTTACAGGAAAATCAGCCAGCAGTATAGATGTCCATCTCTCCAACCACATTTCTCCTGCCAGGTCCATTGCTATTTCACATTTTGGTGACAAAAGGCAATACTAGTAGACTAAAGTTTTTCCTGCTTCTTTGTTTTGGAATCTTATTCATCATCCCAGTTTAAATGAAAATACCTGTTAGGTGGGAAAGTATTTTGTTGCCGGCTACATTATTTCGCGTGTGTCTCACTTTATCTTTTTCAGAGAGATAACATCAGGGGTATTCGAACTATTCCGTGTTCCTGTTTGTATTGAAATTTAAAGTTCACACACGATTAACCAGACTTCCCTCGGAGAGGGATATTTTATTGTCATCCCACACACCATCTCGAACATTTGCTGCACATTAGTACTAGGACGGAACGATTTCTGCTACTGTTACTAATATTGATTCCTGTTCGAGGGGTGAAGAATTTGATCCCTCGGCATTTTGTCTCAACGCGGTTGATTTCTGACTGGAAGGCCTCTGCAAATCTCGAGTCTTTATACGCACACTTTATAGTGAGCTTCCTTTGTGTGATACTGAATTGATACTGCAGAGATTAAAAGATAACATTGCACAAACGTGTCTTTATTTGTTATCAGCCGGCTTCGATTGTCGTCACTTTTCTATCGTTTTGTTTTCTTTTGTTGTCGCTCATTTCAATGGTAGTTAATGTGTGTTTTGCGTTTTCTAATTGGAAAATTTGACATAAGACACACATGTATTTTTCAACACAGGCGTTGCGGTTTTGCAATGCCCACGAGAGTATACCTGTTAATTCGGCAGACTTTCCTAATTCTTCGTTTTAAATATTTTAATGTATAAAAAGTGACTCTACATCTATATGGCACTGGATCAGAAAAAAATCGGTGAACATATAAACTTCCTTGAATTATTCAGCTCGGAATGTTTTGATTTTTTTCAGGCCAGTGTAGCAGCAATGTTGAAGGGATAGGCGACCAACGCACAGCGGTTACTGCTAGAGCGCGAGGCTTGGTGGATGGCGGAGCGTCGCAGAATCAGTTCAGTTTTTGATGAGGACGCATCTGGACATCACCGGACACAATTGGATACTTTGCCATAGACATTGGGATAGCGGCATCCTGTACAACAACATTTGGGCTTGTTATCCAGCATAATTAGCATTGGAATATTGCGTAGCTGGATACATATCAATATTGGATAACTCACTCTTGGATAATCATCCGCGTTTTGTCAATATACGCTACTGTGAAATATAAAAAAAGTGCGCAAATGTTCATCATAAGACCAAGTGGACACAACTCACTGATAGTTGAAGCAGCAACGAGATATCAACATGTTAGCCACGAGGCCAACTGTGGCCGCCCGGTTCAACTGCCGCAGGATGAAACTCCTGAAAAACCTCAGCAAGCTCCCAACTTTCCAGTTGGAAACGTCCGGAATGTACTTTGACTTTGAGCTGGCTGAGATTTGTGACGCGAAAATGGACCCCGACCTATTTGGTAAGTCCATTTTTCGATTTCAATGTCCGTATGTAGTTGTAACCAGCTTTTCTATAGCTTCATTGTTGTCATATTTGTGATATATCTCATCCACTTTACTTAACTGCATGCGTTCAAGATTTACACCCAAATCACATGATCATCATTACATGTAACTACATGTTGTATTACTAATTATTAAATGCTTAGTTTTATCATTTAATATACATGTATCATAACTTATCATATCATAAATATTATATCGTATCGTATACATGTATCATATCATATCAATCGGCCGATTAACGATTCTTTCACAGAGCAAATTATTGTGCACATGTAATTGAGACATTTTCTCCTTGTGCATGTAAATTTGAAACTAGTCTGAAGCCTCGGTCCCAACTGGACGCGCCAATTTTGGGATCTCACGTTCCCTGCATGCAAATATTGGCTCCATTGAGGCTGCGCAGGTCTTGGAGATAGTAGAAAGGATGCGAGGCATTCGTATCGAAAGCGAAAGTCCACGAGCCATCAATGCCAAGCGAGAAGTCCTTTCGAACTGGAACGCTAATTGCAACCTGCGATAACCGTGGAATTCGTATTGTTTAGAGGATTCCTAGAGGTTTCTGGATATTTCCGGAATTCTTCTTACACGCTTACGAGCTGTCTTCCAACTCGAAATGTCGGCAGACTCAATCGCGTGGAATGTACGACATGCACAAGCTCTGGTTACAGACATGCAACGGGATGTGGCCGGTTGTTACATAGCCTATATATCGATTTGCCTTGTAAACATAACATGTAAAACTTGCCACTCACATATGACACAATATCACGTTTCACACACGGAGTAGTGCCCGAGATCACCTCTTTTGAAGCCTTCAGCTGGAGTTCACAGCGGGCGCGCCCACTCAAACATGAGCGTATAAGTGGGAGCACCTGCTCGTAAACCATCAAGGCAATTACCGGGAACTGGTTCTTCACGTGTTCCGAGACATTGAGTGGACCAGGATAATTTACGGGGAATTGTTCAAGATACCGCTATCGTTCTCGAAACTGATACCCTTTTTTTGCAGTATATATACATGTACTTTATTTGCCTAATTTCGGTTTTTATAAAAATTGTTCATAACTAATTTCATTGACATGCATTCTCCTGAAATACAGAATGGACATTATAAGTACTCTCAAACGTTTGTTACCAGTGCACAGGCCCCATGTGTCACTTAGCCGGAATGAGCAGTTTGTCTGAGATTTGCCAGATAATCAGGGGGTTTCGAGATAAGCAAGCTCGTAGGAAATGTCGGGGAGATATTGCTAATGCGTATGTAGCCTGCGACATTATTTGTTGGCATGATGACGCATAACGGCAGATGTCATGAGCATTATGATCGGGCTCTGGTTTGGTGCAGAGAAGTGTGGGTGGTTCAAGATAATAGTAGACTTCATCACTCGAGACAGTGCAACAATTTTGTGACTTTTCATTTTGAACCCCTGTACACTTGAAAAACTCCAAGATGAGCACCTTTCAGTTTACGTGTACCAAACCAAATTTACACGGTTCAGAAAGGCCTCCCAATCACACCGATATTGAATACTTTTCATTTTTGAATACCGTAACCAGTATATGCTCGGACGATATAGGTTTCTTTTTTTTTAGAAGTGTATGAATCAGTGAGATGCCACTGTTACCAGTTCCCAGGGCTCTATGGGACACTTGTTCCACTATCGACGGAGATGGTTCAGTGCGCCTTAATGTAATCAGCGCACTGATCCGCCATTGCATAGAGCTCTCATCATCCATCTTCGACAATAAAGGGCAGCCACAAATGTAACGATATGTGATTGACTGGCGATAAATATTGATTTCAGATCAATTAGAAAGTTTGGCAGGATCTCTTCCGTCATTGGGGGGTTATGTCCCGTGGTATCTTTCACCATTAATCTTTCCAGTGTCACTCCCTCAAACTTCATGTGGAGTTTTGGCTCTGATGGGGAATTAGGGTTGGGCGGGACATTCTATTTCTAACAAATACAGCTACACAAGCATTGACCACCGAGATGTACTGTTTTAGTGTACTTATTCACTTTTACTTAGGCCATTATGTTGTTTTACAAACCCAAAGAATACATGTATCATTATGGCCTTTCTGAGGCCACAATGGTCGACAATAAAAGTCAATAACTGTTTTATTATATAAATTGAAGTTCGTGGTTGGCTATAAATTAATGTGACGTCACGATCGTTCAATACCATAATTTTATTGCCTAAATCGTTATTTATGGTGGCATGAGGATGCGTGGGGTTTTTTGCACAATAATAGCTGGTTATGTATAGCTAGTATAATGTAATGTTAAAGATTGGATACGATGGTCAATCAACAGACGACCTCATCGTTGCTTTTTGTTCTGTTTAATGAGAAGTGATTATTCATATTCACAGAAACAACAACCGAAAACTTGTTCTACATCTACATTCTGGCTTTTCATTATCATACAGAAGTTGTGTAATTCGAAAATATGTGTAATATATGGATGTAGTGTTTGTTGTGTCTGAAATATCATTGATTTATCGGTCATGTCGACCAGAAATATACGATATTTGTCAAACGCATAAACACATAATGGTGGAAAATCTAAGACGGAATATCATTATAAAAAAGGATAAAACAAATGCATTATGGATGATATCAAAATCACCCTATTCGGTGATATTTACAGTCATGAAATATGACTTTATCGTCATATCATCTACATTCAGTATTATGTGGTTTGGACTTGCATATGCCATGTTGTACACACATAAATGGTCTAAGCACTATTTTAGTGGAGAGAAGTTTATGTGTTGCTACCTATTTGCATCCACTGTATGTACTTTGAGACCATATATTCTACCTTATATCACAGTGAATATATGTATTCCAGTGATGTTATGATCATGTATTCTAATGATCTATGTAGGCACCACAGGGCCCTCATATTACGGAAATATGACAGATTGGCTACCCGGTATGGATAGTTGTATGGACATCCCACAACCCATCAAAGTATCCTGGAGACAGACTGGCGGGTAACCTTCACTTTGTGGCTCTCAAGTCATTTGTAAATCCTGCTTAGATGTGACGAGCGAAGTCTGCCAGGAAACGCGAGTAACTAACTTGACATCAGTCTATTATGTGATCAGGTATTCTCTGTCACATGCATTAATCATCACAGATTAAAATCCAATTACATATATTCTCGTATCCCTGTATGTCATCTGGATTACTTAGGTAATTATTTAGGGATTTAAGCTTTTAGGAGAAAGTGCTTTATCGAACATCAATCGATTTTGGCGGTTCGAATGATACTCCTGTGTACCAACTTTACAAATGCTGATTCAACTGACCAAACTCCGTGGTCGGAACCTGTGGGTCGATGATATATTGGTCACTGGAGAGTAAACTGCGAGCGGCCTCTTGACATCGATCAGCATAGATCTCACCGGTGTCGTTGTCGACTCCCAGCTGCCGTCTGGCTGACAGACAACTAATTGTTTAAACGCGCAGAGGCACTTGTTTCTGTTTCTCTTGACTTCCGATCTCTTCTACACAACTCCTTTCCGATCTCTTCTACACAACACCTAAAGGAGTTACTATATATTTGTAATCTGAAAGTGACAATAGATCATGTATACGTTCCTATTTCAATACGTTTCTGAGTTTTTTTCTTCTGAGAATTTCTCACACAGTATTCGACAGGTTATGTACATGTAGTAGTCTTCTCGACACATCTTTCCATTGTAAATCATTTGTATAGAAGTAGTACTCATATTCGCTCATTTTATATAATTAATGAAATTCGTACAAACTATGTACGAATATAAGCGCTTCTCCACAAACAAAGCGCTGAAGTTGAGGCCGCAAACATCACCGGATGTGCATTTGGGTGGACATCAAATCTTCTCAGATAACCCAGAAAACAACCCGAGAGACTGGCGAGTGGCCTTCACTTTGTTGCTCCCAGGTCAAACGTAATTCTTGCTTAGATGTGACGCGTGATGGCTACCAGGAAACAGGAGTAACCCTTAACATCATTCAATCATCGGGTAACTGAATACGACGGACGGGGGCGGGGGTACTGCCCAACGGAATAAAATGCATGTCACTTTCATGATGAGCTAACAACAATGAACTACTTAATTCCATGGATTTGAATGTGTTGTGGGTTCGAACCTACTTCCTGTTGAAAAATACTGCATAATAGTAAATCACCAATCATGTATCAAATGTCGCATCTAACAGTCTGAATGAGGTACAAAAGACCCCCGAACTATCCCAATCCAATAGACTAGAGAACCTGTGGGTCTGTGATGTATTGGTCACTCGGGAGTAAACGTGAGCAGACTCCTGACATCGATCAACATAAATCGCAGTGGTGTCATTGTCGACTCCAGGGTGTCTTGTGGCCGAGACAAACTAATTATCTGAATTACCAGAGGCGCTTGGGTATACTACTAGATTAGTAGATTTCGAGATTTGCTCAATTCATCTCGTAATTTATCTTAAGATTGATATCAAAACATAGAAAACGTCGCTCTGCCATCAATATGGCACGGACATAGCCTGATTGACTTTAATAAACACATCCCCAGAATATTTCACAATTTATTCTGAATTTATAATTAAAACTACATGCACTCTTGATGCAGAAGAAATTAGCTGTAATTGCTGGGATGTGATTCATCAATGTTAACCTTAACAACTGTGATCTCTGCTGATTATTCCTAACACATGCAATAGTCGTTTATGCATCTCTTCGAGGGGTAGTCACCCCGAAGCTTGTATGTCAAAACTAATTCCGACAAGTTATATAAGCATGACTGATCTGTATCTGATTGTCGGCAAATGGGGTCAGTTTGATCATGTGCCACGAGAAATCCCGGGGTGGTGGTCACCTGTCACCATTAAGGTAACTGTGATGGTACTGTGAGACCAACAGGCGTGTGATCAAACACCCAGAGAAAAAAAAACACACACGGAAAGGAACTCTGGAAAACCTACCCTTGTTGACATTAGAGATATATCCACAAGAGCATAACATTATACGTGTATTTAGTTGATTGGATTTGCAACTGTGGGTACTCACTATAATGTCAATAAAAACAAAGTGCAGCAGGGGGCCACTCTAATTTATTGATGTTGCCATATTGACCAGGGCCAAAGAGTTCAAGCGGAAAACTCAGACGTTTCTTCCCAAATGTATCACCAAATGAATAGGACACGTGTGTGTCCTAACAGTTAGGTATTAGACTAACCATGAATATAGAGGATTGACCACATGTATCCAAAAACAGATATACTGGACGTAACCAGGTCAGAACGTAATGATAGTATTATAAAATTGTGTCATGCATTGAACCGAATTGTATGTATCGACATAAAACCACTGTGACTTTTGTTGGTCATTCAGGAAACTCCAAATAACTGGTTGTATGGCACTTCAAGAGGAAATACCCTTAGGGCTTGTGTGATTGATACGTATCTTGATAACATCCAATGAAGTCGATTTGTCACGAGGAAACATACTTCTAATACGTCGGACATGAAGCCAGACATTGGGTCATCCATCATCATCCAGGTACATGTAATTGTGACGCCTGTGGGACAGGGTTAGTCCGATCAACTACATGGCTAACCACATAAGTTATTTTGAATAGATATGGTGCAGTTACATTAAACCCGTTACAGAAGTTGTTGCCTATATGTACCAATCTGAGTGATACATATATATGTATATATACCGGTTACCGACGGTTTTTTTTCAAACGCTGATACTCTGGTACAACCATTGTGAAGCATATTGATGCATACATGAAATGAGCTCTATTGTTGAGTTCATAATTAATTAATTTTTACAAAAGACAAAACAATTTAGACGAGATATGTTGAACAGATTTATGTGCGTAAAATGATGTCTATGAAATAACAAGTGGCCATAAAATTGCAAGTGGTCAGGACATAAATGGTCAACTTCTTTCAGTAATGTCGAGAACAAGCATCATCTGCCATTCAGGGAAATGTTTGATTATTTTTAATGAAAAAGTATAGAAATATGGAATAATCAAATACACATCCAACAATCATATCGGACTCATATGCGATTGAACATCTTTTGTCGGCAAAAGATACAAAAATATGAAAGAAACCTATTCAATTGCTGATGATATTGTGTGTTTATTAACAAGCTATACATCAAATCATTGTGAATTTCCGAATGGTATGAAATTGGTTTGAATCTCCTTTGCCCAATACTATTACATGACCCAACCAAAGTTTGTAAATATTGGTGCTGGGGTTTAGGTATGACTTTTTGGATTTTGATAGATAACTCCTACAGAAATCATGGACTTCTGCACTCATGGCTAGTAGATGGAATCTGTTGACATGTTGACGCATAACGGGAAATGCGGTGAGCATTATGATCAAGTTCTGATTCTGTTCAGCTTTGGTCTAATATGAAAGTGGATGATCAATTAAACATTAGGTTGATGTGAGCATCCAGAACGTGTACACATCTGAGCAAACGAATTTCACCGAAGCAATTATTCATGAAGTTACGTGTATGGAGCCACGTACTTCAGTGTTTATTTTTTATATAAATCTATGAATCAGTGAGATGCCACTGTTACCAGTTCCCAGGCCTCTATGGGACACTTGTTCCACTATCAAAGGAGATGGTTCAGTGCGCCTTAATGTAATCAGTGCACTGATTCGCCATTGCATAGAGCTTTCATCATCCATCTTCGACAACGAAAGGCAGGCACAAGTGTAACGATAGGTGATTGACTGGCGATAAATATTGATTTCAGATCAATTAGAAAGAGTTTGACGGGATCGCTTTCGTCACTGGGGAGTTATGCCCTGTGGTATCTATCACCATTAATCTTTCCAGTATGGCTCACTCAAAGTTCATATGGAGTCTTGACTCTGATGGCTAATTATTATGATTGGGCGAGATATTCTATCTCTATCAACACAAGCACCGACCCGAGATGTACTTCTCGTGTGCATATCGAGTGTGTTTTCAGTTTTTGTCCAGTATGTTTTTGATTATATGATATAATGGTTAATCAACAAACATTCATTATCTTGCTATTTGTTTTGTGAGTGGGAAGCGGTGGTTCACATTCAAAGAAACAAAAAACGAAACGACTGGCTCAACATTCTGGCTATTTACTATCTCACAGAAGTCTATCGCACAATGTAATTTGACGATCTGTAATGTGGCTGTAGTATTCGTTATCATTATTGTGCTTCAAATACTATTGATTTACCAGCCATGTCGACCAGAAATATATCACATTTGGCAAATCCATATAATGGTGAGAAATCTAAGACGGCAAGTTTTATCGATAAGAAGCATCACAAAACGTATTTGGAATCTATGGCATCAAAATGAAGCTATTCGGTGATATTTACAGTCCTGAAATATGAATCTATACACTCAGTATACGTAGTTTTGACTGGCATGTGGTCACACCAGTATACACCAATAAATGGTTCTAACACTATTTTAGTAGCGAATCTATATATTCCCATTCATGTCGAAATATATTAAGTTGATGATCATGTATTCGAGTAGGACCTAATCTAACATATTCCACCCACAGGACACTCGTAAATGTGGCACATTGACTACCCCGGGTAGTTGGATGGACTGACCACCCCTTACAAGTAACCCATCAAAGTATCCAAGAGACAGACTGGCGGGTAACCTCCACTTTGTGGCTCTCAGGTCATTTGTAAATGGTGCTTAGGGAAATGCGAGCAACTAACTTGACATCATTAAATTTTCCAGTCAGATATTCCATATGTGTAATATGCGTTGCTCATTACAGGTGAATTTCCAATCACATATTCTAATATCTGGGTGTCATTTGGACAAGTTCAAGCATTTAGGAGAATATGCTGTATCCTGCAGCAATCGATTTTAATAGTTTGAGTGAGAGCTAAACTATCATCAACCTGAGTGTAGCAACGTTACAAATACTGATTCAATAGACAGTAAACTATAGACTAAATTCCTTGCTCGGAATCTGTGTGTTGGTGATGTATTGGTCACTAGAGAGTAAACTGTGAGCGGCCTCATGACATCAATCAGCATATATCTCACTGGTGTCGTTGTCGACTCCCAGCTGCCGTCTGGTAGAGAGAAAACTAATTGTCTGAACTCTCAGAGGCGCTCGTATCTATATCACTTGACTTTTCATCTTTTCTACACCGCATATAAAGAAACTGTGATCTGAGATTGACGATAGGATATGGATACCTCCCTGGTTCAAGACGTTTTCGAGTATTTGCAATTTAGCGGTCTTCCCAACGTATTAAAATAATTTGAACTAGTACTCATATTTGGCATTTCATACGATTTCAAACACGTAAACTATGTGCGAACTCCGCGGTTCTTCACAAAGTGCTGAATAACAGGCTATAAACATCACCGGATGTACATTTGTGTGGACATCACATCTTCCCAGATAACCCAGCAAACAACCCAATTCGAGTATTTGCAATTTAGCGGTCTTCCCAACGTATTAATATAATTTGAACTAGTACTCATATTTGGCATTTCATACGATTTCAAACACGTAAACTATGTGCGAACTCCGCGGTTCTTCACAAAGTGCTGAATAACAGGCTATAAACATCACCGGATGTACATTTGTGTGGACATCACATCTTCCCAGATAACCCAGCAAACAACCCAAGAGACTGGCAAGTGGCCTTCACTCTGTTGCCCCCAGGTCAAACGTAATTCATACTTAGATGTGATTTCTGATGGTTACCAGGAAACAGGAGTATCCTTTGACATCATTCAATCATCTGGTAACTAATACGACGGAAGGGGAGGGGGTACTGACCAACGGAGTATATAATGCACGCCACTGTCATTATATGAAAATAGATTGGAATGTACATGTAACATGGGTTCTAACCTTTTTGTCTCTAGAAAAATTTGCGATGTAGCGAATTACCAACCAATATAAAATGTCACCTCTAGCAGTCTGAATGAAGTCAAAATCACCTCCAGAACATCCCAATCCCATAGACTGGAGAACCTGCGGGTCTGTGATGTATTGGTCACTCGGGAGTAAATGTGAGCAGACTCCTGACATCGATCAACATAAATCTCCGTGGTGTCATTGTCGACTCCAGGGTGTCTTGTGGCCGAGACAAACTTATTCTCTGAATTACCAAAGGCGCTTTGGTATACTACTAGATTAGTAGGTTTCGAGATTTGCTGAATTCATTTCGTCATCCATCTGAAGACTGAAACCAGAACGTAAAACCTCACTTTATCAACAAGCACACCCCAGAATATTCACAAATTGTTCTGAATTTATATGTTGCAAACTACATTTACTCCTGATGCAAAAGAAAGCAATTGTAATTGCTGGGATGCGATTCATCACTGTTGACTCTGAGAAGCTTGATCTTTGCTGATCATTTGTAAAACATGAAATAGCGTTTTTCGTTTATGTACCACTGTGAGTTAATCACCTCAAAGCTTGTGACATCAAATCGACTTCCCACATGTTACATAAACATGATTGATCTGTATCTGAGGGGCACCAGATGAAGTCAATTTGTCGTGATGACACGGAGTATCCTAGGTAGTGGTGATCCGTCAGAACAGTAGAAAGCCAACGGGCGGTGGGTGATCAAACACCCAGAGAAAAGTTGACTAACAAAACATGATCAGGAACTTTGGAAAGCCTAACCATGGTAATATTCAACCTGCCCACATGAGCACAACTGATTTCGGTTATTTCTTTGGCAAATGGTCGACATATTTCTGTCTTAGATTTTTGGCAAATGGTCGACATACTTCTGTCTTAGATTTTTCACCATTATATGGATTTGACAAATGTGATATATTTCTGGTCGGTATGGCTAGTAAATCAATAGTATTTGAAGCACAATAATGATAACAAATACTAGAGCCACATTATAGATCTTCAAATTACACTGTGTGATAGACTTCTGTGAGATAGTAAATAGCCAGAATGAAGAGTCAGTCGTTTCGGTTTTTGTTTCTTTGAATGTGAACCACCGCTTCCCACTCACAAAACAAATAGCAAGATAATGAGTGTTTGTTGATTAATAGAGGATCTTGAGTGAGTGCCCATTGATATCAAATTTATTAAACGAGCCAAAGAACTTTGCTTTTTGCCAGCCATGCCAACCAGAAATATATCACATTTGTCAAATCCATATAATGGTGAAAAATCTAAGATAGAAAAATGTCGACCGGAAATATATCACATTTATCAAATCCATATAATGGTGATAAATCTAATTTTATCGATAAGAAGCATCACAAAACGTATTTGGAATCTATTGCATCAAAATGAAGTTATTCGGTGATATTTACAGTCCTAAAATATGAACTTATCATCTACACTCAGTATACGTAGTTTGGACTGGCATATTGTCTTGCTGTGCACCAATAAATGGTTCTAACACTATTTTAGTAGAGAACTGTTACAGTTTATGTGTTACTACCCGTTTCATCCAGTGTGTGTACTTTGAGTCTATATATTCCCGTTCATGTCGAAATATATTAAGTTGATGGTCATGTATTTGAGTAGGCCCTAATTTGATATGTTCCATCCACAGCACACTTGTATTATGTAAATGTGGTATACTGACTAACCCGGGTAGTTGGATGGACTGACCATCCCTTACAAGTGACCCATCAAAGTATCCAAGAGACAGACTGGCGGGTAACCTCCACTTTGTGGCTCTCAGGTCATTTGTAAATGGTGCTTAGATGTGACAAATGACGTCTGCCGGGAAATGCGAGCAACTAACTTGACATCATTAAATTATCCATTCAGATATTCTATATGTGTAATATGCATTGCTCATCACAGGTGAATGTCCAATCACCTATTCTAATATATGGGTGTCATTTTGATAAGTTCAAGCTTTTAGGGGAATATGCTGTATCCTACAGCAATCGATTTTGACAGTTTGTGTGAGAGCTAAACTATCTTCAACTAGAGTGTACCAACATTACAAATACTGGTCCAACAGACAGTAAACTATAGACTAAATTCCATGCTCGGAATATGTGTGTTGGTGATGTATTGGTCACTAGAGAGTCAACTTTGAGCGGCCTCTTGACATCGATCAGCATATATCTCGCCGGTGTCGTTGTAGACTCCCAGCTGCCACCTGGCCTAGAGGAAACTAATTGTCTGAACTCTCAGAGGCGCTTGTATCTATGTCACTTGACTTTTGATCTCTTCCACACCACATATAAAGAAACGTTGTGTGATCTGATATTAACAATAAAACATGGATATCATCCTGGTTTCAACACGTATTCGAGTTTTTGCTATTTAGCGATCTTCTCAACAGATCATCCCAACGTTATAAAATAATGTTTATAAAGAATTAGTACTCATATCCGCCATTTCATACGATTTCAAACACCTAAACTATGTGCGAACTCCGCGGTTTTTAACAAAGCGCTGAATGTCATGCTGAAAGCATCACCGGATGTACATGTGGTCGGACATCACATCTTCCCAGATAACTCAGCGAACAACCCAAGAGACTGGCGAGTGACCTTCACTTTGTTGCCCCCAGGTCAAACAGAATTCTCACTTAGATGTGACATCTGATGGTTACCAGGGAACACGAGTAACCCTGAACATCATCCAATCATCTGGTAACTAAATACGATGGAAGGACAGGGGGTACTGGCCAACGGAGTATGCAATGCACGTCACTGTCCTGATATTGAAGTAGAGTTGAATGTACATGTACTTCGGGTTCTAACCTATTTGTCTCTATAAAATGATGTAGCGAATTACCAACCATGTATCAAATTACATATCTAGCAGTTTGAATGAAGTAAAGATTTCCTCCAAAACATCCTAATTCTGTAGACTGGAGAACCTGTGGGTCTGTGATGTATTGGTCACTCGGGAGTAAATGTGAGCAGACTCCTGACATCGATCAACATAAATCTCAGTGGTGTCATTGTCGACTCCAGGGTGTCTCGTGGCTGAGACAAACTAATGCTGAGAATCACTAAAGGCGCTTGGGTATACTACTAGATTTGCCATTACTAGAACTTACTCTGTCAACATGGCCCCGACCTTGCTTGATTGACTTCGAATTTAACAAGCATATTTCAGAATATTCACAAATTGTTCTGAATTTATATGTTGCAAACTACATATACCCCTAATGCAAAAGAAAGCATATGTCATTGCTGGGATGCGATTCATCACTGTTAACTCTGAGAAGCTTGATCTTTTCTGATCATTTGTAAAACATGAAAAAACGTTTTTCGATGATGTACCACTGCGAGTTGTAATCACCTCAAAGCTTGTGACATCAAATCGACTTCCCACATGTTACATCCGCATGACTGATCTGTATCTGATTGGCACCAAATGGAGTCAATTTGTCATGATGACACGAAGAATCCTAGGTGGTGGTGATCCGTCACAACATTAGGAGGCCAACAGGCGGCGGGTGATCAAACACCCAGAGAAATGTTGACTAACAAGAGATGAGGAGGAACTTTGGAAAGCCTACCCATGTTAATATTTAGCATGAGCCCACATGAGCATAACTTTCATTTATTTCGGTTATTTCTTTGGCAAATGTGAGCCCTCACTTTAATGCCAATGATAAGTACAGGAGTGGGACACTAAAATTTATTTGATATTTTGTAAGACCAGGGCCAAAGAGACGTTCTGTAAATTTGTCACCAAAAAGAGTGGAACACCTGTGTACACAAATCCACACAAGAATTTGCAAGAAATAGCCCGTACTCCTTGCCCATGCAAAAACCTTCTCGTCCATGTGATGCTTTAGTTTTGCATTTGGGAAAATATAGTGATCTGATTTATAACCGTGATACCAAAATGATAGCAAAGTTCCGAAGGTCTTCACTCAATGGACTGAACTTCCTGCTGTGTCGGTGATGTATTGGTCACTAGGGAGTGAAATGTGAGCAGACTCCTGACATCGATCAACGTAAATCTCAGTAGTTTCGATGTCGACTCCCGGATGTCGGGTGTCTGAGACAAACTCATTGTGTTAACTACCAGAGGTGCTTAGACACAAAGTTGTAGGGGTCTTCAAGTCATCTAAGATGACAACTTTTCACTGTTTCAACACTCTGTGTTCCATCATTTGGGTGTGTAAATATCAGGATGTTTTTGTACATGAGCATCTGGTTTCTGATATCGGTGGAGAAAATGGATAATTAGTTTCTGATGTCGCACACGCTCAGGGATACGCTTGCCACTTTTTCAAGGAATGCAACATATAAGTCCGAAAAAGAATTACTTTCGGAATTTATTTTATGTGCCCATTATACAGATTTTTGTGTGGTCTACGAAATTTGATGAAAGATACAGCTTTCCAAAAATGACAAATTTTGTATGCGACCGTTAATTTATATTTTGTTCCATTATCTCAGATAGTTTTTACCAGTTTGCATTTGATTTTGATCACGCTTACCTCTACTGTCTGTGTAAAATTATATGATGCAAAGTGTCATTCACGAGTAATAGGCCCACGATGGAAAAGTAAATGATGAAAGCTGGAATCGGGAATTTGAAAGAATAATTACCAGTTGCAAATTAGCCATCAGCACATCATGTGAAGTTGTCCATCCTCACTTTCTATAAATTGAATTTTCGTTGGTTATTCAGGAAACTCCAAATAGCCGTTAAGTAGCACTTCCAGGGATACCGCCTCCGGGCTTGTGTGATCGATCTGTATCTTGATGGCACCCAATGAGGTCAATTTGTCACGAGGACGTGGACACCTAATACGTCGGACATGAAGCCAGACATTTGGTCATCCATCATCATTCAGGTATACATGTGATTGTGCGGCTTGCAGGGCAACATTGGTCTGCTCCACTGCATGCCTTACCATGTTAGTCATTTTGGATGAAAGTAGTGTATTTATATCAAAACCATCACATGAGTAGTTGGTTCTGTATACCAAGCTGAGTCGTATAATGCACCCATAATATGCATTATGTGCTATGATGTATGGTTGTGAGTCATCCACTGGGAACAATCACTAAGCTAACCAGTGAAAGGTCTCGCTCAATACTGCTTCGCAAGGTGTACATGTGGATTTAGTAGCTGCAGACGTCAGCCAATCTGATTTATATGTTCCCTTGAGGTCAGGGCTGGAAGAATGAGGTGGAAAACTAAACTTTCCGCTTGGTGACTACACATTCATCACTGCAGGGACTAGGTTCCGGCTTTTGTCCGATGTTTGTGTAATGAACTACACTGCGCAAGTATTATAAATACATTTGCGATCACTGCAAATACATGTGAGGATTAATATATGGAAGATGATGCTTTTAATATTATTTTTATTACTATTCACTGGGTCATTGTGTGCGAAAGGTATCATTGAATCGGCTAGAGTATCCTTTGCCTATTACAATCAAATGACACTGTCCCAAATCTCCAAAATATTGATGCTGGGGTTTTATGACTGACTTTTTGGATTTTGGTAGATAACTGCGACATAAATCATGGACTTGAGATCAAAGACGGGGTTCTTGTGATATCCATCGCCATAAATATGACTAATACATGTATGAGCCCCAGGTTAAGATATAAATAGGGCCAGCTGTCTTAAATAACGAGGCACTAGACTTCCTTGATCCCAGGAACGATACCCCCATCCTCCAATGACACTGAAATAACTTAGACGCTACCAACCCATGTGTCAAATAACTCGTGCGCTTCTTCCATGCAGCTCCATAGCTAAGGAACTTGGTGAGCAGGTGGCAGTTCTGACACCAGTATCAGTACCAACAGTTCAATGCACATAGTGCATTTACTTGATTTGCACAGCATTTTACAAATCTGTCATAAGTAACCTCAGATAAGCATAAGAAAGTGAATTGATACGTGAATGTCTGGTGATAAGTACATTTATTGATTGCAGATATTTTGACGGGGTTATTTTATGAGCAGGATATTGTGCCCCGTGGTATCAATCGTATCAATCTTGACGATTTGACTGTCGATTCCTGGGTGTTCGTGATTCAAGCAGGGACATCCCCAATTATGTGGCGAAGTGGAATAACAGTTTATGGTATGCTATCAACAAATGATCTGTATCAAACATAATAATATCGAGCAGTGT
Organism: Terebella lapidaria; assembly: GCA_949152475.1. Taxonomy (NCBI): domain Eukaryota; kingdom Metazoa; phylum Annelida; class Polychaeta; order Terebellida; family Terebellidae; genus Terebella; species Terebella lapidaria. Next base: position 22,149,822 of record OX424567.1, read on the forward strand.
AAACCTATATAGGTTAATTTGTTCCAAGATGGCATTCATTTACGGGAAACGTTACAATGGATCCAGTTAACCAGGACACTAACCATACAGGTGCCTTGATCATAAACGTATATTGGCAACTTCCATGTTAGATTCATAATGGCGTCATCAATATTTTACAACATCGTACATTTGTTATGGAATCATAACAAATTATTATCCGTCTTTTGTTCCTTCGCTGATTTCATGAAGAAGAAATATACCATCGTGAAGCATAATCACTCCAGGACATCCTATATCATGCATATCATGTAAATGTGAAGAATTTTGGTCTTGTACCATTCAATGAGGTCAATTTGTCACAAGGACACACTCCCATTACGGGTGGAATGGTGACGAGTGACCGGTTGCTCCAGCGGCAGGTCCATCCATCACCATTGAGGTAATTGGGAGATCTGATAGCATATGTTGCCGTCTCGTCCCAATTACCTGTCTGACCAATGGGGTGGAAGTGATGTTGTCATTGTGCAGCTTATTACATATCTGGTCTGGTAATCGTCAGGAATCGAGAGTGACAAAAGTGGTCGCCGCATGGAACAAATGTGTTGGCCAAAATGTCTCCTGCTGTGAGATTGCCAGTCAGTTGAAATTGGATGGAATTTGTGCTGAGATATTGGTTGGTGCACAAAGGTGTATCGTTGTAAGCGGCACCGGAAGTTGAAGTAACTTTTGTGTTTGATTAAGGCCAACGCTGATGCGCCACCAATAAAAAATATCTACGCTCGTCCATTGTTACATGCACCTAGGATAACAATATATTTGTTTTCCCACAAACATATCTATTTATCTATGTACTTATCAATATACTATAGTTGCCCCCAATCGCAGAAAATCTGATCCCTTTACAGCATGTGACCTCGTGCAGAATGAATGTATAAATTGACATTGTAGATCTAAAATAGCATGGTGAACCCTAAATATATCCTAAAACTGAACTCTTGGCATGAAAACAATCAAATATAGTGCAGGGTGTAGTGTCCCTACACCGGACATATTGACGTTCCATCAACGTTGAATTTTGATAGTTTAACATTACGTTTGGTATAACGATGAACAGTTATGTCTCTTGTAATGTTTAGATGCTGAGGTTGCAGTTAGCAGATTCGTTTGCAGCTCGGCTAATTGCTACGTGTCTTTTGTACAGTCTTTTGTAGTCATTTTGTCTTGAGGTGCGTTAGTGTCCACTTTCAATTTGTAAGATGGTGACATATCAGATATGTGTAAAAAAACTCGTCTGGCTGAATATATTCACTGGCAAGCGATTGTGTTTCGTTCAGAAGGTTTTAGGGTTACCAAAACGTTCATGAATTGCTGGACAGTTGATTGTGGTAACTATATAATTATACACACTTGCTCAATATGATGACCCCAGGTTTGGATATACATGTAATTACTTTGTTTCTATTCCTCAGAGAAAACCGTTTATTTTTCCATTGCATCTCTAATATGTACTGGTGGTTATAAGTCGAGAATATAGTTTCCTACATATAGAGTATTTAGGAAGACAATTTGGTGGCAGTTAACATATTGGTCTATTATTAACATCAATGATTGTCGAACAGAAGTAATCCTAGTATCATATTTTCAGTGATTAATAATTGCTGATCAATATGATTTTATATCTTTTCTCCATCGCCATCCGAATCCAATCACTTCTATCGTTATTCATTCTTGAAGGCCGCATCCGTGCCTTATAATATATGAAGTGGTCTATGTATCATTCGTATATTAGGCAAAAATCCGGTCGTCAAGTTCTGTACATTGTTCTGAAATCTGTTCAGAATTCCTAATCTGTTAGAACCATCAGCACATCGTGTGGAATGGTCTATCATTGTTACATTCTCCAACTGTGACATTCGTTGGTCATTCATGAAACACCAAGTGTCCGCTTGCATCTCGAACTTTGATGGTAATCCCTTAGGGCTTGTGTGATCGATCTGTATCTTGATGGCCCCCAATGAGGTCAATTTGTCACACCCTTATTACGTCGGACACAATGCCAGACATGGGACCATCTATCATCATTCAGGTACATGTGATTGTGATGCCTGGAGGAACAACTATGTGGCTGGCCGTTTAGGTTGTTTTGGATGAAGGAGGTGTACTTGTACCAAAGCCATATCAAACGTAGTTGACTATAATATACAAAACTGCTATGGTAAACAACATGTTTTACACGAGACAATATGGACCATGGACTAATATCGCGTGTGTACACTTAGTTTTTAAATGTGCACTGTGTAATGTTTAGGTAAAGGTATGTGCCATTACAACATCTACTGGGCGTTCTCACTGAAATCACCGTGTCAAATAAGCAATCAAATTTATGTATTCTCCATGAGGGTCAAGGCTGGAGGATTGAAGTGGGAAACTAAACTTTTCGCTTGGCGCCTATCAAGTTGTCACAGCCGTTACTGAATTCCTGTCTGTTGTTGAACGTAAACAGGATAATCAAAGAACTAGGAATATATATAATTGCAGATATTCATTCATATGTCCATTTCAGTTACCCATTAAAGCATGGAAGTTGTTCTTCTCATGTTGGTACATCATCATTTAACACAAGGTGATATTGTAGCATCTAATCCCATGACCTAACTCTCCATATATAAACATATAAATATACATATAATATACACAAGGTTATGTAGATTCGTTCTTTCGTGGATTTCTTGAATGTTTGTGGCTATCATCAAACATAAAACCCCCGTACGCATGAACGGTCATTGAATTAATTAGAGAACCTTGTGTAAAGAAACTGTGAGTCTGTGATGTATTGGTCACTCGGGAGTAAATGTGAGCAGACTCCTGACATCGATCAACATAAATCTCAGTGCTGTCATTGTAGACTCCAGGGTGTCTTGTGGTCGACGAAAATAACCAATTGTCAGAACTACCAGAAGTGTCTGTTTTAATGCCACCTGGCTTTGTCTTTGATACCATCGTCGCTTTTGATTGATGCATCAATTGCATTTTTATCATGTGAGTATTCATCCGTGTTCTCATTCAGGTTGTTGTCCACACCACACTTGCGCCACTTAATGTTATTAGTATGATGCCATTCTTGACTGTTCTCATTCATAGAGAAACACAATAGCATCATGAGGCTCAATCACTCCCAGACACCCTACGTCATGTAGATTATGTAAGTCTGATATATATGTATATTGATGCCATTGAATGAGGTCAATATGTCACATGGACGGACACTCCCCTTACATGGGGCCATGGTGACAAGTGACCGAATTCCCCAGCAGTAGGTCCATCCATCACCATTGGTGTAATTGGGAAATCAGATAGCCAACATATGTGGCCATCTCGACCTAATCAACTGTCTGACCAATGAGTTGTGGTTACTGTATAATTTATTACATAACTGGGAACGACATAGATATTTCAGTAAATACCTTTGGCACTGGACCAATTATTTTTATCTATATATTGACACCAGTTACTGTACTTGCGTAGTGCCAAATCGCAGATCATTTGAGCACGCTACAATATATATGTGTAAGAATCTACATTATATATATATTATTATGGATTTTTTATGTATATTGACATAGTGGACCTATAAATAGCAAATATTAGAGTGAAACTAGAGTACTGGGCCTATAAGTAGCAAATTTTAGAGTGAAGTCAAAACAAAACCTGAAGTCTATTTTCTAGCTTAAAGCAATCAAATATAGAGCGGTTTTAAAAGAAATGTGTATATTCTAAAATGTCGAGGCATCTGGGATATTGCCAATTCCATCAAAAATTCATTAGAGCCAAACCCTGATGGTTAGTGATATAAACATAAACTTTTAGACTTCACCACAATTTGGTGATCAAGTAATGGCCAACACAGTTGGGCTACCAGTAAATCAACACCATATTGTAGGACATCAGTACATGGCAAGTGGTCAGAAACATACTATTAATCTCATCTTTTTGAAAAAACGGCATAGAACTAGCCTGACATCTCTTTATATGACTGCAATTTTGAAACCATTCAATTTGTATCAATACTCTAGCATTGGCCTCTGTTTTATTTGTGTCCTGGTGATGATCTATGACCGATACCATCTGCATTATCGAGGTTGATGTTTTGTGTGTGATTTATGCCACTTGATTGGATCACTGTCACGATACAGATGTCTGTTGTCAGCCGCCTTCTCTTTCTTATGCAATCTCTGCTTCGGACATGCGATCGGTTGTCTGGAATACTGAAGCACCAGACATTGCTGATCCCAATCCGTGATCCTCTCCTCTCCCCAGGAGAACGGGAGTTTCTCAAGTTCACAAGTGCATATGCTTTGTCACCACATGAATGCGTTTCGGTCTGGCTATTGTTCCATCGCAGACAGAAATGCCAGTTGAAACTCGGCAGACGAGGGATCCACTTTCCAGCTATTGTCGTTTGATATAGAGACCACATAGTACAGTTACGTTTCTTGCAATTTCTGTAGATGTTAACACTTAACTTGAAGCTCGACTAATTACTTTTTTCTTTCCAGAATAGTTTGCACAAGATGACTGTTTGGGGTAGTTGTATAACAACTCCATTAGGTGTATAGTACAGACAACTATAGTTTACGTATCATATGCATCTGACGACATTTGATCGAGACTTGCCCCAAATGAGATTTCATATTGACTTTGTTGCGATTGTACATCTGTTTTCTAACAATGTCCAATTGTTACTTTTTTCTGACATTTATGATATTCCCCATATCTTGACAGCATCGATATTGCAACTTATATTGATTGGTTACTAGAATCAATATGACTTATTCACCCGCCTTACGGTCACCAGTTGATTTTAGGGAAAGAAACATGCTGTAAATGTTGCTCGAAACGCCAAACCGGTCGAATCTTCAAAGGTGTTTATTTACATGAATGTTGCAGGTGCAGGATCGCTGTACAGACACTGATGGTAAATAAATAATGAAATCTAATGAATTACTGTCCGGCTCAGTGACATAATGGTATTTGATTCAATAAACTACAAATTAAATCTGCTAAAATAATATTTCTACAGATACTAAAATACCAACTATATAAAAGAGATATGCTTATTAAAATACTAGAACAAGAAACAGAACTAACCTGAGGGTAAATAAATAAATCAATCTAATTAACAAATGCCCACCTCAGTGACATAATGGTATTTGACACTGAGAAAGGCGGCAAACTGTTTAAATACCAGCTCAGGAACAAAGAACATTATGAATATTTCCTGTCATACCCTATGTTCATTGAGGCGATGAACGAGTGAACATTACTCACACAAGTGAACAAACACATGCACGTAAACAACCAAGCTACAGATGAACGAGTATGAAAGTGAAATGAGAAAAATGAAATGAGTTGTTAATAAATGTTAGAAATATACATATTTGCAAATAACTGAATACTATGTTACGTGAGACATGGTGACTCCAGGAAATCCTACATCATGCTGATCATGTAAATGTGATGGATCTTGGACTTGATGCCATTCAATGAGGTGGCACAAGGAGACACTCCCATTACGGGGGGCATGGTGACGAGTGACCGGTTGTCCCTGCGGCCGGTCCATCCATCACTATTAAGGTAATTGGGAGATCTGATAGCATATGTTGCCGTCCCGTCCTAATTAACTGTCTAGTCGATGGGGGTGGAAGTGGTGTCGTCATTGTTCATAAAATCTCACCTCAAAAGTTATCACTTTATCCACAAGTAATATTGGTACATGCACCAAATGCATGTAGATGTTACATCTCGACATACTAGATTTATCAATAGCAAAACCATCACAATGAACCTGGAGCTATATTTTTATTTAAAAGGCAATCATTAATAGTGTGTATATAATAGTGTGTACAGTGTGTATATAATAGTGTGTATATAACTGAATATACGACTTATCCCTTATCTGGGAAATCCACATTTCGTCACAGTTAAATTTATCAAATTGGTGGCTTGGTGGAAACACATAAATTGTCGCGTTGAACAAAATGTGGTGATCCAAAATTGTCCATTCAGCTATTGGGCTATAAGTAATCCAGAACATGTACGTGGACTGGCCCTGTTTGTCTCATATTTTGACAAAAGACAAAACGTTCATTCTTCCGCTTTTGAAAGTTCCAAAACAGTTATTGATTATGAAAAAAAACTTACTTTATCGGCTATGATTTTGTTTTCTCCTAACGATGATCCATGACCCATAGCTTTTACAGCAACGAAATTGATTTTTCATGGTGACTTTATCTACTTGGACGGTTCAGATTCCTGGCGTTATCCTTTTTCTTACTGGTGTAATCTTCAGTTAGGACATTTTTTGAGAGATTTGCGATCAGCTGTCCGGAACAATGAAGCACTAAACATTTGATCAGATGGCATCATCCACCAACCCAAGTACACAAATACATGTGTACAATTATGGTTTGCCATGAATGCGCGTATTTAAATGCGCCCCGGCTATTGCTCCATCGTGAACAAAAGTGCTAGTTGAAATTCTGCAGACGACTGGTTACCCCCATTAGTGCAATTTATCTCTTGTAATGTCTGCAGCAGATACCACTCCATTAGTTGCAGCCTGGTTAATTGCCTCTTGTCTTTTGTAACTGTCTTGCACAAGATGAGAGGTGCATTGGTGATCATTTTCAATTGGCGAGATGGTAACATGCATTACATTTAATACTGCTTAGATTGTCTGCATATAAATGAATTAATATATGTTCCGCGCATATCTACCAGTATCATATTGTCAGGTTTGTCAAGTTTTTTTATTCTTATCACAGATATAGAAAGCTATATATGTTGAACATTGCGTGCAAATACTAAGTTATTACTCAGCTCGGCAGCATCTTGGTCTGTGTTTAGATACGTTGCCTTGCATCCATTTCACAGGGTTTGCTTGAAATTTCAAAATGTTCAATGAGTTGTTGGACATTTGAATCAACTGTTATAAAATCACACACTGTTGACGAAACATGCGGTTTCCATTTAGCTAGTTTATCCTGCCTTGCTTGTATTCCCGAAATAACCACCTTCAATTTTCCTATAAAATTATGAAAATCTAATTGTATTTGGTACAGAAATGTTGAATATTTTTAGCACTTAGGACAGCCAACGTTCTTTTTCTGTCCAACACAAACATCTCAGGATGCATTAAGGGCTGCTCTCGAACACAAGAAAACGTATTCCCATATCTTCAAGGAATTATAATTGCTGATCAATATCAATCTATATCCTATTTTCATCGGCATCCAAATCTAATCACCGTCGTCATTCATGCTTATTTCTGAAGGTCGCGGCCTTGGTGACTTATATGGGATGGAGTGGTCAATCATTCATCCTATATTAGGCATTAATCCGGTCTTTCGACAATTCATTGATGATATTCATGGAAATTTGCGTTTCGTGTGTAAAAAAAATACCGTGAACAATACAATTTATATCAGATATATTTTGTGCATTGTTCTGATGGAGATTGTTCAAAATCCAAACCCTGCACTGATACACCATGACCACGTTACTGTAGTACATGTATCGTTATGATGTACGATATCATGACGTCTCTACATTTCACATCTCAAAACATCTCTGCTATATGGAAGATAATAATGTGGCGGAGAATCCGAACTGACTCGAACGTCATGATTCAGATAATGGTACTATCATAATGTATGCAGTATGGCACCAAATACTTGACTCACAGATATCCTGGCGTGGTGTGATAATTATATCTAGACCAAATATCGTTTCTAGATTATTTCTGTTTGGTTCATATCGGGTCCTAAATTCGTACTATTCAATCCGTTGTGTCTTCTATTTTTCCGTCTTACTACTAATTTTCGTGTTTCACACAGGTGCATGCAGGTGTATGTAGAGTCATTGATCAGACATATAACTACTCTTGATGTTATATTGTCTACTTTTAGGATAAATTTTGCATGGCAATTGACCATACATCTTATGACCCAGCAACTTTTACATAACGCCCATCCATAAAAATGTCCATTTTCTATGCATTTTCCCAAATGGGTGTCGCAAGATTTCTCGGTCACAATTTATTGTAGCCATCAACTGTGGATGAAAGGCATCTTACGGCACGGTCCTTTGCCGGTCACGTGCTTGGATATTTGTTTTATTATTTGATGATATGAATGGAAAGAAAGCCCGTCTAGGGGAGCGGCGTCAGATACGCCTTTATTCTCCGCGAGGGCAACCTTGATGTCTTCATAACGCCGCATGGCAGGGAGTTTATGCGGGCTTGGAGAGTGCCCACATGGACAGTAATGTGTTTGATGGATGTGTAATATCTTCATGGCCGGGGTTTTATCATGACCGTGGGCTTTATAAATCCACGTGGGATTTCATCCGGTATCCAATATAACATTGCTCGGCATATTTATGTCTGTTATATCGTCATATTTATGGGCGGCGGTGTTCATGTGGAATGTCATATCTTGGCTGAGATCCGTGATCTTTTCCGCGTTTGCAAATTATAGATAGAGTGTGGGGGGGGATGGTTGTGTCTGCAACGGCTTCATACCTCAAATTGTTAAGAAAAATTCTTCTGTTTTGGTATTGTCAAGAAGGCCAGCAAGTTTACGGTTACGGAGTAGCTCAGAGCTGAAGTGGAATAGGGCTCTCAAAATAGACGGTTTTTATTTTGGTACAGACCTGTTGGTGGGTTTCAAATCACGACACTTTTGCAAGAGCCCTTTTCCAGATGCAAACCAATCTTGTCGTGTGTGTGTGTTTTAAAAAAAAATATTCTCATGTTCGACATTGGTTTGGGTATTAATTTTATTATTATTCGGATGAGAATGTGAGTGTACAATCGTTATTGATATGCCACTGAAAACTACCTTGATACTAAATAGTCCATATTTCCAGTGCATCCGTGAAAAAATTACCCGTATATCAACTCGTGTCTTAATCATAAAACAAGTGACATTTGTACAGGTTTATCATTTTCGCATCGTTGAAGCTAATATGTACTCTATATTGCCAGTAAGTCACGTGTCGTCACTGTTTGATTTCCGGTGACAAACAAACATACATCATTTGTTTAATATGAGTAAAACTCTACTTAAACAAAAGGTGTTCAAAAATCAAATTACTCAGGTAACACAAAAGGTTACGTTTGTTTGTCTCTAGAATCACACCGTAACGGCATTTGACTTACCAGCCCTATCGGATAGTAGATATAAACGTCTGAGGCAATGGGGACCTGCGCCAATTGCAAATTCATTGAAATCATTCGGTAAAGACCCACCTCGCATTTCATGCCCTCTGCTGAGAGAACCTTTAATGCATAGCGAAGTCAATATTGATGACAAATTTCAGTCACCTTACTGGTCAGCACCAACCATGTCCTATGAATATCTATTAATTTTAGTCATGCATAAATAGTGAAAATTGGACTATCTTTATATGGCAAGGTGGGCCAAAATACAGAAAGACACAAACAATTTGCAATTTTGCATCTTTCAATAATGTACCCCATTAATCGTGTATTCACTGTCGGTAACCATGTCATATGACAGACCTACATTTCTTACCAATAATCCATCAGTATAAAAAATTTTGTTTCAGTGTGGGATCTCATTAAAAGATACCGACCATAATTGGCTTCTTGGCGCCAGCGATAATGTTCCATAATTTGAGCCACTATCAAGAGACTCAAGCACCTACTTGCAGCTCTTCTGAAATCTGTCGCCATCAGATGAAATTGCCAATTAGAGCTGTCAGATATTACACTGTCTCTATTTTAGATCATAACTAATGGGACATTTATGCCGAGGACGGAGAGATCTCCATTGATATTTACTTTTTTCAGAAAATATTTATCAAAGAACGCTTGGACTCACATTTCGGTTTCCCAAGAAGCGTGAGAGAGGCGGCTTGGGGAGTGTCTCTGAAGATACACACAAAACACTAGGGAATTTTTTTTATTTGCAGAATGGTCTTTGAGCATTTTCTGCTTGAAGTATTATTTCCGGCAGACAGAAAACTGGGGAGAAGAGAGTGCTACAAGACGCTTAATGAGATTTGCGCAGTAGCAGCTTTTGCTTCCTGGCAATTAAAATAAACGAGAATATTTGCGATTGACATTGGATAAGAAACTGAGGTGTATTACTATTCACAATAGTCCCCCAAGAGATTGCAATAATCTAAATTTAGGTATCATATCGGGTCTATCAAAATTGGAACAATCAAGCCAAAATCAAATGTATGCGTCAAGTGAAACATTATTCATTTTCGATAGATATTACTTCATTATCCATTCAGTATCAATTTCTTACTGGTAAATAAAGAGAACGGAAAGCATGGTGTCTTTCAGGAAATTAGCTGGAAATCCGACCACATGATACCCTCAGGACTCCTATTTTATTACCATGCATGAGATGGAATATTTGATATGATCAATATCAAGCCTGAACGACAATACTATCCACATGCACCAAAAGCACTGATGTTTCAGAAATCATGTTATTATTACTAGTACCAAAGAAAGTCCCAATTAACTAAGCAGCCAACTGCACTATGATTCATTCATCAATGACAGTAAATTTATCATTCGGGAATCATTGATCATATATGTATAATCATTGCGGTCGGGAATGTATGGTACATGTAGTAGAATTCAGTGTGACGTGGTTTTGTAGTGTTATGATGATTCCATGAAACAGCAAACATTATACATTCATGACGATGTTGAGGAGAATAAGGCATGTCAGTTTTACGGTCTTCCGACAATTTTTAGTTTATTTTTTTTAAGGATATCAACTATTACACACATTTCACTCATCCCTCTCAGTATTCCTAGTATTCAAACTCGTTAAAAAATATGAAGTGAAAGATCATTGAGTACTGACATATCAAATGGAAAGCATCAGAAAATCAAGACATTATCTCCTCTAAAGATACCGACTATAATTGGCTTCATCTCGCCAGTGATGGCATTCAACAATCCTTACCACTACCAAGAGAAATTACACAATCTCAAGCTTCCAGCTCCTTTATAAATCGTCTTTATCAGATGAGATTGCCAATTAGAGCTGTCAGATATTATGTGGTCTCTATTTAAGTTCATGAAAAATTGGCTATTTCTGTCGAGGACGGAAAGATATCTAGTGATACCTGATTTCACCTCCTTATCGCCATATTATGCGGGGTTCATGAAGGTTCTCAAAATTTACCGATTTTGCCTGACATTCGACTTAGAGATTGGAGAACGAAACTGTTTTGTTCGCTCAAAATAGACTAGAAATATGTATCGGTTCCATGTCTAGCTACTGTTTTTCTTTCAGCAAATATTCTTGTAGGATAGCAAACACTTTTGTAGCAAATACAACGCACCGTGTTGTGAGTGTCTTCACAGAGAAACAACGAATACTTGAAAAACTTTTTGCAGAATGGTCTTTGTTGATCATTATTTCGAATTGTTTGTGTAAAACTTATAGTAGAACACTGACTGCCAAACATTTGATGGCACATTCTTTGCTTGAGTTATTGCAATAGGCATGATGCTACTTTTCATGAGAGAGATTGCTTCTGCTTGTCATGATATTGGTTCATGTTCTGTTAGTACAAGAAACTATTGTCGGCTGAACGGTTTTTCAAGCTGGAAACGGAAAACGTAGCTCTAAGAATACGAAACACAAATTCCTCACAGGACGACATCTAATGTTGATGAATGGAACATTACGGCAATGTAATTGTGTTGACTAAATGGATTCAAACCTCGTCAGTGAATTAATCAGTGATAGCATTTATCTCGGTTGCCTGTATTATATCTTGTTACCTCGACACTGAAGTGCATAACTTTGCAGATAATCATAGGAACAGTGTGGATGAATATGTATCAATTCAATATGGGATATTTTGCTTGGGCGAGGATTTTGTAGAGGCAAAAGTTTTCGAGTACCTCTCGTGAATTATGTGATGATGTCTCGTATTGCGAGTACCAAAACTATTTTGCATCTTAATACTATATGTCAATCACATTAAAAGTGAGATTGTCTGTAACTGAAGCTTGAGTATAACAGGTTGTGTATTCATTCAGACGGCCTTCAAAGCAAGTTTCATCTTCTGATCATCAGATTTATTTAGATGGAACCCATTGATCCCAAGATCATTTGCGTGTTCCATATGGAGTGTAAATGTATTGAAATAAGTGCTTGGTTATCATCATTAATTATATTTCACGTATTATAGATTCATGTGAACATAAGAGATGTATTTTTTCTAATCAATACAATATGCATCTGATGATGATTAGACACTTTTGCATGTTCTGATCATATTTTACTGAAAGTATTGCTACTCTGTTTTGGATATGCCAAAACATGAATGCACCAGAGTTGCACTCAGTTATCTATATTGACCCCCTCAAAGAAATTAATCAAATAATTTCCCTCGTGACACACCACTAAAGATTAAGACTTATTGGCAGCAAATTTGAGAAGGCACATTCAATCAATGAGATGTGGTGAATAGTTCATTCCAGACCCATTGTTGTTTCAATTATTAGCTCACAGTCGGTACAATTAATGCCTTGAGAAATAATCAAATTTATTTCATGATCTGAAACTCTTATCAGTCTATCAGCAGACGCGAAATACCAGTCTGTTCGGAACGGAATTAACTTATATGGTGCAGCACTCCAATATGAGAAATATATTGCCACTAGTATGTTTTTAAATTTGTATCATTTCGTTTCCTAACTCAATCCCTTCTAGATCCGTTAGTGTTGTCCATAGGGTCATATATAGGGATACACAAGTGAACACCTAAGTGGACATCTTCCTGATTAATTGGTCTCGTCTGGTCTTGTGTCGTGTTTGTGTGGGGATAACTTACATTAACTGTGGTCTAGTCAATACCTAGCCTCTTTGTTTATTTACAATGTATACTATCATGGATGCTTTATCTTGTGTTATTGATGCTTTTTTCCAAAAACACAAAACAAACTAACGATCTTATCGGATATCATAAGACACATGAACTTGTTTGTGTGTGTAACCGAGTGCCTAGAAATGAATTAGTCGTTATGCTTATGAGCCACCGTATATCTCGTATTGCCCGATAAATTGCGTAGTGTTGTATAGTGCGTTGTATCTACCGCCTACCATATAATATTGCCCGCTATTATCGATTGCGAAATGTCATATTGCCCGTTTGATTTATTCGTTATTTCTGTATTTGCGGTCCGGTTTATTTACTCTACTTCCAATTCATGTTTGACCATGCTAATATATATTTAATATACTCGCTGCTAACAAATAATATATTGGTTACCAAGGTTTCATAACATTTCCATCCAATCATATTTTATACATTTGTTACTGACTGTCACGTGACCAATCATATGCTCAGACCTATGACATAACAATCGTGGTCAGTTTACCACACGCCGCCTCAGAGGCAACACGGACTGATCAGACTCTGGACTTGGGGTACGTGATTGAATTTAGTTGGAAACAATTTATTGAAATTATATATATTCATTTGTGTAGAATATTAGGTCTCACGGTTCGTTATTTAATTATGCAGCTGCTTGAGCCAGGGAACCTATGTGTCCATAGCCACATACCTAATAGGTGTGGTGACGTGACTCTCGGGGTATGTGATTTATTACACATTTGAATGTTTGGTATTTCAATAGTTGTATGTTATATTTAACCGTAATTGAATTGAATTGATTGAATTGAATTGAATTTTGCAAGGTTAATATTGTAAGTTCCCGTAACTGAAATTGGTTGATTGTATTTCATTATTATTTCTTATATGTGCAATATATATTTTGTCTTTTTATTTTATTTCCTTTTAAGGATTTGTTTCTGAATAAAACATCTAAACACCCGCGTTGCTCGGTTATATGTGGCGCTGCGAGCAATCATCCCCGAGTTGATCCGTCCGGAGTAACATAGCCTGGAGACAGCAGCAGTCGGGGGAAGATACAGCCGCGTTCCTGGGTTCCGCTTCCAGGGACCGCCAGTTTCCCCGTTCATCAGTCCCGTATCCGGTGGCCGCCCGGAGCTTCCACGTGCGGAGGTCCCGTCTCCTGGGGCCACTCAGAGCTTCATCGCGCCGTGGGTCCGCCTACAGGGGCCGTCCAGAGTCCGTGTCAGCACTGACAACCCGACGCTACACCACCGTAGTTAGATCTCAGCACCAAGACACGCACGCTCTACCATTGTCTACGACGGGTCGTCGCCTGAGTTCTGCACCAGTGAGTTCAATGCTTCGTGTCACCGTTTCAACTATTTGCAACCGCCACGTGCTCGGTTGGTGAGTGAAGTGTGTGATCAGTCATCATCTGCTCATCGAACATTGACATTTTCGCAGTGAAATTATCTCGAGAACTTTTAGTTAAATTTTGTTGGTAAATTTTGGTCAATTATTGACTGTAAAATATTTTGGGAAATTCGATTGGACCACATTAATCAAATGTAAAAACTATATTCTATTGTATTGTACAGGTATATATTGAAAAAGGGTACAAAGTTATTATACTCGCGGTTAACGATTACTATTGTCTAGTTCTGTATTAGGCCTACTATAGTTATTTGGGGTGGTTAGTTTCGACAAAGTTGACGTGCAGGTTACATTACTGACTGATCGAACAATTCGACCATTCACTACTTTATTCATTCATATCATATCTTTCATCCGTGTAAATATTTAGTTAAGGTGCACTAACGATGTCCACTGACGGTAAAACTGGTGCAGGTCGGGATGACTCTGATGAGCGGCGTATGAAACAGCGTATCGCGGATCTCGAGAGAGAGTTAGAAGCCTCTCGTCGCGATCGAGATCAAGGACCGCGTGAGCGTTCGACTCGTCCGTTATTTGTCGGTAAAGACAAGAAAATTAAACCGTTCTCTCCGAAAGACGATATCGACGAGTGGCTAGAGGATATCTGTTTGTATGTTGATCAGAGGTTCACTTCCGAGAATGACAAGAAGGATTTTATCCTCGACCATATCGAGAAAGCCCCTAAAATGGAGCTAAAATTGCATTTGGATTTGCGTACGTCGTCGCTTAGTCAAATTTTGCACGAATTAAAACAAGTGTTTGGCTGCAAAGAATCTTTGGTGCAGTTGCAGAAACAATTTTTCGGAAGAAACCAGAGGTATTCTGAATCGTTAGACGATTATGCCTATGCACTCTTGGAGCAAGCTTTATGTTTGAAGAAGGTAAATGAGACGCGTTTTCCAGATATTGAGGAAACCTTGAAGGAGCAGTTCGCTCTAGGTGTGCGTGATGTTTCTCTACAGCGTGAATTGCGACGTCTGAATAAAGAGCATCCCGGTTTGAAATTTTGGGAGTTACGCGAAAGAGTAAAAAACTGGGGTGTCGAGGACGTAAACGACACGTCGCAGGAATCTGTAGGAGCTACGGGAAATGCCACACATGCACCTAGTGCCGCTACTGAGTCTGTCGACCAGAGTACGACAGGCGTGGCCAAAATGCTTGAAAAACATGATAAGCTGCTCACTGATTTGTCTGATTCAATGAAAAATCTTGGTTCTGGCCGAAATCGTGGTTACCGTCGGTATCGTGGTCACGGGCGTAATCGTGGGCGCCGTGATAGACGTTTCAATAACTTTAACCGCGGTACAAACAGTGGTGAAAACGACGGTGACGTGGGTGCGCCGGATGACGGTCAAACTTGCTTTTATTGCAAAGGTTTGAATCACTATGCGCGTGATTGTATCAAGCGTAAGCAGGATTATGCACGTAACAGGCGTGGTGGTCGAGGTAGGAGCATGCCCGACAGCTCAGCTAAGGATTCGGTAAACTAGAGTCCCTCAGTGTTGAGAGCCAAACGCTGAGTGAGAGTACGAGTAATTCAGGCTCTAGAACGTCTAAAGATGTATTTGACAGGATTGTCGGCAAGTGCCCGGTGTCGCCTGTATCAATTGCTGGCGTTATGACGAACTGTCTGTTAGATACAGGGTCGCAAGTCACCACCATAACGGAGTCATTTTACCGTGAAAATTTTTGCCACGTGGAAACTCAAGCCATTGGCAATGTAATGACTTTGCGTGCTGCAAATGGTTCGGTTATGCCTTGTTACGGTTTTGCTGAAGTTGATATTCTGTTTGCAGGTGTTAATTATCCGAGTGTGCCAATCTTGATTGTAACTGACCCGACAGATCCTGCTACGATCGCAAGGAAACGTGAGGTTCCTGGTGTGTTGGGCTGTAATTTTCTCCGTTTAGTAGATGGTGAGAAATCGTCCGGTCTTGATGTGGATACCCAGAAGGTGCTCGAACTTCTCAAGCAAGATGACAACCGAAGTTCCAGGTGGAAGGAGAAATTATCTACTTCCGAATCCGGTATTTTTGGTCTCGCTAAAACCAACGGTAGAAATGTGCTGATTCCTCCAAACACGTGTCAGATCATAACGGCAACTACAAGGTCACTGCCCAACGAAATGGTACTGGTTGAAGGTGTTCAGTCGAACACTATTCCTTCTGGTCTAGTTGTGTTTCCTACATTATCCGTAATCAGGAAAGGTGTAGTGAATGTACAAGTTGCTAATTTCACAAATCGATCTATAAACTTTAAACGTCCACAAATTGTCGCCAGAGTGGTGTCATTCGAGGAGCTTATGCCCGAATTGGATTTAACTGTGACTGATAATGTCTGTGGTCAATCAGAAATCGTAGTGGATTTTTATAATTCCGAACAAATTGGAACAACTAATATCAACGTAGATGTTGGTTCAGATTTATCTAAACAGGATAAACAGCGTTTGAAAACTCTGCTAGCAAATTATCAGGATGTGTTCAGTGTTACTGACGACGATGTCGGTTTTACAGATACGATCAAACACAAGATAAATACTACTGATCAGATACCTATCAAACAACCAGATAGGCGTGTGCCGCCCAAACTGTTGCCGGAGGTGAAGAAAGTTTTGCAGGAATGGTTAAAAAAGAGAATTATTACTGAGAGTGAGAGTCCATATGCGTCACAGATGGTTATTGTCAGGAAGAAAGACGGTAGCTTGAGAATATGTGTCGATTATCGTCAACTGAATAATAAGACTGTGAAGGACGCATATCCTCTGCCGAGGATAGAGGAGTCGATCGAACGATTAGCTGGCTCAAAGTATTTCTCTTCTCTTGATTTAACCCAGGGTTATCTACAAGTTGCTTTAGATGAGCAGGATAAGCACAAAACGGCATTTCGCGCGTTAGGCGCTCTATACGAGTTTGAGCGGTTACCATTCGGACTGTGTAACAGCCCTGCTACATTTCAGAGATTAATGGGTCGTACACTAGGTGATTTATGTCAGGAAGGTGGATTGGTCATTTACCTGGACGACATTTTAGCATTCAGTTCTGACGTGGATGGCATGCTGCAGAAACTAGAACTCGTTTTTAAACGTTTGCGTGCACATGGGCTAAAGCTTAAGCCAAGGAAGTGTCATTTGTTTAAACAAAGTGTCGCCTATTTAGGTCACGTAGTTTCTTCCACAGGTATCGAGACGGATCCGGATAAAGTCCGTGCTATCAGAGAGTACTCTGTACCTAAAACTGAGAAAGAATTACGTTCTTTCCTAGGACTCTGTAGTTATTACAGACGATTTATCAAAGGGTTTTCTAAGCTGTGTTCACCTATGTATGCTTTGTACACCAAGAGTAGCAAGCGTAAAACACCAAAGATTGATATCCGTGAGAAATGGACCGATCAGCATCAGTCAATTTTTGAGGAACTGAAGGAAAGATTAACTTCTGCTCCGGTGCTTTCTTTTCCCGATTTCAATTTGCCATTTATTGTGGAGACCGATGCGTCTTTACGAGGTCTTGGCGCGATATTGTCGCAAGTGCAAAATGGTAAGAAAGTTGTGATATCTTACGCGAGTCGGTGTCTAAAGAAAAGCGAACTAACGGCGAAGAAATACAGTTCTGCAAGACTCGAGATGATGGCCGTGATGTGGGCTGTAACTAACAAATTTCGTGATTATTTGTACGGTAATCAGTTCGTATTGTACACTGATAATAACCCCATCAGTCATATCATGAAATCGAAGAAAACAGCTATGGAAATGAGCTGGTTGGCAGAACTGGCAGAGTATAATTTCGAGATAAAGTTCCGAAGTGGGAAAACGAATATTCCCGCGGATATTCTGAGTAGGAATCCTGTGTGCAGTGATACGGACAGTTGTACAGCACACGATATGCATGTTCCTACAGAGTTGGATCTTGAGGTGATCAGTAAATTCTGTCAAGTAAACGAAACTTCGTGTTTCTTGAGTGAGGTACAATTAACGGATTCTATTGTTCCCACACTTGACATTGCACGGCTACAAAAAGACGATGCCGATATTCCCACTGTGGTAGAGCTGGTGACTAACGACAAGACACCGTCAGCAGATGATATGAGACAGTATACGAAATCTCTTGTAAGACTCCTGAGAAATCGTAAGCAGTTGAAATGCATTGATGGTATTCTGTACAGGGAGATAATCGATAACGGTATGGAGTGTAGGCAACTAGTGATACCGAAGACCTTACGGCCAATTATCTTAGAGCACGTTCACGATAAAAATGGACACCAAGGTTGTGAGCGTACGATGCAGTTACTGAAGGAGAGATGTTTCTGGCCTGGTTATTACAATGACGTAAAACAGTACTGTTCTAGGTGTGAGCGCTGCCGAGTTGCAAAAGCTCCCGTGCCAAAGGTCAAGACTAAGATGTGTCCTATTGTATCGACAAGACCGCTGTCGTGTATTGCTATTGATTTCACGTTGTTAGAACCTACCACTTCAGGTATAGAGAATGTACTCGTTATTACGGATATATTTTCGAAGTACACTGTAGCTGTTCCGTGTCGGAATCAAAAAGCGTCCACTGTAGCACAAGTGCTGGTTAAAGAATGGTTTATGAAGCTGGGGATACCTGAGCGTATCCATAGTGACCAAGGACGGTCGTTTGAGAGTGAACTCATTGCTGAACTGTGTAGGATGTATAACATCACGAAAACCAAGACGTCAATTTATCATCCTCAGTCAAACTCGCAGTGTGAGAGGTTCAATAGGACCCTCCATGACTTGTTGAAGACTTTGAGTGTAGAAAAGAAGGCGAGATGGCATTTATACTTGCCCGAGTTGGTGCATAGCTATAACTGTACTGCGCATGCTTCAACTGGTTTTGCACCCTATTTTCTCTTCTTCGGCAGGAAGCCAAGGTTATTGTTGGATAATCTTTTGGGTCTAGACATGACAGGTTCGTCTGTTGGATTAGATGATTACGTACAGAATCATAGAGCGAATATGCAGCAGATGATGGAAAAAGCTACGAAGCGCCTGAATCAAAAAGCGTCTGAGCGCAAAGAAAGACATGATAAGAAAGCGAATGCTGGGACTAAAGTGTTGGGACTAAAGTGTTGATTAGGAATAGGGTTCAGGGCAGGAACAAAATACAAGATTATTGGAGTTCTGTTCCGTATGTTGTTATCCAAAAAATGTCAGAAAAGGGAGATCATAGTGGGTATAAAGTCATGGAACTTGACGGAAGTGGCAAAACGAAAACTGTAAATAGAGTGGATATGCTTCCAGTTCCTAAGTCGGAGTCAGATATTGACGAGAATGAGTCAAAGTCCTCTGATTCTTCGGATGACGAGCTCTATGCTTATGAGCCACGAGAAGATAGTCCTAGTGCGGATTCAGAGCCTGAACCAGTTCCTTTACGTAGGTCTACAAGGAAAACAGCTGGCAAACATTCGAACGTCCATCGTTTGCCGAAATCTGTATTGTCTGCTGCTATAAGTGAACTTGGTGCATCCATAAGTAGAGAACTTGGTAATGTCTTGAAGGAATCGTTCATAGACCGACTATAACGCTGGAGGAGAATTTTGAGCTGACCATGTGAACTTGTATATATAGTTAAGATTGTAAACAATCTTATGTTCTTTGAGTTAATAAATACGTTTTTTTCTATATGTGTTTGTGTATCTCCGGTATATTTCAGGTTTTCCTTTTTCAGGAGCCAGTAAAATTATGGTTTGTCAGGGTTCATAAATATAAACATGGGGACATGTTTCCCACCGCTGCCACCATTATGTAACCGAGTGCCTAGAAATGAATTAGTCGTTATGCTTATGAGCCACCGTATATCTCGTATTGCCCGATAAATTGCGTAGTGTTGTATAGTGCGTTGTATCTACCGCCTACCATATAATATTGCCCGCTATTATCGATTGCGAAATGTCATATTGCCCGTTTGATTTATTCGTTATTTCTGTATTTGCGGTCCGGTTTATTTACTCTACTTCCAATTCATGTTTGACCATGCTAATATATATTTAATATACTCGCTGCTAACAAATAATATATTGGTTACCAAGGTTTCATAACATTTCCATCCAATCATATTTTATACATTTGTTACTGACTGTCACGTGACCAATCATATGCTCAGACCTATGACATAACAATCGTGGTCAGTTTACCACACGCCGCCTCAGAGGCAACACGGACTGATCAGACTCTGGACTTGGGGTACGTGATTGAATTTAGTTGGAAACAATTTATTGAAATTATATATATTCATTTGTGTAGAATATTAGGTCTCACGGTTCGTTATTTAATTATGCAGCTGCTTGAGCCAGGGAACCTATGTGTCCATAGCCACATACCTAATAGGTGTGGTGACGTGACTCTCGGGGTATGTGATTTATTACACATTTGAATGTTTGGTATTTCAATAGTTGTATGTTATATTTAACCGTAATTGAATTGAATTGATTGAATTGAATTGAATTTTGCAAGGTTAATATTGTAAGTTCCCGTAACTGAAATTGGTTGATTGTATTTCATTATTATTTCTTATATGTGCAATATATATTTTGTCTTTTTATTTTATTTCCTTTTAAGGATTTGTTTCTGAATAAAACATCTAAACACCCGCGTTGCTCGGTTATATGTGTTCACCAGTATTTCTGGATATGAACAACAGTACCATAATATCAATGAAAAAATTGGAACAAGAAACAAATGGAGGAGTTTTGTTTTACCAGCTTATTCTGGATGTTTTCTCATTAAAATATACTGAGTGTAATTGGTTTCTTCGTGCCTAAACACTGTCAGTTTTCCCCGGTTGATTTAAATAACGGAGGCTTGAATCATTATTTTATTGGATATGCAGAGTGCACAACACACACTCCTCACAGTGCAACCAGAACATCGTCTAATCTTGATGAATGGAACACCACGGTAATGTAATTGTGTTGACTAAATGGATTTAAACCTTGTCATTGAAATAATCAGTGACACCATTTATCTTGCTTCATTGGATTATGCTATCTCGACATTGAACAAAATTGGACAAAATTCCGGCAGGGTGCATATATATCGATTTTGTATGAGATTTGCTCAGCTGACTGTGGTTGGTTTCCTAAACGTCATGGAAGTACCACTCATGGGAAAGGTGAAGGATGACTCATATCCAAACTTCAATACAGTTAGAATAAAGTGAGATTGTTTGCGGCTAATACTAAATGGTGGACTTATCATATATCAGATTAGACAGCAGCCCGTTGGAGGTTAGTGCTGTCAAAATTGAGGTGTCATGTGTTGCTGATATCAGGTCGTCAGATGTATCTGGATGTGACACCCTAGGTTACTTGGTTTGTCCGAAGAGAAGTGTAAGTGTATGGAAAGTGGAATGGTTGGTTTCAGCAGCAATATTTTTTATCATGCACTGTTTATTTTGTTTCAGTTCGCAGGTTGTCTACTTGAATCAATACAATTATCAAACAATTTGAATAATCAATAAATACTAGTACCACTATATTGAATCCACGCCAGCATGTTCTATCCACTTGTTGAATCTGTCACAATATAAATGCACCAAAGTTGTATGTTTTTGTATTAATCCCCACAGAAGTCATAAGTATTACCTGAATGGTTGTTATCATGTTAAACAATGCTAAACGTTAAGATTTTCCTACTGTGGATGAATGGTTTTGATAGAACGATTGATCGATGAATATGGTGAATTATTCATCATATATCCATCTATTATGTCCTATTTACATGTTGAATATGACACTACATTAATACGCCAAAATTTGAACTAGTTCGCCGTATCAATCCTTCCAAAACAATTGATTCGATTGAGTTCCATTTGAAGAACTGCTTAGGATTAGTTCCGTAGCTGTGTCACTTGTTAGCTCACAATTAGTGCCTTGCAATTCTGAACTAGAGTTTTGAGAAATAACCCAATTATTGCTATAGATTTTACTCGTGTGGTGCAGCATTTCAATGTAGGATGAGTACTCCAGATAAGCCAGCGGAACTGACTGTCTGAAAATGCGTGCATACAACACAATGCAATAACATTTGAAATTCTGAATAAAAATTAGGCAGTAGCGCATGTAGTAAAATTTGTGAAACGGATATCATATGGTCCTATAACTTATCTATCATAAGAAGTACCAGAAAATGGGACACAACTAAACAAGTTATGCTGACACAGGTGACACCTTATTCATATTTGCGGGGAAAATAATTAATTTTAATTTATTCAACATCTAGATTTCTCGTTATATAATATGGCTACGAAAGCAGGCTGTTAGTGATAACCAATGTACATATTGAATATATACTGTCATTTTGGTATGCATGTATAGTTTTTCGTACTTTTTCCGATTTATTTTTACCGTGTACAGTGCTTAGAGCTGTCAATACACTACAAATATTAGCTGAGGATCTGGCCGTTCATGAAACGTCCGCTTGTGTGAGCAATCATGTCGTAAACTTCACGTTGAAGCATACTGAGTACACAAGTGTACCATGATTGGGTTATAAAGGAAACATAACTGACTAATTTATGACCTGATGAATTGACAAGGTATCATCATTACAGACGGAATTAAATAGAATTCCCCAGAACTCCTACTCTGAGGGGATGCTACATTATCGGCACCTATACCCGAGATAACGCATGTGCTTGTATTATATTTAACACGATGTATCACTTCACATGTGTCTTTAAATGACACACAGTGGTATCAATTTGAATCACGCAAATTTGATGAGTTAATGGATTACATAAATTTCATAACTCGATCTTGTCCATATAGGGTTTTTCCCAGTCACTGCTTGTTCAGAAGAAACGCAATTCGTTTCGACATTATATACTGGTGAGAAATCCAATATCATCCAATTCAACAAAATGTATCATAGAGGCACAGCAAACACATAAGACCCTCATAGTGCAACGAGGACACCATCTAATGTTGATGAATGGAACACAGCCGAAATGTGATTGTGTTGACTGAATGGGTTTGAACCTCGTCATGGGAAAGCCTGTGGCACCACTTATCTTGGTTCACTGGATTATGTCATCTTGATTTCCAGATACATTAAGAATAGATGAGACTGGACACATTTGTGTCATATAATATTGCTTGACCATCATCAGGAATTGAAGAGACATGGCCGCGTATTACAGTGCTTGATAGGGTGCAAGATTTATGATGAAGTTTATCCAGTTTGTGTAGTCTACAAACTCATTTTGGAAGTGTAAAATTGTTATATCCATCAGCCGTTTCAGGATCCAATCTCATCAAAAGATACCGTATTTGGTTTCTTTGCTCCAAAGATAAAATTCAATAATGTGTACCAACCATGACGAAACATATCCCAATCCCAAGCTTAAAGTGCCTCTGTAAATTTTCTGAAAATTTGGCAATTCAAACAGCCTCAATTTCAGATCATAACGAATGGGTTATTTTTGTCGGAGATGCAGATATCCAGTGATTTTTATCATTTTTTTTCAACGAATAATCTGACAGGATATCTCAAAGCATATTTAGTTTTCCCAAACAGTTCACTGGATGACACCAGTATGCAAGATCGTTCCAGGATAAAAAAAAAAAAACACACTTGGGAATTTTTTTTTCGTAGAATGGTCGTTGGCTGTCACTCATTTTCAGTTGTTCAATTAAAAAGAAAGTATCTTGGCAGAACTCTTACTGTCAAACACCCAGATTCATACAATAGACTTATTTCCGTTCGACAAGAAAACACAAGATTTTTTTTGGCTCTGGCTGGGAACCGATATTGTCACATTATTTATTATATTATGTGAAGTGCAAAACACACATTCCTGATAGGCCAGCCGGGACATCATCTTGGTGGAAGGAACACTGTGGTAATGTAATTGTGTACTGATTTACTCGAATCTCATCAGTGAATAAATCAGTGATACCATCTTGCTTCGCTAGATTATTGTATTTGTTCCACAATGGAGATCATCTGATTACTGATTGAATGAGATGTGGTGAATAATTCATCAGATCCGTAGCTGTATCAACTATCAGCTCACAATCGACACAATTAATACCGTGAGAAATAGTGAAATTTATCTCATCAAAAACAATCAAAATGATTTTAAAGAATGATCCGCGTTGCTATTCATTTTGAGTTGTTTATATGGAAAGTATCGTAGTAGAACACTGATTGTTAAGCATGTCATTATTGTTAAGCATTGATTTTGCCTGTGCTGGTCATAATATAGCTGTACTCTGAACAAGCAGTCAATTGGTTTTCAATCTGCTGAATGATTTTCAATGTGGAAACAGAAAAAAAAAACATAGCTTTAGGTCTTTCATATTATGTTGAGTAGAAAACACGAATGCCTCACAGTGCAACCAGGAGGACATCTAGCGTTAATGCATGGAACACTGCGGCAATGTAATTGTGTTGACTAAATGGATTCAAACTGTGTCAGTGAAATAATTAGTGATACCATTTATCTTGGTTCACTGGATTCTATCTAGTTACCTTGACATTGCAGAGTACAAAATCGAAGAAAATCCCCGGAACAGTTCAGATATGCATCGATTCACTGTGAGATGTTTTGCTCAACTGATTGATAGGAAGGGAGGACAGGTGTATCCAATTTCGAAAGCCCCTCTCACATATAAATGAGGTGAAGATTTCTCATCTCGTAAACAAAAAGAGTTGTTCCTTCGAAGCCAGAGGGGAAACTGGTTAGGAATTCGCTACGAAAGTGCTCCAAAGGAGGTCTAAGTTGGAGTATCATCTTCTGATTATATCACATCATCAGATGTACCTAGATTTCATCGCCTTAATTCAAAGATCATTTGTAAGCATACAGTAACCATTAGATACTTACACATTTCCATATCATATTTCACTGAATCTGTGGATACTCAATGTTAAATCTGGCAAAACGTGATTGCACCAGAATTGCACCTATCTGTTTGTACCGATTCCCCCATAGGAATAAACCAAATGCCTTCCCACGAACGCACCACTAAAAATTAAGACTTATCTGCTGTAAATGTTGAGAAGGGACATTCAATCAATTAGATTTGGTGAATAGTTCATTTCAGATCCTTGTCTGTTTTGATTATTAGCTCGCAGTCGATACACTTGGTGCCTTGAGAAATAATCAAATTTATTTCGTGATCTGGGATTTCTATCTGTCCATCACAATACACAAACTGAAAGCTTACATTTACATTATCTGCTGCCATTAAAATGCTCATTGAGCATTTAAATGCAATTCTGTTCGATACAGATTTGGTTACATGGTTAATTTTCCTAATGTTTCAAGATAGACTAACAAAATGAACTTTTCATGAACTACAACAATATTACTGACAAATTGTATAGACTGCACTCTTATATTCTTGATAATAAAACTGATATCATTTCTTTTACTAACGCAATGCCCATTAGATCCATTAGGCTTGTCCAAATAGTCAGATATAGGGAGACACAAGTGAACACCTAAGTGGACATTTCCTGATTGATTGGTCTCGTCTCGTCTTGTGTCATATTTGTGTGGGGTAACTTATATTAACTGGGATCTAGTCAATATCTAGCCTCTCTGTGTATTTACTAAATTAGATTGCTGGTATAACGTACACTATCGTGGATGGATTTTCTTGTGTTATTGATGTTTTTTCCCAAACAAAAACAAACACAAAACATACAATCGATCATATTGGATATCAGACACATGAACTTGTTTCTGTGTTCAGTATTTCTGAATATGAACAACAGTACCATAAATAGCAATGAGACAAATTGATGTGTTTCGTTCTATCAGCTTATTCAGGATCTGATCTCATTAAAAGATACTGAGCATAACTGGTTTCTTCGTGTCTGGGATGATATTGCACACAATTCAATAATGTGTATCTCAACCAAGTGATATTACACAAGCTCGAGCTGCCAGTGCAGCAGTAAATTGTCTACATTACATGGAATTGCCAAATAGAACTGTCAGATAATATATGGTTCCTATTTAAGATCATAACACATGGGTCATTTCTGTTCAGGAACTAGGAATCCCGGCGATATTTACTGTTTTCTCAGCAATTTATCTAGCATCATACTCGTAGAATATTTGTTTTTTTGAGGTAGCTTATGTGAGGCGACGTGGTAAGTGACCCCGGGATATATACATCGAATGTCCCATCGAATGTTTTGAATGTTTTCATGAAGCAACTCGATGAAAAAGCGTTATGTCTTGTAGGACAAGCAAACACTTTCGGTTTTCCCTGGTTGAAAACCAATAACGTAGCTTTGAATCATTATTTTATTGAATAAGCAAAGTGCACAATACACACTCCTCACAGTGCAGCCAGAACATCGTCTAATCTTGATGAATAGAACACCACGGTAATGTAATTGTGTTGACTAAATGGATTTAAACCTGGTCATTGAACTAATCAGTGATACCATTTATCTTGCTTCACTGGATTATTTTATCTCGACACTGAAAAAAATGGACAGAATTTTTGACTTTGTCTATCGAAGTGCCCAGCTAGTCTCTAAACTGCTACGACAAGGATATATTTTACCAAGACTTATAGCTGCGTTTAAGAAATTCTATGGACGTCATCATGATCTGGTTGTTAAATACAGCAAATCCATGTCTGCCATGCAGCTAGATCTATTTTCATGTTAATTTTGGGGATTTCATGACGGGTGCCACTAGTGGGGCAGGAAATGCTCACTCTTTCCGGAACACCTGATTTCACCTCCTAATGGCCATTTACGGGGGTTCATGAGTTTCCCTGTCATTTTTGTTTTCTCTCACTTCGTATGCCTGATATGACTTTCTGTCCCCGGACTATGAGATTGGATAACGGACCCTGTTTTGTTTGCTCGGAATACTTAATACTGGGTATTGATTCCACGTCTATTGGCAATCAATTGTGGACATATGAGGAATGATATACAAGTATGTTGGATATTCTCGTGACCTTGAATTTGAACAGTGACCTTATTTCCAAGGTCATGGGACAAAATGGCTAATATCTAGAATACAAAACATATTGTCCGGTAACCTGTCTTAGCCTTCGAGTTAATTTTTTATATCCATTAGCTGTTTCATGATCTGATTTTATCAAGAGATACTGACCATAATTGGTTTCTTCGCACCAGTGATGCTGTTCAATAATGTTTACCACCACTAAGAGACATTACACAATCTAAAGTTTCCAGTGCCTCAGGAAATTTTCCCTCTCGGACAAAATTGCCAATCAGAACTGTCAGATATTATGTGGTCTCTATTTAGGATCATAACGAATTGGTCATTTTTGTCGAGAATGCAGAGATCCATTGATATTTACCGTTTTCTCAACAAATAATCTGGCTGGATATCTCAGAGCATATTGTTTTTTTTCTATGCAGCTTACTGTATGATCGCCAGCGTGGAAGTGTATTCCAGAATAAACAGAACACACAGGGGTAATCAAGGCACCATAATCTTGATCAATGAAACATCACTGCAATATAATTATGTTTCGATTGACGCAAACCTCGTCATTGAAGAAATCAATGGTTCCATTTATTTTGTCCCACCAGATTATATTGTATGATTTTGACAATGGTGCACAATTGGACAAAACTCAAGCAGAATAGGTATTTATTGAGTATGATATGTTCTACCCAGCGGATTGATGGGGTTATGTAAAGGTCAATTATTTCAAGTGGGATAACACACATTTCAAACAGCGAAACAATCTAAGTGAAATTATCTCGAAAAATCTTTCAGTACTCTGCTGCAATAAGAATGAAATGAGATTAATTCCCGCTGATGATTCAGTGCATCAAATAATTTGATGATTAAGTTATCAATAACTATTATGACTTAATAGTTATACTGAATCTACGACCAGTCTATCGTATCCAAAGTTGAATCTGTCACAACATGAATGCATCAAAGTTCTTCGTAGCAATCCTCTCAAAAGAATTAACGTAATGGGTTTTCCATGTTAAGCATTATTAAAGATAAGACTAATCTTTTGCGAAAATTACTGGCACATTCATTCAATGGAATATGGTAAATAATTCATCAGATCCATAGCTGTTTCAATTATCAGCTCGCATTCGACACAATTAATGCCTTCAGAATTAATCCAATCTATTTCAACACGATCAGGGTATCTGTTTCCTCTATATAGCAAACACATTGAATTTTTTTTGGTATCATTTACTGTCGTTACCATCGGTTCGTATTGATAATTGAAATCCCACCCAATTTGTTATAAATGTCAATCGTGTGATGCCATATTCCAATGTCGGATCGATAATTCAGATGAGCTGACAAAATGAACTGTTTTGCACTGCAACATTCCCAAAAATGTGTACATACCGCAAGTTTAGGTTTGGGTCAAAATTTTGAAGAAAAAAATGAATAACTACTGTTGTAACATAATGATATATTTTGTTAAAGAACTTATCATTATTACCTACCGGTAATCATCGTCAACATACTTGATTCATTAGTTGGAAGATGAGAAACAGATAATGGAACACAAGTCAACACCTAAGCTTACACAGGTCAAACAGACATGTCATATCAATTAATTGGTCTCGTCTCGTCGTCCTATGGTGGTTTCCTATGTATTTTTATTGTTTTTTTCTATGTATTTTTCCTATGTATTTTTTGGGATACCTATTAGGATACAATTGTCCATGGTGATCGGTATACTAGTTTGGAAGCATACACTGTCATAGATGAGTAGATGTATATATGTTTTGTGCTCATGTAAGCTTTATTGGCACAGCGTCACAAGGCTTAGAGCTGTTGATAACAGCAAAGCATCATAGACCGTCCGATTATAAGTGAAATCCTCTCGTAAACTCTTCATTAAGACATACTGAGTAAACAAGTGCACCATGATTGGGTTATAAAGGACACCAACATGACTATTTTAAGACCTTATAGATCGAGAGGGTAGCATCATTACTGGCGAATAATGTGTCGTTCCACTCAGGGGAGCTGCCACCGTATACATATGTGTCCTCAGGATAACCCACAGTAATATATCCGAAGCAATACATCAGTCTTTATATGAAACACAAATCATCTAATGTATTAGCATACAATAAACACACCCGCCTGTATCCGTGGAATCACACACCTATTGACAATTATGAATATCATGACAGCGAACATGTACATATGGCGTCATAAAATACACTGTACTCTTATTGGGTGAAATCATCGTACAATTAGTATAACTAATATAATGTGTATGAAAAGGATATCTTATGGCTTAGAAATCCATCCGTATTACCTAACCTTATACGACATACTGGATCCGTTGGTTGTCACAGGAGAAACGGATAATGGGACACAAGTCAACACCTAAGCTTACACGGGTCATACAGACATGTTATAATCACGATAATAATTAATTGATCTCGCTTCGTCCTATGACGTATTTGTGAGGGGAGTACAATAATTTTAGTCTGAGCAACAAGTTTTTTTATGATATGAGTTGGATAGCTCAGAGCTGTAATAGCAGCTAAGGATAATCAAACGTCCACTTATGTGGAAACCCTGACGAAAACTCTGACGAAATCCTGACGAAAACGTACTGAGTACACAAGTGGACCATGATTGGCTCATAAAGGAAACCCCATATGTCTACTTTGGTGACTTCTAGATGGAACTGGTAGCGTCATTACTGACGGACAATGTGTTGTTCTACACCGGGGAGCTGCCACAGTATACAACTGTGTCCTCAGGATATAAACCCACATCATGGGTTCATATTGATACTGAAGTAACACATCATATCAATATATTAAAGACAATGTTTTTTAATGAATTAACAGACTGAAGCATTGAAATCAGAACTTCTTCTCAATTATGAAAATAATGAGAGCAAATATATGATAGTCCAGTGCTACTCGAAGTCGAATCGCTTTCAGACAAAACAACTGTGATGTTCAGTATTTCCGTGTGGAATATCAATTTATTTTACACTCTTTAAAGTATTAACAGGAATATACTCCGAAGGAAGTTTGTATCAAGCTGGTAGTCAGATTGCCAATATTCGAACAAATAATAGCCATTGGGTAGCACCAACACACTGCTTTGTAATGTATATCCTTTATCAACGTGCAGATATATATATATCATCATGTACCAGATCCGTTTACTTGTACAATCACTGTGTGATCAGAGTAAACACCATTTAATATTTTGATTTTCGTTTTTCTGTGTGTGTGTGTCGTTTTTTTGTTTGAAATACTGCCTAGAATCAGAAATACAGCACATAAGACCGTCGTTTGTGTTTGTGATAGAACCCATTTCATATCCATTTTTAGATAGCTTATGAAGACTGATCAAACACACGAAAGATCTTCAAAGTGCAGCGAGGACGTCTAATGTTGACGAATGGAACACCATCGAAATGACATTGTGTTGACTTGAGGATTTAAACCTTATCATTGGAGTGGCCCGTGACACCATACATCTTGGTTCACTGCATCATTCAATTCACCTTCCAGATACCTTCAGAGAGTACAAGGTCGGACGAAATTGTGTTATACAACTCTGGTTGAACATCTCCAGAAAGATGTCATTGCAATTTGCAGCTATTACGAGGCAACTATGACAAGAATTATATTGGGACATGTTTATATTTAGAATAATTACAAGGTGTGTTTTTTTTCTGGAGAATATTGGCGTTATCATACATGTGTATGATAACTGTAATGTGTGAATTATATTTGTTTAGCTGTACTGTAGGTGTGCGGGTAGATCTGAACATCCTAACATCTAGCTGGAATGGATGGTACTTTGTGATTCTTAAGTCATGATGTAATAGGCACGTATTTTCATTTTGTCAAAATAAACACCATATTATAATAATAAGAAAGTTATTGACAGAAAACATGTTTTGATAGCTACAATGTACACAGCTATGTCATCTTCATAAATGACTAACTGTTTCTGTCTTTCATAAATAACATGGACATCTAAAAATAGTCTGTTCCCAGTAAGCCTTCTGATAATCTTCCGTGTGACTTTTACTTCGCGATTGATTCGTGCTTAATAAGATTGCACCAGGAGTGTTAGTAAGCTCATCAACAAGCCCGCAGTTAATAGCTTTTCTGTGTCAAGCACTATTCAAGAACGTGACGTAGTTATCAGGAGTGTGGTTTCTTCTTCACTTAAGTTGCTGGGGATACACTACTAAGCTAGGCTGGGTTTTAATTCGTATAACACTAACAAACGCACAAGCAATTGTAATAGATGAACTGATTTATTGTGACATTGGAACAGATACATGTCTATCCTAACCGAAATCTTCCCACGAGTTGCTACGACATAACAATAGCACATGAAACTCAATTCCCCACTAGGGCTCGGGTCTTTCCTCCATTCTCCACATTTTCTTCTGTAGTATTTATTGTCAACGTTAGCCGGTGTTTGCAATTACATTCCAAGTAACTCATTCCATCTGTCTGAATAGACAGATCTACAAATCCATACCATCCACATTGTTGTTGCAACAATATCAAAAACACATTTGTTCCGTGTTACATATCATGTAGACTCTACCTTCGAAATGTGATTCTGACCAAGAACTGATTTGGAACACTGCTTAAGAAACTAAAGGAAGCGCAGTAAGAACAAAAGTGTTCTACCCACTGTGCTCATTATGACGCAGCTCTTTCCGACGAAAAAAGTTCATCAGATTTCCAATGGTATTATATCACTGCTGGCGGACGTTAAATCTGTCCCCGAGGATACCATCAACTCAGTAGCCTTCTGGCTTGTGATTGGGTACTTTTGTACTTGTCATGCATCTATTCCATGGGGTTAGTTTCGGATTTCTAAATTATTTTCATAGGTTGTTGGGCAGTTGTATACTAATTCCATCAGGTGTACAGTAGAAACAACTACATTTAACACACTGTCTGCCCCTGATGACGCCAGTGTGTCTTTGGATAAACTATTTGGTTGGGCTTTGTTTCTATTGCAAAATGTTGTTCTTTACGTTTCTTATTGGCATCATCAAAATCTGATTGTATTGGTGGTAATAGATTGATACTTACATTCATACCACTGAGTCGGTGTCACTGCTGGCGGACGTTAAATCTGTCCCCGAGGATACCATCAACTCAGTAGCCTTCTGGCTTGTGATTGGGTACTTTTGTACTTGTCATGTATCTATTCCATGGGGTTAGTTTCGGATTTCTAAATTATTTTCATAGGTTGTTGGGCAGTTGTATACTAATTCCATCAGGTGTACAGTAGAAACAACTACATTTAACACACTGTCTGCCCCTGATGACGCCAGTGTGTCTTTGGATAAACTATTTGGTTGGGCTTTGTTTCTATTGCAAAATGTTGTTCTTTACGTTTCTTATTGGCATCATCAAAATCTGATTGTATTGGTGGTAATAGATTGATACTTACATTCATACCACTGAGTCGGTGTCACTGCTGGCGGACGTTAAATCTGTCCCCGAGGATACCATCAACTCAGTAGCCTTCTGGCTTGTGATTGGGTACTTTTGTACTTGTCATGTATCTATTCCATGGGGTTAGTTTCGGATTTCTAAATTATTTTCATAGGTTGTTGGGCAGTTGTATACTAATTCCATCAGGTGTACAGTAGAAACAACTACATTTAACACACTGTCTGCCCCTGATGACGCCAATGTGTCTTTGGATAAACTATTTGGTTGGGCTTTGTTTCTATTGCAAAATGTTGTTCTTTACGTTTCTTATTGGCATCATCAAAATCTGATTGTATTGGTGGTAATAGATTGATACTTACATTCATACCACTGAGTCGGTGTCACTGCTGGCGGACGTTAAATCTGTCCCCGAGGATACCATCAACTCAGTAGCCTTCTGGCTTGTGATTGGGTACTTTTGTACTTGTCATGTATCTATTCCATGGGGTTAGTTTCGGATTTCTAAATTATTTTCATAGGTTGTTGGGCAGTTGTATACTAATTCCATCAGGTGTACAGTAGAAACAACTACATTTAACACACTGTCTGCCCCTGATGACGCCAGTGTGTCTTTGGATAAACTATTTGGTTGGGCTTTGTTTCTATTGCAAAATGTTGTTCTTTACGTTTCTTATTGGCATCATCAAAATCTGATTGTATTGGTGGTAATAGATTGATACTTACATCAGTGTCGTGTTATGATGATATGTTTGTTTACGATTGCATGACTCACATGCCCTGATCGAACGTCCTCGATCCAGCTTTAGTTGAATACTTAATGTCATGTTGAACCATGAGATCGGAAATTGCTCTCTCGTTGGCACCAGGTCCATTAAACAAACTGATTAGGAAGCCGAGAATATTCGTGGAAATTAGTTGGAAATCCGCCTGCATTATACCACAGACCTGTTTCTCAACTCACTCGCAATAGAACAACTGAAAAAGTTACAAATAACTAGAATACTCTTGCCTCAACAATCATATCAACAAGCACAAGTACATCTTTTATTTTGTGATACATCTGCAGTATCATTTATCAAATACAGTTGCAGTTATTCAATCTAATTTTGAGGTTATTTTCCATCCTTATTATCTACTTTTGAGGGGATTTTTTTAGCGGAAACGTATGCAACAGGATGCCATTTTCGTACCATCACATTCGTTGTACATAAGGTGTCCAGTGTCTTAATGAAATGGTTTCATCTGGCGTGTCCATCAAAATTTTAGACACTGCTCATTTTGCTCAAGGGATTTTGTTCTCAGTAGATTTAGTGGACTAAAAACCTAATGGTGTTCACGGAATGTCCAGGTGTCAGAGCATTCATCACATCAAAACCACGATACAGCCCGCTAAGTATGAAAGTGCATCATGATTTGGCCATACATGGCACTAAACCGTACATTCAATAACTATTATAGCACAGAGGTAGTGTCATTTTCTAGAGTCAAAAAATGTACAATCTCAATGGACCATACATTCGGTTGTCAACTACTGGTGTGTTTTTGACATGATATCCATCATAAAACCTTCAAGTCTGACTGAAAATGGACAACAATACAGCAGGAAAATAGCATTATCTCAATAATAGTATTCTCATGAGGTATTGTGCCATTCAGAAACGTCAGTTGAATCGATTGAATATTCTTCAAACAGAACACTGATTTAATGCTGCTATTATAAAAACAGACATAATCATCAAAGCGATTCGACAAGGGAGAAACTGACATCCACAGGGATATTAATCAAACACATCATGGTTCAAAGTAGCAGACACTTGCATGTATATTGCTTATTGTATACCGTTCTCAAACAAGTATGTATCATAAAAAATATGTGTGCATTGTTGTCAGTTGCTGCTTGTTTAGGAAAAAATGCCCCAAGAACATTTTGATCTGTGCATAATTGCTTGAATATTCCGTTCATCAGAGTAATGTCTTGCAAGGAACACAAACTCGTGATAAAATTCCCAACGTTCAGCAATGCCACATTGCCATCATTATATAATGATGCTAATGGAACACCAATCCAATATACTTGTATGGACTGAATGAATCTAAACCTCGATATTGAATTAGTCAGTGACACCATTTATCTCAGTTCACTTGATTATCTCGTCTTTTCTTGAGCTCATGATTCAATACAATTGTGTTATATACATCACTGGTGACTGGTGCTATACAACATATACCCCTTCCATAAATTACCACGATGCACTTGGCCAATATTTATATGTATTCTCTGAATTTGAACCACCTCAACCTACGAATCATTGGGTTTGCATTATAACGTGAATTCCGTGATAGAACCTATTTCTGTATCAGCCTGTGTCTAGCATACATATATTTTGGAAAATAGTTCACAATAACTGGAAATCTAAATACTTGATACTCCAGTGTCCACAACGTATCGTCAATAGTTAGTATCAGAAAACAGCTGAAAAGGACTACAAGCAAAGATTCAACAATATAGCTCAGCACTTGCACTTCTATATCCCAAGTATGAGGTTGCATGATATTGCTCCCTATATCTAGGTGTTAGGAAAAGCACTATTTCGAGAGGTTATAACGTCAAACGTAATAAAGTGCACATATTATTGGCAGAAAACTCATTCAAGGGCAGCTCATAAAATGATGGATTAGTTCTTATTGATTATCTGTATATCCGAATTAAAGGTTGTCTATTGATGACGCTGCAAGACGTGCATATCACGTTCAAATTGACACAACAAGATTGCATCAAGAGAGCACCTAGCAAGCTCATTAACAAGCCCACAGTTAACAGCTTTTCTGTGTCAAGCTCTATTCAAGTTTGTGACAAATTTATCAACTAAAAGTGTGAATAATTTTCCGTTTGAGCTGTTAAGAGGACAGTGGTCAAGAGCAATTATAGATATCCCATGAATAATTCATTGTTTCAGGAAACACAAAACTGAAATGGATGATTTTCTCGACGTACATAGTATGAAAACTGTTTGAGTGACTGTTTACAAGTAAAATTCAATTCAGTTCTGCAGCTCAGAATGCTGATCGGGGAAAGGGGAAATTTCGCCCTTCCATCCACTGAAGTCGAGTAAGAACTTTGAATTGAAAGTCTTTATTGGATTATCATCTGCATTTACTGTCAGCACACTGGCATATTGTGACTCAGCATGTACGATTCGTAAATTCTGGGTCAATATCGTCATTGAAGAATCAGTTATATCAGTTGAAATTCATTTGGTATAATCAAAAATCCCCAAAATAATGTTCACGTACATAGCAAAATCCGCAATATCCGCCACATTGAAAGATACTGAATGCACAAGTACATCGTCATGAATTATTTTCATGACACGAATACGACAAGGACTGAATCTAACATACTTCTGAAGATATGCTATATTATCCACACAAAGTCACCATGTATTTCAGAGAAAAATGGAACGTCATAATATATGGATTGTCACATTAATTTTCACATACTATGATTGTTACTTGGTTACTCAACCATTCTTCTCGCCATATCTGCACTGATCATAGATACCAAAATCTTTGATGATTCTTGATGTGAGAAATCAAGAGGCTTTGAGTACATTCATGTATATCCACACAATAATATTCCATCTTCCAGTAACTCGATTTGTTTAATAATATTATGTTCCGTTATAGGAATATTAAAACGAGAATACATACAGAGATTCCAGTGGAATCACAGCACCATATTCTAGAGTTCTTCCTGAAACTATGTAACTCAATTCCCCGCCAGGGTTTGGGTATACCGTACTTTCTCCTACTGTATGTCATTGTCGTTGTTTGTCCATGTATGTAATGACATTCCAAGTAATTTCTCCCTTCACCGCGAAGAGGAAAACTAGAAATCCATTCCTTTGACAATGCTGTTGCCACAATGGCACAGGGCATATCATGTTAATCATCATGTATATTGTACACTTGAAATTTAATCAGCAACGAGAAAAAGATCCAAAACACCGTTTGTAGAAACTTATATGATGTTTTTTGTTCTCTTGCAGATGTATTGGTATATTAATGTCCAACATCAGGTGCACAATGCGAACATGCATACCCTGTTCTGTTCAGATGGAAGTCTATTGCCATAATACCAAAATAAATGCCTTCTTTCTCTTGCAGATGTGTTGGTATAATGTATAATGCACATCATATATTGTTCAGATGGAAGTACATTGCCATTATACCAAAATGGGGTTATATGTCGCTAAATTCTACAATGTCTACAAATATTCTACAAATAGCCGAAAGTATACAATTTTTGTTGAAGCACTATGCAAGTTGCAGATCACAGCTCAAGTCGTATCCTCATACCCTCTGGACAATGCAATAGTGATTGAAATTATTACGAAGTGCCGTTGGTTGATTTCAAAATTAGAATGTTATGTGCAAAAACGATCGTAAGCAATTTAGTTATGATTGTGATGTGTGTTTAAATAAACGAAATTTCTGTATTGATATCAATTCTATGTTAAGTTTGCAATTATGTATAATTTCAAATTTTTGGAAGCCGATTGACAGAGACCAAAAACTGGTAAAGGGACCAAAAACGCTCAACGTAGTCCGCTACAAACATAGAGGCAATGAAAAGTCAAAATTTAAAAGTTATATCTTGAATATTATCTCTTCAAAATAACATATTTTATAGAGTAACTGATCAGCATTCTAATACTGAAAAGAAAATAGGGGGTCACTGTGCTGGTTTCTTCGACATATTCGATAAAAAATCACAAACATTTACTAAATGACTTAATTTATGGTAATTTTACAATTTTTTTTAGCCCATATTCACATCTTGCATCTTGTTTTCCAAGAGAACGGATACGGTGACCCCCTATGTTCTTTTCAGTTTTAGGATGCTGATCAGTTACTCTATAAAATGAGTCATTTTGAAGCTCTAGATTTTGTTAATACAGTCATTTATTTGGAAAAAACTCTTTGAACCCCTCCCCTCACTGTTTGGAGCGGACTGCCTTAAATAAGATGGCACTTTTCATGCAATATTGCCTATATTATTGTCGCCGGGATATATTCATAAGTATTGAGACACGAGTGTATAACCTGACATGCATGATACGGATATGTTAAACTGATTAATTGGTCTTGTCTTGTCCTATACCATATTTATGGGAGGGCAATTTTAATTCATTACATCCTTATCAAGTCTAAAGACTGGCCTGGTGTTTCGTGGAACCAACCCACCTATTGGCATGTGTGTCAGCCCACATGTTTAGCCATCCATCTCTCTAACTGTCTGCCTGTTAACAATTGGTATGAACATGATTACATACATGTCGATTTCAATGAAATACGTTGTAAGCAAAAAGAAGGTCCATTTTGGGAAGCAGTCAGCCGTATTCCAATATCTGTCATCTTTATATTTTGGATATAATTGAAATATTCAATTTATGGTTTGTTAATAGTTCACGTTTTGTATTGTGCTTGCCAGGAAACCCCAGACAATTTTGGGATAGGTGACCTACTCTTCAAGTTCCTGTCGTCATCTGATGTTGATACAAACTGATAAATATAAGATATTCAGTTTGTGAACGCCATAATACACGAAGCTTCAGATGAAGCTTACAATTTTATTAAACGTACATGTACAATGTCATAATAATATAATGGCTGTTTCTGAGTGTGTCTGGTGTCTATCCAGAGCTTACAATACCTCAGGGAAGTATGTCAGTGCAAATAACGGACCAACTATCGGACTATGCTCAGCAGATTGCCCTTGCAGGGATGTAAACCATTGTGTCATAAACTCCGCAGAAGAACCAACTGAGTACACAAGTGCATCATGATTTGGCAATATATGGCTCTAATCGGACCATTCAGCGACCTTACAGATCCCAAAGGTAGCGTCATTACTGACAGCAATGTGTCATTGATTGGCAAAGCTGTCTGTCAGCAGCATACCCTTTGCATCATACCCTACAGACTTCTACATATTAAGTATGGGATAGTGACCCAGGTTGAGTGATTCCCCCAGTTAGTAACCTCCCACGAGCGCAAAGCAGCAGGTTATTATCTGAAATAGTAACCTCTCGGAAGATTAATATTTAATTTATTAACCTCCACACCGAGTTCCTAACATGGATAATAACCCTTGAGAACAATGGGACACTCCCCAAATTATGCACTATATAATAGAGAACATATTGAACATATTTGTCCCCTAAATATATGTTCGTCATCAACCATAAACAATTCTGTCTGACATTCTTTGTTCAGAACAAAAGGAATGTCATCTGTATTCACGTTTTGTCCCTGGCAGGTCATCATATGCAGGAACCCAATATCCAGTGTAATATGCTCATCAGTATGTATCATGGAGGCGCACCATGGAGGTGTATTTTGAAACACTGCCTGGAATCAGAAATACGTAAGACCGTCGTATGTGTTTCTCATAGAACTCATTTCATATCCATTTTAGTTACATAATGGAGACTGATCAAACACACAAAAAGATCTTCAAAGTGCAGCGAGGACGTCTAATGTTGATGAATTGTTGACTTGAGGATTTAAACCTCGTCATTAGATGGCCCGTGACACCATTTATCTTGGTTCACTGGATCATCCAATTTGCCTTCGGTAACATTCAGAGAGTACAAGGTACAAGGTACGAAATTGTGTTATACAACTCAAGTTAAACATTTTCAGGAAAGATGTTATTGCGATTTGCATCTATTACAAGGCAACTATGGCAAAAGTTATATTGGGCAATGTTTATATTCAGAACAATTGCAAGGTGTGTTTTTTTCTAAGGAATATCGGAGTTATTATACATGTGTATGATAACTGTAATGTGTAAACTTTATTCGTTTAGCTGTAATGTAGGTGAGCATGTAGATCTGAACCTCTTAAGCTCAAAGTTGTTGGGATTTTTTAGGTGAAATTCTACCTGGAATCAAAAGTACTTTGTAAATCTTAAGTCAAGATGTAATAGGCACGTCTTTTCATTTTGTCAAAATAAACGCCCTATTAAAATAATTAAGAAGTTATTGACAGAAACATGTTTTGATAGCTCCAATGTGCACAGGTGACTGTTTTTGTTTCATAAATAACACGGACATCTGAAAAATAGACTGTTCATAATAAACCTTCTGATAATCGTCCGTGTGACTTTTACTTCGCGACTGATTCTGACTCAATAAGATTGCACCAGGAGTGCACTTAGTAAGCTCATCAACAAGCCCGCAGTTAATAGCTTTTCTGTGTCAAGCACTATTCAAGAACGTTACGTAGTTATCAGGAGTGTGGTTTCTTCTTCACTTAAGTTGCTGAGAATACACTACCAAGCTAGGCTGTGGTTTAATCCGTATAACACTAATAAACGCAAACGCATTTGTGATAGATGAGCTGATTTATTGTGACATGGGAACAGATACACGTCTATCTTAACCGAAATCTCCCCACGAGTTGCTACAACATAACAATAGCACATGAAACTCAATTCCCCACTGGGGTTCGGGTCTTTCCTCCATCTTCCACACTTTCTTCTATAGTATTTAATTGTCAACGTTAGCTGGTGTTTGCAATTACATTCCGAGTAACTCATTCCGTCTCTCTGAATAGACATATCTAGAAATCCATACCATCCACATTGTTGTTGCAACAATCTCAAAAACACATTTGTTCCGTGTTACATATCGTATAGACTCTACCTTCGAAATGTGATTCTGACCAAGAAAAACTGATTTGCAACACTGTTTGCACAAACTAAAGGAAGCGCAGTAAGAACAAAAGTGTTCTACCCACTGTGCTCATTATGACGCAGCTCTTTCTGACGAAAAAAGTTCATCAGATTTCCAATGGTATTATATCAGTGTCGTGTTATGATGATATGTTTGTTTACGATTGCATGACCCACATGCCCTGATCGAACGTCCTCGATCCAGCTTTAGTTGATTACTTAATGTCATGTTGAACCATGAGATCGGAAATTGCTCTCTCGTTGGCACCAGGTCCATTAAACAAACTGATTAGGAAGCCGAGAATATTCGTGGAAATTAGCTGGAAATCCGCCTGCATTATATCACAGACCTGTTTCTCAACTCATTCGCAATAGAACAACTGAAAAAGTTACAAATAACTAGAATACTCTTGCCTCAACAATCATATCAACAAGCACAAGTACATCTTCTATTTTGTGATACATCTGAAGTATCATTTATCAAAATTAATACAGTTGCAGTTATTCAATCTAATTTTGAGGTTATTTTCCATCCTTATTATCTACTTTTGAGGGGATTTTTTTTGCGGAAACGTATGCAACAGGATGCCATTTTCGTACCATCACATTCGTTGTACATAAGGTGTCCAGTGTCTTAATGAAATGGTTTCATCTGGCGTGCCCATCAAAATTTTAGACACTGCTCATTTTGCTCAAGGGATTTAGTTCTCAGTAGATTTAGTGGACTAAAAACCTAATGGTGTTCACGGAATGTCCAGGTGTCAGAGCATTCGTCACATCAAAACCACGATACAGCCCGCTAAGTACGAAAGTGCATCGCGATTTGGTCATACATGGCACTAAACCGTACATTCAATAACTATTATAGCATAGAGGTAGTGTCATTTTCTAGAGTCAAAAACATGTACAATCTCAATGGACCATACATTCGGTTGTCAACTACTGGTGTGTTTTTGACATGATATCCATCATAAAACCTTCAAGTCTGACTGAAAATGGACAACAATACAGCAGGAAAATAGCATTATCTCAATAATAGTATTCTCATGAGGTATTGTGCCATTCAGAAACGTCAGTTGAATCGATTGAATATTCTTCAAACAGAACACTGATTCAATGCTGCTATTATAAAAACAGACAAAATCATCAAAGCGATTCGACAAGAGAGAAGCTGACATCCACAGAGATATTAATCAAACACATCATGGTTCAAAGTAGCAGACACTTGCATGTATATTGCTTATTGTATACCGTTCTCAAACAAGTATATATCATAACAAATATGTGTGCATTGTTGTCAGTTGCTGCTTGTTTAGGAAAAATTCC
This sequence comes from Terebella lapidaria, assembly GCA_949152475.1. Taxonomy (NCBI): domain Eukaryota; kingdom Metazoa; phylum Annelida; class Polychaeta; order Terebellida; family Terebellidae; genus Terebella; species Terebella lapidaria. The sequence goes on from OX424567.1 coordinate 22,191,644, forward strand.
CCAAGAACATTTGGATCTGTGCATAATTGCTTGAATATTCCGTTGAAAAGAGTAATGTCTTGCAAGGAACACAAACTCGTGATAAAATTTCAACGTTCAGCAATGCCACATTGCCATCATTATATAATGATGACAAATGGAACACCAACCCAATATACTTGTATGTACTGAATGAATCTAAACCTCGTTATTGAATTAGTCAGTGACACCATTTATCTCAGTTCACTTGATTATCTCGTCTTTCCTTGAGCTAATGATTCAATACAACTGTGTTATATACATCACTGGTGACTGATGCTATACAACATACACCCCTTCCATAAATTACCACGTTGCACATGGGCAATATGTATATGTATTATCTGAATCTGAACCGCTTAACCTACGAATCATTGGGTTTGCGATATGACGTGTATTCTGTGATAAAACCTACTTCTGTATCAGCCTGTGTCTAGCATATATATATTCTGGAAAATAGTTGACAATAATTGGAAATCTAACTACTTGATACTCCATTGTCCACAGCGTATCGTTGATAGTTAGTATCAGAACACTTGAAAAGGACTACAAACAAAGATTCAACAATATAGCTCAGCACATCCACTTCTATATTCCATGAGGTTGCATGATATATGCTCCCTATATCTAAGTGTTATGAAAGGCACTATTTCGAGAAGTAATAACACCAAATTTTAATAAAGTGCACATATTTTTGGCAGAAAACTCTTTCAAGTGCAGCACATATAAAATGATGGATTAGTTCTTATTGATTATCTGGATATCCGAATTAAGTGTGTCTATTGTTGACCCTGTAAGACGAGCATATCACGTCCAGATCTGATACAATACATTTGCACCAAGAGTGCACTTAGCAAGCTGCTTAACAAGCCCACATGTAACAGCTTTTCTGTGTCAAGCACTATTCAAGATTATGATACATTTATCAACTAAAAATGTGAATAATTTTCCATTTAAGCTGTTAAAAGGACAGTGCTCAAGAGCAATTATAGATATCCCATAAACAATTCATGGATTCTGGAAACACAAAACTGAAATGGATGATTTTCTCGACGTACATAGTATGAAAACTGTTTGAGTGACTGTTTACAAGAATAATTTAATTCAGTTCCACAGCTCAGAATGCTGATCGGGGAAAAGGGAAATTTCGCCCTTCCATCCACTGAAGTCGAGTAAGAATTTTGAATTGAAAGTCTTTATTTGATTACCATCTGTATATACTGTCAGCACACTGTCATATTGTGACTCAGCATGTACGATTTGTCAATTCTGTGTCAATATCATCATTGAACAATCAGTTATATCAGTTGAAATTCGTTTGGTATAATCAAAAATCCCCAAAATAATGTTCACGTACATAGCAAAATCTGCAATATCCGCCACATTGAAAGATAATGAATACACAAGAACATCGTCATGAATTACTTTCATGACACTAATCCGACAAGGACTCAATCTAACATACTTCTGAAGAGATGCTATATTATCCACACGAGGTCAACATGTATTCGACAAAAAAAAATATGATATATGGACTGTCACATTAATTTGCACATACTATGATCACATTCATTCACATACTGATCATCGGTTATCTCTAAATACCAAAAACATTGAAGATTCTTGATATGACAGATCAAGAGCTTTTTAAGTACATACATGTATATCCACACAATAATATTTCCATCTTCAATAATATATTCCATCTTCCAGCAACTCGATTTGTTTCAATAATATTATGTTCCGTTAGAGGAATATGAAAACGAGAATACATACAGAGATACCGGTGGAATCACAGCACCATATTCTAGAGTTCTTCCTGAAACTATGTAACTCAATTCCCCACCAGGGTTTGGGTATACCGTACTTTCTCCTACTGTATGTCATTGTCGTTGTTTGTCCATGTATGTAATGACATTCCAAGTAATTTCTCCCTTCACCCCGAAGAGGAAAACTAGAAATCCATTCCTTTGACAATGCTGTTGCCACAATGGCACAGGGCATATCATGTTAATCATCATGTATATTGTACACTTGAAATGTAATCAGCAATGAGAAAAAGATCCAAAACACCGTTTGTAGAAACTTATATGATGATTTTTGTTCTCTTGCAGATGTATTGGTATATTAATGTCCAACATCAGGTGCACAATGCGAACATGCATACCCTGTTCTGTTCAGATGGAAGTCCATTGCCATAATACAAAAATAAATGCCTTCTTTCTCTTGCAGATGTGTTGGTATAATGTATAATGCACATCATATATTGTTCAGATGGAAGTCCATTGCCATTATACCAAAATGGGGTTATATTACGCTAAATTCTACAATGTCTACAAATATTCTACAAATAGCCGAAAGTATACAATTTTTGTTGAAGCACTATGCAAGTTGCAGATCACAGCTCAAGTCGTATCCTCATACCCTCTGGACAATGCAATAGTGATTGAAATTATTACGAAGTGCCGTTGGTTGATTTCAAAATTAGAATGTTATGTGCAAAAACGATCGTAAGCAGTTTAGTTATGATTGTGATGTGTGTTTAAATAAACGAAATTTCTGTATTGATATCAATTCTATGTTAAGTTTGCAATTATGTATAATTTCAAATTTTTGGAAGCCGATTGACAGAGACCAAAAACGCTCAACGTAGTCCGCTACAAACATAGAGGCAATGAAAAGCCAAAATTTATCTTGAGTTATATCTTGAATATTATCTCTTCAAAATAACATATTTTATAGAGTAACTGATCAGCATTCTAATACTGAAAAGAAAATAGGGGGTCACTGTGCTGGTTTCTTCGACATATTCGATAAAAAATCACAAACATTTACTAAAATGACTTAATTTATGGTAATTTTACAATTTTTTTTAGCCCATATTCACATCTTGCATCTTGTTTTCCAAGAGAACGGTACGGTGACCCCCTATGTTCTTTTCAGTTTTAGGATGCTGATCAGTTACTCTATAAAATGAGTCATTTTGAAGCTCTAGATTTTGTTAATACAGTCATTTTTTTGGAAAAACTCTTTGAACCCCTCCCCTCACTGTTTGGAGCGGACTGCCTTAAATAAGATGGTACTTTTCATGTAATATTGCCTATATTATTGTCGCCGGGATATATTCATAAGTATTGAGACACGAGTGTATAACCTGACATGCATGATACGGATATGCTAAACTGATTAATTGGTCTTGTCTTGTCCTATACCATATTTCTGGGAGGGCAATTTTAATTCATTACATCCTTATCAAGTCTAAAGACTGGCCTGGTGTTTCGTGGAATCAACCCACCTATTGGACATGCGTGTCAGCCCACATGTTTAGCCATCCATCTCTCTAACTGTCTGCCTGTTAACAATTGGTATGAACATGATTACATACATGTCGATTTCAATGAAATACGTTGTAAGCAAAAAGAAGGTCCATTTTGGGAAGCAGTCAGCCGTATTCCATAATCTGTCATCTTTATATTTTGGATATAATTGAAATATTCAATTTATGGTTTGTTAATAGTTCACATTTTGTATTGTGCTTGCCAGGAAACCCCAGACAATTTTGGGATAGGTGACCTACTCTTCAAGTTCCTGTCGTCATCTGATGTTCATACAAACTGATAAATATAAGATATTCAGTTTGTGAACGCCATAATACACGAAGCTTCAGATGAAGCTTACAATTTTATTAAACGTACATGTACAATGTCATAATAATATAATGGCTGTTTCTGAGTGTGTCTGGTGTCTATCCAGAGCTTACAATACCTCAGGGAAGTATGTCAGTGCAAATAACGGACCAACTATCGGACTATGCTCAGCAGATTGCCCTTGCAGGGATGTGAACCATTGTGTCATAAACTCCACAGAAGAACCAACTGAGTACACAAGTGCATCATGATTTGGCAATATATGGCTCTAATCGGACCATTCAGCGACCTTACAGATCCCAAAGGTAGCGTCATTACTGACAGCAATGTGATTGATTGGCAAAGCTGTCTGTCAGCAGCATACCCTTTGCATCATACCCTACAGACTTCTACATATTAAGTATGGGATAGTGACCCAGGTTGAGTGATTCCCCCAGTTAGTAACCTCCCACGAGCGCAAAGCAGCAGGTTATTATCTGAAATAGTAACCTCTCGGAAGATTAATATTTAATTTATTAACCTCCACACCGAGTTCCTAACATGGATAATAACCCTTGAGAACAATGGGACACTCCCCAAATTATGCACTATATAATAGAGAACATATTGAACATATTTGTCCCCTAAATATATGTTCGTCATAAACCATAAACAATTCTGTCTGACATTTTTTGTTCAGAACAAAAGGAATGTCATCTGTATTCACGTTTTGTCCCTGGCAGGTCATCATATGCAGGAACCCAATATCCAGTGTAATATGCTCATCAGTATGTATCATGGAGGCGCACCATGGAGGTGTATTTTGAAATACTGCCTGGAATCAGAAATACGTAAGACCGTCGTATGTGTTTCTCATAGAACTCATTTCATATCCATTTTAGTTACATAATGGAGACTGATCAAACACACAAAAAGGTCTTCAAAGTGCAGCGAGGACGTCTAATGTTGATGAATTGTTGACTTGAGGATTTAAACCTCGTCATTAGATGGCCCGTGACACCATTTATCTTGGTTCACTGGATCATCCAATTTGCCTTCGGTAACATTCAGAGAGTACAAGGTACAAGGTACGAAATTGTGTTATACAACTCAAGTTAAACATTTTCAGGAAAGATGTCATTGCGATTTGCATCTATTACAAGGCAACTATGGCAAAGGTTATATTGGGCAATGTTTATATTCAGAACAATTGCAAGGTGTGTTTTTTTCTAAGGAATATCGGAGTTATTATACATGTGTATGATAACTGTAATGTGTAAACTTTCTTCGTTTAGCTGTAATGCAGGTGAGCGTGTAGATCTGAACCTCTTAAGCTCAAAGTTGTTGGGATTTTTTAGGTGAAATTCTACCTGGAATCAAAAGTACTTTGTAAGTCAAGATGTAATAGGCACGTCTTTTCATTTTGTCAAAATAAACGCCCTATTAAAATAATTAAGAAGTTATTGACAGAAACATGTTTTGATAGCTCCAATGTGCACAGGTGACTGTTTTTGTTTCATAAATAACACGGACATCTGAAAAATAGTCTGTTCACAATAAACCTTCTGATAATCGTCCGTGTGACTGATTCTGACTCAATAAGATTGCACCAGGAATGCACTTAGTAAGCTCATCAACAAGCCCGCAGTTAATAGCTTTTCTGTTTCAAGCACTATTCAAGAACGTTACTTAGTTATCAGGAGTGTGGTTTCTTCTTCACTTAAGTTGCTGACAATACACTACCAAGCTAGGCTGTGGTTTAATCTGTATAACACTAATAAACGCAAACGCATTTGTGATAGATGAGCTGATTTATTGTGACATGGGAACAGATACACGTCTATCTTAACCGAAATCTCCCCACGAGTTGCTACAACATAACAATAGCACATGAAACTCAATTCCCCACTGGGGTTCGGGTCTTTCCTCCATCTTCCACACTTTCTTTTATAGTATTTAATTGTCAACGTTAGCCGGTGTTTGCAATTACATTCCGAGTAACTCATTCCGTCTCTCTGAATAGACATATCTAGAAATCCATACCATCCACATTGTTGTTGCAACAATCTCAAAAACAAATGTGATTCTGACCAAGAAGAACTTATTTGGAACACTGCTTCAGAAACTAAAGGAAGCGCAGTAAGAACAATAGTGTTCTACCCACTGTGCTCATGATGACGCAGCTCTTTCTGACGAAAAAAGTTCATCAGATTTTCAATGGTATTATATCAGTGTCGTGTTCTGATAATTTTATCGTCTCATGTTTGTTTACGATTGCATGACCCATATGCCACCATCGAACGTCCTAGATCCAGCTTGTAGGAAGCCTAGAATATTCGTGGAAAATAGCTAGAAATCCGCCTGCATTATAATACAGACCTGTTCCTCATTGAACAGCTAAAATAACTTACAAATAATTGGAATGCTCTCAAAAGTACATAATATCATCCATTTTTTTGTGTGTGCAATAATATCATCCATTATTCTTACACATGTGCAAGATCATATATTCAATACATTCTCATTTTTTCAATTAAATTTTGAGATTATTTTCCATTTATTTTTCACAAGTATATATCATAACATATATGCGTGCATTTTTGTCAGTTGCTGCTTGTTTAGAAGAAACAATGCACCAAGAACGCTATGATTTGTGCATAATTGCTTGCATATTCCGTTCAAGAGAGGATGTCTTACAAGGAACACAAACTCGTGATAAAATTCCCAACGTTGGAGAATGACACATTGCCATCATTATATAATGATGACAAATGAAACACCAACCCAATATACTTGTATGAACTGAATGAATCTAAACCTCGTTATTGAATTAATCCGTGACACCATTTATCTCAGTTCACTTGATTATCTCGTCTTTTCTTGAGCTCATGAGTCAATACAACTGTGTTATATACAACACTGGTGAATGGTGCTATACAACATACACCCCTTCCATAAATTACCACGTTGCACATGGGCAATATGTATATGTATTATTTGAATCTGAACCGCTTAACCCTACGAATCATTGGGTTTGCGATATGACGTGTATTCTGTGATAGAACCTAATTCTGTATCAGCCTGTGTCTAGCATATGTATATTCTGGAAAATAGTTGACAATAATTTGGAAATCTAACTACTTGATACTCCATTGTCCACAGCGTATCGTTGATAGTTAGTATCAGAACACTTGAAAAGGACTACAAACAAAGATTCAACAATATAGCTCAGCACATCCACTTCTATATTCCATGAGGTTGCATGATATATGCTCCCTATATCTAAGTGTTATGAAAGGCACTATTTCGAGAAGTAATAACACCAAATTTTAATAAAGTGCACATATTTTTGGCAGAAAACTCTTCCAAGTGCAGCACATATAAAATGATGGATTAGTTCTTATTGATTATCTGAATATCCGAATTAAGTGTATCTATTGTTGACCCTGTAAGACGTGCATATCACGTCCAGATCTGATACAATACATTTGCACCAAGAGTGCACTTAGCAAGCTGATTAACAAGCCCACGTGTAACAGCTTTTCTGTGTCAAGCACTATTCAAGATTATGATACATTTATCAACTAGAAATGTGATTAATTTTCCATTTAAGCTGTTAAAAGGACAGTGCTCAAGAGCAATTATAGATATCCCATAAACAATTCATGGATTCTGGAAATACAAAACTGAAATGGATGATTTTCTCGACGTACATAGTATGAAAACTGTTTGAGTGACTGTTTACAAGAATAATTCAATTCAGTTCCACAGCTCAGAATGCTGATTGGAGAAAAGGGAAATTTCGCCCTTCCATCCACTGAAGTCGAGTAAGAACTTTGAATTGAAAGTCTTTATTTGATTACCATCTGTATTTACTGTCAGCACACTGTCATATTGTGACTCAGCATGTACGATTTGTCAATTCTGTGTCAATATCATCATTGAACAATCAGTTATATCAGTTGAAATTCGTTTGGTATAATCAAAAATCCCCAAAATAATGTTCACGTACATAGAAAAATCTGCAATATCCGCCACATTGAAAGATAATGAATACACAAGTACATCGTCATGAATTACTTTCATGACACTAATCCGACAAGGACTCAATCTAACATACTTCTGAAGAGATGCTATATTATCCACACGAGGTCAACATGTATTCGACAAAAAAAAATATGATATATGGACTGTCACATTAATTTGCACATACTATGATCAGATACATTCACATACTGATCATCGGTTATCTCTATATACCAAAAACATTGAAGATTCTTGATATGACAGATCAAGAGCTTTTTAAGTACATACATGTATATCCACACAATAATATTTCCATCTTCAATAATATATTCCATCTTCCAGCAACTCGATTTGTTTCAATAATATTATGTTCCGTTAGAGGAATATGAAAACGAGAATACATACAGAGATACCGGTGGAATCACAACACCATATTCTAAAGTTATTCCTGAAACTATGTAACTCAATTCCCCACTAGGGTTTGGATTTACCGTACTTTCTCATACTGTATGTCATTGTCGTTGTTTGTCCATGTATGTAATGACATTCCAAGTAACTTCTCCCTTCTCCGCGAAAAGGAAAACTAGAAATCCATTCCTTTGACAATGTTGTTGCCACAATGGCACAGGACATATCATGTTAATCGCCATGTATATTGTATACTTGAAATGTAATCAGCAACGAGAAAAAGATCCAAAACACCGTTTGTAGAAACTTATATGATGTTTTTGTTCTCTTGCAGATGTATTGGTATAATGTCCAATATCGGAGCTTAATGCGAGCATGCACATCATATTTTGTTCAGATAGAAGTCCATTGCCATTATACCAAAATGGGGTTGTATGTCGCTAAATATTCTGCAATGTCTACAAATTTTCCACAAATGGTCGAAAGTATAAACTTTTTGTTGAAGGACTATGCAAGTTGCGAATCTCAGCTCAAGTCATATCCCTATACCCTCTGGACAATGCAATAGTGATTGAAATTATTATGAAGTGCCGTTGGTTGATTTCAAAATTAGAATGTTTTGTGCAAAAATGATCGTAAGCAGTTTGGTTATGCTTGTGATGTGGGTTTAAATATGAATGTTATGCTCCGAGTATGCATGACAGTGCATCTGCTTATCAGAAAATGACATCACGTCGACACCTGCATCAGTTCAAATTATAGACTGACAGACAACCTGAAAAGTATGTGGAATTTGGCTGGCAATCTGATAACTTGATGTCTAGAGGTCTACAGCGGCGGGCTTCTAGCCATGTCCATAATATAGCACAGAGGTAAACTTGCTTAATGATCAAGAGAATTGTTTCAACAATCATTCGGGCAAAAATTCCCTATTGATATCAATTCTATGGTAAGTGTGCAATTATGTATAATTTCACATTTTGGGAATTGTCAGAGACCACAAACTGATAAAGGGACCAGAAACGCTTAAATAAGATGTTACTTTTCGTGTAGTATTGCCTATATTATTGTCGCCGGGATATATTCAACAGTATTGAGACACGAGTGTATAACCTGACATGCGTCATACGGATATGTTAAACTGATTAATTGGTCTTGTCTTGTCCTATGCCATATTTATGGGAGGGCGATTTTAATTCATTACATCTTTATCAAGTCTAAAGGCTGGCCTGGTATCTCGTGGAACCATCCCACTTATTGGACATGTGTGTCAGCCCATATGATTAGCCATCCATCTGTCTAACTGTCTGCCTGTTAACAATTGGTATGAACATGATTACATGCATGTCGCTTTCAATGAAATACGTTGAAAGCAATTAGAAGGTCCATTTTGGGAAGCAGTCAGCCGTATTCCAATATCTGTCCTCTTTATAATATTGATATAATTGAAATATTCAACTTATGGTTTGTTAATGTGATAGTTCACAGTTTGCATTGTGCTTGCCAGGAAACCCCAGACAATTTTTGGATAGGTGACCTACTCTTCAAGTTCCTGTCGTCATCTGATGTTGATACCAACTGATAAATATAAGATATTAAGTTTGTGAACGCCATAACACACGAAGCTTCAGATGAAGTTTACAATTTTATGAAACGTACATGTACAATGTCATAATAATATAATGGCTGTTTCTGAGTGTTTCTGGTGTCTATCCAGAGCCTACAATACCTCAGGGAAGTATTTCAGTGCAGATAACGGACCAACTATCGGACTATGCTCAGCAGATTGCCCATGCAGGGATGTGAACCATTGTGTCATAAACTCCACAGGAGAACCAACTAAGTACACAAGTGCATCATGATTTGGCAATATATGGCACTAATCGGACCATTCAGGGACCTTACAGATCCCAAAGGTAGCGTCATTACTGACAGCAATGTGTCATTGATTGGCAAAGCTGTCTGACTAGTGTCAGCAACATACCCTTTGCATCATACCCTACAGACTTCTACATATTACGTGTGGGATAGTGACCCAGGCTGAGTGATTCACCCAGTTAGTAACCTCCCACGAGCGCAAAGCGGCAGGTTATTATCTGAAATAGTAACCTCTCGGAAGGTTAATATTTAATTTATTAACCTCCACACCGATTTCCTAACATGGATAATAACGTTTGAGAACGGGACACTCCCCAAAAAAACATACTGAATATAGTTGTCCCCTAAATATATGTTCGTCATAAACCATAAACAATTTTTTACTGTCTGACATTCTTTGTTCAGAACAAAAGGAATGTCATCTGTATTCACGTTTTGTCCCTGGCAGGTCATCATATGCAGGAACCCGATATCCAGTGTAATATGCTCATCTGTATGTATCATGGTGGAGCACCAAACAATACACCAATACATATACGAATTGAAAGTTTTATTTATCCCATATATTTTGGTCATACCATAGATAGAGCAAAACTCCAGTTGTTACTATAGAAACCATAACTTGTTCTTATATTCAATATAAATTGGTACAGTAAGTTGTCCTGATATGTGTAGTATATTGTACACTGTATAGGAAGTGTCCACTGACACTATAGAATGACTTTCTATGTCGCATGTTTATCCAGTTTATTGACATAGCTATATGCCATGACTTCAGGAAATAGTTTCAGTGCAGCAGAAGTTCACGCATAGGATCAATTGTGTCATTGAACCCACGGCAGAACCAGCTAAGTACTCATGATTTGGCCATACATGGCACTGATCTGACCATTTGGGAACCTCATGGACCACGAATGTAGCGTCATTACTGAGGAGCAATGTGCCATGCATTGCCAAGGGTGTCTGGGTAATGCCGACAACATACCATTAACAACCTACACACCTATACACGTGACATAAGAAGGGATAGTAACTTTTGTTGCTTTTGTTTTTCAATAATATCAGAAACCCATAAGAGGGGTATCTCTTATGGATTTCCAATAATATACATACAATTTTATTGTGACCTAATCGTATCTTTGTCATACATCTCAGTTTGGCTGCAAACCTAATATTTCAATATGTTTGTGGAATCACAAACATTCCCAAAATGGAAAGCGTTACAGCAACGAAACAACATTGTAAGAGTTATAGAATTGGCATTAGAACAAATGTGCAGTCACGGTGTAATTGAACAAGCACGCAATCCAATGAGCAAACCACATTGCTCTCAATGTAGCACATTTGAACATGTAGATATACATCAGATCCTCAAGTATTTCTGTCACTGCTTGTCTGAAAAAAAACTTTCCATCACATGTACGTGTCTGTGTTTTCACATGGTATGTCATGATAATATGTAGAAAACCCATCCAATTCAGCTCGTTCAACAGAATTTACTATATGTAGTAAAATGGAGGCAAGACAAACACATGATGAAATCCTAATGGTGCAGTGAGGAAAACATCTAATGATGATCAATGACACAACATCACAATGTTCTTGTGTGGACTAAATGGATTTAAACTTAATCATTGGACAGGCTCCCTACACCATTCATCTTGGTTCATTGCCCTATATATAAGTATAACATTAATTATCAACATGCAGATATATATAGATATATATATATATCTTTATGTACCAGATCCACATATTTTATTGTCACTGTGCGATTAAGGTAAACACCATTTAGTATTTTGATTTTTGTTTATTTCGTGTATTTTGAAATACTGCCTGGAATCAGAAATACGTGAGACCGTCGTAGGTGTTTCTGATAGAACTCATCTCTTATCATCCATTTTAGATCATGGAGACTGATCAAACACACGAGAGATCTTCAAAGTGCAGCGAGGACGTCTAATGTTGATGAATTGTTGACTTGAGGATTTAAACCTCGTCATTAGATGGCCCGTGACACCATTTATCTTGGTTCACTGGATCATCCAATTTGCCTTCGGTAACATTCAGAGAGTACAAGGTACGAAATTGTGTTATACAACTCAAGTTAAACATTTTCAGGGAAGATGTCATTGCGATTTGCATCTATTACAAGGCAACTATGGCAAAAGTTATATTGGGCAATGTTTATATTCAGAACAATTGCAAGGTGTGTTTTTTTCTAAGGAATATCGGAGTTATTAAACATGTGTATGATAACTGTAATGTGTAAACTTTATTCGTTTAGCTGTAATGCAGGTGAGCGTGTAGATCTGAACCTCTTAAGCTCAAAGTTGTTGGGATTTTTTAGGTGAAAGTCTACCTGGAATCAAAAGTACTTTGTAAATCTTTAGTCAAGATGTAATAGGCACGTCTTTTCATTTTGTCAAAATAAACGCTCTATTAAAATAATGTGGCGATTTTGCCCTAAGCACGCGGCAGGTGATTGTAAACATAAAAGCCATTTATGTGGCCTTTCTGTACTTGGCCTTGTTTTGACATGCTCCGTTCGAGCGTGCGTTGCCACGGCGACGTATTGTAATTTACGCTCCAGTAAACTATAACAATGGATCGATTTAACCTCGCGTGCGCCCTGCAGTTTCTGGTGTATTATATATACACTGGAAGCGACTCGTTCGAGGAGATTGTCCAAGATCGAGACTAGGACGCACACGAGGCTCGCCATGAGCTTTGTGTTCCCTGGGTCTGAGTAGTGGGCTCCTAGAGCCCTGGGGACGATTTCCGTGGGGAGGCCCGGGCTGGGAGAGACGAGTTGCTGACTCGGGGGCCTTCGGCCCTGTGGATCGCCAGCTCTCTCCCTTCCCGGGACATGTGACAGAGGTTCTGGCCAGCATGTCGGACTGTACGGGGTTCCGTCCCCGAGGCAGACCGCGGCTCGCCAGGCCCCGCCAGTTAACACCGTAGGGATGAACTAGTTTCTGAACGGTGTCCGTAGGCCTGGGAGTGTCGGGTGGGCTGTTACCTGGTTACCGTTAATGATGAAGTAGTTACCGTGTCCGCCGCGACCTCCGGTGAGCGGCCCTGCCGCGAGGATCCGGAATAGCGGATGCGCGTCCGCAAGGACTCGGATGAGAGAGGACTATCCTCGAGGATCCCGAAGAGCGGACGGTAGTCAATAACTTTACAATAATTAAGAAGTTATTGACAGAAACATGTTTTGATAGCTCCAATGTGCACAGGTGACTGTTTTTGTTTCATAAATAACACGGACATCTGAAAAATAGTCTGTTCACAATAAACCTTCCGATAATCGTCCGTGTGACTTTTACTTTGCGACTGATTCTGACTCAATAAGATTGCACCAGGAGTGCGCTTAGTGAGCTCATCAACAAGCCCGCGGTTAATAGCTTTTCTGCGTCAAGCACTATTCAAGAATGTTACGTAGTTATCAGGAGTGTGGTTTCTTCTTCACTTAAGTTGCTGAGAATACACTACCAAGCTAGGCTGTGGTTTAATCCGTATAACACTAATAAACGCAAACGCATTTGTGATAGATGAGCTGATTTATTGCGACATGGGAACAGATACACGTCTATCCTAACCGAAATCTCCCCATGAGTTGCTACAACATAACAATAGCACATGAAACTCAATTCCCCACTGGGGTTCGGGTCTTTCCTCCATCTTCCACACTTTCTTCTATAGTATTTAATTGTCAACGTTAGCCGGTGTTTGCAATTACATTCCGAGTAACTCATTCCGTCTCTCTGAATAGACAGATCTAGAAATCCATACCATCCACATTGTTGTTGCAACAATCTCAAAAACACATTAGTTCCATGTTACATATCGTGTAGACTCTACCTTCGAAATGTGATTCTGACCAAGAAAAACTGATTTGGAACACTGCTAGCAGAAACTGAAGGAAGCGCAGTAGGAACAATAGTGTTCTACCCACTGTGCTCATTATGACGCAGCTCTTACTGACGAAAAGAGTTCATCAGATTTTCAATGGTATTATATCAGTGTCGTGTTCTGATGATATTATCGTCTCATGTTTGTTTACGATTGCATGACCCATATGCCCTGATTGAACGTCCTGGATCCAGCTTCAGTTGGATACTTAATGTCATGTTGAAACATGAGATCAGAAATTGCTCTCATTGGCATCATTTCTTTTGAACAAACTGATTAGGAAACCTGGGATATTCGTGGAAATTAGCTGGAAATCCGCCTGCATTATAATACAGACCTGTTCCTCATTGAACAGCTGAAATAACTAACAAATAACTAGAATACTCTTACCACAACAATCAACTCCACAAGTAATCTCGCAAGTACATAATATCATCCATTATTTTTTGTGACACCTGTGCAAGATTATATATTCAATACATTCTCATTTTTTCGATTAAATTTTGAGATTTATTCCCATCCAGAGCTGTGTCCTTTTATCTCATTTTAAGGGAATTTTTTTAACGGAAACATATGGAACTTTATGCCATTTGGGGGACTGTAAATATATGCGCTGTACATAAGGTGTCTGTTACCTTAATAAAATGGTATCATCTGGCGTGTCCATCAAGATTATAGACACTGTAATTGGCGCAAGGGATTTAGTTCTCAGTAGAGTTAACGGACTAACAACCCAACGGTGTTTACGGAATGTCTGAGCATTCGTGACATCAAAACCACGATACAGCCCGCTAAGTACGAAAGTACATCGTGAGTTGGCCATACATGGCATTGAACCGTACATTCAAATACCTAATATAGCACAGAAGTAGTATCATTTTCTAGAGTCAAAAACATGTACAATTCCAATGGACCATACATTCGGTTGTCAACTACTGGTGTGTTTTTGTCATGATATCCATCATAAAACCTTAAAGTCTGACTGCAAATGGACAACAAGACAGCAGGAAAATAGCATTCTCTTGATAGTAGTGTCATGAGGTATTGTACCATTCAGAAACGTCAGTTGAATCGATTGAATATTCTTCAAACAGAACACTGATTTAATGCTGCTATTATAAAAACAGACAAAATCATCAAAGCGATTCGACAAGGGAGAAGCTGACATCCACAGGGATATTAATCAAACACATCATGGTTCAAAGTAGCAGACACTTGCATGTATATTGCTTACTGTATACCGTTCTCAAACAAGTATGTATCATAACAAATATGTGTGCATTGTTGTCAGTTGCTGCTTGTTTTGGAAAAAAATGCCCCAAGAACATTTGGATCTGTGCATAGTTGCTTGAATATTCCGTTCAACAGAGTAATAACGTGCAAAGAACACAAACTCGTGATAAAATTCCCAACGTTCAGCAATGCCACATTGCCATCATTATATAATGATGACAAATGGAACACCAACCCAATATACTTGTATGGACTGAATGAATTTAAACCTCGTTATTGAATTAGTCAGTGACACCATTTATCTCAGTTCACTTGATTATCTCGTCTTTTTTTAAGCTCATGATTCAATACAATTGTGGTATATACGCTCGTACAACACTGGTGGCTGGTGCTATACAACATACACCCCTTCCATAAATTACCGCGTTGCACATGGGCAATATTTATATGTATTCTCTGAATTTGAAACACCTCGACCTACGAATCATTGGGTTTGCATTATAACGTAAATTCTGTGATAGAACCTACTTCTGTATCAGCCTCTGTCTAGCATACGTATATTCTGGAAAATAGTTTACAATAACTGGAAATCTAACTACTTCATACTCTTGTGTCCACAATGTATCATTGATAGTTAGTATCAGTAAACAGCTGAAAAGGACTACAAACAAAGATTCAACAATATAGCTCAGCACTTGCACTTCTATATCCCATGTATGAGGTTGCATGATATATTGCTCCCTATATCCAGGTGTTATGAAAAGCACTATTTTGAGAGGTTATAGCACCAAACATAATAAAGTGCACATATTATTGGCAGAAAACTCGTTCAAGGGCAGCACATATAAAATGATGGATTAGTTCTTATTGATTATCTAGATATCCGAATTAAGTGTTGTCTATTGTTGACGCTGTAAGACGTGCATATCACGTTCAAATTGACACAACGAGATTGCACCAAGAGAGCACTTAGCAAGCTCATTAACAAGCCCACAGTTAACAGCTTTTCTGTGTCAAGCTCTATTCAAGTTTGTGACAAATTTATCAACTAAAAGTGTGAATAATTTTCCATTTAAGCTGTTAAAAGGACAGTGCTCAAGAGCAATTATAGATATCACATAAATAATTCATGGATTCAGGAAACACAAAACTGAAATGGATGATTTTCTCTACGTACATAGTATGAAAACTGTTTGAGTGACTGTTTACAAGAATAATTCAATTCAGTTCCACAGCTCAGAATGCTGATCGGGGAAAAGGGAACTTTCGCCCTTTCATCTACTGAAGTCGAGTAAGAATTTCGAATTGAAAGTCTTTATTTGACTATCATCTGTAGTCACTGTCAGCACACTGGCATATTGTGACTCAGCATGTACGATTTGTCAATTCTGGGTCAATATCATCATTGAACAATCAGTTATATCAGTTGAAATTCGTTTGGTATACTCAAAAATCCCCGAAATAATGTTCACAGACGTAGCAAAATCTGCAATATCCGCCACATTGAAAGATACTGAATACCCAAGTACATCGTCATGAATTAATTTCATGACACTAATCCGACAAGGACTCAATCTAACATACTTCTGAAGATATGCTATATTATCATCGGATTGCTGAAAATGCGCGATCCTGATTTGTCGATTCCCCGACAATACCACGCCGTATTTGTAGAGCTGTGAAACAACCCCACGATACTTTCTGTATCGTGGGCTTCACGCGGGTAATACGGAATGACGTTTTGGAGAGTTCCATATAATCCAATGATAAAATCGTTACCATGGACTTCAGACCCCAATACGGCATGATATCTGCCTTCAGTCAGCATATCCCACTCGGCCTGCGGCCTCGTGGTATATGGTGACTTCAGGCAGATATCACGCCGTATTGGGGTCTGAAGCCCATGATAACTTATATTATCCACACGAGGTCAACATGTATTTGACAAAAAAAATATCATGATATATGGACTGTCACATTAATTTCCACATACTATGACTTTTACTTGGTTACTCAACCATTCTTCTCGACATATCTGCACTGATCATCGGTTATCTCTAGATACCAAAATCATTGAAGATTCTTGATATGACAGATCAAGAGCTTTTTAAGTACATACATGTATATCCACACGATAATATCTCCATCTTCAATAATATATTCCATATTTCGAGTAACTCGATTTGTTTTCAATAATATTATGTTCCATTGAAGGAATATGAAAACGAGAATACCTACAGAGATTCCGGTGGAATCACAACACCGCATTCTAGCGTTCTTCCTGAAACTAGGTAACTCAATTCCCCACCAGGGTTTGGATTTTCCGTACTTTCTTCAACTGTATAACATTTTCGTTGATTGTCGATGAATGTTATGACATTCCAAGAAACTTCTCCCTTCTTCGCGGAGAGGAAGACTGGAAATCCATTCCTTTGACAATGTTGTTGTCACAATGGCACAGGACGTATCATGTTAAACATCATGTATATTGTATACTTTAAATGTAATCAGTAACGAGAAAAAGATCTAGAACACCGTTTGTAGAAACTTATATAATTACATTTGTTCTCTTGCACATATGTTGGTATAATATCCAACATCAGATGCACAATGTGAGCATGCATACCATATTCTGTTGAGATGGAAGTTTATTGCCATTATACCAAAATGCGGTTGTACGTCGCTAAATATTCTACAATGTCTACAAATATTCTACAAATGATCGAAAGTATAAACTTTTTGTTGACGCATTATGCAAATTGTCCATTTTATGTTATGTCCATTTTATGTTATGTTTACCAGACCTGTTTATTTCAACTTTTTGAAAGTCGGTTGACAGATATCAATAACTGGTTTGGTTTATCTTCAGATGGTTCTCTGTCGGGACACTTAATTTTGATGAAATATTGTTATATTATTATTGCCGGGCTATAACAACAGAATTGAGACACGGGTGTATCACCTGACATGCGTCACACGGATATGTTAAACTGATTAATTGGTCTTGTCTTGTCCTATGCCATATTTATGGGAGAGCAATTTTAATTCATTACATCCTTATCAAGTCTGAAGATTGGCCTGGTGTTGCGTGGAACCAACCCACCTATTGGACATGTGTGTCAGCCCATATGTTTAGCCATCCAACTGTCTGACTGTCTGCCTGTTACCAATTGGCATGAACATGATGTCGATTTCAATGAAATACGTTGAAAGCAAAAAGACGGTCCATTATGGGAAGCAGTCGACCGTATTGCAATATCTGTCCTCTTTATATTATGGGTACAAGGCTTGTTAATTTGATAGTTTACAGCTTGCATTGTGCTTGCTAAGAATTCGGAGGATGGGTGACCTACTTTATAAGCTCCTGTCGTCATCCCATATTGAAACCAAAGATATTAAGTTTGTGAACGCGACAACACACGAAGTTTCAGATGAGGCAAACAATTTTATGAAACGTACATGTACAATGTCATAATAATATAACGGCTGTTCCTGGGTGTTTCTGGTGTCTATCAAGAGCTTGCAATACCTCAGGGAAGAATTTCAGTGCAGATAATGGACCAACTATCGGACTATGCTCAGCAGATTGCCCATGCAGGGATGTGAACCATTGTGTCATAAACTCCACAGAAGAACCTAGTAAGTACACAAGTGCATCATGATTTGGCAATATATGGCTCTAATCGGACCATTCAGGGACCTTATATATCCCAGAGGTAGCGTCATTACTGACGACAATGTGTCATTGATTGGCAAAGCTGTCTGGCTAGTGTCAGCAACATACCCTTTGCATTATACACCTACATACTTCTACATGTGACGTAAAAGAGGGAATATTGAACATATGTGTCCTCTAAATATATGTTCGTCATAAACCATAGACATGTACAATACTTCCTCAAGTATTTTTGTCAGACATTCTTTTCTCATTCTTTGCTCTTTGCTCTTTGCTAACGGAATGCCATCTGTGTTCACGTTTCGTCCCTGGCAGGTCATGATATGCAGGAACTCAATATCCGGTGTAATGTGCTTAACAGTGTGATGGCGCACCAAACAAATGATGAAATTATCATGGGGCAATATAATCGACATGTATTTTTCTTGATAAACTGGATTTAAACCTCGTCAGTGGATCAGCCCCTGACACAATTTATCTCAATTCACTGGATTATGTCATCCTGCCTCTCAGAGATATTAAGTCAGTGCAAAGCAATACAACTTTGGTCAAAGGTTGTATGTTCAATCATGGATAGTTGAGACATGGCATTGCAGTTTGTCATTAAAAGACAGCGGGATCATTTGTGCAATATTACTGAGATCGTTTTAATGATTGCCGCTCAGTCCATAATATTGTCCAATGGATGTGGTTACTTACACTCATTGCAATGAGCAGCATAAATGATCCTGAATTTGAACTCCCTAAGCTCAAGGTTAATTGAGACAGTAATGTGGAGTATAATTCGGAATGGAAATTGCTTTGTTATCAGTGTCTAGACAGACAGAAGTGAGGTAGAGAATGGCAGATGAGGAATTCAACAGCTTGATACATTCTGAGATGTACAAATATTGTTATGTTTATTTGCATAACAATTCAGTGAGTAGAATACATAATATTCAACAACAAACCTCAAGACGTCGTCATATATCTAAAAAAAATAAGCAACATCTCCATGATAAGACATGAAGAATATGCCAAATGACACGATACAGGTGGCAAATACAAAAAGAATGTGAAACGCTCCAAAACGTGCTTCTGATGATTAGGTTCCTCCTGCATGTATGCCACATATGTCAAGAAGTGATCAATTGACCGAGATAATCCAAAGGAGCCTGGAACTGATATGACTTGAGATGTATCTCTCTACAATAGATTCACATATCATGTAATTTTGACATGACAAGAGTGTACCAAAAATACACTGATCAAGCTCATCAACAGCAGCATGGTTAGAAGCTTTTTTGTCAATAAAGCACTATTTAAGATGAACCATTTATCTGAACTGAGATAATGTGTTCATTAATGCTCTTGAAGAGACAGTGCTCCAGCTGAATTGTAATTATATTCACAACAGGAAAATGCAAAATGAAATTGAAATGAATAAACCCATCACGGTTCATGACATATTGTTGACAAAATTATCATATTTTACTGCTGAATCTGCTGATCAGAAGAAAGGATAATTTCGTTCTCATGTCTACTGGTGATAAGTTATCAATACGAATTGAAAGTTTTATATGATTATTTTTCGCAGTTACTGCCAGTGTTCAGCAGCTAAATTAGATTTGGTGACTCAACAGATTGTCATAGATTTGACCTACATTGTTCACCTTATCAA
The DNA here is from genome assembly GCA_949152475.1 of Terebella lapidaria. Taxonomy (NCBI): domain Eukaryota; kingdom Metazoa; phylum Annelida; class Polychaeta; order Terebellida; family Terebellidae; genus Terebella; species Terebella lapidaria. The sequence continues at coordinate 22,212,084 of OX424567.1, forward strand.
TGCTGATTCAAGAGTTTAAAGAGAACTCATCTGCACTTAGTTGAGATTGCTTTGATATCATGTGATAATATAACGTTGTTTCCGATACAGTCTAAACTTGATACGATCTGTGAGAAACATGAGGTATATGAATAAATCACATGTATACCAAGGCAATTAAGTCTACTGTGTATTCATGTGTTTCTTAAGGCAACCATAACGTATTATTTTCAACAGAAATGGGTACAGTAGTTTGTCCTGATATGTGTAGTATACTTGTACACTGTATAGGAAGTGTCCACAGACACTATAAGATGGCTTTCTATGTCGCATGTTTATCCAGTTTATTGACATAGCTACATGAGATGGCTTCAGGAAATAGTTTCAGTGCAGGAAACGGACTGAAGTTCACGCATAGGATCCATTGTGTCATATCACCCACGGAAGAGCCAGCTAAGTACACATGAGTATCATGATTTGGTCATATGATACTAATCTGACCATTTAGGGACCTCATGGACCACACAGGTAGCGTCATTAATGAGGGTCAATGTGCCATTCATTGCCAAAGTTGTCTAGGTAGTGGCCGCATCGTACACTTAGCAACCTTAACTGAAAATGTCTAATGTCTGACAGTTCAATATATAGTAACAATTTTAAGTAACAATTTTATAAAACACATACAATTGGCATTAAACATATGTGCTCTCGTGCTGTAATTTACCAAGCACACCATTGCAAAGTATGAGCGATTCCAAATCCAATGCGAAGTATGAGCGAACCACATTGTTTTCAACTTAGTACCTTGAAACATGTAGGAATGTATATCAGATCTTAAAGTATCTCTGTCACTCAATGTCTGAAAAAATGACGTCTTACTATCAGTTATCTGTGTTTTTACGCGATATGTAGAAAACCCAATATCCAATTTAGCTCGTTCAACAGCATGTACTAGTGTAGTGGAGGGAGAGGAAACACTTGGGCTTAGCATCACGGTGCAGTGATGACAACATCTAATAATGATGGATGACACATCACAATGTATTTTGCTTTGACTAAATGGATTTAAACCTCATCAATGGAGCAGCCCCTGACACCAGTTATCTTGGTTCATTGTATTAGGTTAACTTGCCCTTCAGAGACATTCACAGAGTCTTGCTTTGAAACTGTTTAGTACAACACTGGTTGAGCGCTATATTCAAGCAACAGCGAACAGAGATATATGTCATTGCAGTTTGAAACCTTTCTAATACATCGAGACCTTCTGGGAAATATATTGCTGAGATATATAGTGTTAACGATTGCCCAATAGATGTTGCTACTCACGATGATTGCAATGAGCAGTATACGTGGTCCTGAATTTGAGCTCCCTAAGCTCAAGATTAATTGAGACAGTAATGTGAAGTATAATTCGGAATGGAAATTGCTTTGTTATCGGTGTCTAGACAGACAGAAAGGGGGCTGGGGTACACAATGGTAGAAGGGAAATTCGACAACTTGATATATTCTGAGGTATACAAATATCATAATGTTTATTTGCATGACAAATCAGTGAGTGGAATACATAATATTCAACAACAAAGCCCAACACGTCGTCATATATCAAAACATACGCCACGTCTTCATAATAAGGCATGAAGAAGTATACTATAATGAAACGATACAGTGAGCAAATACAGAAACAACGTGAAATGGTCCAAGAAAGTTTTTGATGCACGTAACGAGTTTTAGCATCTCGAGGGTACATTTTGGCTCCTTCACTTACACTGCATGAAATGATCAATTGACCGAGATTCTCAAAGGAGTCTGGAAATGATATGCATTGTGCTGTATCTCCCTACAATAGATTCACAATATTCCCACATACCGAGAGTGTACTGAAAGTGCACCTATCAAGCTCATTAACAAAGGCACGGTTGAAAGCTTTTTTTAAATAACTTGTTCATTGAGACTCCTGAAGAAACAGTACTCCAGCTGCATTATAATTATACTAATTGAAAAATGACCCATAATCACAACAGGAAAATGCAAAATGTAATTGAAATGAATACTTCCGTCAAGGTTCATATGATACGGTTTTGTTGAAGGGGCACGGAAATCATCATATTCCACTGCTAAATTTGCTGATCAGAGGACAGTTGGTGTCAACTTAATAAATACGAATTGAAATTTATATATGGTATTTTTCACGATTACTGTCAAGTATCAGCATCTAAATGAGATTTGATGACACAATAGAATACCATCGATTTGACCTCCATTGTTTTTTTGTCAATGCTGATTCAAGGGTTTGGAGAAAATGTAAGTGTCAATCTATTACCACCAATACAGTCAGATTTTGATGAACAGATTTTGATTTTGATGAACAGATTTTGATAAAAAGATTTTGATGAACAGATTTTGAGAACTGATATGCACTTAGTTTAGATTGTTTTGGTATCATGCAATGACGTTGTCTGCGACAATGTTATACATTATATCTCTCCAGTCCAAAATTGATATAAATTTTGTGAAACATTGAGTATATTAATAAATTACATATATACCATAGCAAAATATTCCATATTAATATATTTTTGGGTTAAAGATTGCATCTAGATCTGCCATACTCTAGTCTGGGTAGATGTTATGGTATTTATGTGATTTCTGAAATCAAAAACGTTTATGGAGTGTTATAACTTTTCAATCATATTGCCTAATCCATCTATTTAATCCGTCAATTATTTCAAACGCCCTTCTCCATATTAATGGGTGACATTGATCTGGTCCACACAAATGTTGATCCCATTCCAATGAAATCCCAATCCAGTGGTTTGTGAACATTAACAATCAAGAAAGAACTTGACGCAAATCCATCAAATGTATGTACAATCTATTATCGTCTATCAAAGGAATTGATGACAGCAAATAAAAGAGCCTAACATAAAATATTTCCGTCATACCAAATATAGAGCAGAACACCATTTGCTGAGATATGGAACCATAATTATTGGCTATATTCAATAAAAATTAATAAAGTAGGTTTGTCATAATATGTAAGCATATTCGTACACTACGAATGGAGTGTGCGCTGACCCTATAAAATGAATTTCTAATTTGCATATTCATCAAGCTTATTGACAGAGCTATATGAAATGGCTTCAGAAAATAGTTTCAGTGCTGGAAACGAACTGTGCCCAGCAGAAAATCACGTATATGAGCCATTGTGTCATAAGTCCTACGGAAGAGCCTACTAAGTACATAATTGCATCATGATTTGGCAATGTATGGCACTAATCTGACCATTTAGGGACCTCATTGACCACAAAGGTAGCGCCATTATTGAGGAGCAATATGCCATTCATTGCCAAGGGTGACATGAGAAGGGACAGTAACTTTCGTTGGTTTTATGGTTCAAAAATATTGATACCAATTTCTTGTGACTTGGTCATATTTTTGTCATCAATCTCGTTATCATTAAAACATCTCAGTTTGACTGCAAGCAACTCATCTAATATTTCAATATCTTTACAGGATCGATCACAAACATTTCCAAAATGAAGACCGTTACAGCAAGGAAAGAACATTTTAAACTTTATTGAATTGGCATTGGAACAAAATTTGATGTGCAGTCATGGTTAATTTACCAAGCACGCATTCCATTGTATAAGGAGTGAACCACATTGCTCTCGATGTAGCACATTTAAACATGTAGATATACATCAGATCCTGAAGTTTTTCTGTCACCGGATGTCTAAACAAAAACTCAACAACTCACTATCACATGTATACGTGTCTGTGTTTTCACATGGTAGGTCATAATATTATATCGAAATCACAATATCCAATTTAGCTCGTTCAACAGAATGTACTAGGTCTACATTTAGTATAATGGAGACAAAGTAAGCACATGATGAAATCCTCACAGTGCAGCGAGGAGAACATCTAATGATGATGAATGACACATTATCACGATATTATTGTGTTGACTAAATGGATTTAAACCTCTTTAGTGGACCAGCTCCTGACACCATTTATCTTGGTTCATTGTATTAGGTTAACTTGCCTTTCAGAGACATTGCTGATTTGCTGATTTGAAATTGTGTTATCTACACTGGTTGAGGACTGTATGTTCAAGCGACAGAAATCTGAGACATGCCATTACAGTTTGCTGCTGTTGCAAAGCAGTGGGACCTTCTGTGAAATATATTGCTGAAGATATACTGATGATAATCTCCCCATGGATGTAGTTACTTACGATGATTGCAATGAGCAGTATATATGTGGTCCTGAATTTGAACTTCCTAAGCTCAAGGTTAATTGGGACTGTAATGTGAAGTGTAATTCCGAATGGAAATTGGTTTGTTATCGGCACCTACAGTGCATACAGACAGAAAGTGATGTACATAATGGCAGAAGGGGTTTTTGACAACTTGATATATTCTGAGATGTATTGATTGTATTTGCATAGCAACTCAATCAGTAGAATACATAATATCCAAATCAAAGCTCAACACGTCATCATATATCAAAACATCAGCAACATCTTCATAATAGCACATGAAAATTATACCATGATGAAACGATACAGTGTGCAAATACAAATACAATGTGCAGGGTATCAGCGTATGACAGTTCAACATGTAGATGCATGGTAACTAAGATTATTGTCTGTCACATACTCAAGCAATACTTGAGCTTACATCAAATCATATACGTATCGAATAATGAATAATGAATAATAAATGCATACGGTATCCCTGAGGTGACGCGTGGTACCGTAAGCTTAGAATGATGAATTTGTCTCGTCTCCCGGTCAGATATATAATTACCAGGGAAGAGGTGCATATTGTTTGCATTAGATGCAGTATCAGTGAGTGTCACTAACAGCCAATTCCCTCACCACCTTTTTGTGCTGCAGTACTTAACGGGTGATTCAAGTTCAAAGGTTCAATATTCCAGAAATAAAGTTAAGTATATCCACTGTATATTCACTGTATATCATGTATATCTAGCATACGGATGTTCGAATGACTATAATAAAAAATATTAGTACATGTACATCGTGGAAATGAAATCCAGAATGTACAAAATGTTATTAGCGTTTGAGTTGGCAACAAACATGTACCGGTCACTGTCGTAACCTATTCATCCATTCCATGCTCGGTGCTAATGTGTAGGCCTACACAGGTGCGTCATGGGTTAGGCTATATTATATATTACCACTGGTCCATTTTGTTCGGAAATGTAGCGTGCTTGATGATTGGCAATCTATCGTCCATCTGCAGAATTTTATTTGGAATCTGGTACAATGCGAATCCTCGAGATAGCTCACATCCATCATCGTCATGTTTCTGACAAACTGAAACAACACAGATGGAGTGTCATATTTTTCATCCGTATTGCGTCTTTACTCGTTTCAATCCATCAATTATTGCCGCCACCAATCTTTACATTTAATGGTGGCAAGTCATCTGAGCGTATTAATGGTTACCTCCAGATACTCAGATATTCAAAGATTCATTAGGATGTTCTTGATGAAAATGACAGGGGCGGATCCAGGATTTTTGAATAGGGGGGGTGCTCATCTTAACTGTACGTAAGCTTGAAATTATGTGAGCGAGCGTAGCGAGGGAAGCCTTATGCGGTCTGGGGGTTGGGGGGGGGGGGCGCCGTAAGCCCCCCGAGAAATTTTTGGAATTTAGTGTCTCTGAGATGGTTTCTAAGGTGTATTTTACAACTGTACCTTGTGAAATCAATAAGGGAAATTTTTGGAATTTAGTGTCTCTGAGATGGTTTCTAAGGTGTATTTTACAACTGTACCTTGTGAAATCAATAAGTAGAATTTTACTTTAGAAGTCTGCTTAGTTCTGTTGAAAATGAAGGATAGATTTTCAAAGAAAGGAAGGTCTAATAGTCCTACCATTCTAAGACTGTTCTAAGGTTATTATGCACCAGACATGGTGATGATCAATCGTTTAATATTAAAGATGAGATATAATTATCTTCAAAGTTATGCCGACATCCAGAGTTATATCCAGAGTTATACAGAACTCGGTCAGAAACAAACAAATAAATAAAATAAAATATCCCGTGTGTATATTCAATGACAATTTCAGTATAAAGTCAAGTGTGTCTGACTAGATTATTATTGGAGGGATTGCGGCGGGGTTGGCAAGCTGGTTAGAGGAGTCCAGCGACCGAGCGAAGTAAGGTGGATAGGTGGTAGCCTGCACGGCGTGGGGTATGGGGCCCGCTCAAGGGCCCCAGAAGCCGGAGCTTTTTTCATGTTCTGTGGTTGATTCTGAGATCTCTCTGGCTCTGATTGAGTATTTTTCATTCCACACATGCATATAAATATTGCTGGTATTTAAATGTATTTATCCCAAAACTATTCATTGCCACTTTACATATTATATGTCATAGAACTTAATCAGCCAAATTTAGCATTCTTGTTTGTAACGTAAACTTGAAAGTACATCTCGAGATAGTAGGGATTATATAGGAAATATGCACAGTTCGACAACAGATACTCAGAAAATTGCCGTTAATCGTGCATGAAAACAGTGGATAGAGAATGATCGGCCTGCCTACATTGCCGGTTGCCACAGTATCTAGACAAATATCAATGACGTCATGAGACTGTGTGTAGAACTCGCCCTCAATTCGGGCCGCTTTGAGGAAAAAATTGATGCGAGATTGACTGGCCCGAGTTTGAATCTTGATTTGGCAACTCAATTTAGGCACGTAATACACATTTTCAGACCCAAATTTTTACGATTTCTCATTCTATAGACAAAACAGAGCTTTAAAACTATTATCACTTTTAGAATTGACAAAATTTATTCATTCTGCGATAGCTTTATTTTGTCTATAGAATAAGAAATTGTACAAATTTGGGTCTGAAAATTTGTATTAGGCCTACGTGCCCAAATTATGTTTCCAAATCAAGATTCAAATTCGGGCGAATCATTTTTTTCCTCAAAGCGGCCCGCCATGTGGGCGAGTTCTATACACAGTCTGATGACGTCATTGGTATTTGCCTAGATACTGTGGTAACCGGCAATGTAGACAGGCTTATCATTCTCTATTCACTGTTTTCATGCAAGATTTTCTGAGTATCAGTTGTCGAACTGTGCATATTTCCTATATATTCCGGACTATCCCGAGATGTACTCTCAAGTTTGTATGACAAACAACAATGCTAAATTTGGCACATTTTAAGAATTAATTCCAAATTTAATGACAATCAATTGCATAATTATTGACCAACGAATGTTAGGCCTATGTAACGCTGTAATGCACCTTAACATATTTCTGGGTCACAGATTTTTTTGTTGAAATTATATCCTGCCCCCCTCCCCCTCGGTCAAAAATATCAAACGAGGAAAATTACACTTATATTTCCTTACATATAGGTGCATACCCAAATTTCCTATAGCTTCTTGCTCTCTCTTTTTTCTTTTTTTTTCTCTTTTTTCACGGCCCAATAGGGGGGGGGGTGCGCGCCGGGTGCACCCCCCCCCCCTAAATCCGCCAGTGAATGAGTACAAACAATGAACGGCAGAAAAATAACTTAATTTTATATACCAGTTGTCATTGTGAAGGTTATACTTGTACTTAAGACTACAATAAATTCCCCCGGGATCTTTGCCAGTTGATATGAATTACAATTGAATATCCTCACATCTGATCACATGCAGTACGCCTAGGGGAATTATGCAATCACACACAATGCTTTCCTCTTTCCAATTGATGATCACTGACAGTAACAGTAAGTTTCGTAAATGAATATTTGCCATGCATACTAGTATTCGGTCACAGATATTGCAAATGAAAACTCTAGATTATGCTGTAATCAGACCACTTTATCCATAGCTTATTATCCCAAGGTTATCCCAATGCCCTCCTAAACAGAAACAACAATACGTGTGACTCAATGCAATCGGGATCCTTATCTGATTCCCAAATCCGATTTCTCCTATTGTATGTGGTTGTCATTGTAACCCGGCCGATGTAATAACATTACGAGTAACTCTGTCCTTCTTTGTTACAGAGGTAGGTGTAGAAAATTCATCATTATGTTATTCATTCCATTGACAATGTCGTTACAATGAAATCACGAAAGAGTATGTTTCATGGTACAGATATGCCTACATGTATTACATACATACATAAATATTTCCGAAAGGCAACCCGCTCAATTTATGGTGCGCACATATCTGTTGTGTTTACCAGAGATTACATTCTCGATCCTATCATGCTGCTAAATTTATATATGTATTCCTACTTCTAAATATTCCACAAAATTTCGTTGGTGAAGACACACAAATGCGTTCAGTTGTGAGTAAAAAGCGTTCCGTATAGCTGCATTTCGGGAGTGTATATGCCTTCACAGTTCACACACACAAAATGTTCAACGTATTCAGTGCGGCAGAATACTTGCAAAAAGCCCAATGTCATCAGGTTACGCGGGTGTTCATAATTTAAGCACAGTTGCCCGGAATATTGTATTGATTTTTCATTTAAAATCTAAATAATGTAAAATAGATTATCGATATAATCTTTATCTTTCATATCGCAGAACACATTGAGACAAACACGCTGGTATTTACTGTCATAGGATATGACTATCTTTATTCGTTAACAAGATATTCGTGGGCAATTTTGGATATATTTTGACCACGATATACTGCCTCATCAACTATTCATTTATTATTCGCGATCAGATCATGTCAGTAGGTTATACATTAGGATAGAGTTTTGACATATATTCTCATGATATCACAAAATATGTTTTCAAGAGATATGGCTATAAAAAATATGCATTGTTCCTGTGAAGTAAGATAACAACCTACAAAATTGGGTTGAAATTTCAGTGTTTTTATTAGATCATTCAATGGAAACAATTTATATTACTCACATGTATAAAAGTAATTTACATTAAGAGTAAATTATCATGGTTGTATTTTTTATTCATGGGCTAGATCAAAGTACATTTAATTGTTACCATGATGGCCAACACAGGTGAATGAATATTAATAAGGTTTCATGTTGAACATAAATGATATTAGATTTAGTTCGATTTCGAGATCTTTGTTCACGTTATTGACTTGTAACTTTTCTTGTTATGACATATTGAATGTTCAATAATTATGATACTCAATTAGACCTTGATTGATATAAAGATATGCATCAAAAATCATAAAGAACTGGCGGATATTACATGTATCTTGTATGTCTTCTCAAACTAACATCCTTGATGAGAAATTGAAAACCATACTGGCTCAGTTCTTTTCATAAATGCATTTCACCATATGGAGATTATAATATGGTCATTCATACAGGTGTCCGAGTTTTTGACAGATGATATTGGTGTCAATTTTGTGATGCAACAGAAGCAGGAGGATACTAAATATTAAGTCTATTTTCGCTTCCAGTAAGTCCATTTCACATTCTATTCGTCTGGTTTTTTTTGGCAAATTACTAGTATTGCATAACTGTGTTATGTATCAACATTGTATCAAATGCACGCCAAGATGATAATATGTTTGTTAAACTGAATATATGTATGTGAGATGAAAATAAATTGAATTGAGTGATGTACAATGCATGATGAAACGATACTATCGGAAAATGTTTCGCAGGCCTACGTACGTTAGGCCCTAATTTGTATTGAATGTGTTTTGCCCTTAAAGTTTCATCATGTGTGTGTGTTTTTTTGTCACTTTTTGAACGAATACAATGTCAGAAAAAATAATTGCCTAAGAGTTATTGTATTTAGTGAAATATTTCATTTGTGTGAAATGTCGAGAAATAGTTGCAGATGTGCATGCACCTGTCAATGTAAATGTGCATTTAACACATTTCGTTGTGCGTTTCATTTCCAGTTCACCCACAACTAGATCTACTCCAACGGTTTCATTTCACTGGTTCACAGATTGATTCTAAACGAGCAGTTGATTTAATAACAACGACGTCTACCTAATATACACTTTTGCTTGAAAGTGTGGCCTATGGGTATTTCTGTGATACCCCCTGTCCGGGTCCTTCACTTGCAAGTCTGCTGCAATCCGGGTTTCGAGTATCGACCATCTTTTGTGACAAACCGGAAAGCAGACATTATTATTCAGGCGGCTTGGGTCATATTTGTTCGCGGAAAATACGCAGAGAAATGGATGTTTTACCGGGTTTAGCAGGTAAATATCGATCCCCGATTAATGCCTGATCCATATAGCAACATTTACTAGCCTTATTATTGCCTTGTAGACGTTATTTCTCGTGTTGTGAGAGCACAAAATCGAGCCGGTCACTGACATGAAATTCTGAATCTGATCAGGCTGGGGCCTGCCCTGTGCACAGTCACACACAGAGACAGTACACTCTGCGACTTGCCAGTGCCATAGCCGTGTTGATGCTCACCCATACTCAGGTGACAACGCCTTATGCTGCGTTCTATTCACACTGTGCAAATAGTGTGCACAGGTTTCCGCGGAATATTTGTGACAAAATTAGAACTTACCATTTGAACGACTTCGCTGTGGCAGTGAGCGTAATTCAGGCACTTCTATCACATGCACAAATAGCAAAATACATGGGGATACACAATGAAATGTTCTCTTGAATCGCCTTTACTGAGTTGCGCATGCGCAGTCAAGGTTTACAAGCGTTGCAACTGATTTAAACCACACCAACGAATGTGTGTTTCCTCATTTGTGTGACCTGCGCATGCGCAGTCGAGTTGCATCTGCGTGCACGAGACATGGTTTGTTTGCGCAATTAACATGCGCATCGGACCTATGGGAACAGGGTAAAATATAATTTATGCGCAGTAAATCTAGGCCGGGTCAGGAGGTAAAAACACACACGTTGATGTTTGAATCGTGAAAATCCGTTCGATACAACTGGAGTTATGACCTCGAAAGTAATTTCCAAGATGGCTGGACATCCCTAGAAGCTATTCAGCTTCGTTTGCATTGGTGTCAATCGAAAGTCTTCTGAATTTTGTTGGGGTAACGGTGATTTTTTCTCCGGTGTATCACACCTTCAGCTTTGTTTTGGTATAGTGCTTACCCGGTTCCGGATAGAACTGTGGAGGGCCGCGTCATGTTTTCAGTTGGCAAGTGACATCTCGTATATGAATGAAGGAAAAATGGTTATTATTTACAGTATTTTCCTTTTTATTTTGATATTATGCTTTAAAATTCATACCTTCATGCATCTTGGACCAAATTACAAGTAATAATTTTAATGTATGGATGAAATATGCATGTTTTTCATATGACAATTGACCTCATGTAATATGACAATCTCGTGAATTTTATCCAAATCTCGCGCGGTTTGCTCATTCAATGGGAGGCAATGCACAACGTTTCATTGTGGGATATAATATCGGGGGATTTTATTTGCCATCAAATGGAAATTTTGCAATGTTTAGGACCTAAGCCTAAATCTAACATATAAAGTAACAATAAACATAAACTAACAGTAGTGAAACACATAGAATAGAAACACCTCACACAACAGTCGGGCACATTACAAATTTCGTAATTGCTATGAAGTACCAAAATAGGAATTTTTTATGAATTACACAAAAATGAAATTGCAAAAATGAATCTCAATTTTGCATTTTTATGAATCACCGCAGCAGGCATCTGCACAATAAAGTTGAACTGAAGTTATCATATGGGCCACAATGGAAACAAGTGATTTTTCGCTTTCTTGTGTTACCCTGTGTATTTTATAGTATCGTTTACATTTTGTATTTATACACTTGTAATTTTACATGGAATATGCAAATAAACTCAATCAAAAAAAAAAAATAGGTAATTGCTAAATTACCTTTATGTTGATTCATTTTTGCGATTTCGTTGAATTTCTTTCTGCAATTTCGGTAATTCATAGCAATTACCAAATTTGTAATGTGCCCGATTGCACAATGAAACATTTCCTATCCTTACCATTGAATGATAAAACTTCCCCCTGGGTGTCTCAACAGCACCGCGGAATGCAATTAGTACTTCTTGTGCAATGGGGTTCCTGTTTGCCACCAGGATCGCCACCATGTAATTCGGGTATAGATAAATCATAGAAACAGTCTACTGTTCCAAAGACATACAGAAACGTCATAATGGTAAATTAAATTTTGTCATGTTTGTTTTTGCATAATGCAGACAATGGACATGATGTTTTTTGTACCTCTTGGGCATATAGACTGTTTTAGAGCCCCAAAAGCACATGGCATCAGCAGGTACCCCATTAGTACCATATGCAATTATTATTGCCAAAGCGAAAAACCAAGAAAACCACTCCAGGGATCAATAAAAATTGTCACCTCCAACATGTTCAAAGACAAAAATTTCATAACATCTATAAGGATACGACACTTTGGAAGGAAGCTGGTGTCCTTAAGTTTCATCGTGCTAACAATGTGCTTCTTTTGTTTCACGAAGACATGGTCTCGTATATAGATTTTATGTAAAAAAAATTACAAAAGACTGAAAAGATTAGAGACTTGACCTTTTTAAATAAAGTTAAATAAAAAATATTCTTTATTTTTTTTCCCATCATTTTTGGCCTGATTTAGTTGAAAATTTATCCATTAATGAGTGTCACATTTTTATGTATATATATCTTTGCTCAACAACACCCAATTGATGGCAATTCTTGTGTGTTTTGCCAATGGCAGAATGTTTTGAACTCGTACGGGTACCCACTAGTGCACAGTAGCGGGTATAAAATATATATAACAATTAGATGCTTATTATTGCATTCAGGGCTAGAATTTCGGCGAGAATCGATTCTCGCAAAATGGCCCTTGATTCTCGCAAAATATAATGGAATATATGAGAACAGAATTCTGGCAAAATTTTACGAAATTCTGGCCCTGGCATTTATGGGAATTGGCCTTGTACATGGAAATAGACGTACATGTAGAGACACTGTGCAGCTATGCGTTCACATGTAACCGAGCTCAGAGACATCTAATGACTTCACTAGATATTTATCGGTGGCCCGACTGTTGAAACTGAAGTGTTCCATAGAACATTTCTTTCATGTCAAATGACAGCATATCCTCCGAATTCATCTCCATTGCTAGCATGCTGCCATTGCTGTGTGTATGCAAATGATCTACAAATGGCTAGATCCTCTATTTGCAATTTAATAAGACTGATTACACACATACGATAGAATTTAGTTTACGGTACATGTGAAAATTCGATCAAATTTGATTTGATCATTTTGATGTGAACAGTGAACACCCATTGCTTTTCTGAAAGGTCAAATGAATCATAAGCTACGATTTAACATGTTTACCTTGCATATTATTATGTTACATCTTGTTTTCCGGATATAATAGTAATTTGAATTTTAAAAAGGGTGTAATATATGTATTATTATGCAAGTGCATTTAATTTGCAAGTAATCAGTACTTCTTCAGAACCAAAATGCCACTGAGTAAGCTGCTAATGGCGAAACAACTACTTCTATCTTGTTCATCAGTGGAACCACTCCCTGATAATCTCTGACAGAAGTATATGCAATACTAGTTGGTAGTTACCATGGTTACATGTAAATGTTCCTTGAAAAATCATGGTGATACCTCTCACCATCCTTTGGGATTCTTATCCTAAATACAGTGCCATCCATTAATTTGGAGCCACTTTAGTGAGGTCTTGATTACCACGATTTGGTACTGCAGTCACACGATTATGAGTGTATATTCTCAATAAACCCAATGACAAAACTTACAGGCTACATTTGGGTTACAATAAGAGTGATAGCCGTAACGATTTGACTGGATCTTCCACTTGTTCTGGATCTTATATCACATGATCTCGGGGGAACATACATTCGTTGAATCCCTTCTTTTGGGAATACATTCATTTTCAAAACATTTACTGCTCAGAATCTCTCAAAGTGGATGAGGATATTGAATAAAAATCATTCATGAAAAGAATTTGAAGTCCGTGCTCGCCCACAGATCAGGAATAAAAGTCCTAGATCCAGATGCGCAAATCCGGATCACCTGTATGGTCATATGGCCCTTCAGAAATTATATCATGTAACCAATTGGTAGTCCAGGATCTCAGAATGTTAACAAAATAAGAAACAAGTGTATTATACATCAATATCCCATTGGCTGCACAACAGTTCGAAATATATCACTACTTTTTGGTGGCTCCGAATTAATGGATGGCACTGTATATTAACTTTGTAACTGAATGCTTCATCCCAGAGAGAATTTCATGTCCTCTTTCGGATACTTCATGTACCTAGATCTATTGTTATGCGATGAAACTGTGATATACTGTAAAACGACTAATTTTGGTGGACGATTTATTTGGCGGATTTGGTGGTATGGGAAAAACCGCCAAATTGAATCGTCCGCCAAATTAACTATATACTAGTATGTTAAGATATATGTTTGGTTCTGAAACCACCAAATTAAATTTAATAGCTGTCAAAATTAGTCGTTTGACAGTAGTGAAAGATCTCCGTCTGTAATACTTATAATTATCCTGCTTCAAGCCAAAGATCCCAAGATAGCGAGCAGTGTCCAATTCCATTATGCCAGACATTACGTTGTGTTATATCTCTCTGTGAACATGGCCAGGTTTCCCCTGTCCGTTGCTACAGCTGCTTGTGACAGAGTGACAGATCGGAACAATTTGTAAATGCCAGCCTCTGCAATCTGAATTATGTAGCCCAGTACATGTATACTCAACCACTGGACTATATTTGCATGATTACACTGTGTGTTTGTTATATCCAACTCACATGTTTTCTTAGTTATTTGGGGGATATTTGTTCTTTCCTTGAAACTCAGAAATGTCATGTGAGTTTTCACCTTTCAACTATATACACATTCATATTACCACTTGTAGTCGCCCACAATTCCTTCGCTGTTGTACATGTATCATGTGTATAAAACTAGCATTATTTTGGAGTAATATTACATGTCACAGTCTCTCGGTGTTTCTGTTGCCATGGCTACTGTTACTTTGTTTTGCCAGTTGTATATGTTTATTATATGTACATACCTTTGTTTTCTGGTAAATTTTTTTTAAAATTGCATTTGAGTTGTCAAGGTTACAGCCATATCATTGGACACTTTTTATACGGTTTCCATGGACACAAGTTGACAGTGGTATCACTTGCCCAATACATGTCGTATATCTTGCCATAATTGAGATCTGACTAATATTACTGTCTTCCCCGACTGACCCAAGGCCCGAGGCAGTTTGTCGATCAGATTATTCGGCTCAGGAGTAACATGAACAAGGCCATCGCCGATTGGGCAGTAAGTTGACCGCCACTTTGCCGGATATCCTCGCTCGATCGCTGAGGTCGTGGACGCCACTTATCGGGGCCTCGGGGTGACGTTCGGTGTCAGGTTTTGGGTGTCGAAAGCCGCGAGTCGTTCCATTCCCAATTGATCCCTCGAGTTTGATTTTTTCACCGCGATGGCCCCCAGCCGCCAGACCACTAGGGACAGATTTTCCATGCTGGAAATAGAATCAATACTGTTAGCCGCCGGGCATGGGCTCTGCAAAGACCCCCGACCGCCTCCCCCGGTACGAGGCGGGACCCATCGGGCTTACGAGACTTGACGTCCTTGAGATAGACTACCCCATCACCGAGGATACGTGAGCGTTGTCGGGAACAATGCCACGTCTGTCCCCGCCGAGGTGGATTGCGTCTGGCATTCGAACCTGACCCATCAACGACATTCACTGCGTGTTTGTGTCATCAGCAGTTCTTTTGGGGGATTTAGACACAGTTACATTGTAGAAACATTTAGAGTAGTTGAACTTGACCACATGAGCATTGTTATAGTACCAGTAGTACTTTTGGAAATATATATACATTTAAGATATACCATATATACATTCACCTGTTCGTATACTCTATGATACTCTAGTAACCATGGACAACACTATTATACCATGGTTAATCTTTGTGGTAATTATGGTATCTTGGTGATTATAGATGGATTTCTGACAAATTGCACCTTGATATATGCATACACATTTAATCTGTGACAGTTATAAAATAGGGGCATGCTCTGTCAATATCGATATCAGAGGACATTCGCAAAATGCAATAAACCCGAAATCATGAAGATGAAACATGATGAGATAAAATTGAGTTGTGCATGGTGATGAAGGGGAGAGGTTTTCCCCTTCCCACTCATCAATGTCAGATCTACTCTGTGATGTCCCCCGCCTCTCCCCGGCTCGCCCTCCAAACCCATTCACCTCACAACCTTCAAGCCGCCTTTGTAACGCTGAGGACAGCTCTCAAATGTCCCCAGAGTAATCTTCATAAAAACCTTGCCGCTGCTCCCCAGCCACTCATCAGCAAATTTTATTGTGTTGCCATGGAAATAGCACAACAGCAATAGACTCAAGTTAACGTGATTATTGCGCGGCCTTTTCCCGGCACCCATGCGGGCCGGTGTTTAGTATAACTTAACGATCTGATGGCGGTCTAATGCCGGCTCGATCGTCCAGTGCTAATCAGATTGGACAGAGAGGAGGAGCCCACAGGAAGTTTTCGGGAGACGGGACGGGACGGCCCGTGGTGCTTTACAGAGTCTATATGGACTAGCCCCCTCCACCCCCCCCCCCCCCCCCCTACCTCTCATCTTGGGCCTCAACCCCACTCCCATGCAGCCAGTGGCTGTCGCCGTAGTGACGACGAGTATCATGAGTCTAGGACCAGTGGTGGCAGGATTTGATTCACGACGTTCTCGCCAGCACGTGGCAGTCGCAGGGAAGGAGCCGCAAGTTGCGAGATTACATGATTGGTACACAACGGAGTCATACAACACTGACAGTCGGATACCTCATGGCCGTAAATAGTTGCTATTGAGTCGGTCGGACAGCGGCTCTGTCGGAAAGTTTTTGGTATGTAGCGACACATGAAAGGATTACGCACGCTGTGACAAAAAACACTGTGATTACTTTATGGCGTCAAGAATAGCTTGTGATGTGTGTGTTGGTTAGAAGCATGACGTTGATCACCTATTTGTGTGAATACAGATATGGAATGCAAAAATGGAGAAGTCTCGAAATATCTTCTGTGTTTCTTGAAACATTTTCTGAAAGTTATTGGGAGTCAGATACTTTAGTACCTACAATGTAGGTTACTAGTATCAGCTATAAACATTGTTACTCATGGTAAGGATGAAATCCAACATCCCTTTTAAAATTGTGACATTTTTGTTTCCCATACTGAAACTGACATAAGGTACACATATGTATGTAACAGGTACAATTGGCTCAGCAAATAGAGATATCATCATTCTAGACCATCTTCGTAATGGTGAATAAAACATGTATTTTGTTTTTCTGTGTCTCACCTGTCTCTAGATGAGACTCGAGTGGCAGCACAAGATACTTTTAGAAAAGCCTTCAATCATGATTATAAACAACTCTGATTTGCGCACACGGGTGACAGGAGTTATGTTACTTCTTGTCAGGGAAGGACTCTGCAAACATGATAAGGACGACATGGCCTGAATTGTGCCAGTGGCCGCGATATTTTCCAATGAATTATTGTGTAAATCCATTTGGAGAACAGTTGGAAACCATGGCTTTGATTGGGACATGTGGGTGTTTGTCTTGTAAATTTGCATAACAGTTTTGTTCATTAGTTTAAAAGTAGCAAGTGGGGGCCCTCGGCGCTACAATTGAATGCCTCAGCACGTGGCACGTCCATACAACTTTGATGTCGCGAAGGTTTCCACGTAGCGGAAACTCAAATGCAGCCGGCAGTGAGCGTTTTTTTCCTCCACACACCAAAATCACCGCAAATAATTATATCGCATCCCCGGCGCAGGGAGACCCCGGACAGAAAAAACAATCATCAAAATTCAACGGACATCCCACAACTGAAAGCCGCGTCTTTGTCGAGCGGATGTGAAATCCGGCTTGCGTCATGGGCCGTCGCGTGACGGACGTAACAATGAGCAGTGAACACGGGCTTTAGCCGAGGTCCACCGCTCAACATCACAGGGCTAAAACAGGGGCAAACAGGAAAGAAAGTGGGGGAAAAACAGGCGATGGGAAAAACCTGGTGGGGTTGGAACTGAGGGGGGATGGGGGAGGGGGTGTCAGGATGTAGTAGTAATTCTTATTGTTAGCTGCGTCAGATTTCTGCCTCACCTGCCAAAGGCTACAGCCTGGATCTCGGGTTACACACTGTGATGTTCGCCTTTAATGAAACAAGGAATACATCACTTCTGTCTACTACTAGTAGTACTGTAGTCCCTGATTCTACCGGTGTTCTGCTCATGTAACCATGCGCAATCAGGCATCTTCATCTGCAGTTCTCTTCAAGCCAGTGGAATACTGAATGTTAGTGTAGCCAGCAGAGCTGCTCATCAAGGCAAAGTGAGTTAATTAGCATGGTTATCTTGATTCCGAGCAGAGGGAATTAACTGCTAGAGACGCAAACATGACAAAAGGGTGGCAGACTGCGCATGTAATAACATGCTGTACTAACTTGGTGTTTCTTTGGTAAACATGGATGCATGGTAAAGAGATTTGCAGGTTGCCATGGTAATGATGGCAAGTGGGTGTTGTAGTAAAGGGAGATGTTATATGTGTGCAGAATGGTGTAAAATTAACATGATTGGATAATAAATATTTATTTGTGGATTTCAAGTTCACGGTGATGTGCATGTACTTGAGTTATGTTTGAAACATGATACTTATTTCTCTTCTTTCTGTTCAAGACCATGAAACCTTTAACCCAAAACTTTCTTCAATCCATTTGTGGCTTACATGTAGATTGTATTTTCTGTGGATCTTTTGTGCTGTTCTTGAACATGTATATCATTGTGTTTGAATGGGACAAGGCGTCTTGATCATGGGCCTTGTTCTGCTACTTTCTCTGCACCATTGGACATCCATTTACAAGTCTTCAAGATAAGCAAGCTTTCCAGAAAAGCACTTGAATCTTCCCCCCCCCCCCCCCCCCTCGTCTAAGAATGGTTTTTACACCTACCCACTTCCCCGCCGCCCTCTCATACAGCCCCTCCCCCCCTCCCTCCCCCATCATTTCCTAAGCAGTGCCAGACATAGACTCAGTTCCCGTGTGGCGCGGTGTCGAAGAGCGATAGCGGAGATACACTGCCTCTGTGCTGACGATCCATCATCTGCTGTCACATTACATACACAGGACAACACGCGCCTCGGTCCAGGCCACCCAGAGTCAGCGTTTTTTGTGTCAGAACGGGCAGTGGACGGACGGACGGACAGCTGTAGGATTACACGGTGTCCAAGATGGCCACCAAGTTGAAATTGCAAGGTCTGGCGACGCAAGATTATAGACGAGGTATTTTCAGGGTGACATCTGGCTAATGCCGTGTTGTCGTGAGATTATGGCGTGTTTGGCTCCAGGCAATGACGGTGTCACTTGGTTCGGTGACGACGAGGAGTAGGCAGGAAACCCGGGAAATTGGATGTGTTGGAGACTAGCGGGGACGGCCGTGTTTGTACAGGCTAGCGACTGGCTGTATTGGAGGCGGGTCAGGATTAGGTTGCGCTGGTCACATAATCTGTCTTGTGGCAAGAACGGCTGCTCACTTTCTGTCTACACAATTTCGTATTTGAGGATGAAGTTTCGCTGTAAACGGTGAAACATTGGCTGCTTACACACTGTTACAAATATGGAACTGTGTTGGAACAACTAGCATGACTATTATTATATCATATCACATAGCATATTGTTGTGGAGTATCTCGACTACATTGTATGATTGTACACAAGCTCATGTCTTTTAATATACATGTATTGCACATAGTATGTACCATATGTCTAACCTATGTGTATCAAATGTATTAAATATTCACATGAAATTGTAGAGCACCAAAATTCTGACTATAAATAACTGATCATATGAAAGGTCTGTGTTCCAAAAATTTGCCGACATTTCCAGTTGCGGCAGGGTTTCCCGTCACTAGTCACCACTTGGGACTTTAGCGAAAGCTGTTGAGCGACCTGCGGGATTTATTTCAGGAAAAAAACTCCCGTGTTGTAATCCAACCCCTGTCTAGAACAGTCTAAAGGGAAAAATAGCTCAAGCCGTTTCCATCAGAGTGAAAGCAAATTAGGCAATATACATGGATATTCGGGAGTTTCCAGCAAAAAGGAGGATTAGAATTCCAGCCTATTTGGTGTCTAGCCACCACAAAAATCAATCGATACCAAGTAGCAGCTGAGCTATTCACAGATTTTTTGCAATTCTTGACGAGACCCCAGAGCGAAGACAGATCTATCCGAGCACTCTCAGGGTAGCTGATAAAACTCCACCATAAAAGACAAATTGTGTGTGCGCAGACAAGTGACAAGTGAATAGCCTTTGTGAGTACTTTCTTTTCAGGACGTCATGTAATTCATCAAGAATTGTGTTCAGTCTTCCCACCACTCAGCTATTTTGTTTGCTTGAATCGGGCAGGAATCGCTACATCTTTGTGATTGGTTGTGTGCACACTAGACCAGTACTTTTGGGTGTCTTTATGGTTCCGGTTGAAACTGCTGTTTTGTATAATGTTTTATTTCAAATACCAATATTTCACTTGTGTTGTAACCATTTGATCGGGCAGGTCAGATCAGGTTACTTGTCACCTAGTTATGTTGCCATGGTAACTGATCAGTATGTTTCCTATTTGTCTGTTGCAGACGTGAAAGTGAAACAGGAAGTGAAACAGGTCAACCCTGCCCCTGACCCTACCCCACCCCAAGACGCCGCCGATCCTGGCGATCCCGAGGTCCCCGCGGAGTCCACGGATCCAGACGGCGATGTGGACATGGACCGGGGCATGAAGCGGTCCCACCCCCCGGGCGAAGCCGGAGACCTTGCCGCCAATCGCCGGCGCAAGAAGAAAAAGAAAGTGCCAGGACCACAGCTGCCGAAAAACGCTCTCATGCAATTAAATGAGATCAAACCAGGACTGGACTTTGTCCTGCACAACCAGACGGGGCCGGTACATGCCCCAACCTTCGTGATGTCTGTGGAGGTATGTAGTTTGCTATCTGTAATATGTGAGCATAATATGGTGCTAGAATCGGTGAGAATCCAAGAATCAATTCTCGCAAAGAGTCTCGCAGATTGGCCTTTGATTCTCACAAAATATACTGGAGTATACGGTATATGAGAACAGGATTCTCCCAGAATTTTACGGAATTTTAGCCCCGATGATAGATGTAATATGCAACCTCCTTTTGACATACCGTAATTATTCAATTAGTTCGAGCAGCTAAAAATAATTAAATTTTGAAATGTTCGAATTATTAGATTCCCGATAAAATCTCCCTAAAAGTGGAAACAAACCCAAACCCAGATTTATCATGTACGCGAGTTGACAGATACCGTTCATCATGGTGGTTGGAACTAGAGCTTGTACTGTACAAGACAACTAGCATTTTTAGAAAACTCGAATTTATAATCTCACATTGATACTAGATTCTCGTCATATTGCATGTGCAATCGAGTTACTCGAGTCGGAAAAACTTTGCAAACCGCCTGGCACTATGAGGTCCGCGCTTTCAATATTTCTGCTCATATTGGTAATTGCAAACTAGAGATGGCATCGTGATTTTTTTTTAAGTCGCGACGTCGGCAAGTTCAAATCGCGATCTACACATGTCGACATAACTGTGGACACTGATTATCTCGTACTCGTATTCATGGTATATAACACTACGTGAGTGCATATCTTAGTATTAAATATGATATAATGTCAATATATGGCCTGAAAAAGCCCTGAATTTTCGATAAACTGATACAATTCTCTTGTGTTTGTTATTTTTTCCTTTCCATCATGTGGGCGGGCGAGCATGAACAGGCGCATGCGCAGTCACAATCAAATGATTTTAGGAAACCTGACGTCACGTATGGGATATTCTCACCATCCAATCACAATACGTGTTACATACGATGTCGGCATAAGCTTATATCATGGATATTGACATCTGACATGCGTTGAATCTGACACACCGAAAATGTATGAAAATCTGGACGTCTAGCATTGAAAAGATTGATTGAATTGTTAAAACTGACGATGCGATGTCGGGAAAATGCAGATCGCGACGTCGTCAAACTTCAAATATCACGATGCATGAATGTCGCGACATTCGATGCCATCTCTATTGCAAACACTGCCACCTGGCGAATATATTGCTGATTACTCATTTCGCCTGGTGACTTGTAAGTTTTGGCATCTGACAAATTGATTTTGCTTGTTGTTTCGATCGAAATTTTGATCGTAAATTTGCCTGTTCGAAATAAACGAGTCAATTTGAAACTTATTGTCTTGAATAATTTTGGGTGTTCGAATTATTAGAGTGTTCCAACTAATTGAATAATTACGGTGAACATGTCTTTACATTGTACTTGCAATAGTTGTGTTGTACATGCTTTACTTTTGGTGTTGACGGATCTATGTTTTATCACATAACACCCCCTGATGGCAGGTTAACGGCCAGACCTTTGAAGGTATGGGTAATACCAAGAAGAAGGCTAAGATGGTTGCGGCTGAGAAAGCGCTGGCATCCTTTGTCCAGTTCCCGAATGCGTCTGAGGTACACCAAGCCCTCGGGCGTGAGATCACCAACGGGGACTTCACTGCAGACACTGACACCGCATCCATCAGCTTCGCGGCACAAGACGACAGCACGAAAGTCGATGGCACAGAAGGAGCTGGCCTTGGGATGCCGCCTGCCCCCGCACCAAAAGTGGCCGCCGTCCAGACCACTGGAAAGAACCCCGTCATGATCCTCAACGAGATCCGACCCGGGACGAAGTATGAGTTCGTGCAGGAGACGGGGGAAAGCCACTCCAAGAACTTTGTCATGTCCGTTACCGTGGACAACCAGACGTTCCAGGGCTCTGGTCGGAACAAAAAACTGGCCAAGGCTCGAGCAGCTCAGGCCGCTTTACAGACGCTTTTCAGCATCGATTTCACGACAGGGCCAGGTGGGTGTTCCCATGGAAACAACATCAACCTTTCATTACTTAGTGTGATGTTTTTTTCTTCCCCTAATCGTTGTTTATTTCAGCAAATCAGTTATTAATGGCCCTGCTAGCAATTATTCATGCATTGGGTTGATTAGTCGTGTAATTATTTGATTAGCATGTTTCGGTGCAAAGTGAATCCATTTCTACATGTACCATGATGTACGTGGTCCCATATTACTTTGCACTGAATGGCCCGGTAAATCCATTGGCACAGAATTTAATTGCCCCTGTTATGGTTCTTTCTGCTGTGGCACGTCCTTGTATTGACTGTCATAACACCCAGTGACTCCTTGGGATGGAGAAATAATAACGGTAACTCCCTTCAGAAATCACCTCTCAACGCTCAATATTATCAGTTTTTCCATCAAATATCAATATTAACCTGAATTTTATGGCACAGGTTCTAGGAAGGTGATTGTCTAGGTTTTGTCAAGGCAGTAGTCATCAAGGGAGTTCATTTGGGAATAATCTATGTCTGTCTGAACAAAAAAAAAAAGCAAGTGCAGAGAAGAAATGAGCATATTTACGGACAACGATATGAATAAATAATAGGCTGTGGTGTTTGCCATGCCAGTCAAAGCGTCCGCTCTAGGAAAGTAGTACGTCTGTACGTCACTGCGTACGCCGGCAGTTTTTCGTGCCATGTAATCAAGCATGCGAGACAGTCTGACAGTTGGGTGATACACAATACACAATACAGGGCTTGTCATTTGACAAATACAATGTAAATTTACATGTACAGGAGCCAAAGATCACTCTCCCATATTCATGATTTTCATATTTTTAATGTAAATGTAATATTCAACAAATTGATACTTGATGTAATATTCAACAAATTGATACTTGTATTCTCACTCCCAAAATTAATTCAAACTTTTGCCATTGGAATGGTACTTGGATGTATATATGTATGTTTGAATTAAAATGACCAATTATCATGATTATAAATTTATTATATGAAAATTATCTTAATGTGATTTAAAAATTTTGAGAATGATTTTTGGCTGAACTATCAGGAGCGTGGTAGAGAGCCATCGTTGACATCAAATGACAAGCCCCAGTGGAAGGTCGAAAGCACCTCTCATTACCCAGCTAGCGTCACTGGCGGTAGTTTTGTGCTAGGTCACATGGCACGCGGTTGTTTCAACATCTTTCCTGGAGCTTCGCGCTGAAAGTTTCTCGGACTTGGAGCCGCACCTCTGACCACTGCTCATGTCACTCTGTCGGGAGCGCGAGATTTTTCTCCAAATCACGGAGAGAGTGGCATGAATATTCAGATGGTTTTTTGTCCAATGGGAAGCCTCCTGGAAGTAAGTGCAGGACTCCTTGTGTTTGGCGTCGACATTACGCATCGCTGAGTGGAACTTTGGCGTTGACGTCACACCGCTGCAAAAATCTAACTCGTCGTAAATTCTCCAGAGCGATTCCTTTCCCAACAATCGACACGCCTAGGATTAAATGTCGGCTTTTATCCCATATGCTCCCCGTCCTCACATCTTTAATATTCCATGTATCAGGCTTTAGAGGAAACGGACAAATTTGGGACATCAATCCACACAAAAGCTTCCTGTCAGTTGGCCGCCTCTCTGCAAAATGTCTTCCGCCTTTTGCGGACAGGTGAAAAATACGGCCCGCTCTCATGCAAATCCGCTAGATCTGTGTTTCCGACAGCATTTTGAGCTTTGTCTGACCTTTTATAAATGGGCGTCCCTCCATCACGGAATGACTTCCTAGCATGGAAGCTTTCATCAGACGGAGGCTGCCGTAATTGGGCTCGGGTTGTGGAAATCATTTATCATTCTGGTCGGGCGGGTTGGGGTGGGTTATCGTCAGTGAGGCGGGACGGTGCTGACAGCTAGGAGGGATGGGGTTGGAGCTTTGCCGGTCGGTTTGTGTCGACAGCTGACTGACATTAATGAGGCAACTCATCCGGAGAACTGATCCGGCTTACAGAGCTTTGTTCTCTGCTTGGAATTCACAAGTTCTCTTCCCAAAATGAAATTATGATCAATTCATCATTCATCGCCCATAATGTACATTCCAAATATATTGGGTCATATATCTGATCCGAATTCTTTTTACTGGAAATATCAATTAACAATTTTGTGACCCAACCCTTGTCCTATGCACAATTAAATACTGTATCTTCATGTTCATCTTAACACCAGTTTCAAAACTCCCGGCATTTAAAATATGACTGAGATTCCTCTTCGCTCAAAATTGTGACCTTTCCGAATGGAAATATTAAATATAACCATGCACATGCACTTGTTAAGTTTCACTGCTCGGTCCCTAGAACGTGTTGTCTATCGGCAGCTTGTTGATGCCAAAGTGTCCACTCTGCGCTGTTGAATGTGACGAAGGTCTTCTGTCGTTTTATCATGTCGCTCGCCGAGTTCACGACACAATACACACTGAGGCAGGTGACAATAGCACATCGATTCACTGAACTTTCAGCTGGTCTAATTTGACTCTAAATGGAAAGAATTAATGTACAATATGACATTCCAATTACAATAATTACAGAAATTTCATGGTGAGCATTGCATGATTGTTTTAATTAATCATGTTGATGATAATAAATTAATGATTTTAAATCAGTATGTATGCACAAATCTCAAAACTGAAGCATTACATGGACACATGCATATTGCATAGTAAAGAATTCTGGTGAATGTTTTTCACATTTCGAAAACTGTGTGTGTTCATGATCATGATGTACAGAAATAAATGTAGTACATTCAACAATTGAAATATAATTTTAAAAAAACATTACAATACACTTCATGATATTTGAACATGTAAAGAGCCTTTGGAGATAATGTTGAGCTTTGTCATGATTATGAACAAGATGAAACCTGAAAATTAGCTTGACAAAAAAAATTATATAAAATGTGAATATATCTGCGTGAGCTGTTGTGATGTGCCTCAGTCTGTATTGCGTCAGGTAGAGTGCAGTGTAGCTCTGCCCATGGTCACCATGGTAACCGTTTCCTCGAGGGTCACTCCTTATGGACTGGCTTCATACATGTCATATGGGAAATGTCAGTTTAGTTTCGCCTGCTTCAAACCAAAAATTGCTTGTCCGAATTTTGCTGCAGTAGATATACCTACAGTATATTTTGTAGACCAGTATTCCATTTTGTAGTTTGTTGTTGGAATTCTTTCAATCTGCATTCGAGTTGAATATCATGAATTGTTGAGGGTGAATATGAAATTATATGTTCGCTCAATGCTCAGTATGACTATCTAAGAATTTGCAAGCATTGTCTTCATTAATGTAAATTCAATACTGAATTATTTGAAGTTAGAAATTAGATTTTTTTTCACAACTTTCGCTTGAAAGCTTTTCCATTCTCTGCATGATATGGCATTGTGTCCACATAAATTTGAAAATGTATTTTTTTTCGTGATGATTGTGCATATATGTGTATATAAATATTTGACTGTGATGAACTGACATTGTCTTCCAGGTTGGGACCACCGCCCCATGTGCAATCGGTCTGTTTCACAATTCAATTCAAAGTAACTTCCCCAAGTTTTGCGACTAGCCCCCGTTTGGGGGAGGTAGTCAAGCCAAAACAGACAGTAAGTTACTTTAGTTGCATTGTGAAGATGGAATCCGCGTGCAAAAAGCGTATCTGTCGCACTCAGTTGGTGCACGGTGCGAAAACAATTCACTGGTGTCGGTGAAAAAACTAAGTTTGTTCTCTGTCGTGATTTTGTTCGAATTTGATGATACATGTACAACGGAAACATCTTCTCATGAGATATTCAGCATGTCCATTATAAAAATTGTACATGGTACAAACAATTTAATTCAATTTGCACATCTTTCGTTAGCACTTTCTGTCATATTCAGGAAATTGAAAAATGTGGAAATTGATACATGATGCAAGTAAAATAATTCAATTTGCACAACCTTCGTTAGCTTGTTTCATGGCAGAAGATGAACAAACTCGGCTGTGTTTTATACCGACCCGTGGCTTGATTCTACACCGTGAAGTGTTCGAGTGTTGCAGCTTCTCGTTATTCCATATTCAAAAACGATCAAGTTTTCCTTCCAACTTGGAAGAAATTTATTGAATTTCATCCCACCTTCCAAATTCGATTTAAAACTTTGTGTTAATTCGATTTTATCAAATGAACGTACGAAGCTGAAACTTGACCTTTGTTGGCACCAACTGAGTGCGGCAGATAGGCAAATGGTTCAGCTTGTCGGAATGTACCAATAGTCGCATAACTGTTCTCGCTTTTCACAGTTATGACTTCAATCTGAACCACGTGGGACATTTCACCGGACGATCTACTCATGAAATCTCGTATACTTACATTATCTATATACATGATATATGAATGTGTCTTATTATGTTCACACCCATTATCAGATTATTGAAGTACTGACGAGATGTGTGTGACCATACTTAATGTACAAGGTTATAATATAAAAAGTATTTGTACTCTATGTACTGAAAGGACCTATGGTACAGTGTGTACTCATGGTACTACAGTACTGGTATATTTACTGTAGCAGTGATGTTATCATGTACATGTAGCATGTTAGATATTATCATATTACAGTATTGGCATTTGTATCATGTATGTATGGCATGGATTACATATGCTTGATGTTTGCTCATATGGGTAAACTTATGGTAAATGTTCCTGCTATCAGTTTCTATATATGTTACTGTTTCTACTTGCTTAATACTTGCCAGTTTGACTTTGAGTACATGTAGAAATTATTACGAATTAGAGATTTTTCAAGCAGGCCCATGGATTATCTATGGTACTGTATATCAGGTGGTAGGTATAATGAACATGATGAAGTAGATCTTTATGTATACAGTGACTATAGCCACAAAACTGATTTAGTGTTTGCATTCTATTTGGTGTTCTTCTCCACACCAGTTATCCCGTTCGTTCTGCTATTAACATGATTAAATAGAAAACGAGTGCAACTAATTAAGCTACAAAGATGTATCAACCAGACTGAGGAAATTGCTATGCAATGATTGTTCTATAGAAATAGCCCAACAATTATCATGATTATTGCAATGATTGATCAGATATTACATTGAAACTGTCCTATCAGTTGATGGTCAGCCTTCTGTATCGACCTCCCCTCCCCCCCCCCCCTCCATCTTCTTTATCCAAGCAGAACCTAATTGCCTGCTAGGTTCAGTTTCATCTGTTCTAATTGAGAGCGATGTCTGTTCGTTTGTCTCTCTGTCTGCTGTCCCTCACTCTCCCGGTCTCTCTATGAGTTATGATTAATTGCAAAATGATCAGTCCCGGTGGCAACTGGGCAAGAATAGTGGCCAATTATATAGTGTCTTTTTCCCCAGACTGATCTTGGTTTTCATTGATTCCGCGGCTTCCAAGGTTGTCTGCCTCGTAGAATTCCATCAATATCAATTTTTATCGCGGACCTAAATCAAGATCTATTCAAGAAAAGCCACAGGCCGCGGTTGTTCCCAGTGTGACGAATGCATGGAATCGTTGCAGGAACTTTCCTCCCAGACCGAGTAGGATTTCTATTATGCATTAGAGGGATTTCAGGCAGTGCCATCTAGCCGATTTATCCTGACCATCAAAGAGCATTTTGGACTTTCGCAGAAAAGCTCCTTCGCTAAGCCGAGATTGCAGGTCTTCTTATGTCAACTTAGTACGGATGCTCCGTTATTGAAGCAAACTACGCACGCCACTCCATAGCGACTGTTTTAGAAAGTGTTTCTAGGTTTGTGCTTCGTATTTTGTCGATCCTTGATTACTCCCGCTTGAACCACATAAAAAGCCGTGGGAAGGAATAAATGTTGAGTGACGTATCTAAATGGTTCTCATAGGAGCCATAACGCTGCAGAGATGGTGAAATCCAAATCGTGTTTCATGCGTCGCGCCTCACAGAAAAATGGCAGGACCATAACTCATACTTTTGTTCTGTTATATTTTATGGAATGCTATCTGTTATCATGTTATGTACAGTCATATCCACAACCTGAGAATGATAGAATCTTTTTAGTCTGACTTTGAAGTTTATGCAAATGTCCCTCTCTATTCAACATGTTCAAATGATACATCTGTACATGCATTTCCACTCTTAACCATTCGTAAATATAACCGTGTAAATTTATGTACTTGAATCAATTTGATGAAAGTTACTGCAGGTAATGCAGTTGAACTTTACATGTGCCAAGAAGCAAAAAGTATAGATACCGATACTTTAATATCCTTAATCTTGTTAATTTGGCGTACAACTGTCTTGAGCTTACCAAGATTTGGTTAGATGATTTTTAACATACATGTACAGTCAAACCTGTCTATGTGAGACACGCTGGGGACTTTGACAAAATGTCTCGCTTATGGAGGTGGCTCCGTTATCCAGGGTGAGATAGCCGGGCGCCAAGTGAAATTTTAACATATATGTATCAACACAATATGTCCGTATCAATCATTTATTCTCATTATAACGATCACCCAATGTCACGATACACAAGTAAATGTACAAAACCAAAAATCTAAAACAGACTGGATAGACATACAGTACTTTTTACGACTTGGTGCCTTTGTCTGAAAAAAAAATAATATTTTAAAAATAATTGAATAAAAATGAAATCAAATTAAATGTTTTTTTCTCTTGTTTTTCACTTGTTTCTATTCCGAGTTGCACATTTTAGATTTTTTTATTGTCATCATCATAATCTCATCTTAATCTTGCCAAATACAGTTTATCATACATTTCAATCGCCTTCACTTTGTCGGCGAGTGAGAGCGTTACAGGTTGAGATTTTGTTTTTGGTTTAGACATGTGATTTGCCAGTAAGTACTGATATGAAATAAAGCAACATCGCACTGGTATAAATAGTGAATTTCTTGAATTATATTATTCTACTCGGCAGTCAGCTACTCGATTTGTTATTACGTGTCACCCGTGTCAACAAAAAGTAAGCGGTGCGTGGAGTCACTGTGTCTGCGACTTGGAATCACATCAGGGAATACAACCAGCAGTGTGACCAGGCTTCATTTGGTCACAATCTATTACAGTGTTTATTTTAATTGAAAATTGGTCATGTATGCGATATTGAGAATGTACGTGCTATAACGGCAATCAATGAAACGTGACAGCGATGTCCCGCCCATAATTAACCTCAGTGATGGAATCCGCTACTGCCATTGGTTAACAGCATGTGACGACACCGATCAATAACGGGAATCACCGTGCATAATTGGCGTTGAACAATCGACCGGTGACATCGCTCATGTGACTGGCGCTCATACATGGGGTTATCGTAGATTGCGGACTGCAAATCACTGGCGCTCGGCGCCGTTGAGCAGGTGTATCGCTTTCACAGTACATTTAACATGGCAGAGGGATCGGGACTTTGAGAAAACGTCTCGCTTGGGCAGGTGTCGCCCATATAAAGGTGTATCGCTCACCAGGTTTGACTGTATACATATGATATGTTCAAATTCTTTACAATTAAAATTAGTTTAAATGTTATTCGGAATGAATTGCAGTCACAAACTATACTCTGACTTACATATATCATTACCATGATTACCAGCTCATCATGCTAATGTTGGACTACCAGTATACATGGTATACCAGCACTTACAGTGAGAGCACTTAGCAGTGTTACCATGGTAACCGTCTCTCAGGACTTCTCTATGGGTAACAGGATTGGCACCTTACAATGTCCGTCAACACTTGTCACATCATGTTAGGCTACATGTCTTTATATATATGATGTAGTATGATAGTGTCAATGGTTAGGAAGGATGTAAAATCACCATGGTTACCACTGGTTACTAGTACTGTTTTATCCTAGGTATTATCATGAATTATGCATGAGATACAAGAGTTATAGATGTACCGTACATCAATGTACACATGGTACATGTACACAGTTATATACATACATGCGTGTGTTCAGACTTCTACATGTGCAGCATATGGAAGATTGGTGCTTATACAAACATTTGTATTATGAATACAGTTGAACATTCAGGAGTTAGTGTAGAGTTAGCCTTATACAGATAGATACATGAGAGACGTAATTTAGATTTCCTGCAGATGTACTCAGCTTTCGATGTTGTACTGTTGTCTCACATTGTAACCCATGAACAAAGTTCAGTGGATACTATGAATTTATGATCGTCGCACCGCTGCAGCCGCCGCCATATCCGAAGAAGCGTTCGTGTGAACGCTCTACCATGCTCTACAGGTCACATTTCTCCATCAATTTACATGTATTATAGTAAAACTAGTAGAGTACTACATATAATGATTTTAGTTGTCATGGCAACCAAAATGGATGACTATCAACACATTTTTAGTGAGAATCAATTTATTTTTTTTTTTTTTTTTTTTTTTTTCTTCTTTTTCTTCTTCCGCCACTTTTGGTTTTCGGACGATAACTTTAGATTGCCTTGACGGATCCTCGTCAAATTTTCACCACAAGTCAGAAATGATATGTGGAAGAACTTTTTGAGCCGGATCCGAGGTCCGTGAGGTCCGTGAGGATGAAATCAAGGCTAATTTTGAGACTTGGTTTCCGGACGATAACTGGAAAAATATTTACGCAATAGTTGCAGAACTCTGCATGGAGGTTCATATGCCACCAGGGAAGAACCCTATTGATTTTGGGATCGATCCGTCAAACGACCTTTGACCTAGAGGTCGAAATAATTTTTTGCTGATTCATCCTTGAGGCTTCCTGCATATCTCAGAAACCGTGCGTCGTAGAGCGAAACGGACGTTATTTTCGGACTCGTCGCCCTAGACAAACATGTCTAAGGCGTATTATGGATGAACTTTGACCTTGACCTTGAATTTTTTTGCCGAGTCGGCATTTTTCGGACTCGTCGCCCTAGACAAACATGTCTAAGCGGTATTATGGATGAACTTTGACCTTGACCTTGAATTTTTTTGCCGAGTCAGCATTTTTCGTTTTCGTCGATATCTCGGAAACGGTGCGTCGTAGAGCGAAACGGACGTTATTTTCGGACTCGTCGCCCTAGACAAACATGTCTAAGGGGTATTATGGATGAACTTTGACCTTGACCCGAAATTTTTTTGTTGAGTCGGCATTTTTCGTTTTCGTCGATATCTCGGAAACGGTGTGTCGTAGAGCGAAACGGACGTTATTTTCGGACTTGTCGCCCTAGACAAACATGTCTACAGGGTATTATGGATGAACTTTGACCTTGACCTTGAATTTTTTTGCCGAGTCGGCATTTTTCGTTTTCGACGATATCTCGGAAACGGTGCGTCGTAGAGCGAAACGGACGTTATTTTCGGACTCGTCGCCCTAGACAAACATGCCTAAGGGGTATTATGGATGAACTTTGACCTTGACCCGAAATTTTTTTGCCGAGTCAGCATTTTTCGTTTTCGGCGATATCTCGGAAACGGTGCTTCGTAGAGCGAAACGGACGTTATTTTCGGACTAGTCGCCCTAGACAAACATGTCCAAAGGGTATTATGGATGAACTTTGACCTTGACCCGAAATTTTTTTGCCGAGTCAGCATTTTTCGTTTTCGTCGATATCTCGGAAACGGTGCTTCGTAGAGCGAAACGGACGTTATTTTCGGACTCGTCGCCCTAGACAAACATGTCTTAAGGGTATTATGGATGAACTTTGACCTTGACCCGAAATTTTTTTGCCGAGTCGGCATTTTTCTTTCTCGTCGATATCTAGTATATATTATAAATTAATCATCACACCGAAATGCCTCCAAGGCATCTCTAGGCCTTGACGTCTAGTTACATTTATGTTGGGATGAACCATAAGCCAAAAAATCTCATTGTTCAGAAAGATTAATGGAATGATATTATTAAGTAGCTAACAAAAAAGCTTGCAACATTTGCCATCATAATAATAATAATACTAATAATGATCAGATTTATTTAACGACGGTCCATGATGATAGGCAATTCTGCCTGTCTTCCCCATCCCCCGTCGAGTGACAATTTTGAATTTGGAAAGCACGTTCGAATGGAGAAACCTTTGTGTTGCCAGGATGAAAACGCCACCTACTTTGTGCCGGTGACGGCCGCGGGGATCGAACCCGCGTCACCTACCGCCTCTGAGCTTCATTGCTTCAAGAGCCACCGGTCCAATTTAAAATTTCATCTGCATTTATATGTTTGATAAAACCATGAGGGATGATGCAACATGAGATGAGGGGGATACACCCTCGCGCTCTTCAGCGGAGAGCGTCTATTGGTATTTACCATTGTTGATGGGCTTTTACTTCATCATGTTTACATGTATATTGAGTAATAAACTGAGTTCAGTTGATTTCTTTTGATATTGCATGTGTTATTGGAAACACTCAGTTACATGTACTGTACATGTACTGTACTTTCAGTTTCTGTATCATGCATGTACATGTATATATACTATAGATAGATGTAGCCTAGCATTTACAAGTTCCAGTAGGTGGTATGACTAGTATCATACCAATCATGAAGATTCCGTGCACATTTTTGTCAAAAAAAAATATTGGGACAATTGAAATGACCACATTATTCCGTGACCAAAAAAATCATGAGTATAGATAAATAAAGATTTACAGTTTGAGTCTAAAACTACACCATCACAATACTGCATTATTTCAAAATGGTACTTCTTTTGCTTTTAAATTCCTCGCAGAAATGTGCACTGTTTCAGTCATGATTCTGCTCTGAGCCATGTTCCCGTGCTGATACCCCCTCTCCCCCTCCCTCCCCACAGGAGCCCAGCCGCTGGCCCCCTCTGAGGAGCTTTCAGCCGTCTCCCAGGCCCTCGCTGACCATGTCGCTAAGCTTATACTGGACAAGTTCAGTAGCCTTACGGATGGATTCACCTCGCCCTACGCTAGGCGCAAGGTACTAGGCGGGATCGTCATGACGACCGGCGACTTGAGTGAGTCCGGCGTTATCTGTGTTACCACGGGAACCAAATGCATCAACGGGGAGTACATGAGCGACCAGGGGCAAGTACTCAACGACTGTCATGCAGAGATCATCGCCAGGCGATGCCTGCGGGTGTTCCTCTACCAGCAACTTCAGCTGATGCTGAAGCCCGGCGACACGCCTTCGATCTTCAAGAGGGGCCCTTCTGGACTTGCTCAGTTGAAGCCCGAAATTCGCTTCCACCTTTACATCAGCACTTCGCCTTGTGGCGATGCTCGCATCTTCTCGCCACATGAGGTCAGCACTGAGCCTGAGACGACCAACGGGAGCAGCAGTGGCAGCGGCGGCGACCGGCACCCGAATAGAAAAGCCAGGGGACAGCTGCGGACAAAGATCGAGTCCGGCGAGGGGACGATTCCGATCAAGACCAGTGGCAGTGGTATCCAGACATGGGACGGCGTTCTCCAGGGCTCCCGGCTCCTGACCATGTCCTGTAGTGACAAGATAGCTCGCTGGAATGTACTCGGCATGCAGGGTTAGTAGCTGTGACCTGGTAGTTTTGGTGTACAAACTTGAAACCAACTGAGACTGGTAACCACCTTCGTGTTGCTTTAGATTTGGACTCAAGTCACAAGTCTTTCTTTATCAAAAGTACATAAATTCAGCAGTATGGATACATATTATCATATTGTGGTACTCAAAATCACCCATTTTGCTATGACAGATGACTGAAGTGTTTCAGATGTTTTACCCTCAGGTGCTCTGCTGTCCCACTTTATGGAGCCTGTGTACCTGGAGAGTATCATCCTTGGGAGCCTGTACCACAGTAACCACCTGTCCCGGGCGGTGTACAGCCGGCTAGGGGAAATCCCCGACCTTGAACCGCCGTACCGTCTAAACCGCCCCATGCTTAGCGGCATCAGCAACCGAGAGAGCCGACAGCCCGGAAAGTCCCCCAACTTCAGCTGCAACTGGTTGCTAGGTGACCCCAACATGGAGGTCATCCAGGCGTCAACCGGCAAACAGGAGAATGGGCAGCCATCGCGTCTCTGCAAGTACCAGATGTTCCACAATTTCAAGCATCTTGCCGGACAGATGCCAATGCCGACGTTCGCGGGAAAGGATCTCGAGGTCTACCAGGACGCGAAGATCTGTGCAGAAGACTACATTAGGGCCAAGGACAGGGTCAAGGACGTTTTCAAGGCCAATGGTTTGGGGACGTGGGTCGGGAAACCAGAGGAACAGGACCTCTTCCAGCTGTAGCTATGGTAACGTAGCTATGGTAACAGGGTGACCTCGGGGGATGTAGGCTGGGTCGATGATGGTCTGTATTTTATTCGTATCATGTAGAGAATATGCCACTGGGGCATGTTTTATAGAAGCTAAGAAAGATGTTTTTTCTCTGGTGGACCACTACAGTGACTTCTTGTATGCTAAACAGTAAAATGTATACATGTAGCATAAAATACTTGCTGAATGAATCAGTTAATCAGTGGCAGAATAGCCGTGTGTACGTGTATTTGTGCGAAATCAGACAATACTGGGAGGCTTCAAAGCTTTTGTATGACAAAATATCTGGTCTGCAACAGAATTTTCTGTCTCTTTGTTTACTTTTATTCAGTTTTATCGCTATTAAATTCGTGAATATTCATCATGTTCATGTTGTTGGAGTATATGTTATTGATTTGAATAAAAGATGATTACACTGCATGTGGTTGATGTTTTGTCATAAGGCCTAAAAAAATAAATGCTGTGTTTAGGGTCAAGTGCTCAAAAAAAATTAGAGTAGGTAGGTAGGGATTTTTTTTTATTTTATGAAATATTTTTATTCTTTAACATCCGAAGATGGACATGCCTAAAAAGGCAGAAAAGAAGGACCATGTTTATAAAATATAAACAGTTCCAAATGCTATGTCTAGTGAAAAAAAATATGAAGAAGATTTATTGAAACGACTTCAATGAAATAAATTGATGTTAATCTGGGAATCAATGGGAACGACTTGGCCATTATAGCTGATCTACATGTAGGTCCACAACCACAGCGAACTGGCTGTTCTGGACTTATGCACCTCCCGTGGAAGCAGCGCTAAACTGCTAAACCCTCCCTCAGACTAGTCGAGACTCGAAGAGTCTCAGTGTATCCAATGCCACTGCCACTGCAGTGTGCCCTGCCCCCTCCCCACCCCACTTGTTGATGACTTTTCCAGTCAAGCTGTATAAAAAAAACACACACACATGTTCCAACATACAGTACTCTGCCGGCAGATGAGAAATTTATGTTTTGTGTACATTTGACTTGCCACCAAATTAAATCAACCGTGAAATGCCAGAACAGGTGGCTGCCAGGCTGATGCAGATCAGCCAGTTTCCCACCGGGGAGGCCACTATCATAGATGGGGAGTCAACTTTCCTATTTCTTGAAAAACATTTTATGCATGATATTCCAACATGATACTAGTATGTTACTACAGGTATTTGTGACTATTGATTGCTTTCGTCAGTAATCAGTGTCAGGGGAAAGCTGTGTTCATGTTCACACACGTGTAGCCCCCCGGAACTCTCTGTGTGACTGTTTTTAAAAGCTGATGTCTATGTTGTCACACACTGTCAATGTCAGCTTGTTAAAACGGCCACACAGAGAGTTCCGGGGGGCTACACACGTGTATTGGGAAACACCGGACAAGGCACCAGACAGTAATTGAGTGGGTGTGACACCCCCAGAGAAAGCTCTCTAATTTTACGACTTGTGATGGAGCTGATTGTTGACATTGGGTTAAACATGCCAAAATTGTTTCGCTCCCGATAGTGACAGGCTGCAAAATTCTCCTTGAGTGATCCAGTTAGATGTATTCATGAAAAAAAAAAAAATAAAAAGTTTAGAGTCGGGTGCTATCAGCTAGAGTCGGTCGGACGACCCTAAACACAGCATTTTTTTTTTTAGGCCTAATGTAGATTTTGTATCCAATCTTAAAGCTACTGCCTTCGAATGTATGCAATATTTTTTTTTAAACCAAATTTTTGTGAAACATCTAATGCAATATAACAAAAGGTGTGCTCAATGATTTTGACGATTACAGTTTGACCCAGTTGTCTTTTCATTCGTTTTAATACCCATTTTGTACTGGTTCTGTGAATAAACAAACGAAGTGTATCCATCAAACCCGAATATAAACAAATGCCCAATTCGTGCTTAAAAGTCCACATCGAGTAAATTTTCCAGTTTGATGTGCATATATAGTTTAGTTATGAGAAAATAATCAGTGATATACCATGATGTACGTGGAACTGTCAGTCTATCCTGCACTTATATGCTTTGTTTACATCTGCGTGTGATGGATACAGTTCATGTATTTAAGCGAGAACCGCCTGTTCAAATGAGCAAAATTTCCCTGAGGACTGGTTATTTTCATTACATTGATGTATGTCTCATTCATTTAATTTAGCATGTTTAATATGAAATATAGGTTTAAAAAAATATTGACTGGGTTCGAAGGCAGTTGCTTTAACATGAATAATGATAGTGATGCACATTACATCATAAATTGCTAATTATCACCTTCAAAAATGATGAAAACTAGATGTACTCTCAGTTCAGAGCAATGAACAGTACTGAAATAAAAGGAATTTGATCTTCACCACTCCATTCAATCAGAATGTATCTCTGATTCAATGAAGTATTCAGTTGAAAAATGCACTTCTGATTCAATATTGGGAAAACCAGAGTACAGTACACAAGCTACCTGTAACTGTTTATTCACAAGATTGAAGTAAATTGGATTCAATGTGTTGACCATTCTATGACTGAATCCATATATACATGATATACTGATTGAAGAATATCATGCATAAAATTATGTGCTTTCGATTTTGATGGCAACTAAATTTGAAGTTTTCATGTATCTGCACATGAGATACTAGTACATTGCTCTGGCCTCTGAGTTTTCGTTTAGAGTTTGCACAACATTTGAATATACATGTAAATGGCACTGACCATTA
The DNA here is from genome assembly GCA_949152475.1 of Terebella lapidaria. Taxonomy (NCBI): domain Eukaryota; kingdom Metazoa; phylum Annelida; class Polychaeta; order Terebellida; family Terebellidae; genus Terebella; species Terebella lapidaria. Next base: position 22,249,970 of record OX424567.1, read on the forward strand.
GCAGTATCGATCTCGGATGACTATTTTCACCTGATCATCAACGTAGAAAAATCAGTAAGGATATTTATCAAAATCACCATATTAGAAAATGTTCTTTACATATTAAGCATTGATAGAAACTACAGCGTACTTATACTTCTTACTATCAAACACTATTCGTTAAAAAATGGTTATGGAGTTTTAAATCATCAAAAATCACATAAAACCATGGTAATGAATTGTTATGATATATGATAGAAATTGGATTTATTCTAGCTTTAATAAAATATTCTGGATATATTTCAACATTTTATTTGTTAGTTTAACCACAAATCTGAGGAATAAACTCGAGAAGTGTGTGATGAATTCCACACAAATATCGAATGATTTTTTATCAAAATATAATGTCCAATTATGTTTAATTGTTTAATTGCACAAGGCATCATGGAAAAAATGGTCATAATGTAAACGACAAAACATTATTCCATGTCACAGCAGGCCAAGTCAGGGACTTTATCTCGCCGTTATTAACCACACTCGCCAAAAAAACAAGTTCTCAAGCATCCCAGATCTGCAGATAATCACCGTGTCTGTAGATCTAGTTAAATTCAAAAACTATTGCTGTCAATGAATATATATGAATATATCTAAATATATAACATTGTATAATTGCATTGCTTGATCAGATGTGGGTATCAGCATAGTATATTATCCCTAATCCACGTCTCTCCACCCACCCACTTCTGCAGACGAACAGCCGATGTTTGTGGGTGATGACGCCATCTGGATGAGGCACAAGCCAGTTAAGCCATCCACACCACCGAAACCGAAACCTGCACCGAAACCATTCCAGTCAGAGCCTGGTGAAATCCGAGGGAAAGACCCGGTCTCGTTATTGAACGAGATCTACCACTGCCCGCAGTATGACGTCGGTGATCGGGACGAGGAATCTATGGTGACTATCAGTGTCACGCTGGAGAATAGGACCTTCACCTGTCGTGGACTCAGCAAGAAGGAAACCAAGATGATGTTAGCTACTGAGGTCGTGAGCACCCTTAGGAATCTCGGGCTGCTACAGGTTAGTAGATGCAAACATCTAGATCTGTTAGAGGTGGAAGGACGTATGTAGAAGGCTTAGATCTGTCAGAACTGGGAGGTCTTCTTCAGGACATGATTCCGATATTCTAGAAAGGAAAGGTCTTTTGCGGGGTATTTGGATCTTCTAGAAGTGAAAGTTCATTTGCAGGAGATTTAGATCTGTCAGAAGCGAAAGTCTTTCTGCAGGATATCTAAATCTCCTAGACGTGAAATGTCTTCCGCAGCAAATTCAGATATTCTAGAAGCAAACGGTCTTCTGTAGAAGATTTGAATCCTCTAGAGCTGAGAGCTCTTCTGCAAAGGAATTAGATCCGCCAGAAGTGAAAGGTCTTCTCCAGGAAATTTAGATCTTCTAAAAGTGCAAGGTCTTCTGTTAGAGGTCGTCTAGAAGTGAAATAAATTCGTCTGCAACAAGAACGTCTGCAGGAGATCTTAAGAAAGTGAAAGGTCTTTTACAAAGGTCTTCTGCTTTTAGTTCAGATCTCCCAGACGGGAACAGGTTTTTGTAGGAGATTTAGATATCTGCGATAGATTTATATCTTCTAGAATAAAAAAAGGTTTCTTGCTGGAGATGTAAATCGTCTGGATGTGGTAGTTCTTCTTAAGACCACCCGATTGAGTACATAGAAGTCTCTCCGAATGTGAGGATTTGAACTCGGAAAAGTACGCTTCTTGCAAGGTGGCAGCAAACATATTTATAGCCATAAATTGAATAGCCTCGAAAACTGATGCAAACACCATGGTATCGTGTAGTTCATCCAGCTGTATGAATGTATCGTACAAGTAACTGTAACATTATTTCCAATCATTAACCATTTCTTCACTCGGTCTTTTTCCAGCAAAGGGAAAGGGAATTTGCTGAAAAGAGAAGGAAGAAACTTGCGCAAAAACAAGATCAGCAGCACGACCACGAAACACATGGGTATGTGCGCAAGAATCAGTACAAGGAGCGAAAGGCCCCGCCGATGGTCAAGAACGCCATCATGGCACTGAACGATCGCTTCAAGAGCCTGACGTACCATGTGTTGAATGAGACTGGATCGCTGTACAATCGCCAGTTCGTGATCGCCGTGGGTGTCAAGGGAAGCACCTTCAACGGCCATGGGAAAACAAAGCAGAAAGCCAAGATGATGGCTGCGGAGAACGCACTCCGATCGTTTGGCTGGTGGACGGATGAGCTTGAAAACAACAAGAAGAAGTTGGACGAGGAGGAGAGAGAGACGGAGGCAGCGCGACTGAAGTCAAGCTTTGTTAAGTTCTATGCGGAGGGCGAGTCTATCCCGACTAGTAGCGGGCGGGGCCAGAGGCGTGGGGGACGAGGAGGCGTAGGTGGTGGCGGGAGAGGACGTGGTGTGTGGCGGTTTGGGATCCCGGAGGAACGTGGAAGAGGGCAAGGACGTGGTCGTGGCGGTGGCCGCGGTGATCGGGGCGGTAGGTCTCGGGGATTTGGAGGGCGTGGTGGGCGTGGCGAGCGGGGGAGTGGGAGGGGGAGAGGGAGAGGGAGGGGGTCATCAGGACACCAGAATGGCCGTGGTGGTGGTCAGGGTCAGGGTTACACTCAGCAGAGCTCGGAGGATTTCTGGTCGGGGATCACATCGTACATGGACAAGAAAGATGGTTACTCTTCAGCTACAGACTACACCTACCAAGGAAGCACTGATGGTAGTTATGGTTACGGTAGCTATGACAACCAGTACCAAGACTCTGGCAGTCAGCAAGACTATACATCTGATGGCTACTCCAATGTAACGGATTACACCGCCAATCCTACTTACTGAGGCATACCAATGTACATTACACATATTGTGTGAGGAACGTTTCGATTAATGTGCGAGAACACTTCGATTACTGAATGCTCCTGAAATTGATGTGTGTGAAATTAGTGGATGTATCGAGTAGGTGTGACATTAACCACTTTCTTTACTAGAATATAGTATGTGTGATATTAGCCATTGGCTTGTTTGAGTCGTCAAATAATTCACATGTAAATGATATACTATCGGGTCAATATTTTGTGGAAAGCTTTTAGTTTCTCGGCTTATTATTGATTTTATTAATATCATTACTAGTATTATTGAATTAAGTTGGTGTCTCTTGTTTGCTTTGTTTGAACACACGTATATTGATAAGGCCATTTAAATGTCACATAATATATTAACTGTAGTCAGATTGACAGTTCTTCATTTAACACGCCATCATGATGTCCACATGTACAGAATACGCCGACTGTTTTGACATCAATTCAATTTGATAATTCTGAATTAATACACATTTATAAATGTGGGGAATATTATCAAATGAGTGTGTTATTCTTTGTATTATGACAGTTTAGTACAAAATCATGATCCTTCGAAATAAATATTATCGTTCTGTTTAATAATTGTTTACAACTTTATTCACGTGGCTCAAATAAAGGCGACGTTTTCAACATGCAAATCTCGGATGTTTCCCAAGAAACAGTTTTCGAGAACAAAAAAGTAACTATTATGGTAAACAAATGGTAAGTTGTCCAGTATGTGCGGAGAATAACGCGAGTTCCAAAACATTCAATCCAGTGATTTCGGAGGAGATGATGGTTGGAACACGGAAGACGGAGCAAAAACACGATACACACAGTGATTCTGGTGACAAACAAGTCCCTGGAGTACAGTACCTTTGTCCACCTCCAGCAGTTTCCATGTAGGAAATTCAGATTTGAATTACTCAAGGTAAACATAATATAATCTGTACGTTGTACATGAACTTCAACGCTTTTTTTTTCACAGAATCACTGAATATCACCATGTGACTATTCCTTACCATAGCGCAATGAAAGGTGACCTTCGAAGTCAAGGACACCTTGAAAGTCATGTAACTGAAACATCAATTCATGTGCACTTCTATAAATCGGGTATATAACGTTCACTGTTTTCGGTATCCAAGAATAATGTTTGTCATATCAGTATGATCGGGAGCCTTTTCGGAACCGTTTATGTTTGGTTAACTGAAGAGGGTCAATTTTGATGTCCTTCAAGTGTACAGCGGGTCAAAGTGAAAAGTCACAAAGTTGTTGCTCTCTGATTCGCATTCAGCACTTTTGCTCCACAATGGAGACCAAACCCTTGATGTCAGATCTTCCAGATGTGTATCGTGAGCATAAGGATGTAGCGTAATATGCCGTGCATCTTTTAGTGAATTCGAGTTTGACCTCGAGTTTGACCTTGAGGGTAATATATGGGGGTTGGCATAAAACCCAATCTATGACGTCACGCATAACTAATGAGTTGCCTCGAGAATTCCCAGAGGTCAACTTCGTAATTGAATATTCAATTTGACATCTTGAATATTCAATTCGACATCTTGAATATTCAAGTTAAAAAAAGAAGCCGTTTGGCACTAATAGGCTGCCGTACAGAGGAGCAAAACAAACGTGGGCATAACTTTGGAACAAATCAAGATATTTTGGTTCTGTAAACTCCATCGGATTCCTTGATAAATAATCTTCTACATGTATGCTATCAAATAAGTTTTTTCGCTTCGCTTCCCCTTTAAATTGTAAATGGCCATTGGAGTATAAATTTATGCATTGTTTGCTGACGTTGTCCTTGTCGTCTGGTGACACTGCTCAGAACTTGAGGTTACGGCTACACTGTACAAAACGCATGAAGACACATATTCAGAGCTGATTTATTTCGATTGACGACACGTAGATTAGGTCTTATAAACCAGCGTTCAAACCCGGTTCTCGGTGAAGCGATATTCCCCGGTCTTGGGCACTTATAATGCTGGCTATTCTGACTCGTGGAGGAACGAAATGACGAATGCGAAGAGTCAGAGACGTTATTAGGTTAGCGGACCTTTGGTCCGATAACCTATTGGCATGGCGTTGCGTCCGTCGTCCGTCCGTCCGTCCGTCCGGGCAAACGGAACGGAGTTTTGGGGATTTCTTAACGCCCATCCGTTCACCCGTCTAGCCGTCCGTCCGTCCGTCCGTCCGGCTTTAACATTTTTATCTTTAAAGTTAACGATCGAATCTTTCTGAAATTTTGCACAAAAATGCCTAAAAATATTTTGAGAAGGAGGTATTTTTTCGCTTTTTGATTTTCGTATTTTTTTCATAATGGCGGCCGTTTTTGTCGAAAAACGCTCAATTTTGGACTTTGACGGCCATTTTCTCAAAAACTGTCTGATCAGTTTTGAGTTTTTGGTTTCAAAAGATTCTCCTCATATACCTCTGTCATATGTATAAGTTTGGTTGCCCTAAATTCGCCGGTTTTCGTGTGGCGGCCATTTTGAATTTTTGGCTGGTCACTTTTTTCCTTCATAATGGGAGCTGTCTGGACTGTACTCATAGAACACTTGAAGATAGAGCGTAGTAATTGGCACTTTCAAATGGGAAGTCATATATGGCGACTTGTGTGGTGACCTTGAATTTGACCTTCGATGACCTTGAAAGGTCAAAACAGCCATTTTGGGGTCAAAAATGCCCAGATTTGCCTCTGTCGATGAAATGCTTGCAGATAGAGCTGATGTTTGCATTATGAACATATAGGAAGACATATATGGCACAACTAATGATGACCTTGAACTTGACGTCAGATGACCTTGAGTGACAAATGTCTGACTTGGAATGTGTAAATTGAGCGCCTAAACGATTCCACCCAGATATATCTTTGTATTATGAACATATAGAATGTCAAATACCGCACACATACATGTAATGGTGACATCGAAGTTCACACGGATGACCTTGATTGGTAAATCTCAAGGTCATATGTTTACACTGCGAACCTTGATTGGTAAATCTCAAGGTCTGTTACCTGCCAATGCTGCCATGGCCAAACCAAAATTGTCCGGTAACCTATCCTAGCCTTTGGGCTAATTTTTTTAAAATGGTGGCCGTTTTTGTCAAAAAACGCTAAATTTTGGACTTTGACGGCCATTTTCTCAAAAACTGTCTGATCAGTTTTGAGTTTTTGGTTTCAAAAGATTCCCCTCATATACCTCTGTGATATGTATAAGTTTGGTTGCCCTAAATTCACTGGTTTCCGTGTGGCGGCCATTTTGAATTTTTGTCGGGTCGGCGAAAAAAAATTTTTTCGCCCCAAATCGCATTACTATCCATTTTGGGCCATTTCTAGGCGAAAAAAATTTTTCACCCTTTGAAAAAAATTTTGGACTTGGAAAATTTTCGGCACTTTTTTCCTTCATAATGGGAGCTGTCCGGACTGTACTCATAGAACACTTGAAGATAGAGCTTAGAAATTGGCACTTTCAAATGGGAAGTCATATATGGCGACTTGTGTGGTGACCTTGAATTTGACGTTGGATGACCTTGAAAGGTCAGAACAGCCATTTTTGGGTCGAAAAATGCCCAAATTTACACCTGGTCTGTATTTTCTCGGAAACTGTCTGATCAGTTTTGAGATTTTTGTTTCAAAAGATTCCTCTTATATACCTCTGTGACGTGTATAAGTTTTGTTGCCCTTGTATCGCCGATCTTCGTGTGGCGGCCATTTTGAATTTTTGACGAGTAGGCGAAAAAAAAAATTTTCGCCCCAAATCGCATTACTATCCATTTTAGGCCATTTCTAGGCAAAAAAAAATTTTCACCCTTTGAAAAAAATTTTGGACTTAGAAAATTTTCGGCACTTTTTTTCCTTCATAATGGGAGCTGTCAGGACTGTACTCATAGAACGCTTGAAGATAGAGCTTAGAAATTGGCATTTTCAAATGGGAAGTCATATATGGCGACTTGTGTGGTGACGTTGAATTTGACCTTCAATGACCTTGAAAGGTCAAAACAGCCATTTTGGGGTCAAAAAATGCCCAGATTTGCCTCTATAGGTGAAATGCTTGCAGATAGAGCTCATGCTTGCATTATCATGATTATGAACATATTGGAAGACATATATGGCACAACTAATGATGACCTTGAACTTGACGTCAGATGACCTTGAGTGCCAAATGTCTGACTCGGAATGTGTAAATTGACCTGAATGGCCTAAACTATTCCACCCAGATATATCTTTGTATTATGAACATATAGAATATCAAATGCCGCACACATACATGTAATGGTGACATCGAAGTTCACACGGATGACCTTGATTGGTAAATCTCAAGGTCTGTTACCTGCCAATGCTGCCATGGCCAAACCAAAATTGTCCGGTAACCTATCTTAGCCTTCGGGCTAATTTTTGATTTTCACATTTTTTCCAAAATGGTGGCCGTTTTTGACAAAAAATGGCCAATTTTGGACTTTGGCGGCCATTTTCTCAAAAACTGTCTGACCACTTTTGAGATTTTTGTTTCAAAAGATTCTCCTCATATACATCTGTGACGTGCATAAGTTTGATTGCCCTTGAATCGCCGGTCTGCGTGTTGCAGCCATTTTGATGGGTCCCAAATGAGACTTTCCCATGTTAAATTTTCCTATGCTTTATAATGGGGAACATTTTTGCTGATATCTCACTTAATATTGAGATTAGAGATTAGGAATCAATTATCAATTATGGACATATAGAAAATGATATATGCCAAATATTCTCGCGACCTTGAATTTGACCTTTGACCTAATTTTCAAGGTCATGGCACAAAATGGCTAATATCTCGCTTATTATTGACTTTACAGCTTAGGAATCAGTTGTGGACCTATAGAAAATGATATATTCCGAACATTGTCATGACCTTGTACTCGACCTTTGACCTAATTTTCAAGGTCACAGGACAAAATGGCTGATATCTCGCTTACATGTATTATCGACTTTACAGCTTAGGAATCATTATGAACATATAGGAAATGATATATGCTGAATATTGCTATGACCCTGAATTCGAACTTTGACCTCATTTTCAAGGTCATAGGACAGAATGGCTGATATCTCGCTTATTATAGACTTTACAGCTTAGGAAACTATATGATCATATAGAAAATGATATATGCTGAATATCGCTATGACCTTGAATTCGACCTTTAACCTCATTTTCAAGGTCAAAGAACAAAATGGCTAATATCTCGCTTATCATCGACTTTACAGCTTAGTAATTAGTTGTGAACATATAGGAAATGATATATCCTGAATATGCTCATGACCTTGAATTTGACCTTTGACCTCATTTTCAAGGTCGCAGGACAAAATGGCTAATATCTCGCTTATTATCGACTTTACAGCTTAGCAATCAATTGTGAACATATAGGAATTGATATATTCTGAATATTGTCATGACCTTGAACTTGACCTTTCACCTCATTTCCAAGGTCACGGGACAAAAGGCTAATATCTAAAATATATATTGTCCGGTAACCTTTTTTAGCCCTTGGGCTAATTTTTTTATTCAGAATGTTAACACGACAAACACACATACCTACTAGCTAGTAAGCAATACTAGTAGGCCTGTGTCTGGGAAGGTGGAAAGCAATGATAACCTGACTGTATATGTATATATTGGGATCATGTAGGCTACACTATCAGCTAATATACAAGTAGCCTTTATATTTAGATTAACATGATAATATTTAACAAGTAAAGAACTTCATGCCGACACTGTCAAGATAGGATCCTTCTTTTCCATGGAAGTAAGCGAAATCTTGCCCAGAACCACGTGTGACGTCAGACGTCTGTGCTCCGTATATATGGGATTCTCGGCCCTTACTCGTTCTGAAGCGCATGCCCAGTACTAGGTAAAATGAGCTCAGAGCGTCACTGAATAAGGTTACCGAGGTAATACGTTCGTCATCTGCGGTATCCAATGAGAAGTAGATGGGGTTGGACGTCGAGCTACCGTGCCAGTCACTCCATGTGTTGCCATAGCGCGTCTTGAACCTGCAGCATCCATATTGAGTGGTGGGGATCTTAATATACTAATATTTTAAAGTCTTGACCTACTAGATATAATTACTCGTGAGTAGTAAGGGCAGATCTTTAGTACTGATAATATGGCCTATTTATGGGCGATTATGATTTGCCGACCCATTTATAAAGTCATTAATTCTTACCCAATGAGGAGGCCCATATAGATGTTCATGGCAATGACCGAGATTTTTCCATGGAACACGTGAATTCTGTCGTCGAAGGGATTTCCGCCTCCTCTGTCTTCGCTCCCCGCTGAACATTGAGCGTTGACTGCAAATTGAAATTAAGAGATTTCAGTAATATTCGAATTTTGTAAGCACATATTGATTGATAGGCAGGAATGATGTAGTATGTACATCATTTCACCTGTCGTATGCAAATTGAACGCACTAGTAAAATGAAAATATGACGTGAGTTAAAAAAAACACTGAGGTGATTTGAGCAGAATGCTCTTTATAGCATGTCAATATTGCGATTGAATAGCAGTTTGAAGCTCAAAGTGGCCCGAATCATTTTCTTCTAAATCTGTTTGCTCTTTAAATATGGAAATGAGATATCCGGCGTGACGTCATCAGGAGAAAGGGTTTTAATTAGCTACATTTTGCAAATTATAAAGCTTAGCCCAAGGTCTGAGAAAGGTTACCAGACAATACATATTTTAGATATTATTTTTTCGTCCCGTGGCCTTCAAAATAAGGTCACTGGTCAATTCAAGGACACGATAATATTCGGCATATGTCATTTCTAGTATGTCCACAATTGATTCCTGAGCTGTAAAGTCAATAATAAGCGAGATATTAGCCATTATGTCCTGTGACCTTGAAAATGAGGTCAAAGGTCGAATTCAAGGTCATAGCAATATTCAGCATATATCATTTCCTATATGTTCATAATTGATTCCTAAGCTGTGAAGTCGATAATAAGCGAGCTATTAACCATTTTGTCCTGTGACCTTGAAAATTAGGTCAAAGTTGATGTTCAAGGTCATGACAATGTTCAGAATATATCATTTTCTATATGTTCACAATTGATTGCTAAGCTGTAAAGTCGATAAAAGCGAGATATTGGCCATTTCGTTCTCTGACCTTGAAAATGAGGTCGAAGGTCAAATTCAAGGTCATAGCAATGTTCAGCATATATCATTTCCTATACTAGTATGTTCATAATTGATTCCTAAGCTGTAAAGTCAATAATAAGCGAGATATCAGCCATTATGTCCTGTGACCTTGAAAATGAGGTCAAAGGTCGAATTCAAGGTCATAGCAATATTCAGCATATATCATTTCCTATATGTTCATAATTGATTCCTAAGCTGTAAAGTCGATAATAAGTGAGCTATTAGTCATTTTGTCCTGTGACTTTGAAAAATTAGGTCAAAGGTGAAGTTCAAGGTCATGACAATGTCCAGAATATATCATTTTCTATATGTTCACAATTGATTGCTAAGCTGTAAAGTCGATAAAAAGCGAGATATTAGCCATTTTGTCCTATGATCCTGAAAATGAGGTCAAAGGTCAAATTCAATGTCATGGCAATAATCTGCATATATCATTTCCTATATGTTCATAATTTATTCCTAAGCTGTAAAGTCAATAAGAAGCGAGATATTAGCCATTTTGTCCTGTGGTCCTGAAAATGAGGTCAACTGTCAAATTCAATGTCATGGCAATAATCTGCATATATCATTTCCTATATGTTCATAATTGATTCCTAAGCTGTAAAGTCGATAAGAAGCGAGATATTAGCCATTTTGTCTTGTGACCTTGAAAAAGAGGTCAAAGTTCAAAATCAACGTCATCAGAATATTCGGCATATATCATTTCCTATATGTCCACAATTGATTCCTAAGCTGTAAAGTCGATAATAAGCACGATATTGTACATTTTGTGCTTTGACTTTGAAACCGAGGTCAGAGGTCAAATTCAAGGTCACGAGAATATTCAGCATACATCATTTCCTTTATATCCACAATTGATCCCTAAGCTGTAAAATCGATAATAAGTGACATATTAGCCATTACGTCCTGTGACCTTGAAAATGAGGTCAAAGGTCAAATTCAAGGTCATCAGAATATTCGGCATGTATCGTTTCCTATATGTCCATAATTGATTCCTAAGCTGTAAAGTCGATAATACGTGAGATATTAGCCATTTGTGCTCTGACCTTGAAACCGAGGTCAGAGGTCAACTTCAAGGTCACAAGATTATTCGGCATATATGTCCAAAATTGATTCCTAGTCTCTAATCTCAATATTAGGTGAGATATTAGGTTTAAAGCATAGGATAATTTAACATGAGAAAGTCCCATTTGGGCCGTGTTTGGGCCCAAAATGGCCCACTTCGAGCTATTCAAGGGCAACGAAATTTATACATGTCACAGGGGTACATAGGAGGAGTGTTATGCATCAATAAGAAAAAAAGTTACTGAACAAATTTTGAGAAAACGACCGTCAAAGTCCAAAATTGGCCATTTTTCGACGAAAACAGCCACCATTTTGAAAAAAATGCGAAATTCAAAAAACTAAAAAAATACCTACCTCTCGAAATATTTTTAGGCATTTTTGTACAAAATTTCAGAAAAATCCGACTGTAAACTTTAAAGATAAAATTGTTGACGGACGCCGGACGCCACGGCAAAAGCAAATGTTCATTCGCTATCAAAAATATAATAGCCAATTTGCATGCATGACTCAGGAGTTGCTACACGTATGACTGGAACCCACTTTTTAACCACATGTCAATACACACGTGATACGCGAGTAATTACTAGTCTACGCGTGACGATAATTGTCTGACTACAAAGTCCCTCATGACGTGCTGAACTCTGATTAACATAATTTTTCAAGAACTTTTGAAAAACATTCAGCGACTTCGTGTGGAAATATCAATATCAAAAGCCTATGAACCGTAAGAGATATTTCAACAAGGAATCAAACATGCAATCATATAAATGATTGCTACTGTATTTAATTAAAGTACTAGGAACATGAAAATATGATGTAAGCTCAGATTCAAGCACCATGTGAGCTGATCAGAACGGCATTTACAGCATGTGAATATCTCAATTCATTCAAAAGTTACAGTGCTTCAAAGTTCAAATTGCCCACTATACAATTTGGGAAATCATATAGCTCATTAATATGCAAATTTGTATGCATGACGTCACAGGGGGAACATTTTTTAATTAGGTGGTTTTACTGGCATATTCAAGTCTTTAGAAATTGTAATTATTCAACAAAGCTTATTCCACATGCTCTCCATGATTGATAGTCAATGAATTTCACATCCAGATAGTTGCCAAGGTCACCAGTATTACTATAAAGCCCCTAGCAACCAGGTTGCTATGGCCCAAATCCACAGTCCTATCGATAAACAAACAAAACCAAAGGTGAAAATGGATTGACTCTACATGCCTCATTAATATACAATAACCAGAATCTGTCAAAACCCCTGTTTCTGGTAGTTAGGGCCCATAGCAACCAGTGGTTGCTAGGGAGTCCAGCAGGTGAATAGTCACCATGGCAACAATATAATTTTGAAAAACACTGATTATTGACCATTCCTATCAATGTGTAAAATTTAGGTTTGCAATAATTCTGACCAGAACAATTATATTAAGACTCAAACTTGCCTAATTAAAAATATTCCCCCGTCTACGTCACGAATACCTCATTTGCATACTAATTAGCTTCTCCAAAAATCAAGAAGTGTTCAATCCAGCATATGTTATATCCTGCCAAAATGTGACATTCAAATCGCCTTAACTTTTTAACCAATAGAGATATTGGGATGCGGTAAACAACATTTTACTACGCAAAACTAGATCTCTCATCTGAATTCAATTCATATTTTCATGTTCCTAGTACTTTAACTTACATATTTCTCCCATTTTAATTTTATCATAGACATCTAATAGAGACTACCTCCTCGGGTGATTTTCAAATGTCACATTACGATATCTAACGTTATCACATCAGTACAGTTGTACATGTACACGCATTAGCTACTCGACACGTGACTATACTACAAATATACCAAACGCTGTATAAATTCAATAGACTCACTGTAGAGCAGACTGGACAAGGAACACAGCCTCCATCCTTGAAAGTTCATCTGCTTGGGGCGCCGTATGAACCGAATGACGTCAGCTTGGTGCTGCTTGCGACACCTATAGGTACAGACGGTCAAGCCGTTGTGAGATGACGTCATTGTCAACGGGCAAGTTTCATGTCGACCCAGGGGCGCATTTCTCTCCTCATCCTCCATTGACGTCACCCATAGCCTGGCGTCGTCTGTTGCTAGGCAACCCAAGTTCTCACCCTTGATTTTGACATCGAAGCCGTCGTTGCTAGACGAGTCGAAGTTGACCGTCGACACACTGAAGTCGCTGACGTGCGGGGTCGGATCCGCCCTGCTGCCATCGAAATGACCGCACGTTGTCAGGTCGTTATCCACTAGCAGAGCTCGAGTCAAGTCATCGCTCGACCGTGTGCGTTCTCGGTATTCTATGACGTCACTCACTGGAAATGTAGCGAATAATCATAAGTACGTCTACCGCGCTTGTAGGCCTAACGCACTTAACTTATTTTCTAATACAACCGCCAACTTCTCGTATTCAAATTTAGGCAACAACGTGGAATGGGACTAGTATACCTACTTTAATTGAATCTCACCTGTGATTAAGATAGGCCACAAAACAATTCTTAGCAATATCCTCATGTTCGCGTTTTTCATACTATGTGAAGCCTGACTGGAACTAGTAATAAGCTCATACCTCGGTAGAGCATGTACTCTATAGTAAGCCCTGCATCCGTCAAACATACTCATTTCGAAGGTAATTGCTCGGAGCCATGGCTCAACTTCGTCAATCGTTATTCAAAGGTAGTTGAGCCTGACGATCAACATTAATAGTTAATGTGTTAGTGAAACTGTCTAATTATACATCCCTTTGTCTCATGTTCGGACCACATGACAGAAAACCGATACGCGTGTATGCTTGACCCACCCCTGGGGTCAGTGTCTCTTTAATATCATTACTGGGAGGTACATGTAGCCTTCTTTCGGTATTGTGCGCCGATCAGGCCTGTGCTGGTACCGTTGTGAATGAGACCGGGAATAAACAGGGCATATTTTATTCATTACACCCCATCATGACATTACTGTTTAGTCATATCCCAATAACACACTGCCGTCGCCGTTGCTTCTACGAATATAGACAAAGGAGTTTAAAACAAAATAATACGGGTGGGAGACCTAATCTTGAACGGTTTTAGCTGACATGGTCATGGTACATTCGACGCATCGATAGGCCTATCATCCCTACCTCTTTTGCGGCGATCAATCATGCACAGCGCAGTCAGTGTTGTTGACATGTTTTGGTCGCCCAACTAGTCGGACTTCGGTAGATCTCCTCTTTGTGACGAAATAATCGAGGTTCTTTCACGATTACAAAAAGCGTGAATATAGAGTCGTGAATAATAATAAAAAAAGGTCTGAGAAATGTTACCAGGGAAATGTACATTGTCAAACCTTTCAAGGTCATCAAATGTCGAATTCAAAGTCACCACTCAAATCGTCATATACGACTTCATATTTGAATGTGCCAATAACTAAGCTGTGTCTCCATGCATTCTATGAGCACAGCCCACACTGCTCCTATTAGAAAGGCATAATGTGGCAAAAAATTAAGGTCCAATTCTTTCAGATGCAATTATTTTTTTCTGTCGGAAAAAGGACAAAACATTATAGTGACTCGATTTCGGACCAAACATATTTCAGGCATGACAACACCAATGATATTGCGTCATATCTCAGAGAATTCCCTATTTTGAAAACGGGGGATGCCTTGGATCCCCCGCAGAATGGTGGGGGATATTTTGCTATGGCTGGTTGTTGACCCGAGCTGGTTGGCATTCCACACGAACAGTTTCAAGACCACAGCACGCACAGAACGGCTCGGACGACGAATGATATATATGGGTTGTCAGGCATGAAAATCAGTCGTTTTAAGGGGGTACCCTTAGAATTCGAGCTGTAGCGAAAAATCCAATTTATCAACATATATTTTCCTTACTATAGTGAGATGAGGAAATGAATTGGCTAGCTTTGTATATAAGCTGCTAAGGTTCATCTTGTTCTGGGACGGAGCTATGGAGACTTGAATTTGGGCTTTTTATCATTGTTTTGTATGGCCGAAGGAATTAGTGAAATCTGTCCTTTATCGCCAAACCGGCGGAAAAATCAAAATGGCCGCCACACGGAGACCGATTCAAGGGCAGAGAAACTTATTCACGTCATAAGTAATCTTATGCATGATTTTGGAAAATATTATCTGTCAACAGCGTTTTTCGTCTGAAGTACAAAAACCCCCACAAAAGTAAAGTAACCCCCCCCCCCCACCCCCCGCCACCCCTCTTGAAATATTTTAAAGCATTTTTGTGTAAAATTTCGGAAAGATTCGACTACGAACTTCGAACAAAAATGTGGACGGACGACGGACGCATTAATTTGCCACGCCAATAGTTTATCGGACCACAGGCTCGGTAACCTAAAAATCCCGATTTATATATGCCTGAATGGTATCTCGGTTTCATATACAGAACCATAATCTAATTTGTAATTTTCGATAAAATGTACTCACAAAGATTTTTTTCCCCGAATCCGGAGTAATATTTTCTAACGTGAGAAATATTTTCGGATTTTCGATTTTTCGATTTTTGAAAGAATTTCGACTCAATTAATTTTTTTGAATTTCCTACTTCATCAAACACAATACATCAATATAGTAAGTTTGATTATAGTCAAAAGTAGTTTTTGCAATGCCTTACGCACATAAAGAAATGGTTTACCAAAGGTTCTAGGCTACTTGTTTTCGTTAAATCTGTAGTTTTTCAGTGTATTATGTCATTTCAGTTAAGCCTAGGTGACGTGGAAAGGATTACTGAAGTACCTTCATACATCAACTATTCCCGCCTTTTTTATTTTTTACAACTGGTACATATATTAAAGCAGCTGCCTTCGAAACCAGTCAATATTTTTTGAAAACCATATTTAATATTGAACATGCTAAACTGACTGAATGAAACATACTCACATCAAATGTAATGAAAATAACCTGTCCTCAGGGAAATTTTGCTCATATGAACAGGCGGTTTGCGTAAATACAGGAACTGTATCCATCACACGCAGATGTGAACAAAGCATAGAAATGCGAGATAGACTGACAATTCCATGCACATCATGGTATATCACTGATTATTTTCTCACAACTACACTATATATGCACATACGAACTGGAAAATGTACTGGATGTGGACTTTTAAGCGCGATTTGAGCATTTGTTTACATTCGGGTTTGATGGATACACTTCGTTTGTTTATTTACAAAACCGGTACAAAATGGGCACTAAAACGGATGAAAAGACAACTCGGACGGACTGCAATCGTCAAAATCATTGAGCACACCTTTTGTTATATTGCATTAGATGTGTTTGACAAAAAATTGGTTTTGAAAAAAAAATCGAAGGCAGCAGCTTTAAGCCATTTCGACTGGCCATGCTCGTGGTATAACCATCGACGGTAGTAACTTGGGGGGAAAAAACCCCTAGGCCTATAATTTAAGATGTATTCTTGTAGCCTACATGTAGCTACTTCATTATGCGAGAATTTCATTAGATATATCGAACAGAAGTGTTCCCAGTTAATGTACTGAAGTGAAGTTAATGCAAATGAATTCATAATTGAAGATAAATTACTGATTTGGTGATTTTAGTTTTAGTTTGTTTATTTGGCAATCCATATTATACATAAATATATGTATGAATATAAAATCACCAGGGATTGCACAAAAAAGTAACCCAATACTTATTTCCATTGTGGTCCCTGTTTGTAAGGTCACGTGACTTAAAATAATTAAAATAGAATACAGAATATGAAAAATTTGTAAACAAATATTTGAAAAAGTCCATAAAAATATGGAGAGATTATATAATATATATGACTAGAAAGATTGACTATTAAACCAAAAGTTTAGATTAAGTGAATAAAATTAGATTAATAGATAAGAGCATTATTTTCATCGCTAGCTACTTTTTGAAAGAGGCAATTTCTTACTGCTACTTTAAAGGCTTGTTTAGTTGGTATTGTGTGGATGTCAGTGGGTAGGTCATTCCATGCAGTTATAGCAGTGTAGAAGAAAGATGTTTGGCCGAAGTGCTTAGTCTTAACTGCAGGGACGGATAATGCGGTATTACTGGATCGTGTATTGACTGTGTGTTGATCTCGGACCCATTTAACATTTGCCTTTAGATAGGTTGGTGCTTGGTTATGTATTATATTAAAAATGTGATTTAGTTTTAGTTGGGTCACGCGTAGATGAGTGGGTAACATACCGACCATCCTAAACTCAGTATAGCCTATATGGGCTCTTGCTGGTAGCTGCAAGATGAAACGTATCATCTTGTTTTGAGTGGTTTGAAGTCTGGTTTTGTATCGTTGGGTGAGACCAGAATACCATGCCGAACAGGCATAGTCCAAATGGCACTGAACAAGTGCAGAGACCAAAGTTCGTCTGGTTTCAATATTGAGGTTTCTGGCCTGACGATACAAAAATCTTAGTCTGTCATTACACTTCTTGATAACGTTTCGGGCAACACTCTCACCAGATAGATCCTGGTCGAGAGTTAATCCAAGATATTTGACATTGTTTTTGCAAGCAATGTCATTTTCTCCACATTCAATATGCAAGTTTCCTGATTTGCTAATTTTACGTTTTGATCCGAACAATATAGATTCGGTTTTGCCCAAATGTAATGACAGCTTGTTCTCGATTAACCACTCTTGAACTGCATGAAGCTCGGTGGCAAGAGCTTGTTCAATATCTGCAGTATTCTTTCCGCTAACCAGCAATGCTGTATCATCAGCATAAAGGAGTGTTTTACATGTAACCGCAGAAGGCAGATCGTTTATATATATCAAGAACAGTTGAGGTCCTAATATCGACCCCTGTGGTACTCCACATTTGACAGTTTCAATTGTTGACAGGGTGCCACCAATGCCAACAACCTGAGTTCTACCGGTCAAATAGGACTCAAACCATCTCAGCGACTGCCTTCCGAGACCAATGGCTTTCAACTTATTCATTAGGATATGATGATCGACCGTATCAAATGCTTTTTGCAAATCCAGAAGTACCATGCCCGTGTACTTGCCATTGTCTCCCTCCTGTTTGATGTAATCTATCAGATGGACCAGGCATGTATCTGTGGAGTGGGCCGATCTGAAGCCCGATTGATGTTCATAAGGCAATTTGTTCTCCATCAGATACGACTCCATCTGCTGGAAAACTACCTTTTCCAGAATTTTAGAGATAATACTGAGGATAGAAACAGGACGATAGTTACCACAGTCTGTTTTAGTACCTTTCTTGTGTAGTGGGGTCACACGTGCAGATTTAAGGTCTTGTGGGATTTGTCCTGTGGATAAAGATAGGTTAATAATGTGAGTTAGAGGCCGTGCAATAATAGGTGAACCATCTTTAACAAACCTAGCTGGGATACAATCCAAACCGGTCGCTTTACCATTGTTTATACTGTTTAATAAATGATAAACTGTGAAACGAACTAGTTCAAGCCCCGGCCCTTTTCGTTTTCTTTTCTAATGGTGAACTGGACTGAGAAAAGGATACACAATGCACATTATGCAGAACACTGACTACGGGTAAAAGCGGGAGCTCCCCGGACAGTTGCTCATCAGAAAAATGACAACCAGACATAATAATAGGCTAATCAAAAAGTTGAAGAATGGAAAAGTTCTCCGCCAAAAATATTCAGAGTATAGGCTAACTCGGTGTGTTAGGCCTAACTTCACATGGTGATCTGTTATAGATCTATTGTTGAGCAGCAAAAATAATACGTAAAAAATAGACATCCTAGCTTGATATATACTGTATTATATTAAGCTCAATTTGTATCGCGTGACCCCGCGCGACACCATGCACAATTGGCCTAATATTGTATTCGTCATGAATTGTTGGCACTTCCATAATTCTCCATTTGGCTATGTCGCATTACACGTTAGGCGCTCCATCATCCAATCAGCCTCGTTTTCAATCTGGGAAATTCCCGATTTTTGACAGCTGCAAAAACAAAAGCAAAATCTCATTTTCTTTGAATTTCTTCGGCTAAATCGTGGCGAATTTCGTTTGAAACGGTGAAAGATGTCCGCAAACATGGCAGACTTCTCGCGTTCACCGCTGAACATGTTGTCAAGTTACATGGGCGGACAGGGAGACGATACAAAGGCATTGAAGCAGGCCTTCTACAACACTGCAGCAACGCTGTTTGTTGTTTTCGCGGGATTTGCCGCCATTTCAGTCTATTATATTTTGGAGGCTTTCATCCGACCTCTTCTTTGGGCTGTACTGTGTGGGACATTTTTGCATCCGTTTAAGAGTACGCTGACTTCAGCACTGCGCGGATGGTTGAAGAGTTTGCGACAATCCGGAACGCCGCTTGTTGTTGGAACAGCTCTCATTCCGGTCAAAATTGTCGATCGAACTGCGGAGAATCTCTCGTCTTTTTTCATGCAGCATGTCAAACTGTTTCTTGGTGGAACAATAGCACTGCTATCCCTGAACATGATGTATTACTTTGGCCCCCTTCAGCAAATACTTGTGGTATTCAAGGGAATATTCTACTTTATCTACGATGCCCTTGGCTACTTCAATGCAGTTTGGGTAAATATATAACACAGCGATCTCTGTGCGGTTCTTTGTAGATCTGTTGTCGTTTATTGATATTCAACTATCATTTGTGTGTAGTACATAGTCATAGCAATATACTTCGTAGAATAAAACTTCTGACCATAATCCTCCAAGTATCCATGTACATGATGTATTGGTAAAGTACATGATCAGTATTCATGCTGTTGTTCCTTTTTACGTCTGACATCTACCTCTTTGTATCACAGCTTTCGATAGGATTCTCATTACTACCCATACATAGGTGTGGAGCATGGTGGTAGCTTATGCGGTCGTTGTGATGGTGTTCTGGACTCCATCATCCAGTGTGATTCTGCGACCCCTCTCCATCCCGGTCTGGCTGGCTGTGGTGTTCCACATCGCGACGATTGCGGGAGCATTTCGTGTTCCACTGCTTCTCGTTGTACTCATCACAATCGTCTTTGGTTTCATATCAGAAGTCAACGAAGCTCGCAGAAAACAGAGAGAAATGGGTTTGTTTAAATTATACTTGTCTGGATTATGATCGTATGCATCTACCAGGTCATTTGATAAAGATGAACAATTGTACATATGAACTAGTCTTTTCAAGAAAACAGCACAGCCTGTCAATGAAATGATAAATATTCATTCAATTTCATTCATGAAGAGAATTATTTATCCTGTAAAATTATATTATCATCATTATTTGGTAAATTGTGCCATCGCTACAGGGAAAGGAGCCACTTCTCCATCAGCTATCGCGATTTGGAACGTTTTATCCAGCGAAAACCAATGCCAGACTGACCTGAACGAGAGCACTGACCAGGAGAGCTCGACAAGCTCTGCAGCACCACCGAACAAGACAGTATCAGCTCCGGAGGTGGATCAGGGTTCAACCACCTCACGGCCTCAACAGGAGACTGTTGATATTGATCGTAGCAAGACGGAATCCAGGCCAACCGAACTCAACATAGGTTTGTATTATAGAAATAGTAGTAGCATCGTACATTAGGATGAAGAGTATTGATCAATCAGGATGATCAAATGAACAATCAAATTTATGGTTTTGAAAAATTGAGGACTTTAGGGAAATAACTGCACACAAGGAAAGAATGACCATCAACAAAAGACTGTTGTCTGGTAATAGTTCAGCACTGATTAGTTAAAAATGGTGTATTTTTAGATTGCCTCCAAGTTGTTTTAACCATGTCTTTCATTATCATCTTTTATTATGATAAAAAGAAGAACCAGATTCCAGAAGAACCAAATTCTATCCTAACCAATTATATGATCATGATTGCTAGCAGTTGTCTTGAACCAATCATCAAACATGCGATTGGAACCAATTTCCAATACATACTATATATTATCATGTTTGTCATCCCAAACCTTTTTGCATTTTTCAAAAGACTCCTCAAGCGAAGACACACTAGACAGTGGCCCTAGTTCCGACACCCTGGCTTCAGAGTCTACCGAGGCAGATAAGCCGTGTGGATCGAAGAGGTCACTACTGGACATGTGCTTCATCGCGCTCTTCTGGGCTTTGATCCTTGTCCGTCTATGGATCAACATTTGGGTCATCAACTTCTTGCCGGTTCTGTTCATCTGTATCATCATCAAGAAATTTGGTAGGAGGATATCTCCAGTCTTCAATTCCTTGCAAATACAAATTTAATATTTCTTGTACATAGGTCAATGTGTTCATTTTCATAATGCTTATTCAATTTGAAAACCTTCAATGTACATGATGTAATTTCTGTGAATTCAGCTTCCTTTTTCATTGTAAGTTTGTGTTGTGTAGAGACTTTGCAACATTTGATATACTAACTAGTGTAGTATTTATAAAAAAAAAAGTAATAAAGTGTTCAACATTGCTCAAGCTAACCACTAAGAGACATGTAAATAGGTAGATCTAATTGCATAAATATACTGGTGTTGATGTGCAGGGAACAGCCTGGGTTCTTGGGTGTGGCTGCGGGAACACTTCTCAGCGATGGTTCGTCGTGTTCGGGACACTGTGACAACCGATGCAAGAGTCGATCTGCTCGCACCTCGACCAATCAGAGGCGTGGGCAAGCTGCTTCTTCGTGGCGACCACAAGGTGTGTTACCATGGTTACAAGGTGACGGGATGGTCGGGGAGGCGCTACTCGGCAGTGTATTTGTTTATGGAATTTAACAATGATTTTAGAACAGAACACCAGATATTTCTTACTTGTGGTTTTGCACCCAAATTTGAAGAAGGGTTTTGCTGTAAATTTTTCGTACCAGACATTTTCAGTTCTGGTTTCTACATTCAAATTTTTCAGACTACTATTCATCAATTTTAAACTGCTTTCTATATTTTGATGAAAAAATTATTCCATGAAATATGTACTATGTAATGATTTATTTGTATATCTTGTTTTTTACTGTAACTACCGGGTATATTGCGCCATGATTACTGCTGAAGACAGCTGCTATCCATTCACACATGTTCACGAATTTGTCTTTTCCATGTATTTGCCAGATCATAGCAAGCCTGGAGAAATCATTGGACAAGACAGTCACAGTTTTGATGGTGTTGCTTGTGATTTTCGGCTCACTGATGGGCACAGTCTTTATGGCGGTCCAAGTAAGTCAGGGAACGGCCTTACGATCAGTGATGGAAAACCCTTTGTAACAAACAGTTTACCGCTGCAACATGGTTGCCATGGAAAACAAGAGTAGTTTTAAAAATGAGATGAAAATCTCTAAACACATGAACATGGTCAATCATGTTCGGATGCGTCATGATTGACCGGTGTGATCAAAGATTTCCCGATGGGAAGATAGGGATAGGGAAGCCCTAAAAAATGGGGAAATCTAAATTTTGCCTATACGGCTATGAAACAATTTCCTCACTGAACGCAAAGCTAGTGTAAAGCTTGATTCTTTATGATTTGAAAATATATATTGTTTTTAATTACAGGCCAACATTTGTTTTTGACAAAAACTTGATAAACAACATCAATAAATAGTATTTTACACAATAACTATACCGTACATGCCAAAAGTTCTCTACTATGTATACAAGGCTACAAGGACAGCACATGATCTGCTTAAATTAGACACTGATGTACATGATGTAAGTGTATGTATCTCCAGTCATAATGTTCAACTCAATCACAATCATAATGTTCCCATGCATGAATATTCTGTATTTCAGGTGCACCGTGAGTCTATGCACCTGGTGTCAGTGACCAGCAACCTCCTGAACAAATCGCTCCACCCCGAGCTAACGCAGTGAGTCCAGTCGCTTTCAAGTCATCAATAATCCATCATGATATTAAGCGAGATGGTACTTTATTGACAGGCAAAACAGTTACAATTGGTTGATTGTGTCCCAAAATCAAGACTTGTGACTCAATACAGGCCTCTGTTTAGCTCGTCTTTGCGCTGTCGGAAATGTAGCCTAACCTATTGTTTCGTCATTCTGCATCATACCTTGATCTTCATAAACAACTCTTAATTTGGGTTGATTTTCCTAAATAACTTTTATTTTACAGAGAGAAAAATTTCTGATTTTGTGTAGATTACAAAGCGTGTTGCTATTTCAGTTGGCTGCCTGACCAGGACGTAATGCAGGAACACATGGATTCCGTTGTTGGCAACGCGTATCTGTATGGCCGTGAGTGGATCGCAGACAAGGTGAGGTGTCACCATGTGTTTATACATAGGAGGCGCTGCGTCACATACGGGGTCAAGTTCTAATCTTGAAAGTTTGATATCTCAAAGCTCGAAAAGAAATTGAGCTACACGAAAAATCAAAGTTGGAACTTGACTCTCTTTAACATTTGAGAGTACATGTATTGCTCATTGTTACATTTACCGAAAGCTTTCTGTTTTCACAGCTTGTCAAAGAAAATACCTTTGAACATGTAGGAAGTCCAATTTGTGTCTGGATACACATATTTGCTTTTGTAATGTACATGTACTGTTGCACTGCGTTCGAAATGTCAACTTGTCGCAAATTGTTCACCAGAACTCATCGAACTAATCATTTTTTGTTGCTTGCTACATCGTTTATACTTGAAAATGCAGAAGATTTTAACAAAATTCTGTCGGAAAAAACTATCCAGCTTGAGGAATCATATCATTGAATATTGCGTGTGACAGTGCTGTTTGTTGCAACCATTTGTGTTCATGTGTAACCTTAGTAACCATGACTGCCGTGCCTGTACTAACACAGCTGCAAGGCGTAGTTAATGGCGACGATGCCCAGAAGTCTGATATTGAGAAACAAGTTTTGGAAGTTTGGGACCGTGTGTATGAGAAATGGTTCGCTCGGGTATGTATACACAATTATGCATGCATATTTCAGCAAAGTAATTCAAGATTTTTTGGTTTCCGAGTTAATTGACTTTTGATTGAAATTTATCAGATTTGTCAAATAGAATTGCCACAAATTATACTTGGGCTAAGCTTTTTAGGTTTGTGGCCCTGTTTGATTTGCATGTTCAAAAGGGATTGATAAAGAATACTTTACCATCATATCGCTGCATTGCTCATACATTTATTTTGAAATATACATAAAAATGTGAATGTACATAGTATCAAACAGCATGAACAGACTCGTTTAAAAATCTGTATGATTTTTTGTACCTTATTCCATCAATCTTTATATTTGTATTGAAATCTTCCACCTCATGAAAAAATATAGGTTCAATAATAAATATGTTTTTGTCCATGCAATCCAATGAAATGCTCACTACGCCTCATTCCAGACGAACGGAAGCGCCGTGACACGCCCAATGATGGGACGGCAGATGAGTCTTGATTTCTCAAACGTGTCCAGTTTGTGGGATCTCGTGTCATTCTCCAATAACTTCAACCTTGATCTCATGGAGCTGGCCACTGAGAACTATGGAACCTTTATGCAGGTCTGGATCTGAAACCTGCATTCCTCTATAATAACTGTGTTTATTATGGAGGTACATATATGATTAATCGAGATTTGAATAAAAATTGATGAACTGATTTTTCCAGTAATTTTAATGGGTATTTGATTTCCATTCAACAAATTAATTAATACCTTCAATTTCCAGGTGGTTGACTCCATATGGGGCGTGCTGAAAGGCAACTTGAATCTGCTTGTCAGTGTGTTGACAGCGACCGTATCACTTCTGCTCGGTGGAGGCACAGCCATTCTCAACTTTGTTCTCTCCACGGTAGGTAATCATTATAAGTTGTTCTTTCCACAGTGGGTGATCATTCTGCAAAAAATTTCTTTATGCAGAATTAATCATGTTTTGACATCAACATTTTCTCTACATACTAGTATGTTGCAAAACATTTGTAAACCTATTATGTATTATGTACTGTGTAAATTCCATACAAAAAGTACAAACATAGGTGAATACTGTCGGCCTTGATGCTGTATAAATTGATTCAAATATACTTGAACTTCATGCTGGCCTGCACATTTTACCTGACTCCATCACTAAATCTACAACTGGTCCATGATTTCCCTCCCTAAGATGGTGTTCCTGACCACTCTGTTCTACCTGCTTGCGTCCAGTGGGGATCAGTACAAGCCTATGGAGTGGATTGCGGCGTTTAACCCGTCCAGTGGTGGCTCAGCTAACAAGTTTGGTGTGGCTGTCGAGCAGGCAATCAGGTATAGGATGTCGGTTGATGTTGCTAAAATGATATTTTCGTGTATTATTGAGCAATTTTATCATGTGTCTCATTTGAGGGCCAAATTTCATTATTTGATTGAATTCACAAAAAAATCAAACCTTCACTGACTCTGAAACCATGCATACCCTTCATGAAACCTTGAAATTGATCGAGTTTGGAATGCAGTGATCTTACTGTAGATATATGCTTACAGAATGATGATGATCATATGTCAACCTTATGATCTCCCGTACCCTTGAGTGCAGGAAGAGAAAAGAGGCCATCAATAATGAAAATCATCTCGTGAATTTGTTTGGCAGTTCCGTGTTTCTGGCTTCCCTGAAAATGGCGGCATTTTATGGCCTGTACACTTGGCTGACTCACACTGTGTTTGGGATACAGATTGTCTTCATACCATCAGGTATGTATTACGTACATGTACAACACATGAATATTTACAAAATAGTATGTTGTACCATGTTTTGTGTGATTTTACTTGCGCATTGCACTTAAAATGTACCATACTGAGCTCCACAGTACCAAAATGAACTTTTTCCTAACATACCATCTCAACAACAAAAAACACAAGAAACTAGTTCTCAACTAAGATACACATTTTATTCGGTGACAGCTCTGGCGGCCATATTTGCGGCTATTCCGTTTCTCGGGACGTATTTTGCTGCCCTCCCCGCAGTCATAGAACTGTGGTTGGTCAACGGTCAGAAGGTTCAGGCACTCCTGCTGATAGCCTGCCACTTTCTGCCCATGTTCTTTGTGGATACAGCCATCTACAGCGAGGTCAAAGGGTATGAAGATACATGTACTGGACTCTCTTGTTGTGACATTTGGCTCCAAGTAAAATCAGGATGGAATAAACAAACTTGTAGTGGAATGGTTGATCTTCCAACCAAAAATGTTGCAAGTTCATGTACATATATTTTTGACAAACCATTCATACTAAATTATGAACACTGAATTCAGAAAAAAAAGTGAAATAATAGTAGTAATTGTGGTTTCTGTATAGCACTTTTTCATGTGCCGGTTACATGCTCAAAGAGCTTTAAAGTTGATACAACATTATTTGAGAACAGTTCTTTCAATATTTCAACCTTTGAATTCAAAAAGTAGTCTGCCGGTACTCAGGAACAATGCTCAACAATTCTTGAGAATAAATTTTAAAAAACCATCAACCCGCCAATATTCCCATATTGTTTGCTTTCAGGGGTCACCCGTATCTGACTGGCCTGGCTATAGCGGGTGGCATGTATTGGCTTGGACTCGAGGGAGCGATCATCGGCCCGATCCTACTCTGTTGTCTGATCGTAGCCATGAACGTTTACAGTACGATGCTGGAACCTGAAAGGGTTACGGCTTCGAAAAGCCCGCAGCAGTGTAAGTGATCAACCGCGGGTGTCACTGTGTAGCCATAGCAACCAGAAGGTTTTTTATGTGGTATATCCCTGGTACTAACTGAACATCATTTAGCTAAAAAGTCTTCTCAAAACTAACCAATTAGATATTAGGTCACGATATTATATTTTGTTAATTTTGTTTTCGTCGTTCGGTTATTGTTTTTATGCATCTCCTGGTAGCTCTAGATATATGAAAATCTGTTTAGCTATCTGATGCATGCCGAATGGGAAATATTCATCAAAAATTAAAATAATAAATATCAATTTTTCCCATATTCTTTCACTAATACTAATTCACAAGCTTCAATCACCACAAGTTGTGTCTGTATTTGCACTAATATTTTTAATACAGAAATATATATGTGCATAAAGTCAGAAGTTCTGATGGCAATGTCTCTGCGAGGAATACAGAATATTCCCAGGGTACACAGAAAAGCACATTAATATTCATGCTAGTAATATGAAAAAAAAATTATCCATATTCTCTTCATGGCTATAGATTTGTTGTGTTGTATGTTTCGGTATTAATGTTTTATTTGTGACATTGTTTGGCACGCTTATAGCAAGTGACTTTTTTGCAAGGTAAGCCTGTTTTGTGTGTTACAGCAAGTAAAAGGGTTACATTTGACATCAAAAGGTAAGAATAGCTTGAATGTGTGTAGTAAAATATCGCCAAATTACCAACTGCTAGATGTAAATACAAGGAATTTGGGTACATGTTCCAATGATTGGAAATTTAACCAACTTCAAGGAAATATGAAAATTATCTGCATCGGGTAGATTTGCAATTCTTTCTGAGCTGATTGCTTTGCGTGTAGAATCAAATTCTATACAAAGAATCACGGAATGTTTCTCTGTTTAATTTTGATGCCTGAGTACCACACTAAGGCATCATGTATATGCTTGATGTAAAGTTACGGTCAAGGAAACTGGTATTGGTTGAAATATTAGCTTGGATGTACAATACATGTATATTGTATATCGTTATGTATTCATAAATGTATTTGCTATCTATTGCCTACATTCTATACTGCTCCTACACTTGTTAAATCTACTTTTCCATTGAAAAATTCAAACAGTAAAAACGTATCAAAGTTTTTTCTTGTGTATGAACAAATCTTCGTCTACACCAGTGGTCAGTGATGTTTACTAAGAACCAGTATTACAAATATTCCTTATTCTGTATTTTCATCGATTTTTCTCTATGATATTATCGTTTTGTCTTGTTTATGTTGCAGAGGATTCAGCAATATCGACTGAATGTACAGAACCTTCTCTCTCTATGAAGATCTGCACAGCGACTTGAAGAACTCATAATCTGATACACCAGTGGGATATACCAACTGATAATGACCACGTCACCGGATGAAGAAATGAACTGAGCAAAATCGATGACTATCGAAAACTTGAGATGTATCATAGTCTGTTAGTCAGTTGAAATGTTCATTTGATTGGGTGCTAGACTTGGATGCTGAAGTTTGTTTTAATATTTCTGATATATATTTATTACTCCTGTAATCATTTTATGTTCTGTACGTGCACAGGTACAATTTAATGTTGATATGTGTAGCTTTGAAAGTCAAGTTTCACCACAAGGTAGCACAATTTATATGACTGAGAGTAGTACAGTACATGTAATCATGATTCGAGTAAAAAAAGTTTTTGTATTCTAATTTCTTCGATGAATTTGTTTGTTTCTTCATGGCTTTAGCATACTACATGATTGTACGTGATTATGTTGTGTGCATTATGGTCACTTTACATATATTATGTTGGTTGAGAAAATAGCTCTATAATTCTTCATGCAAAAGGAAATTTAGAAGCATACATCTATTTTTGAAACAAAGGAAATTTCAAGTAATGAGGCGAATGAACTTTGACAGTGTTTTCACATTTCTATCATCAATGCTATAAATGAATATATGGTGAGGGAAACTCATCATATGTTTCAACATGTTCTAGGAGTATAGTTTGAAATGAAGAGTTCAACAGAGTGGAACATTGTCCCCAATATGTATAGGTAGTTGTATTTTTGACAAGTTGTATTGACCTAGTTTTGTTGAATGCTTTAATTATCTTAACTTTATACTAGTCAAAAGTCTTTGTATTATTTTCGCATTTGTTGTTGCTGTGCAATTTGAAAGTGTTTCATACTTGCTTAGTCTAGTATTATTTCCATTTTTTAGGTTTTTCAGTGGACTATTTGATAGTAACATATTAATGAAAAAAATAGACCACATTTTCAGCAGTTGTCACAACTGATCTGTACATTTATGCAAAGTTTTGAGATGAGAATACTCAAGCTGTATATTTATTGCTTTTTGCATTTCCTAGAAGTGTAGATAATGTAATGTTATGTATGTACATGTATGGTGCTTATGTTCAATGGTTTAAAAAAATGTTTCCCTCGTAAAATAAAAAAAAGTCAATATCTGTACTGAGCTGGATACGCGAGTGCGACATATTACGTACAGCTCTTTTATCAGAACTTCAATGGGCACACTACTTCTCTGGACCTATAATCCTCTACGATCCATCCGTTCTAAATTCGCCGCATCCCTATGTTC
The DNA here is from genome assembly GCA_949152475.1 of Terebella lapidaria. Lineage (NCBI taxonomy): Eukaryota > Metazoa > Annelida > Polychaeta > Terebellida > Terebellidae > Terebella > Terebella lapidaria. Next base: position 22,279,218 of record OX424567.1, read on the forward strand.
ACCAATTGCATATTAGCGAAGCTCTCTTTGTGAAAAACAAAATGATGGTAAATAGTCATGCTACTAGACTATCGATCAACGATTTTAACGGGTGTTTTGAAAGACATGACAGAGCCCGAAAATGCTGTTGGCGAATTTGGGAATGTGGCGAATTTAGAAAAGAATGGCTCTCATGTGTTAAATGTAAACATGCAAACAACTATAAGTATCTTTTCATTTTGTCTAAGAAGTGTACATTATTGAGTAATCATGAGAAAATGCATATTGGTAATCGTGTTAACACTGTGCAATATTCCACCCTGCTATTGCATGTTTCAGCATTAAGCTCACGGAATATTATGTGCTACAAAAATTACAAGGTGATAACAATAATGATAATAATGACAACAATAATAATGTTTCATAACAACATTGTTCAACTCATCTATAGCTATTCCAAAAGTTAAATAGTTAATGAGTATAGATTATTTTGGCTATATTAGAATTAAGATTTTTGCGAGATAGTAATATTATTTCAAGGGGATATAAGGACATACTAAGGAAATGAATGAAAAGTGCAGCTTATGAACTTAAGCTTATTTGCAGCTTATTTTTAAGCTTATTTGCAGATTTTAATAGTTTAAAAATTACGTTTGATTAATGTTACATTAAGTATGCAAAAATTGTCTGGACTGTTAATAAAATATTGTTCTTTTAATGTTGTAAATTTTGTTTTGACTTGCTTATTTTGTTGGGTCATCACTCATAGTGACAATGAAAATATATTTCCAATTCTGTGTATCGATTTGCTCTCAAACAAAAGCATCCCTTTGGGTCAAGGCGATGGTAGGGGATTTCTCACATGTAAATTTCGTGGATTGGTACATGTAAACAGAGCATAACGCAAGATGTCTACTTGTTGAATAGCACTGAATAATGACTTGATAGTATTCAATTTGGACATAAAGTTTCTCAAAGTTCTAAGAGTTCAAAACAAAGACAATAAAACCTACTTTTTCAATGGTTTCCAGAAAGCTACAACACAATATATCCAGTGGAAATATTTCTAAAGACAGTTTTTGTGAAGTGATAATGTCAGACGGTGTATAATTATAGGCCTTCAATATTACATTTATTCTGAAACAAGGTATTTGAGATACTTCAAATGACCTCAGATGACCTTGAGTGCAGAATCTCAATGTCAGTCTGACATAAAATATGAAAATTGACCTCTGGAGCTAAAACACTTGCAAACACAGCTCAGGATTGCATTATAAACATATGGGGTGTCATAAATGGTGCATCTTTTGGTGACCTTGATGTTGACCTCGGACGACCTTGAACACTATCTCAATGTCACATCTGAACTAAAATTTGTGAATCTGGTCTCTACAGACAATGCTTGCACAGTAAAAAAAAATATCTGAGATTCAGAAAAAAAAACTTCAAGAAAGAAAATAAATCTTGGGAGAATAGCAAGTGTGGTAAATCTAATTTTTAAGCCTTAATTTTCTTAATGCAAGAACTAAATACGAACGATTATTCCTAAGAAAATCTAGTTTTGGGAATTTTTAGGGATTTTATTTTCTTGTGAATAGAATGATTTACAAGAATTCAAGATTTTATTTCCAGAAACGAACATATACGCATTCAACCAAGATAACTCGATCTACTTTTAATCTAATTTCAAGCCATTTTTTTCTAGATCACAGTTTCCCACAAGATTTTTTCCAACAAAAACAAGAAAATCTTCTTAGTGGTCAAGATTTTATTTCCTGAAACAAGTCAAAAAATTATCTTATCTGAACAATAATGAACTTGAAACAAGAAAATCCATAGTCTACATTCAAGAAAAGCACAATCTGCATTCAAGAAGACACTGTAAGTGAAAATATCTACGAGTAGGAAAAAATATCTCACTTTCCGTGAATAATCTAGCCATTCTCCTCTGGTGAGAAAGTAAATCTTATTTTCTTGTTTTGGAATAACGGGTGGCTTCTGAAATTGAGAATTGTACACACTTGGTTTGAGAAAGCATTATTTTACTTGCTGTAGCAATGTAAGTAAGGTCACACTTCAAGAAAACCACAACTAAAATATACCGGCCCTGCTGATCCTAATAGGTGCAAATGTGAAAAAGATCTCAAAAAGTATACAATAATATATTATACCAATGCAAAAATCGTGAATATAATACCTCCTATACTGTCATTATACATGCCATGTGCCAAAATACAAATTAACGTTCTTAAAGGAAGACGTGGCACCCTTGGCCTGATTAAGGTCCATACTTCTATAGGACCAATATACAGTATGTTGGATTCGTACACGTACATGCATATTGTTTTGCAAACATAAGAAAAACATAGCACCAAGGGTGCTGTAGCTTACCGGCAGATCATGAGAATTGCACAGAGTATCGATTTTCCGAAGTATAAATTGTTATACCATTGTCAAAATATGTTCGTTAATGTTGCCGAACACATATCTTCTGTATGGACTATGACACGAACTCAAGTTACATCTTGAAAGTTTGTTTTTCGTTAATGACATATATTTACAGACCGTCATTTTTCAAAGGCAACAATCCTATAACCCAATTTTCCTTCACAATGGGAGCTTATAGTGGAGTTAACTCCTGGAACTCTTCAAGATAGAGCCTAAGTATTGGCACATAATATCTCTCTAGGTGCAATAGTTTGAGCGGCTGAGGCCAATTTACACATTCCACACCAAACATTTAGCTCTCAAGGTCATCCGAGGTCAAGCTCAAGGTTTTATTTTGTGCCATGTAGGTCTTCTATATGTCCATAATGCAAACATAGCTCTACCTACAAGCATTTCATCTGTAGAGGCACATTTGGGCATTTTTTACCATAAAAAAGGCTATTTTGACCTTATCAAAGGTCAAATTCAGGATCACCACCAGGTCGTCATATATGAATTCCCATTTGAAAATGCCAATATATGAGCTCTATCCTAAAGCGTTCTATGAGTACAGTTCCGGCAGCTCCCATTATGAAGAGAAAAATCAGTGAAAATTTTCCAAGTCCAAAATTTCTTTGAATGAAATCACCCAAAATGAATAGTAACGCGATTTGGACCGAATGGCTGCCACACGCAGACTGGCGATTCAAGAGTAACAAATCTCATACACATCATAGAGGTGCATAAGGGGAACCTTTTGAAACAAATATCTGAAAACTGATCAGACAGTTTTTGAGAAAATGGCCATCAAAGTCCAAAATTTACCATTTTTCGGCAAAAATGGCCGCCAAATCGGCAAGAACGATTCAATAAAAAAACAAAAACAAACAAAAAAAAAAGCAGCTCAGGGTATTAGCCCAAGGAATGTTTTAGTAAATTTTCAGAAGAATTCATCAAGGTAAAAAAAGTTATTTGCCGGACGGACGACGGACGGACGGACAGACAGACAGCCAGACAGACAGACAGACAGACAGACAGACAGACAGACAGACAGACAGACAGACGACGGACGACAGACGAAAAACCACGACAATAGCTTATCGGCCCATATGGGGCGGTAAGCTAAAAATTAGCCCAAGGGCTATGACAGGTTACCAGACAATTTTGGTTTTGAGCATTGCAGGTGACAACCAAGGTCATTTTTGTGGACTATGTGTACTGCATAGAACTTTCTATATGTTCATAATACAAACATATAAGTCCTAGTAACAAGTATTTTGTCTGTAGAGGCCAATTTACACATTTCAGGTTAGACTTTGAGATTTAGCCTTCAAGGTCGTCTAAGGTCAAATCTAAGGTCACCAATTAGATGTGCCACTTCTTATTTTTATTTTTATTAGCTTATAATATAATCCTAACCTCTAGGTGCGAGCCTTTGAACCTCAGCGGAAACCTCAGTTACACATTCCATGTCAGACATTTCGCACTCAAGGTCATCCGAGGTCAAGTTCAACGTCATCATTAGTTGTTCCATATACGACTTCCTGTATGCTCATAATGCAAACATAAGCTCTATCTGCAATAACCTCGTCTGTAGAAGCAAATTTGGACATTTTTGACCCAAAAATGACTGATTTGACCTTTCAAGGCCATCAAAGGTCAATTTCAAGATCCCCACACAAGTCGCCATATATGACTTCCTATTTGAAAGTGCCAATACCTAAGCTCTATCTGCGTGCTTTCTATGAGTACAGTTCTGGCAGCACCCATTATGAAGGAAAAAAGTGCCGAAAATTTTCCAAGTCCAAATTTTTTTTCAAAGGGTGCAATTTTTTGTGTGCCTAGAAATGGCCCAAAATGGATAATAATGCGATTTGGGGAAAACAAAATTTTTTTTTGCCGATCCGTCAAAAATTCAAAATGGCCTCCACACAAAGACCGGCGATTCAAAGGTACATACGAAGAATCTTTTTAAACAGAAATCTGAAAACTGATCAGACAGTTTTTGAGAAAATAGCTGCCAAAGTTCAAAATTGAGCGTTTTTCAACGAAAATGGCCGCCATTTTGAGAAAAATTGAAAAATCAAAAAACTAAAAATTACCTCCTCCTTGAATTATTTTAATGCATCTTTTCCCAAATTTTTAGAAAGATCGGATCGCACACTTTAAAGATAAACATAGCACCAAGGGTGCTGTAGCTTACCGGTTGATCATGAGAATTGCACAGAGTATTGATTTTCCAAATATAAATATAAATATAAAACATCAGATATTATGAAGGGAAAAGTCAGTGAAAATTTTCTAAGTCCAAAATATTTTTCACAGGGTGAATTTTTTTTTATCCTGGAAATTACCCAAAATAGATAGTGACATGTTTCGGGCCAAAAGAAAATTGTTTGGCCGACCCGTCAAAAAATCAAAATGGCTGCCACACGCAGACCGGCGATTCAATGACAACGAATCTTATATACATCATAGAGGTACATTTAGGGGAATCCTTCAAAACAAAAATCTCAAAACTAATCAGACAGTTTTCGAGAAAATGGCCACCAAAGTCCAAAATTGGCCATTTTTCAGCAAAAATGGCCGCCAAATGAGCAAAAACGATTGAATAAAAAAAACGATAAAAGCAGCTCAGGATATTAGCCCAAGGAATGTTCAAGTAAATTTTCAGAGAAATTCATCAATACAAAAAGTTATTTGCCGGACAGACGACGGACGAAAAACCACGACAATAGCCTACTGGCCCATATGAGCCGGTAAGCTAAAAATGTGAACGGACAGACGGACGGACGGACGACGGACGCAACGCGACGGCAATAGGTTGTTGGAACATAGGTGCGGTAACCTGAAAACTAGATTCGTTTGTGGCTGCATGGGTGTATCCCCTGATGCCCTGATCTAGGCCGGCGACTCAAGTTTCACCGGCTTATAAATTTCTCATACTTCTTAACCATAGACTTGTAGACAGGTGTGCGATCGCTACTGTGCGGGTCATCGCAGAAGACCTGCTCCTGCAAAAACAGGAGTGCGGCGCCGAGGTTGGATGGATAGGTCAACATGAAAGTGTAGTAAACACCGATCATTATCAGTACTGCTTTAAAGTAGCCCCCTGTTCGGCGAACAATGCCGAAAGTGCGTCCAAATCCACAGATCATGATTGTTTCTTCCGTCAGGATCAATCTGGGATGGTTCGACTTCGCCAGACTGTGGACATCTGTGGCACCCTGTGAATGAATGGGAAGAGCATACATAAAGCTGAATAACAAAACACAGTGTACTCAATGGTATTGCATCACATGTAACTCGTTATTTACACCCGACAAAAAAACAAACAAAAGTTGACACTTTCACATTTATGTCAAAGTAAGAAATAGTGTTTCTCAGATTCAAGCCGATAGATCTGGTAAGCAAAATGCAATAAAATTGTTTTTTTGTCGAGTAAGGCTGTCAGTGTCTGTCTGTGAGCAACATACATCACGAACAACCACGAATGTTGCTGCTTTGCCAGGCCGCTGCCTCAGTATTTGCACAAGGAGGGAGCAAACAGTTTCCTCCTTTTCATCTGAAATCAAAATATTTTTTTCACCTTTTAACATGGTAAAATTGCAGTTACAAATTGTATATGCACTGTACACAATAAAAATTACAAACCAGTGAAATCTAGGTTACAATTTGCATGTACAACTAGACGTCAAGGCCTAAAGATGCCTTGGAGGCATTTCGATGTTAAGACTGATTTATAATATCCAGGGCGACGAACCCGTTTCGCTGTACGAAGCACCACTTCCTAGATATAGACGGAAATGAAAAATGCCGACTCGGCGAAAAAATTTAAGGTCAAGGTCAAAGGTCATCCCTGACACCCTCTAGGCATCTTTGGCCGGTGCAACGAGTCCGAAAATAACGTCCGGTTTGCTCTACAATGCACCATTTCCGAGATATCAACGAAAACGAAAAATGCCGACTCGGCAAAAAATTCAGGTCAAGGTCAAAGTTCATCCATAATACCCAATAGATCAAGGATAATGACCAGTTTATCAGTGACACAAAATGATAATCACAGATAAAATGAACAAAATGTGTTAGAGGCAACAAATTGCCATCATAACCAATTGTCAATCTGGATCTGAATAATGGGGAATTAGCTGGGAATGAAATTGCCCACTAGATTGTACATGTAAGCTAAGGTGAATTTCTGGTCAGTAGAAATTTGATGTTACATGTATTGTAATAATGGTCGTATTATCAAACAAGGTAACATCAATTTTCGATGCTTGAGTCTATATTTCGGAGGCGACAGGGATGATAGGGCTACGGGGGATACACCCCAGCGGTCGTCAGCGACCGGAGAGCGTCTAGTTTTAACTGATAAATATTAGTACAATACAATCATGTATTGTTGACTCCATTAATAGAAGTTCCTGCGCTTAATTAGTTTTACTCTGGATAGTAATGGAGTTAATTAGCAAACTCAATGCTAACTTTTTCAAGAATACTGCTGTTATAGCCAGAAGAAAACTATCTGCTACTCCTGACCTGAAGGACTTACATGTATTTCTCTCGACTGGGGACAAAACTATTGGGGAGGCCTCACTAGTAAATCCAAAATGCCTTGACAATCGACCAATTTGTTCACCATGGCAACGTAAATCAATAGGTGTCAAGACCTTACCATCAGATATGTTTCCATGAAAAATTATCGAGATTGGTTCAGATTTGCAACCTGTAGAGCGCTCGCAAGAAAGTGTCCACAGCGGACTCGGACGTGACGATGACTAATTCATAGTATCCGCCGAACTTTGTTCCGGGGATACACAAAATTTAAAACAAATAAAATTGAACACAATCAGTGATCATTGCTGAGCAAACCTTGTGAGTAGAACTTTGGTTTGATGACTCCTGGCATGCCATAGAGAAACAGGTTGTTGACAACTGTGGTAAATCGGTCTTTACACTCCGATGCAAATTCTGAGGAAATGCTGGTGTTCGAGATATGTCTGCGAAGTTCATCTGCTACCTGGAAACACGATGATCATTGGTGAAAGATACGTAAAGGTATACTAAACACCACTCCGAAGCAGAGAAAATTGTTCACCATGGACTCTACTACTGTAATCGGCCCCCATACATGCTAGTTATCCACGGTGGTGATTTAAACCATTATTAATTATGTCCCTGTTAGCTCACTAAATGATGGGAAATATCATATTATGATGAAAATGTGAAATCAATTGTAACCAAGGTGACGTACGTGTACCCCCTGTGAGAAACAAGAGTAGGCCTCCATGATATTAGCCACTTTTGCTTCGCCATCAAGTTCGAGAGTGTCAATGTAGTTTTTCCTGGCAGGAAACTCGAGACTAGCAACTGTTGAATAATTTTGATGTTGGGTTTCCTCTCCCTAAGTTTTTCGGTCAGTTTATTGTTGTTGGTAAGCCAAGTATATGGCATTGGTCTTCCCAACTGAAATATTGACAAATGTTTTCACATGAATGAAATGTATGTGTAGACATGGTGCACATGGTAAACAGAATCTTCTCCACTTTGAACAACAGTCAAATCAGAGCTTTTATTGTTTAAAAGTAGTATTGCCGTATTGGTCCACAGCAAAAGGTGTGGATTGAGGTCAAACTTGGTCCATTTTTTTAAGTATCACTACAAGTAAATGTAAATATATGTTTAATTCTCCTTTATTGTGGTTCAAACAACAAAAAATAGAACAAAAGCCAAGATGGGTTTCAGGACAATATAGGTTTGATATTTTAGATATTAGCCATTTTGACCTTGAAAAAAAAGTAACTGGTCAAAACCAAGGTCACAAGGACATACAGCATACAAATACATCATACATGTTTATCATTCCCCATATGTCCACAATTGATTTCTAAGCTATAAATTCAATAACAGGGAAGATATTCATGATATCAGCAATTTTGTCCTATGACCTTGAAAATCAGGTCAAAGATCAAATTCAAGGTCACGATAATATTCAGCATATATCATTCATATATGTTCACAATAGATTCCTAATCTCTAATTTCATTATTAAATGAGATATTTGGAAAAATTGTCTCCCATTTTAAATCATAGGAGAATTTAACATGGGAAAGTCCCATTTGGGCCGAGTTTGGGCTGCCAAAGTCAGAAATTGGTCGTTTTTCGTCAAAAAATGGCCACCATTTTGAAAAAAATTCGAAAATCAGAAAACTAAAAATTAGGCCAAGGGCCAAAGATAGGTTACCGGACAATGTTTGATATTTTAGATGTTAGCCAGGTCACTGATTGAATCCAAGGTCAAGAGAATATTCAGCATATATAACATTAAGCTTACATCATGTCCACAGTTGATTGCTAAGCTGTAAATTCAATAATCAGAGAGATATTAGCAATGTTGTGCTGTGGCCTTGAAAATGAAGGGGCAAAGGTCGAATTCAAGGTCATCAAAATATTCAGTGTATATCGTTTTCTATATCATGTCCACAATTGATTCCCAAGCCATACAGTCAATAGAGGAGCAAGATATGAGCCAGTTTGTCCTTGGACCTTGGAAATGAGGTCAGAGGTCAAATTCAAGGTCACGAGAATATTCAGCATATATCATTTCCTATATGTCCACAATTGATTCTTAAGCTTTGAAATCGATAATAAGTGAGATATTAGCCATTTTGTCCCGTGACCTTGAAAATAAGGTCAAAGGTCAAATTCAAGGTCATGACAATAATCTGCATATATCATTTCCTATATGTTCATAATTGATTGCTAAGCTGTAAAGTGGAAAACAGGCGAGATATTAGCCATTTTGTCCTGTGACCTTGAAAATGAGGTCGAAGGTCAAATTCAAGGTCATCAGAATATTCAGCATATATCATTTCCTATATGTCCACAATTGATTCCTAAGCTGTAGAGTTGATAATAAGTAGCCCTAAATATGACCTAATAATTGCTTGTCTGCTTTTATATCGATGTTTTCATATTGACAACCAATATAGGTCATACGTGAAGACGTCACTTCTGTTGGAGACCTGTTTTCTGAAGTCCTCAAATACGTGAAATTATCACATCTCGAATACAACAACCAGCTACATACCTTCTATAGCCACCCAGCAGCTGGCCTTAACCCATTTTCTTGGATTCTTTTATCAATTTGTTGATATTTTGACACCTTTCCAAGACCGACTCGCTTTGCGTTTGAATGTGTTTGGCCATTTACGGGGTTTCCCCAAAGTTTCGATCGTCTGCGCGTGCTGTGACAGGGAGCGGCTAGTTATTTTGATGAACACAACAAACCTGGTTTTCGTACGGTTATTCGATTACAGAGTAACACGTGATAATGATGATAAAATAACAGGAACGCGTAATAATAATAATAATAATAATAATAATAATAAAATAATAATAATAATAATAATAAAATATCTTTCTTGTATTTTTTTTTTGAGACTGTACGGGTTCATTTATTTTTCTCCCAGTAAGGACACCAGTGCCAGCTGGTGATTGAAATATACATTACTCCTGGATCATGTCAACATGGAGTCATGCGTCATATGTGAGCAAATGTTTTCAAAATCAAAGAACACAGTTCAGAGGTACAGCATCATCAAAATTGCATCCCCATACACACGGAGGAAAGCTTTTCCTGACAAATATATTGACATCAATGACAGTATATGCCATCCCTGTTATGGTAAATTAGTTGCTAGAACAGTAAAGAAACACAAGGGGAAGAATTCCAAGCGCCGGTCGTGGCCGAATGATTGTCGAACACCACCCAGAGCCAACAATGTGCGAAAGCGACTTGGGGATGGGACCCCAATGGGGAATATTAGTAAACGAGTCGACACGAAGGACACGCCAGCCAAACCCGATGCCTCAGATATATCTGGATCTATTGGTAGTGTAGACCTGCATGAAAACCCTGCTTCTTTCAAAGAAAGGGCATGCCAATATATTGGCGAATCCAGGTATGGCCGGTGCTTCACTGCTCTCATTTACAACTGTGAGGCTGCTAAGAAAGCATTTGTTAAAGTGGCGTGTCTGGTTGTGTCGGCGGAGCTATCCAAAGTGACATACAGAAACACCTCAACACGGATTGACACCATTAGAGGGACCCTCACTAAGGAGCGGATGGACGAGTTCTCCTGGGATCTAGTCAATGAAGAGGTGCATGACCATATTTAAAGTATTTTCCATGCCTTCAAATATATTCACATTTGATTTGTTAGACTATCCTCTCTCACGTACCCTATCTGTGGATACAAGATGTATCTGTAGGCCTATTCCATATCTCGTTACCCTTTTCATGTACTCGGTGGGTCCGGGCAGCCCCAAGAAATGAGGCTATTTCCGTCTTGTCATGCTTAGGCCATTCCTGTTTAATTTTCTGTTTTTCGTCCCCCGCTCCTAATATACAACAGTTGAGTGAATTGCAACAGATAATCGGTTTGCCGCAATACTTGTACAAACTACAAGACTGAACCCATTTTTTAGTTCATTGCTCTAAAGTCAAACCTGGGCCTCAAACGAGGATGGTGATTACATGTATTTTATTTGATCACTGTTATCCCCCTGATCCACCTACGAGCCAGGCGCTCTATCGAGGAAATACCAAATGTCACATGCATATTTATCACACACGCCATCTGATGTCAAGATCATGAATACTCGTGATCCTTTATTTTCAGGTACAACAAAAAATGCCAGTGGTCAGTGCTATTGTGCAGGCGTTGGTTCCATCCAACAAAAAAATAAGATCACAAAGAATGACTGGTCCGAAAGGAGCCAGAAGGTATACTAGTAAACACACTGAAAACTGCTGAATGTGAGACTTCATATTGTGAAATAAGCAGGGATATATAAGTAATTGATCATTGTTTAAAATAAATCATCCACCAAATGTATATGCAGGAAGATCCCAGTTGAAGAGGCTGTTGCGGAGAGAGGGATGAGAAATGGGGTGTTCACTTGCATGTTGCTCTATAGTCACGCTCCACGCATGTACAAAGTGTTTCCTGCAATGGTGTCTACCATGTTATGGATTGAAGGTAACTTGAGTGAAGATAACAGGGTGATCATAATTGTAATTTTCAGTGAACAGTGAGTGGGTCGGAACCTGATTATGGTAGCTATATGTATACCCTTGGTGAAACACCAGGACCGTATCATTTATTTATTTCGTACTGGTGTGCATTCATTCACAATGTTGCAAAACATGAACAGGAATCAGTGCAAAAGTTCGAGTGGAAACACTATGTGGTCGATGCAAACATCAACACATCCAACACAATGTTGGGGCGGCCATAGGCCCGGTTCCATTCAACCTTAATCAGAACAGGAGAACATGCTTCCACATGTCTAAAAATAGTTAGGCATTATGAACAATTCATGATATATATTTTAGCTCCATGTGTACTTATCATTGTTATGTACAAACATATGATTTTCACAGGATCATCACAAGCTCTCATGCACTTTTTGAATGTGATCGGGGTATCACAAGGAGAGTGTGCAGCACGTGGCAACGTGGATCGTTTGCGGAAGGGGTTCGACGATGACATAAAGTCTTGGAAAAGTGCCAGAGAAGTTAGTTAGTTTTAATAAAAGTAGTTATTAGTTAGTGGAGGCGGTAGAGTTCAGATGTCAGAATAGCTCTAAAGGCTTCTGTTGAAACCCTCTATGCGCGTTCACTTCCCTCTCGCTACATGTACATATAGGCGATGCTCTCGCCATCTGACCTCACGGAACGACATACACAAAGTTCCGACGAGTTCCCGGTCGAAGCACGGCGTCGTCTGGTGTTTGGCACCTCACAACCCCCAGATGTAGAACCAGGAGCAGGCGTTCCCGTGCAGCCAACACACGAATCAAGACCTTCCGTCAGCAGCCCTACTGTGGATGTAGATCCGACAGTCTTCCACCCAGCGGGATTCGGCATAACTTTTGATAATGTCCAGTTTACTTCACATGCGAAACACCAGAGTACAAAGTCCAAGACGGAATGTAAAATAATGGCTTTAGCACTCGGTGACAAGCATCGTGTTTTCATTGGTTAGTTTGCTGTTACTACATGTATATTTTAAGCAACCAATAGACCATATAACTTTTCACAGGGAAATATATGTACCGTTCGGGTAAACGCGTTCATCCTGGTGTCTTATGTTCTGCTCACTCTAAAATGTTGAATAGCCCACTTTATGGGATCATATCCCATTTGACGCTCAATACAAGATGAATTCATTTTATATTCATTGTAAATAAATTATTATATGCTCATAATACTGTAGATGATCTGCACGTTCCACGACAAGAGGTACAACAGGCAATGGACCTGGATCCGTTTTCTTTTCTTCCTGATGTTGAAGACTTTGAGGCGGAAAAGGCTTCCATGGAGGTTATGGTCCAGCGTATTCTGGTCACACATTTTCCCTTCCTGTCACACTTAAGGAAGGATGTTGTTTGGCACCAGCCTCATGATTTCTCAGATGCAATGGCCAAAAAATCTGAGATCGTCAACCTTGGTTAGATACTTACATCCAATGTTACCTTCATACAAAATATCATCAAATTTATTAAAACCAAAAATATCTCATACACGTTGATATAGATACATTGTACATGTACATACATTGTAGAAACAACATGTTCTCTGATCGCATAATATATGCAAAAATGCAATCACTTAGGTCTCTCTTTACTCGTACAATTTCTTTGCTCTTGATATTTAGGAGTATTTAAAGGCAACCCTTCAGCCGCTCCGGACACAATTCAAATCATGGATGAATTTGTTGACTATGTTCCCATGGTCAATGATGAGCCACTGTGCATGCCAGTGAACGGGGACGGGGGCACCATTGACGCTGTAGTTAAAGCTAAGAAAGGAAGGGCTTGGTCCACTGCTTCCAGAAAAACCTTAAAAAACTTTGTGGAGAGTCCACAAGAATTCCACAAGGAGGGACTATTGTTGCAGGTAGTCAAAGCTTAGATTTGTTTTTACATTCTTATGGTTATGAACAATTATATTCTAGCTGGAAATTTTATTCATTGTGATGAGTTAAACAGTCGACAATATTGGTTATGTGAACCCCTTTTTGTAGCATTAGTTTTGCACACATATATTATATATACAGGACTTGATGAATGAGCTGTTCTCAGCAAACAGTGCACGTTCGAAGGCTAGTTTGTATCAGATCAAACAGCAGTTCGGTCATAAGTCGGCTTCATCGGACGTAATGAATTCATTTCAACATGTCACCGACCTCGTAGATGTAAGACATGTTATGCTCCTGCTTAACTGCCAGTATATATGACAACGAAATGTGAGATTAATTTTCGAGAAAAATATTACCTGTATGCACGACTGGGTAACATGGGCAGTAAGTATTTTATGGATATATTGTTGTGGACGTTGCAGTTCTCTACGGATGGGTTGGCACTACTCCTAGCCATGGACTTCTTAGGGATGCGTGACATGGCATCTCGTCCATTAGAATTTCCTGCAGACAAAGATGAACAGATCGACTGGTTACACCGAATATCTCGTCGAGTGGTAGATCGCGTCACGTCCAACCCACCCATGGAGGACATCCGGATCGCTGCAAAAACTTATAGTGATCCCATTGGAGAACAAGGCAGAGCTGCTTCTAAAGATGATGTGGTGTTCCCTTTTTGTTGTGGAGAAGGTACTCTATTGTATTATGATTGTGTGTGATGTGCATCGCTGATTATGTGATTGAAACATCTCTAAAATATATAATTTTATTGCGTTATCATAACAGACACTGGCAGGGATATGGTCAAGTGTTGTAGTGCAGCTTGTGGGAAAGAGTGGGTACACTTCCCCTGTGCAGAGCCTCAAGTCACGGAACAGCCCGAAGGAGACTGGTATTGCTCGGAGGAATGTGAGAATGACATGTCCTACATATATTGTATCTGCCAACGTAAAACAGACGACGACGATTTGGTGCAGTGTCATCTACAGGACGCATGTCACCGGTACGAGTGGTACCATCTGTCTTGCATCGGCGTCAGGAAAGAGGACCTTCCAGGTCAAAATAGATATGTGAATGGCAGCCTCTCTTTTCACAATTATGGCGTGTTCATAGGGTAATAAAGTAATATAATTACCTAACAGATGTTTGGTTTTGCTGTCCGGAATGCGAGGAATCACAAGACGTCCCAGACAGGAAACTCACATACAGTTTACGTCTGGTACAGATGGGTCTGAAGCGCAGAGTCAGGGTGGATGCAGTAAGAGAAGGCGACGGCAAGAGAATGCTCCAGATGTGGAAGATCGACATGCTGGATTTTCACAATCGGCATCACACACGCTATTTCACCCTCGGACATCGTCTGTTAGCTTGTAAGACCAGTTAGCACACCATATGAACTTCAAAATATCATATCACTTGATGCGTTGGTATGAAGGCTCCCATGTACATGTAGGCATTTACATGTAGGTCATTTTGGATTGGAACAAATTTCATAAAAGATTATGTTCCTGTGCTTTTCAGATACCGGGGGATTTCTACCAGGCCTCATATCCGAAGACCTGATATGGAATCGGGTGGCCAATCTTCGCGGGGGACCTGGTCATAACATTGGTCTAGATCTACTTAATGAACACCTGAACAATGATTTCAAAGGCATGCTATCAGGCTTGCATTCAACGAGACTAATTACCAAATAATATTACATTTCTTTTGCCATTGGAATATCCCTTACTTGTACTTATCAATGCAATATAGTTGCTTTCGTTGTAGAGATGGCAAAACGGTGCAACGGTCGCTACACTGATGATCAGCTTCAACGCTGTAGCCAGATGGCTGGCACGTTCAAGAAAAAGATTCGATCACTCATAACCACTGGAATCATTGGCGATGAGATGTACAAAGTCGGGAGTCACCAAAGCCCTAAGTATCTCAAGGACATTCCAGACTTTGTTAGGCGTTACTCTAAGGAGGACTTATTCACATACCGTCCAGACAGAGCACACAGAGGCTTCACAGATTTCACTGTGAACCCCAGAGTAAAAAATCCTGTAAAACTAGGAATGGAGTTGCGGCGACTCTCCGGGGTCATGGACAGGTGGCGCACAGTGAGCAGGAGCGAGGGCAGAGTAGCTCTGTAAACTCAGTACTTGTAGTCGGTTCGGGATTGGGTACATACATGTACTTCTTTTGGTTTGTTGCGTAATTTAAATTGTTTAGTAGACTGTTCATCAATTCAATCAAATGTACATAATATATACTAGTATATTTCTCACACTGTCTGCTCATAGTGAAGACATCGTACCTTGAAATGTTCATAATGTTTATACAGAAATGAACGGGAGTTCTTTTGTATTGAGCCAGATGCTCATTTATTACCATATTCGCGAAGCATGTACATGTACTGGTGGTATTTACAATGCGATGCCATGAATAGAAGCATTGGGGGTAAAGGAAAATAAAAAAATAACACCCTCCGTTTGATGCGCCTCAAACTCCATACATTATAACTTTGCTAACTTGGCACCTCATCCGTGTTACACCCTTGTGTAACAGAGGCTACACCCTTGTCACATACAGAGCAACACCGTTTGCCATAACAACACTTAACCACATCAGACTCGGTTATTCCCTGAATGACAAAGGTCGACAATACTTGATAACGCAAGCACCTCTCACTTTTTACCACATTCAACATGTCTGGTGACAACTTGGTTCTATTCACTGAATATGGGGGAGTATACAGTATCGCGGTACCTTCTCTGCCATCCCGGGCACATCGCCCAACTTCCTGCCAGTATGACAGAATGTCACACGGAGGACCCCAGTGAACAACCCGATCGACATCACTGTACCCTACCCCAAGGCCAAATGCCACTGTGGTAATGAGACATCGCAAGTTGCCATCTTCTTGTCCAAAGGCAGCCATTATCCGGCTGTCGGCACCTTGCTCGAGATTGGCATGATACAGGTCGACCTTCCGGTTCTCGGCCACTTGCTCCCCAACCCAGGCGTGTGATCCCAGAGAGACATCAAAGTGGGCCTTGAGGTCAGCACCGTCATCAATTGATCTGTTATGTTGTACAATTCTTGTGGTGAATGATCCATTCATCACCGTGCAATATATTTATTCACAAAATATTTACACCTGTACTGATGTATGTTGGTAAATGCATTCTATGTACGGAATTACCGAATGAAAATAATAATCTTGGATGCCCCTATGCCCTTCTCTCTCAACTCGGTGAGATACTCATCGAACACACCGTATCCATCGATTTTTCTCACCACAGACAAGTGTATGTTGGGCCTGAATATAAAGAACTTTCCTCATTTGCAGTTATGCTGACAAGTATCGGCACATGTATGCATGATTTTTTCACCACGATACAATACGGTTAGATGTAGACCTACCTGTTTGATAGACTTGTCACGTATTTCACTGCACTCTTGTCCATGTTCAGCATTTTCATTATGTCGTTGAGCATATCATTAGTCGCCGTTGCAGTTAGGAGAGCATAAGCGCTTTCACAGAAGACGCCACTGAGCGCAGACACCTTGCGGTACGCAGGGCGGAATGTCCTTCCCCTACATGTAACATGTCATCATTTCATGATGTTTCATGCATGATTTTCACTTACCATGTCATGAGTGATACCATATCATGCACAGAGTTTTTTCACTGAACGAAATTACTCAACAATTGCTTACTGTCTTTACATGTACATCAAGAAATCAAAAGTGGGTCTCTATCGGCATCGTAACGGAACGGAGTCTCTGACACAAATAGCAATCTAATTTTAGTTGGTAAATCCACGCTTCTATTCATTCACTAGGCTCAGAGAAATGTGAAAAAATTGTGCTGATTCATGTGTGTATTTTTTCCTATAGGAGATAAGTCACTTCCAACGAGGACACTCACCACTGCAGCATAATGTGTACCTCGTCGATTACCAGGGCACATACACTCAGATGCGGTTGATCTGCAATGCTAGCAAATATTTTACCCCAGAAAGCAGAAGTGGCCGACTCTGGTGTTGTCAGTAACACACTGTAATCTCCTGCTTTGATATCTGATTGTGTTGATATGGCGATGCAAACAATAATATGATATTTATTAGTATATTAACTCATATACGTTGTATAAATATATATGGGTCATTTCATGCAAACAAAATAGCGGGCTAATTGTAACCTTCTATACGGTCTGCTGTCATCTCTTCCTTCGAAAAAAGGCCACAACACGAAATGCCCAGGCTGCTCATCCTTGACAGCTGGTCCTTGATCAAGGTGATCAGTGGCATTATGACCACCACCATATGTTTAACTTCTGGTTTGACCTGTACCATGAATCATGAATTATATGTAGAACTATATAACTAAACTGTCGGATATCCTCATACTCAGTGGTGGCGCGATCATCTTTGGCGCCCGGAGCAAGACAGGGTGGCCCGTCTCCCTCCCTCTATGCTAGGGGGCCTATGACAGGGGCAAATTCGAGGAGGGGGGGGGGGGGGGTGAGAGGGGGAAGGGGAAGTTTTGATATTTGGATCCCCCGGAATTTTTTTTAGGATTTGTGGAATCTAAGATCATAACTGAGGTGTATTTTATTACCGGTTTTGTGGAGTTTGAATAGTTTGGAGTTCATGATGGACAATCGTGACTGAGCAAGTACTGCAAACAAGGCGAGCACATATTGATACCCCCTCCCCCTCGCACTGGAACTTAGGCCTACTATTTGAGATGACTTAATTCAGAGTTGTACAATTTGGAGTAACGGTATATTATAAATTACAGGCATTTATTCCTAGGCATTTATTCCTAGACATTTATTCCGTTCCCCTCATATGTTATTCCCCTCATATGCCCATATGTGCCACACCCCTCCCCTCGCCACTGCTCAGGTTCTTTCTTTCTCATGAATTCACATATTTTTAAAAATCATGTTTGTACTAAAGTTGAAAACGTGCATGAAAAACATTTTTCATTGATGAGCAATGATTACTTCATCCATAATCAAGGGCAAGAGTTGATATATCAAACTCTTCCCGAACCCAGTGGGTAGGATGACGATCGTGTCTTGAGCTTTTGTCAGTGATGTCAATGCTTCAGACTGTTCTTCCTTCAATTTGAATGTTAGCTGCAAGCGCTCAATAACGTTCGTAATATCCTTTGAAGATGCCATCTTTCCTCTGTAATCGAATAACCGTACGAAAACCAGGTTTGTTGTGTTCATCAAAATAACTAGCCGCTCCCTGTCACAGCACGCGCAGACGATCGAAACTTTGGGGAAACCCCGTAAATGGCCAAACACATTCAAACGCAAAGCGAGTCGGTCTTGGAAAGGTGTCAAAATATCAACAAATTGATAAAAGAATCCAAGAAAATGGGTTAAGGCCAGCTGCTGGGTGGCTATAGAAGGTATGTAGCTGGTTGTTGTATTCGAGATGTGATAATTTCACGTATTTGAGGACTTCAGAAAACAGGTCTCCAACAGAAGTGACGTCTTCACGTATGACCTATATTGGTTGTCAATATGAAAACATCGATATAAAAGCAGACAAGCAATTATTAGGTCATATTTAGGGCTATGGAAAGGTGTCAAAATATCAACAAATTGATAAAAGAATCCAAGAAAATGGGTTAAGGCCAGCTGCTGGGTGGCTATAGAAGGTATGTAGCTGGTTGTTGTATTCGAGATGTGATAATTTCACGTATTTGAGGACTTCAGAAAACAGGTCTCCAACAGAAGTGACGTCTTCACGTATGACCTATATTGGTTGTCAATATGAAAACATCGATATAAAAGCAGACAAGCAATTATTAGGTCATATTTAGGGCTAATAATAAGCGAGATATTAGCCATTTTGTGCTCTGACCTTGAAACTGAGGTCATAGGTCAAATTCAAGGTCACGAGAATATTCAGCATAGATCATTTCCTATATGTTTACAATTGATTCCTAAGCTGTAGAGTCTATATTAAGCGAGATATAAGCCATTTTGTGCTCTGACCTTGAAACTGAGGTCAGAGGTCAAATTCAAGGTCACGAGAATATTCAGCATATATTATTTCCTTTAGGTCAACAATTGATTGCTAGTCTCTAATCTCAATATCAAGTGTGATATTAGGCATAATGTGTCCCATTATAAAACATAGGAGAATTTAACATGGGATAGTCCCATTTGGGCCGAGTTTGGGCCAAAATGGCCCACTTCGAGCGATCCAAGCGCAACGAAATTTATAGACATCATAGGAGTACATATGAGAAGTGTTATGTATCAAAAAGAAAAAAAAGTTACTGAACAGATTTTGAGAAAATGGCCGCCAAAGTCCAAAATCAGGCATTTTTCGTCTAAAACGGCCGCCATGTTGAAAAAAAATGCGAAAATCAAAAAACTAAAAAATAACTCCTTCTTGAATTATTTTTAAGTATTTTTGTGCGAAATTTCAGAAAAATTCGCCCGTAAACAAAAAAGATAAAAATGTGGACGACGACGGACGACGGACGCAACGCCATGCCAATAGGTTATCGGACCATAGCGACGACCACCGACGACCACATTCCTTTGGGATTTTCATTGGAAGGTAACTTTGTAACGCAGTGTGAGTGTTGCAGCTATCGTTTGACTTGGATCATCAGACATAATGACGCGCGTTTGACCGTTTTTTAAAAATCGTCACGGAATCTACCTAACAAAAATATTGATGTATACTTACGATTGAATGTTTCCGCTATGTCATGGCCAAAGTTTTGAACAAGATACTTGAAAACATCCGCCGATGTCCACTGATTCACGTTTTCGTCTGCCATCTTGCTGATACACTTGATTTGTGATGAGCGCGTGCGGTTGCTGGATCAGCGCATGCGTTGATGTCACGTGTTAAAATATCTAGTTCTGAGAAAATTTACCTTGTTTTACGTTAAATCTAGAATCTAGTTTAGACCTAGCGTATTCCCGCGCATACAGGCGCATACATGCGCCTATAAATGAAACAATGCCTTTTTGGGCACACGCGGATTTATAATTCTGCCTCATAGGCACATGCGCCTTTATAAGGCTCTGCGCGGGGCGGGTTTGCCCGCGCGGGCGCGGGTCCCGCAGCCCGCGGTGCGGTGCGGGGCGGACATTGACTCCAACATTGTGGTGCGGTGCGGGGCGTGCCTGAAGTTTGGAGACTGCGGTGCGGTGTGGGTTGGCAATCTGATATCAGCTGCGGTGCGGGTTCAATTTTTGTCAAAGGACCGCGTGGGACCGCACCGCGTAGGACTGCACTGCGGCCCGCATACAATTTTTACAATATGATGGAGTTGTGGAATAAAATCGTGGACGATTTGTTGTGAACCAGTGATGTCAAGACCCATATGTTCTATGTGTGTATTAATTTCATATCATATGGTATATATGTACAGGGCATGGATAACTGTGGATCGTTCACCCTGTAAGCCTATATATACAGTCAGCATCGTTTATTATTGTGAGAGAACTGTGTGAGAGAATATACTATACTACATGTTATGTATAAATTGAATTCAATGCTTGAATTCCTCTTGTAACTTGGATACTGTAACTGTATGACTCCTCGTGACACAAACAGACTTTTAGGCTTGGATATATATAAATGATGAAAAGAAGTGTGAAATAGGATCACACGGAGTGGGTTTATTGAGTGCATCGCACATACTGAGGCCCGCACCCGCACCGCACCGTAGCATATGAACAATTGAACATAGAGCTCTATACCTCTTTGCAAAAGAGCCTGTACATGAACAGGCATCTGATCATTATTGGCTATCATTCCAAACTTGTTCCATACTTCCGATGAGCCACCAGTTTCTTTAATTTTGAACAAACCAGACACAATATTCCTGGTCACTTGACTTGCGGTAAGCTTTGTTTCAGACATTTTGCAAAGGCAACTCTTTTCCGACTTATGGAATATTTTGTGCTCCGGAAGAATTTATATCCAAGATCATTGCCAGTGGGTGGGAAACTGACCAGAGGGGAGGCCTGGGTGGTGGCGACGGGGTGGCAAATTGATTAATATCTACTTAGCTAACATCTATGATGTATTTCTGGAAGTCCAAATGTATTCTACACTTAAGTTTGACCAACGTTTCCAATCATATGAAATAGAAGAACCAGAAAATCCTGAAGGTTATAATCCTCGTCAAGTCATATGACCTTCTTGATCACAAGCCCTATTATGTCATAACTCTGGCAGACAAACATTACGTACCAGTCTGGCGTGATATGACAGACGTGGCAGATATTAACATGTAGGTTGTGTTTGCCACAAATGAGTGTCATAATGGATGATGAAACTACCATTATCACCAGTATATATACAAATGATATACCGGAATAGCTGGTACATAGTCCTAAGCATTATGTTCTACGTGTATATAAGCTTATTGTATTCGTTGAAATACTGCCTTAATTTTGTCACTCGCGTGTAGTTGTGGTGCCACTGTTCGTTCACTAATCAGTGCATGTCATAATGGGCGATGACAACTACTATAATGATATACAATGGATGCTAAACACAGTCAGACTTAAGCATGATGTTGTACACATGCAAGCTCCCTGTATTTGTTGAGATATTCTCCGAATTTTGTCACATGTATACATACATTGTGCTAATAAATATTCAAAACCAAAATTTATTGTCTTTCAGTCTGGTTACTAGTATACAATATACTGCTCAGAATACATCCCAACTTGAATCTACATATGGAAATATGGTTATTTTGAAAAGGTACTTTCAATTACTGAAGAGAATACTTGGTACACGACAATATATAATATTCCCTTGGATATTTCGCATACAAACAGGGTAGGACAAACGAAGACATACAAAGAAGAAACAAAGTAAAATAGATGGCATTTAAGGAAAGTACTTCAAGTACACGTACAATATCCAATAATGCATGCATGCATGCATATACATCTGAATGTACGTGGTATATATACTGTTCTGTGGGTATATAGATTCAAGATATCACACTTTCTTGAATATTATCATTTTTCTCGATAAATCAAGATTATCAATCCAGAATTTAGACAGAATATCTGTGCTATCTTGCTTTGAGAAAATTACAAGCAAACCACTCCCATTTTTAGATAACGGGTTCAGCATAGTAACAGACAAGAATAAAAATCTTCAATTGTGTTTTATTTTCTAATAGTCTGAAAATAAGATAATAATTTTTACTGTGTGTAGATCTAGAGCTTACTTTTGTATTATGAACATATGGGAAGTCGTATGTAGCACACATAAATGGTGACATTGAAGTTAACAAAAATGACCTTGATTGGTAAAAATTTACCAATTTAAAAAAATTATTGTCTGGGCCCTTAGGTTAATTTCTAAAAAAAAAAATCTGATCAGTTTTGAGATTTTGTTTCGAAACATGCTAATAATAGTCCTTGACACTGTGTATAAGATGGAATGCTCTAAATCTTAAAAGGCCCAAAATTTAGTATTCGTCTGGTTTCTCGAATATTATCCGATCAGTTCTGAGAATTTTCTTTCAGAACAAGGTAATTAGGGTTCTTGACATTCTGTATAAAGATGGAGTGCCTTGAACTGCCCGAAAGGCACAAAATCTCAGCTGGAAAGCCCACAAAACGCCCAAAATTCAATTTTCGGCTGATTTCTTTGAAAAAAAAAACCTATCTGATCCGTTTTGAGATCATTGTTTTAAAAAATGCCAATTGAGGAATTTGACATTGTGCAAAAAAAATGGAAAGCCTGAAAACGATCGATAGGCGCAAAATCTAGTCTCAAAAGGTTACGTTACGATTCATTATTTTTCAGTTAGATGTGTAATAATGTCTTACCATCTTTGGTTGCATCATTAAATCAGTATCATTACCAGTAGGCCTATAGATACTTCACTATTTAATTAAATTGGCAAATTCCTGTATCTACGTATTTGATGTACCACGGGTAACACCTGATGACATAGGCCAGACTGTGGTTTAATTAGCTTAATAACATACATCACTGCTTGCCGTGGAATAAAGGAAAACGCTACGCTTGAGTGAGCCCGTCATACAAGTGATAGATATGCACTGAGCGCGAAGTGTCACATCAGCGGTTGTATTTACAATCAAACGCTCCAGCGAAGTGCTTTGACCGCTGTCATTTGTTAGGCCGGCCAAGGTTCTGAGAATTAAGGATAAAGTAAAAATCTCCCAAATTCCACGAATCGAGTGGTCGATTCTAGGAAAGTTTGTACGTGAAATAAAGTTGTGTGATTTTCTTCCTATGTGCATGTTTGAGATAATAATATCCGGTTTTTTTAGCCACCGAATGAAATACTGGGTTGTATTTCTGTCGTGTTCGTTTACAAGGTACATGACAATCTACACAGCTATACACAAATGTTCTAAGGTACTTTTGGTTTAAATCATAGTTATTCCAAGATGAGCATTGATCAGCAGGGCAAGCCCTATTTTAAGAACTCTGCTGGTGCATTTCTACATGGTGCATAGGCATATATACACATATAGTTCGATTTAAAATTGGAACAAAGAAACATATATACATCGGATGTATCTACAATATTTACAACGAAAACATTAACAAAATAGAAGATAATAGAGTAAATAAGACGATGCAATTCGACACAGTCAAACAACCATTCATATCATACATACATACATACATGTATAATCTAATTTGAGGTACATGAGTTTACATGACAAAAATATACGCAAAATAATTCATTTTTACACAACGTCGCAATATCAATATCAGAAACATTACATTGCTGTTCATACAAAAATACACTAATGCATACCGATTGGTGATCACATAAGTTGTAGTGTATGAAGAAGACTCTGGTGTAAATGATTCGGTGGAGGTGGAACAACCCCCGTTAATCATTCACATGATAAAGCCTTGTGATGTGAAAATTCCGTATTATAATGCACTGTATGTAAGTGTATCCAGTGAGTGATTCGGTGCGGGTGGGAACAACCCCGGACATCTACCAGTGTCCCATGATGGAGGCATGTGTTAATAAATACAAATCGTGCATCTTAAGTTATACTTGAATGAATAGTTACATTGATTTTTGGCATACTCGATTACACTGTTTTAGTTTTAGTCGATGCTAAATGGCATAGTATTATAACTTGGCAAACTTCATCTGATAGTCATCTGATAGCAACTTCCCACCGAATTTCAGACTTCTATCGCAAAAATTGAAAAGGTTGGCAATCTACCGCAATCTAAGGAGCTTTCTTTCTGCCAACCTATAATTTTGTTTCCTTGGTACTGACTTAAAAAAAGAAAGAAAATCTAAATATGAAAATCAGTTTGATATGCGCATTGCAAACTCGCGATGTACGTTGCAAATTCACAAACATTTTGCGACGTGCATTGCAAAGTGAAAATCAGTTTGATATGCGAATTGCAAACTCACGACGTGCGTTGCAAACTCACAAACAATTTGCGACGTGCGTTGCAAAATGAAAATCAGTTTGATATGCGCATTGCAAACTCGCAACGTGCATTGCAAACTCACAAACAATTTGCGACATACATTACAAAATGAAAATCAGTTTGATATGCGCATTGCAAACTCGCAACGTGCATTACAAACTCACAAACAATTTGCGACGTGCGTTGCAAAATGAAAATCAGTTTGATATGCGCATTGCAAACTCGCAACGTGCATTGCAAACTCATAAACAATTTACGACGTGCATTGCAAAATGAAAATCAGTTTGATATGCGCATTGCAAACTCGCAACGTGCATTGCAAACTCACAAACAATTTGCGACGTGCGTTGCAAAATGAAAATCAGTTTGATATGCGCATTGCAAACTCGCAACGTGCATTACAAACTCACAAACAATTTGCGACGTACATCGCAAAATCATTTTTAATTTGTATTGAGTTTGTTGCGATGACAAGTTTTTTTTTATTGTCCTGTTTTTTGTACGTCCGTCGTCCGCCCGGGTCCGTAATATTTTTATGACGGGTTTGGATTCCTCTACAAATTTTTCAGAACGTACCTTGGCCTTGGGCAATTATCTGACTTACTTTCTCTTTATATTTTTTTATTGAATCGTTTCTGACCATTTAGCGCCCATTTCATTGCCGAAAATGGCTAATTTGAGACAATCACAAACTTTACAAATATTTCTTTCTCAAAAATGACGTGATAGGTTTTTTTTCTAATCCTGTGCACGCATGCTATTTTGGGGCATTTGTAACGTGTATAATTATAGTAGACATTGTATCGCTCGAGCGGCCGAAATGTAGGCACAAAAGGCTCAAAATAACCCGAAATGCACAATTTGGCCTCTGAATACAGAACACATGTGAAGAGAGCTTATGTTTGTATTATGATCATATAGGAGGTCATATAATGTTGAATATTCTGTTGTCCTTGAACTCAAACTCAGATGATCTTGAATGGTGAATAAGTCACATTTGATATGAACTGTGTAAATTGGCTTCTGCGGTCTAAAAGATTCCATATAAGTAATTCTTATATGGACATATGGTGAATCTGTTGGTGACCCTGAACTTGATCTCAAGCTACAATCAATATTAAATAGTATGCTTGATCTAAGTTTGCCGGTAAACTACAGCACCCTTAATGCTATGTTTTTATCTTACAATACACATCACAAATTTGAAATGCGCATATCAAACTGATTTTCATTTTGCAATGCACGACGTCGCAAACTGTTTATTAATTTGCAACGTAATCGCGAGTTTGCAATGCGCATATCAAACTGATTTTCACTTTGCAATGCACGTCGCAAAATGTTAGTGAATTTGTAACGTACATCGCGGGTTTGCAATGCGCATATCAAACTGATTTTCAGTTTGCAATGCACGTCGCAAATTGTTTATGAATTTGCAATGCACGTATCTAATTTGCAATGCGCATATCAAACGGATTTTCATTTTGCAACGCACGTCGCAAATTGTTAGTGAATTTGCAACGTACATCGCGAGTTTGCAATGCGCATATCAAACTGATTTTCACTTTGCAATGCATGTCGCAAAATTTTAGTGAATTTGCAACGTACATCGCGAGTTTGCAATGCGCATATCAAACTGATTTTCACTTTGCAATGCACGTCGCAAAATGTTAGTGAATTTGTAACGTACATCGCGGGTTTGCAATGCGCATATCAAACTGACTTTCACTTTGCAATGCACGTCGCAAAATGTTAGTGAGTTTGCAACGCACGTCGCGAATTTGCAATGTGCATATCAAGCTGATTTTCATTTTGCAACGCACGTCGCAAATTGTTTGTGAGTTTGCAACGCACGTCGCGTGTTTGCAATGCGCATATCAAGCTGATATTCATTTTGCAATGCACGTTGCAAATTGTTAGTGAATTTGCAATGCACGTATCAAATTTGCAATGCGCATATCAAACTGATTTTCATACTTAGATTTTCTTTTTCTTTTTTGAGTCAGTACCAAGAAAAAAAAATATATAGGTTGGCAGAAAGAAAGCTCCGTAGCAATCATATGTAAAAACTTAGCCTCATCATTGAATTTCTGAATCAGCACAAGATTTTGTGAATTTATTCGCTCTCGTAGCAGTGCATTTTTTTCGAAATCAACATGTTCCTGTAGAATATACCCCAATGTGCGTATTGGGACACAATCACAACAATACTTAAAATCCTGATGGATGTAATCTCGACCAAATCTCCGATTATGCTTAGATTCTAGAGATCCCGTTTTGAGCTGAAATTAGGGGTAACATTGGGGTAAATGGAGATTTTGCGAAGTCTGAAAAATGCCATTTGACTATTGCATGTAGGTGAAGTATGCAATGGACCATTTCACAGGGACTCCCGCCAAATATTTCGGAAGTCTGAAAACGTAAATATTTTTGGACCAATCAGAAGCGAGGGGCTTTGGAACAATTTCAACCGTTTTGTGCATAACTTCAAACGATAAATGTGCACATATATACATCGCATTTAGTAAGCCTTTGCCTCGACTCGTATGGCCTAAATATATTATACAAATACAAATGTATCTGCAAAATGTCACATTTCGTTGGTATATGCCCATTCTTCCATTCTCAACTGTCTTTTTGCATATAACCATATCGCGTGACTGCTTGAGCGTGCACGCGGCTAAGCGCGCGGATGCCGCTTGAGACAACTTTGGAATCTCGTGTGTAGTTTTACGTTGCCATGGAAGCGCGTGTTCTACCCTCAGTAGCCATTGGTCTGTTTGAACTACGGAAATTACCGAGTAATGCCAGATATTCATGAGGTCCGAGTGGGCTCTGTGAAATGGTCCATTCGATTCCAGTTTACTCGTGTTCGAGCCATTCGAGAATGAACTAGGCCAGGTCAGAGGTGACTCTAAGTGACGCATAAAAGAAAAGAAAAGAGGCTGCTATTTAAGAAGGCAGTGATTGTACCAATTCCGAAAGGAAAAGATAAGGATATGCTGTCCAAGGATAACTATAGGGGCATAAGTTTGCTTTCTGTCATTTCCAAAGTATATAAAAAACCTTGTTACAGTGGTACGAGAGTAGGTGCCCACCTAACATAAAAATCCCTCAGGGTGCTTGCCTCGAAGGGTCATCTAGTCTTAACACATCTTTTATACTCGCAGAAAGTGTAGCATCATTACGTCATGGGGGGAACTCTGTGTATGTGTGTCTACTAGATGCAAAAAAAGCATTTGATACGGTGTGGCATTATGGATTGTTCTATAAGTTGGCCAAGCTGGGTTGCAACACCAATATGTTGAAAATTGTGGAATTTCTATGAAGGTTTTCAATGCTCAGTCCTAGTTTCTGGTGCTCAATCATCCTGGTATTGTCGCCAAACAAGAAGTCCATCAAGGTGGTCCCTTCTTCGTGAAAATATATGTTGCCTTCAATTCCGATCTCTTAGACCAGCTGACTCGATGTGGTCATGGGGTTCGTGTGTCCGGTTGTGATGTAGCATATCCTGCTTATGCTGACGATGTGCTTTACATAAACCTTATATCCAGATAATGCTCCGGATCGCTTATGAACACAGCCGTAAATGGCGGTATAAATTTAACCCTCAGAAGTCACATGTCCTTGTGTTTGGAAAAGACACCTCCCCCGGGTTAGAGATGTCTCTTGCAGGTCAAGTTGTCCAGACGGTTAATTCTGATAAACATCTCGGTATCCCACTCGTTGTAGACTCCCAGAAAATTGATTATGTCTTAGATGAACTTAATAGCAAAGGGAGGCGGAGTCTCCATGCCTCATTGGCTCTCGGTAGTCGCTTCAGCCCAGTGCCTCCACTTTGCCTATCAAAGTTATACTGGTCTATATCCATTCCACAGATTACCTTCCATCTAGAATTGGTACACTTAAATGACAAGACTGCCAGTGCTATGGAACTGGCACATAGATCTTCAGCTAAAATTATCCAGGGGCTGCTAACCCAATGTTCCGTCCCAGCAGTCTTGGCTCCCCTGCAGTGATGGTCCATATCCGCATTCTTGGCTTACAAACGCTCAATGCTATTGTGGCGTATCTTACTTTGGCCGTCAAATACCTTTTGCAAACGGTTTTTAGTAGACCGATTTCTCCAAACCGTACGCATCGGGGTATCCCGAACTCCCCTGGGTCCAGTTCGTTTCATGTTAGCGTCCCTGTCTGATTATGGTCTGTTGACACGGGTCCTAGATTCAATGTACTCCGGCCAATGTTGTTCGATTATCGAGTTTAAACGCCTGGTTAGGGAAAAAATATCAAAAGTAGAGGGTGATAAATGTACAGCACAATTCCTTATGTACAAAAAACTCAAGCCGTACACTAATGATCTGGGACGCCAGGTTTGGCCTTGGTGGATCTACGCAAATAACAACCCTAATCATGTACACTATTGTAAAACTATGTTACGATTGCTGGTTGGTGAACATTATCTAGCTTCAAGTCACTGCTATCGCCCAAAGAACTCAAGTAAATCTAAAAACTGTGGAATGTGTAATATGTATGTTATAGAGGATGTACCACATATCCTGTTCCAGTGTTCGTATGTATTGAATTGTCTGTGGTTTTTGGAAGGCGCTCAAAACTGTCGCACCAAAAATGTTGTTCTTAGAAATGAATAACATGACTCCAACGGAGCTCACAATCTTCTGGCTATCTGGGTTCAAATGTAAGTATGTTCGGATACGGAATGACATCTACTTTGTTGTGTGTAAATATATCCAGGTCACTTATAAAGAACGTAATAATATTATTAAACAAACCATCCATCAATAATAAGTTCTGTTCGTTATCGTACATACACTGCTTAAAACATTATAAGGATATTTTTTCTATACTTACCTTAGGTTTAAATTGGTAGACCCCATTCATGGAACTATGTATTTTATTCACACAGAAATCAATATTTTCCTTTTGCTGTTGTG